>CM060899.1:7417500-8617500 GCA_030762935.1 Hymenopus coronatus
ATGTGGAATGAAGATGCAGCACTGGTGGAATGCAATGACAGGTAAACAGGACAACCCAGAGAAATGGGTACCTATGCTGCTTTGTCCGCAATACATCTCACACGCAGTTGCCTGGGATGTAACCTAGGCAGTCTTGGTGAGAGGCAAGTGGTCTAACCACTCTACTATGATGCAGCAAAAACCTCATATGTATAGATAAACTTTGTACTTCTTTGAGCAAAATCTTGTAAATTCTCGATAATGCAAATTACAAGATTTTGCTTATGTAAGTGTTTATCATCATTATCTAATACAAGGCAGCACCGTTTGACCACTCGAATCTCACCTAGGCAGCCTGGGTTTTATCCCAAGCAACAGCATGTGGTATTTGTGGTGCACAAAGTGGTGCAGGGGTGGGTTTTCTCTGGTTTCCCCTACTATTGCATTCCAATGGTGCTCCATCTTCATTCCATGTTTCTTCAGTGTCATCACCTGCAATGCCATTTGTAGTAAAAGTGGGTGTTAAACACTATAAAAAATATCTAATACAAGGATTCGCACAGGCATAATTGGAGATCAAAATCAATTAAATGATTATCATCATCAAATACAAGGTTTTGCACAGGCATTATTGGAGATCAAAGCTATGTAAGTGTTTATCATGTAATACAAGATTTTTCATAGGCATAAATGGAGATCAAAACCACTTAAGTGCTTATCATCATCGAATACAAAGTCTGCACTAGGATTGGGAATACAAGTTTTTCATAAGTTAAACTTCATGCACTTTAAAATGAATTATTTATTCAAAGTTTTGTAACAATATAAATGTGAATGGAGGTTACTCATTCCGTTAAAGTCTAAAAATGCAGTCATTTTCAGGCCCAAGGTTTTGTACTTTTGCCATCATAATAAGGCAGAGCAAAATGGTTGACTGCATATGGGGTCAATGTAGAATCTGAAAGTTACGTGACTTGTGGGCTATGTAAGCAGTGTGTGCATTTCAATGCATACAGTTCTGTGTGTATATTAATATAAGAAATGGTATATGTGATGTCTTAAGATATTAATAGAGTTAAAAACATGTGAAATGGAGCATAATTAGAGCTTTGGTTATAATGAGGAATTTGTGAAAGTAGGAGAGAGAACCTTTCATTCCTAAGTATTGCATGAATGCCCATTTGACATTTCCAAGTGGCTACTGATTAGTTATGTACATATTTGAAGATAGAATACTATATGTGCATGTTTTCTTAGGTGCTTGGCTCTCTAATCTTCATTATGTATATATATCATACAGTTTCAGAAGAAGAGCAAGGCGACTACATTGAAACATGAAGTGTGCTATACACTCTGACATATAGTGGCTTCAGTGCTAAGGTTTCATTTGACCTGTATATCCCAGTGTTCACGCACATGCATGTGTGCTATGTTTTGTTTAATAGTTCAGCTAGTTCACAGTGAATTAGATAACCTATTCATCTTAATGGCTGAGGGCCTAAGGAAAAAATGACAGGTAGTTGGGCTCCCTCTTCTTCCCTCTAGCCCATGCTTCTTGTAAAACCAGCACACAAGAAAATGTACACGTACTTTACTGTGGCCTGAAAACAAATTTAAGAGGGTAGTTATGAGCAACATAGATTTACACATTCAAAGTGCTAATAAGCAGTTTTTAGTGAAGTAGGTTTAAAACCTTAAACTAAATGTTCTCTGCAGTTTTCCTAAAGAAAGAAGTAAATGGAAAATATGAATAAAGAAATAAAGGGAAAGAATTTTTTTCCTTCAATATATTCAAACCAGTTTGTTGAATATTGTTTTGATAGGGAAAATTTTGGAGTCATGTAATTGTAAGTACAGTGTAGTCAAGAATTTGGGGTCGCCCTCCGTGGTGTAATGGTTACCATGCTAGCTTCATATACCCAAGGTCGCGGGTTCAAACCCGGCGGAGGACGATGGATTTTTTCGGGCGTAAAAATCCTTAGCATGTCTTCCTTCGGAAGGGAAGTAAAGCTGTGGGTCCCGTGTTGTAGATTTACGGCACGTAAAAAAACCTCAAGCCTGATAAGAGAGGCCTCTGAGCAAAATTAAGCGATCTTTCACGCCCAATATAGAATGGGACGCTGAGAACCAAAGCAGTTAAAGAGCGTCCATAAATAACAGGCCATTTCATTTCAAGAATTTGGGTGCCCTAAGCCTCAAAAGGTAGACAAGGGTGTCTGTGAATCTGAATCCCCAATTAATCACAGGTTTACCAATGTTTTTACTACATTGTTTATGCTGTACTACCAATTGACATTAGTTTGCCCAACATAATTCTGGTCGCAAAATGGGTTGGGGGGGGCAGGTGGTTAATATGACTTTGTTCGAGAAATATCTTGTGACTTCCTTATTCATTCAGGATTATGTTGTACATTATTTAATTCAATTCCTTAAGTAATTAATAAAACATGCGTAGTCACAATTAGGAATAAAACCAATATGTTATATTAGTAACTATCCTTTCCTTACATATTTAATATTAATATTTTACTATATGTTATAACATCATGACTTCTAGATGCTCTGCTTTAAATAATAAAGTCAGTTTCAGTGTTTATATGCATTAAGTTAGCTGCTGTAAGTGTTGAAAACTATTACCTCTAAGTCAACACATAACAACTTCCATATGAGAGTAAACTTCTTCTGAAGGATGTTACTCCTTTCAGACAGTCCTGGAATAAATTACTACAGAAATAAATATCAAGAATACTGTCATATAGTTTGTCAATTCAGAGGAAAACAGAGGGCAAATAGAAGTTAGAATTTATTCTTGCTTCTTGGTTGGAGTTCTATTGATTGAACCTTAATAACGTGTCATATTTTTATATGACCATGATTATCTACAATAAGTTGATGATCTTCATAAAGTAAACAATGATTAGTTAGATGATGTTGACAAAGAAAACACAGTGATAGAATGTGCAGTATAGGAAAAATCAGATTAATGCAGTAGTGTGTAAATAAGAAATCCATTTGGTACTTTCAACACAGCTCAAGGAATGTTTTGGTATTGCAAACGAAAATTCATTTTGAAAGTTTTGAAGATGATCCCCAGTTCACAATAAACATTAACTATAATGTTCACATAAAGTATGTATTGCAACAAAACTGCTTACAAGAATATGCTAACATAAAAATAAACATTGAAATAAATGTAAACTTATTAGAAGCTTGCAGGATGCAGCTTTCAGGCCTGTCTATGTCAAACATGAGAGACTAGGCAAACAGCGAGCGACCATGATTTATTGTAACATCTCACAGTTAATGTAGCCATTTGTATATAAGATCACAAGTCTGTCTATGTCAAACATGAGAGACTAGCCAAACAGGGAGCAATCATGATTTGTTGTAACATCTCACAGTTAATGTAGCCATTTGTATATAAGATCCCAAGCCTGTCTTTGTCAAACATAAGAGACTAGCCAAACAGGGAGCGACCATGATTTATTGTAACATCTCACAGTTAATGTAGCCATTTGTATATAAGATCACAAATCTGTCTATGTCAAACATTAGAGACTAGCCAAAAAGGGAGCAATCATGATTTATTGTAACATGTCACAGTTAATGTAGCCATTTGTATATAAGATCACAAGCCTGTCTATGTCAAACATGAGAGACTAGCCAAACAGGAAGCGACCATGCTTTATTGTAGCATCCCACAGTTAATGTAGCCATTTGTATATAAGATCAGAAGTCTGTCTATGTTAAACATGTGAGACTAGCCAAACAGGGAGCAATCATGATTTATTATAACATCTCACAGTTAGTGTAGCCATTTGTATATAAGGTCACAAGTCTGTCTAAGTCAAACATGATAGACTAGCCAAACAGGGAGTACTCATGATTTGTTGTAATATCTCACAGTTAATTTAGCCATTTGTATATAAGATCACAAGTCTGTCTATGTGAAACATGAGAGACTAGCCACACAGGGAGCACTCATGATTTGTTGTAATATCTCACAATTAATTTAGCCATTTGTATATAAGATCACAAGTCTGTCTATGTGAAACATGAGAGACTAGCCAAACAGGGAGCAATCATGATTTGTTGTAATATCTCACAATTAATTTAGCCATTTGTATATAAGATCACAAGTCTGTCTATGTGAAACATGAGAGACTAGCCAAACAGGGAGCACTCATGATTTGTTGTAATATCTCACAATTAATTTAGCCATTTGTATATAAGATCACAAGTCTGTCTATGTGAAACATGAGAGACTAGCCAAACAGGGAGCAATCATGATTTGTTGTAACATCTCACAGTTAATTTAGCCATTTGTATATAAGATCACAAGTCTTTCTACGTGAAACATGAGAGACTAGCCAAACAGGGAGGGACCATGATTTATTGTAACATCTCACAGTTAATGTAGCCATTTGTATATACGATCACAAGCCTGTCTATGTCATAATTGAGAGACTAGCCAAACAGCGAGCGACCATGATTTAAGTGTAACATCTCACAGTTCATGTAGCCATTTGTATATAAGATCACAAGTCTGTCTATGTCAAACATTAGAGACTAGCCAAACAGGGACCAACCATGATTTGTTGTAACTTCTCACAGTTAATGTAGGCATTTGTATATAAGATCACAAGCCTGTCTACATCAAACATAAGAGACTAGCCAAACAGGGAACAATCATGATTTGTTGTAACATCTCACAGCTAATGTAGCCATTTGTATATAAGATCACAAGCCTGTCTATGTCAAACAAGAGACTAGCCAAACAGGGAGCAATCATGATTTGTTGTAACATCTCACAGTTAATGTAGCCATTTGTATATAAGATCACAAGTCTGCCTATGTGAAACATGAGAGACGAGCCAAACGGGAGCAATCATGATTTATTGTAACATCTCACAGTTAATGTAGCCATTTGTATATAAGATCACAAGTCTGTCTATGTTAAACATAAGAGACTAGCCAAACAGGGAGCAATCATGATTTGTTGTAACATCTCACAGTTAATGTAGCCATTTGTATATAAGATCACAAGTCTGTCTATGTCAAACATTAGAGACTAGCCAAACAGCGACCAACCATGATTTGTTGTAACTTCTCACAGTTAATGTAGGCATTTGTATATAAGATCACAAGCCTGTCTACATCAAACATAAGAGACTAGCCAAACAGGGAGCAATCATGATTTGTTGTAACATCTCACAGCTAATGTAGCCATTTGTATATAAGATCACAAGCCTGTCTATGTCAAACATTAGAGACTAGCCAAACAGGGAGCAATCATGATTTGTTGTAACATCTCACAGTTAATGTAGCCATTTGTATATAAGATCACAAGTCTGTCTATGTGAAACATGAGAGACGAGCCAAACGGGAGCAATCATGATTTATTGTAACATCTCACAGTTAATGTAGCCATTTGTATATAAGATCACAAGCCTGTCTAAGGCAAACATGATAGACTAGCCAAACAGGGACCGACCATGATTTGTTGTAACATCTCACAGTTAATGTAGCCATTTGTATATAAGATCCCAAGCCTGTCTTTGTCAAACATAAGAGACTAGCCAAACAGGGAGCGACCATGATTTATTGTAACATCTCACAGTTAATGTAGCCATTTGTATATAAGATCACAAATCTGTCTATGTCAAACATTAGAGACTAGCCAAAAAGGGAGCAATCATGATTTATTGTAACATGTCACAGTTAATGTAGCCATTTGTATATAAGATCACAAGCCTGTCTATGTCAAACATGAGAGACTAGCCAAACAGGAAGCGACCATGCTTTATTGTAACATCCCACAGTTAATGTAGCCATTTGTATATAAGATCAGAAGTCTGTCTATGTTAAACATGTGAGACTAGCCAAACAGGGAGCAATCATGATTTATTATAACATCTCACAGTTAGTGTAGCCATTTGTATATAAGGTCACAAGTCTGTCTAAGTCAAACATGATAGACTAGCCAAACAGGGAGCACTCATGATTTGTTGTAATATCTCACAGTTAATTTAGCCATTTGTATATAAGATCACAAGCCTGTCTATGTGAAACATGAGAGACTAGCCAAACAGGGAGCACTCATGATTTGTTGTAATATCTCACAGTTAATTTAGCCATTTGTATATAAGATCACAAGTCTGTCTATGTGAAACATGAGAGACTAGCCAAACAGGGAGCAATCATGATTTGTTGTAATATCTCACAGTTAATTTAGCCATTTGTATATAAGATCACAAGTCTGTCTAAGTCAAACATGATAGACTAGCCAAACAGGGAGTACTCATGATTTGTTGTAATATCTCACAATTAATTTAGCCATTTGTATATAAGATCACAAGTCTGTCTATGTGAAACATGAGAGACTAGCCACACAGGGAGCAATCATTATTTGTTGTAACATCTCACAGTTAATTTAGCCATTTGTATATAAGATCACAAGTCTTTCTACGTGAAACATGAGAGACTAGCCAAACAGGGAGGGACCATGATTTATTGTAACATCTCACAGTTAATGTAGCCATTTGTATATACGATCACAAGCCTGTCTATGTCAAAATTGAGAGACTAGCCAAACAGCGAGCGACCATGATTTAAGTGTAACATCTCACAGTTCATGTAGCCATTTGTATATAAGATCACAAGTCTGTCTATGTCAAACATTAGAGACTAGCCAAACAGGGACCAACCATGATTTGTTGTAACTTCTCACAGTTAATGTAGGCATTTGTATATAAGATCACAAGCCTGTCTACATCAAACATAAGAGACTAGCCAAACAGGGAGCAATCATGATTTGTTGTAACATCTCACAGCTAATGTAGCCATTTGTATATAAGATCACAAGCCTGTCTATGTCAAACAAGAGACTAGCCAAACAGGGAGCAATCATGATTTGTTGTAACATCTCACAGTTAATGTAGCCATTTGTATATAAGATCACAAGCCTGTCTATGTCAAACAAGAGACTAGCCAAACAGGGAGCAATCATGATTTGTTGTAACATCTCACAGTTAATGTAGCCATTTGTATATAAGATCACAAGTCTGTCTATGTGAAACATGAGAGACGAGCCAAACGGGAGCAATCATGATTTATTGTAACATCTCACAGTTAATGTAGCCATTTGTATATAAGATCACAAGCCTGTCTAAGGCAAACATGATAGACTAGCCAAACAGGGAGCGACCATGATTTGTTGTAACATCTCACAGTTAATGTAGCCATTTGTATATAAGATCACAAGTCTGTCTGTCAAACATAAGAGACTAGCCAAACAGGGCGCAATCATGATTTGTTGTAACGACTCACAGTTAATGTAGCCATTTGTATATAAGATCACAAGTCTGTCTATGTGAATAATGAGATACTAGCCAAACAAGGAGCAATCATGATCTGTTGTAACATCTCATAGTTAATGTAGTCATTTGTATATAAGATCACAAGTCTGTCTATGTCAAACATGAGAGACTAGCCAAACAGGGAGCACTCATGATTTATTGTAACATCTCACAGTTAATGTAGCCATTTGTATATAAGATCACAAGCCTGACTATGTCAAACATAAGAGACTAGCCAAACAGGGAGCGACCATGCTTTATTGTAACATCTCACAGTTAATGTAGCCATTTGTATATAAGATCACAAGCCTGTCTTTATCGAACATGAGAGACTAGCCAAACAGGGAGCGACCATGCTTTATTGTAACATCTCACAGTTAATTTAGCCATTTGTATATAAGATCACAAGTCTGTCTATGTCAGACATGAGAAACTAGCCAAACAGGGAGCAATCATGATTTGTGCTAACATCTCACAGTTAATGTAGCCATTTGTATATAAGATCACAAGCCTGTCTATATCAAACATGAGAGACTAGCCAAACAGGGAGCAATCATGATTTGTTGTAACATCTCACAGTTTATTTAGCCTTTTGTATATAAGATTACAAGTCTGTCTACGTCAAATATAAGAGACTAGCCACACAGGGAGCGACCGTGATTTATTGTAACCTCTCACAGTTAATGTAGCCATTTGTATATAAGATCACAAGTCTGTCTATGTCAAACATGAGAGACTAGCCAAACAGGGAGCAATCATGATTTATTGTAACATCTCACAGGTAATGTGGCCATTTGTATATAAGATCACAAGTCTGTCTACGTGAAACATGAGAGACTAGCCAAACAGGGAGCAATCATGATTTGTTGTAACATCTTACATTAATGTAGCCATTTGTATATAAGATCACAAGTCTGTCTGCCAAACATAAGAGACTAGCCAAACAGGGAGCGACCATGCTTTATTGTAACATCTCACAGTTAATGTAGCCTTTTATATATAAGATCACAAGCCTCTCTATGCCAAACATGAGAGACTAGCCAAACGGGGAGCAATCATGATTTGTTGTAATATCTCACAGTTAATGTAGCCATTTGTATATAAGATCACAAATCTGTCTATGTCAAACATGAGAGACTAGCCAAACAGGGAGCACTCATTATTTGTTGTAACATCTCACAGTTAATGTGGGCATTTGTATATAAGATCACAGGCCTTTCTATGTCAAACATGAGAGACTAGCCAAACAGGGAGCAATCATGATTTGTTGTAACATCTCACAGTTAATGTAGCCATTTGTATATAAGATCACAAGTCTGTCTATGTGAAACATGAGAGACTAGCCAAACGGGAGCAATCATGATTTATTGTAACATCTCACAGTTAATGTAGCCATTTGTATATAAGATCACAAGCCTGTCTATGTCAAACATGAGAGACTAGCCAAACAGGGAGCAATCATGATTTGTTGTAACATCTCACAGTTAATGTAGACATTTGTATATAAGATCACAGGCCTGTCTATGTCAAACATAAGAGACTAGCCAAACAGGGAGCAATCATGATTTGTTGTAACATCTCACAGTTAATGTAGCCATTTGTATATAAGATCACAAGTCTGTCTATGTCAAACATGAGAGACTAGCCAAACAGGGAGCAATCATGATTTGTTGTAACATCTCACAGTTAATGTAGCCATTTGTATATAAGATCACAGGCCTGTCTATGTCAAACATAAGAGACTAGCCAAACAGGGAGGGACCATGATTTATTGTAACATCTCACAGTTAATGTAGCCATTTATATATAAGATCACAAGCCTGCAACCACTGGGATAACTATGTAGATCTCAGAATCACAAATTGTGAATGTCGTTGATGATTTATTATGCAT
The DNA here is from genome assembly GCA_030762935.1 of Hymenopus coronatus. Classification (NCBI taxonomy): domain Eukaryota; kingdom Metazoa; phylum Arthropoda; class Insecta; order Mantodea; family Hymenopodidae; genus Hymenopus; species Hymenopus coronatus. Next base: position 7,426,731 of record CM060899.1, read on the forward strand.
TTAACATCGTTTGTTTGCTAGCCTTGTTCATTTTGATGGGTACATAACTTTTTTTTTTTCCTCGATGATCACTTCACTGACTAGCATATAAGCTTAGGTGTTATGCACCTTCTTGCGATGGCTGTTTATTTTTGTAGTTGTCGATGAGAATGATAGCTTGTATGAAAGATGATCAGTTTATAGTGTGCAGTAATAACAATTCGGGTTAAGTTAATGCCTAATTTTCTACATGAATGGCCCTTTACAACAAAACTCAGGTAGGAATTCAGTGGTATTAATCAAACCATATTTATGTGCCCTGTGAATGTTTCATACCTGAACATTTCAGATGTTTGAAGGTTATCTTATGAGCTTCGGCATATTATTGCTGGTCATGTTCACTTATCAGGTTGTTAGAATGTTTTTGAACATAAGGGTAAGGTTTATTAATAAGCCCTCAAATGATTGAATGTTCAGAAAATGAAAGGAAATTGTGCACTTTCGCATGTTTCACACACCATTTAAATGGTGTATAATGTGCACTGAGAACATATTTACAATGATTCAGTACATTGTTTCCAAAGAATTTTAAGCTGTTTTTAGTAGGTTTGTTATTGCTCAAAGCATTCGACTCGCCCATCGTGCTATTTTAGGCATTTCTCTTTAAATCCAGCATATTTACATCATGCTTTTTGTACTGTATAATGTTATTTTGGTAGGTAAACAAAAGAATAAACTGTAGTGGAGGTTTTCAAGGTTTACTAAAGGTCCGTACTATGAAAGTATGTCTCTAAGGGAACAGCTTAACCAAAATGGAGATAGAGTTTTATTTAGGACACTTTTGTCTAATCAATATACCATTCTTTCTAGAGCATAAAAGACTTTAATTTTGCTCAGAGGTCTCTTTATCATCCTTGAGATCTTTTACAGTGATAACCGCTTTACTTCCCTTCGAGGAAACCATGCTATATTTCTAGTCATAGATCTCAAAAATCAAGTAAACTCTTGGTGTGTAATTTTTGAGTGGAATGCAATACCACATACCTATGTATGCAATAGAGAAAATAAACATAATTGAAACCAAACTGTGTAGTTTCATTTCTTTAAAATTAAAATCAAATTATCAGCTTCTGAAGTCATATTTAATGAAATTTGGAAATAATTTACAGTACCACAATCCAAAGTCTCAGTGCATTTCACTGAATCTTCATTCCATGTATTATCAATGTCATCACCTGCAGTGCCATAGTAGTAAAGCAGGCATTAAATACTAAAAAAAAAAAAAAAAAAAAAAAAAAAAAGAAAGAGGGGTAAGCTAAGTTGTATCATTGTCAGTAATACTTCTTCTTCACTCAGCTTTCAGGTTTGTTCCAACCATATTCTGCATGTACTTCTTCTTTACTAAATGTTTTCTGTAGTGATAGAAAGTTACTATTGAAATGAATATCTAACTAGTAGTTGTAACCTTAAGAGCTTTACACTAAATAACAAGAGTATATAATCTTACCTTTGTATTTCTTATGAAGCATATTCGTTTTTAATTTCTTTATACATACTATGTACATGGTGTGTAGAGAAGGTATTGCACTCCATCCAAAAATTTGATACCGAGATTTCAAGGGAAATATATGTTTTAGGGTCTTCTGTATCCAAAAAGAGGATTTTCAGAAAAAAGCCCATGTGTCTATGAACATCATAACGCAAAAACGAAAAGTCAGTAGCATACCAAACTTGGTATTTAAGTTTAGTTTCTTCCAGGGATGTGACACAAAGAGTTTGAGAAAAATCCTCCCATCCCAAACTACCCTTCACACGTAAGTTTTTTCGAAATTTGTTATTTTCTTAATGGCTCTACGATTTTAATTAAAATATCGTATATTAAAACATATTTACCTGACAAATAAAATGTTTATTTTGAATTTTCTGGGAATAGCTTCTGAAGACTACTTTATTTTGGATGAATTTTACGGAATTTTGTATAACTGCTAAACCGTAAAATATGGACAAAAACTTGCAACACAAACAATGTAAAGCATGTTAAAACACACAATTTATGTTATATACTTTTTTTTTCGTGGAGTTGATCGGTTTTGAGTTACTCCTTGTTTTTGATTTAACCTTTAAACAGCTTTTCTCATACAGGAATTTGAAAATTACTCCTGTCCATACAACAAAGGGACTTCATTGACATAGCAACCAGCTTTTCACTGTCACTTTAACCTATGGTACCCCCTTATTTCGCTTATATTTACAAGCAAACAAGTTTCACAAGACTATTACTGCTAATTTTTTCTCGATTAGCATGAAGTAAACAGAAGCAAAAGCTTTTTAACAATAATTTGTTGAGGAGCTGCAGAGAAAGTCATGTGAATTGAACACATCAGATATTTATTGATATGTTCATAATGATATCAGCAATGTACCTTCATTCAGTGTTTGCCCCCCAGGGGCCTACTACGGTAGGTACGGGTTAGGCGCACGCGGGGGTTCCCGAGCCACCCCTGACTCCCTAGTGTGAGCAATCTCGAGTGGTTAGGGAGTCAGTCTATCAAAATGCCCACCCACGTGTAGGCTGAGCCTGGAGACCCATGTTGGTGGAAAGGAATATCCTGGCTGGTTGAGGGTTGCATATCTGAGCCTGAGCTTCTGTTTTTCAGTAACTGGGGAGGGTGCGCAGCCTAATACACCGCTTTGGTTTCTGCTTCGCCTAAACGGGAGGCTAGGGACTAACCCACCCCTAGACAATTTTCCAGGACTAGGTATTATACCGAACTCCAGGGTGAGTGGGACGGAGAGCCTGCTATATCCCCTGTGTAGCCTTGTCAACCCAGTGGGGTGACCCCTCGTTGGGCTCCGTGGTGGGTGGGGAGCACTGTGGGATGAATTTATACCCTTTTTAATGGGAAAACCAATCTTTAATGTCCAATGAAAAGAAGTATTTGAGTCATGTGGTCCTCGCTACTTAGTTGTCACTAGAAAGAGGAAGGCAGAAACTTCACGTCGGTCAGCCCTTTTGCCATCCAAAAGGGCTTAGATAAAATTAATGGTTTGGTTCAGTCTTGCATACGAAACGGTACACTCCTGGTAGAAGCAGTTTCAGCATCCCAGGCCGCAAATTACTACGAGCCACTATGTTAGGCAGTTACCCAGTTAAGGTGGAAAAACATAAAACCATGAACTCCTCGCGCGGTGTTTTCACCACCCGCGCTTTGGCAAGATTGAGCAAAGAGGAGATTCAAGAGAACCTGGCGGAACAAGGCATTACATCTGTATATAAGGTCAAATGCAAAGTAAATGGTGAATTCATGCCTACGCGTACCCTGCTCCTTCCTTTGATCGAGTAGATCTCCCGCAAAGAATAAAGGCGGGGTACGAAGCCATTGAGGTTAGGCCCTACATTCCCAACCCACTCAGAGCTATAAGTGTCAGCGCTTTGGGCACACAAGTGCATTCTGCAGTGGGTAGTCTAGATGTGTCATCGGTGGCGACGCCACGCACGATGGAGCGTATACTTCCCCTCCATCGTGCGTTAACTGCGGCAGCGAACATTCATCTCGTTCCCGCGACTGTCATTATGCAGAAGAGAGAGCGATCCCGCGTTCTGGTACATATAGCACAATTGTAGCTAAAGCTGTACCAAGGCGGGAAATCACAACTCAAACTAGTGATATTAACGGGGCCACAATTTCTGAAAAGATTCAGACGGCCAAAACGCACCCAAAATCCTCAACTTATACGACTGCTCCGGAATAAACATCTGCCGAACCCGCTAATTTAAAGAGTAGTACAGAGAAAGTATCACTCAAGCCTTCAACCTTGGGCACCAAGACCGGCTTACCCGCCACCTGTCCTGCACCAGCAAAGGCATTTAAGACCAGTTACGTCATGACCGACTTCTTAAAAGACGATGTAAAATATCCCAAACCATCCAAGGGAAGGAAAAGTCAACGCCCATCCCCAAGTAGATCCTCTTCGGGAGAATCTTCTGTTGGGAGTATAGATCGACGACGAACATCTCCGTCGATCAGCACCTCAAACCGAAAATTTCTATTAGAAAGGGGCCCTCTCCCGTGGAGAAGATGGAACAGAAGGATTCTGCCCCCACTGCGGAAACGTTAGGTTCGTCCTCCTGAAAACGGCATTAGCCCAATCCCGAAAAAGAACAAATTGAACCGACCAGCACAGCCCAATCTGCAGAAACGTCTTTCGATTTAAACCTTATCCCATAATATAGACCATGGCTATGCTACAGGGAACATACGCGGAATTAGACACGTCCACCAGAGCTAGAACTGGTGCTCAACCAGGTCGCGTCGTGGCCGAGTGGTTAGACCACTTGCCTCTCACCTAAACGGCCGGGGTTCGATCCCAAGCGACCGCATGTGAGATTTGTGGTGGACAAAGCGGCGCTGGGACGGGCTTTCCCCGGGTACTCCGGTTTCGCCCGCAATAGCATTCCACCGATGCTCCATTATCATTCATGTATCACCGGTGTCACCGCCTGCGGTGCCGTAAGTAGTTAAAGCGGGCGTTAAACACTACAAAAAAAAGTATCAACCTTGGTCGTCTGTTTACAAGAGACCAAGCTCCGTCCTCATGACATCGTCACTTTCAGGCATTACTGTGAACGGTATGGTTTGCTTTATCACCGGAGGAGGGTGTTCCTGCACATGGATGCACTATGCTGCTTGTCAGAAATGATCTTTATGCTGAATTCCTGCCCTTACAGTCTAGCATCCAGTCCGCTGCTGTCAGCATTACGCTGGCATCTATTAAATTCACAATTTGTAGTGTCTATCTGCCTCCATCTGCTGACCTCTCGCGTATTGATTTAGACGACCTAGTTTCCCAGCTACCAATACCATTTCTGTTGGTGGGGGACGTGAATGCCCACCACCCACTTTGGGGCTCCTCTCGGGCTTGTGCGAGAGGTCATCTAATTGCCGATTTCTTGGACAGTCAAAATCTCACTATCCTGAATACCGGGGAGCCAATATTTTTTTCGACGCCTTCAATAGTTTTTTACACTTTGGTCATAGCAATTTGTTCTCTGCAGTTAGCAGTATCCTTAAAATGGACCGTCATCTCTGATCTAATGACCACTTTCCAGTTCTTCTAAGACACCTAGCACACGACTTATGTTCCACATGCTTACCTACCGCCCAGGGGCCTAAAACTCGGCGGTTCCCGAGCCATTCACCGCCATTTCATCATCCCCCATCGTCACAAACTGAGCCACGTTTTGTGTTTGTGTCTGTACGTATTTGTTTTGGTCTCTTCTCATGGGTGCGAGTTAACGCCTGATCTTCCTCTTCTAGGCTTATTCCATACATATTTAGTTTTAAGGCTTTAGATTTATTAATTCCTGCCTCATCAACAGGGATCTTTCTTCTATCTCCGTGTTCCTATCCCTCGGTTCTAGCAGGGCTTCAAACAGGAGTGTTCTCCGGAGGTCTCAGACGTGACGGTTGAGCTTCACACTACCCCTAAGTGTAAGTCTTAGGTGCGGAGCTCTGTCCATATCGATATGTACACCCACGTAGCTTCTCTGAGAGCCCGGCCAGTGATAATCTCCCGACGAACGCAGGTCGTCCGGTTAGAATCACGGGCCGGACGTGTTACCGCTATCGGAAACCCGGTGTAATCAACCACAAGTCCCCTGAATCCATGGATGTGTCATTACACAGGATGGCCTAAAGTGGGAGGCCACAGGTGTTTATACCTGTGGTAGGGGCATAAAGCCGGGTTGTGCATTGTGCAGGGCTTACCCTTATGGACCAGCAGTGGAGGCTGGAGGGTAACTCCTCCTAAGGACTCCGTGAGATCGGTCTGGTAGGGGTTTTCTAGGCGACACATGCCGGAAAGTATTTTGATGTCTTGTTTCTCTTCCCCCCGGATGGCAGGCCGACGCCGACGTTACCGAAAGGATGGCTATTTCATCATGATCCCTTTGCGCAAAACTCTTCCATTTGACCGCTTTTTGGTAGTGACCTTGGCTTGCGAATAAAAAACTATGAGAGATATTAACCCATTTTATATTCAACGGGAAATTGACAGGATCTGTAAAGTAAGCAACGCAACCAGGACTAGCGATGGTACGCTGTTAGTGGAAACCAAGACCAAACACCAGTCTAAGAAGCTCTTGAAAGCCGGCTTGTTGGGTTCCTACCCAATAACGTTAGCCCCACATAAAGCTTTGAACAGTTGTAGAGGCGTGGTAACCACCACCTGCTTAGACGGTCTTTGAGATGCAGACATTGTTTCCAATCTTTCCGGCCAGGGTGTTTGTCAGGCGTAACGTCTTCTAGGTAAACATGATGGTCAGTCGGTTGCGTTGCGCACGGTATTCCTAACGTTCAAAGGCACCACCTTATCTGAGGCACTTTACTGTGGATATGAACGTGCTGCTGTGAGGCCGTATATACCGAACCCTATGCGTTGTTTCCGCTGTCAGAAGTTTGGTCACACCCAAAGCCGGTGCACCTTCGACGCCATATCTGAACTTTGCGGCCAACCTGCTCACGGAGAAACTGCTTGTGCTCGAGACCCTAGTTGCGTCCATCGTAAAGGGAACCATCCATCCAGCTCCCGGCAGTGTACGCGTTTTCTCGAGGAAAAGGCCATCCAGGAGTTGCGAGTTAAGGAACGCCTAACTTTTCCTGAAGCTTGGTGTCGCTTCCAACAATTGCTGCCTGCGACAATCTCAGGCTACCCATCAGCCCTCCGCCGCACTCCTGTTTCCTCAGTGGCACTATAACTATAAACCGTGACCGTTGCCGACGCGTTTACACAAATCGACCAGTCCACGACCACAACGACCTTGCAGCGTTCAACACCAATAGCTTCCACTCCCTAGGTTGATCTTTCACGAGAGCCTGTTCGCAAGGCCTTAGACCGACACCTTATGTCGCTGTCTCTCAGGAGCGCAGTCGTAAGAAGCACAAGGCCGCTGATAAACCTTCTTAAGTCCCATTCTCGTTCTACGAGCCGTAGAGGATCTTCCGGCTCCCAAACATCCACGAATAATGATGGTGACGCTGGCTACACTATTGTGGGCCCTTGGTGCGCAAAGAACAAAAAGGGTCCACCTTAATTTCGTCTATTGCTGGCATCCCAGCCGCATTCTAAAGCTCTGATCCGCCGATAGCCTATCATGCCGTTACCCGAATTCCATGGTTTTCCTTACGTGGACTATCCGCGGTGTCCGTACACATAGGGCTGAACTGCAGCTGTTACTACGGACCTATAATCCGCTGGTTTTGTGTCTGCAGGAGACGAAGCTTCGCCCCCATGATACTTTTGTTCTGCACCAATACGTTCCGGGCCGTTTTGACCTCCCACCGGAAGAGGGCTCTCCTGCTCATGGGGTGTCATGATACTAACGTGCAATGACATCAGTGGTCAGCCGCTCTCGCTTACCACTACCTTGCAAGCTGTTGCTATCCGGCTTACTCTTCCTGGTTTCTCATTCACTGTATATAATGTCTATGGTCCGCCTTCGTCTATCCTCTGCGCCGCTGAACTGGTCCATCTTATGTCTCAGCTCCCGGCACCTTTTCTTCTGCTGGGTGATTTCAATGCCCACCATCCCCTTTGGGGCTCCCCTAGGACCTGTACGCGGGGGGCTATTCTTACTGATCTCTTAGATCAATATAGTCTCGCTGTTTTGAACACCGGTGTACCTACTTTCATTTCCGATTCTTTTACCAAGCTTTCCCACCTGGACCTTTCTGTTTGTTCAGCACAGCTTGCCCACCGCTTCCAATGGAACGTAGTATCTGACACTCATTCCAGCGATCATTGCCCTTGTGTCCTCACCTTGCTTTCACACCACATTTCCTCATCACGTGCGGGCTCTTGACAGCTGTCTAAGTCGGACTGGGCTCTCTTTTCCGCTCTGGCTGTATTCGGCGACCGTCAGTTCCACGCGGATGACCATATGGTCGAGCACTTTAACTACGTTATAATCTCCGCCGCCGAAGAAACCATACCCCGAACATCTTCCTACCTTAAACGCTTACCGGTCCCTTGGTGGATTGCCGAGTGCCGCGATGCCATTCGTGCTCGTAGTGGGGCTCTTAGGGTTGTTCGCCATCACAACCGCTGGAGCATTTGATAATGTTTAAACAAACACGCGCACGGGCACGCCGAATTATTTAGGATAGCAAAACGGCTTCATGGAATTCGTTTGTGTCTACCTTTAAACGCACAACACCTTCATCCGTTGTGTGGGAGAAGCTCCGCCGTGTTGCCGGTAAGCAGACTGGCACCTCCATACCGGGGCTACTCGTGGGCCGATACCGTAGTTGATCCGGTTGCTGTTGCAGACGTCCTTAGTAGCACATTCGCAAATGTGTCCAGTTCCGCCAATTATCACCCGGCGTTCCGTGCGATTAAGGCGGACGTGGAGTCTCAGAGTCTCTCTTTCCGGTCCTCTGACACCGAGTGCTGTAACACATTTTTTAGCATGCGAGAGCTGGTTGCCTCATTAGCATATTCTCGGCACTCCGCCATAGGCCCTGATAGTATCCACATCGCAATGCTGCAGCACCTCTCTTCTCATGGTAAACTCTATCTCCTGAGCCTATATAACCGTATTTGGCAAGACGGTGTGTTTCCTGCGGCTTGGCGTGAAGCCACCGTTGTTCCCATTTTAAAACTGGGAAAGGATCGTAGACTTGCTTCCAGTTACCGTCCTACCTACCTCACCAGTGCTGTTTGCTAGGTGATGGAGCGCATAATCAATTACGGTTACGATGGTGGCTCGAGTCTGAGAAACTGCTCTGCAATATCCAGTGCAGCTTTCGCCGATACCGCTCCTCGACTGACCACCTGGTCTCCCTCTCGACTCACATCCTGAATGGATTTTTACGCAAGTGCCAAACTGTGGTCACTTTTTCGATCTCGAGAATGCATATGACACTTACTGGAGGACTGGTTTATTGCGTACCTTGCACAAGTGAGGCTGCCGTGGCCGCCTTCCAGTGTTCCTCCGGGAGTTCATGATGAACAGGGTGTTTCGTGTGCGTGTGGGTTCTGTTTGCTCTCGTGTTTTTAGTCAGGAGAACGGAGTACCTCAAGAGTCGGTGCTCAGCGTCACTCTCTTTGCTATCGCCATCAATTCCACTGTCGAGTGTGTTCTTGCAGGCATTTCCTCTTTATACGTGGACGATTTTGCAGTTTATTGCAGCTCTCGGCGCACTTGCCTTTTGGACTTTCCTGAATAAACTGTTTCATTATTTTATCAATTCAAAAAATTGCCCCATTAATGTTAATTTCCTATATATGGAGCGTCTTGATTGTCTACACGCTTAGAGTGTAGAAAATGTTTTCCTTTTTCTTCCGAGAAGACAGTATGTGTAAACTTCTGGCGTCGGAAACGTTACGATCCGGCTTCTCTTCATCTTGGGCCGGAACCGCTGCCCTTCGCCGAAACTGTGAAGTTCCTCGGCCTGGTGTTCGACAGAAAGCTTAGCTGGTCACCCATATCTCTTCGCTGAAGGCTAGATGTGATAGTGCACTAAATATTTAATTGTTTTATGTGGCACATCCTGGGGAGCAGATCTCACAGTGTTGTTACAGCTCTACCGTTCCCTTGACCGCTGTAAACTTGATTACGGGTGCATTGTGTACTCTTCGGCATGTTCTTCGTTTTTACGTCGTTTAAACCCAGTTCACCATCGCGGAATTCGTCTGGCCGTAGGTGCTTTTCCAACAAGCCCGGTTATTAGTTTGTCTGCGGAGGCTGCTGAACCTCCGCTGTGCTATAGGCGTGACCTACTTCTTTGCAGGTATGTTCTCCGCCTCTTTGCCTTGCCAGATCATTCATCAGTTATTCTTTGACGAGTCTCTTGATCGCTGTCAGCGCACAGGCCTTGTTTGCAGCAGGAGTTCGTTTTCGTCTCCTTCTTTGGCTCTTGGATGTTCGCCTACCGCCTGTGTCTCCATTGGGGGTATATTCATTCCCCTCTTGGTTACGTTGCGACTCCCTGTTTGGGTTGGCCTCCATGCCGAAGTCACTGACTCCGTCTTCGGTCTTCCGCTCCGCATTTTTAGCTTTACAGGCCGAGTTTCCTAACCGTTGTTTTATTTACACGGGTGGTTCCAAGGAAGACCGTGGTGTGGGACGTGCTTTTGTTTTTAATTCGCGGAGTTATACATTTCATCTTTCGGGGTAGTGTTCGGTTTTTACCGCAGAACTTTTTAGTATCTTTCAAGCTCTTCTTTTTATCCGGGGACAGGATAATAGGCAGTTTGTTATATGTAGCGATTCCCTCAGTGCACTGCAGGGCCTTAGTGAGCTATATCCCTACCATCCTTTGATACAGCGTATTCAGGACCGTCTGCACTCGCTCTCTGACGCTGGCGTCAGCGTGTCGTTTGTTTGGGTTCCTGGCCACGTGGGTGTGGGCAGTAACGAACAAGCGGATACAGCTGCCAAGTCTGCGATTTTATTGACTAATGGTTTTAGTTCCACTGTTCCTCCGGGTGATGTTGGTGTTCACCTGCGCCGGGCCGTTCTTTTGCGCTGGTTCGCGGAATAGTCCGGTGTGCGTGGCAACAAGCTGAGAGAAGTGAAGTAGGTCGTAGGTCTGGCGTCGTAGGTGGCGAATGGCAGCTACTCTTCGCCTCGGGCCAGATTTACTTCCCTTCGCCGATCAGGAGAGATTCCTGGGGTTGATATTGGATTGCAAACTATGCTGGTCACCACATATAACACAGCTTAAGGTGCGGTGTGACCGTTCTCTTGAGTATTTTATAGGTACTAAGTGGCACATCTTGGGGACCAGATCCGAGTGTTGCGTCTTTACCGTTCACTGGTCCGATCCAAGTTGGACTAAGAATGCAGGTCGACCATCTGTGCTGAGGAAATTAGACTCTGTCTACAATCAGGGCATCCGTGTGGGGTCGGAGCTTTTCCGAGCAGTGCAGTAGCTAGCCTTTACGCCAAATCTCTGCGATGTCGATGGGATGTCCTGTTAGGTAATTATGGTTGTGGGCTTCAGTGCATGCCTTCGCATCCAACATTTACCACTTTTTTTAACACAGGGCTGGACGTATTTTATAGAAATCTGTTCCTCAGTCCCAGACCTGTAAGTTTTCGTTTCCGCGAGCTACTTCGGAAAAATGATCTTGTGCTGTCTCGCATGTTTTCCAAGGGGGAGAGGGTGTCACTCCCTTGGGTACTTGATGCGTCCCACGTTGATCTCGGGATGTCAGCCTATGGGAAATCTGATACCCCTACGTCTAGTATCCGTAGTTCTTTTTTAGAATTTTTATCGAAGTACAGTGGTCGTGTGTGTGTGTATGTGTGTGTGTGTGTGTGTGTATATATATATATATATACACACATTCATATACATATTTACACTGATGGCAGTAAGGGTACCAACGGTGCTGGATGTGCGTTTGTTACTGGCACCGAACCGTATACTCTCGGCTTGCCTAGTAATACCTCTATTTACACTGCAGAGCTGTATGCTATTTACCGAGCCTTTCTGTATATTCGCCGTCGATGATTTGGTGACTGCTTTGTTCTGAGTAATTCCCTTGGTGCACTTCAGAGCATTCGTGAGCTGTACAATTACCATAATTTAGTGGCAACGTATCCAGAACGCCATCCACATTTTGGACGCTCCCGGTGTTAATGTGGATTACTGGACACGTTGGCTTGCCGGGAAATGAATTGGCGGATTTTGCTGCGAAATCGGCAGTCACAGCGCCCAGTGTTAATGTTACCAGTGGAACAGCGGAAGATTTTAGGGTTGTGCGGAGAGTGGTGTATTCAGCCTCATATGTGGAGTGGTCGGTAACAAACTTCAGAAAGTAAAAGACCTCCCTATAACCTGGGCAACCTCCTCACGTCCTTCTCGTCGGCAGGAGATACAGTTAGCTCAATTGCAAATTGACCACTGTTTTTTTACTGATAATCACCTTCTACTAGAGATGCTGACCCTATCTGTCCTCTCTGTGGAGCAGCACTGACGGCAAATGTGCTGGTAGGGTGTGCTGCTCTAGTAGCTGTTCACTCGACTCTCCAGCTGCTGGCCTTCCTGGATTCTTGGCGATGACCCTGGGGCAGTTAAAAATATTTTTATCAACAATTACTTATATGGTCAGGATCTAGTTCATTTTATTATTTTATGCTCGACCTCCACTTTTAGTTTTACATACTTTTATACCTTTTTAGGCTTTACCTCTCTGAGGCTTATTGTTTACCATTGTTCTTGGGTTTTTAAAAGTGTTTTAACAATGGATAGTTTTAACATTTCTTTTATGTCTAATTTTAGCTTGTATTTTATCCATAGCTGATTTTACAAATTTTTAAATCTAGCCTTGTATCCCTTTTAGTTTTCTAAGGGCACTGTTAACCTAGTAGTTGAGTGCCCTTAAACCCCAATCATCATCATCATCTAGCCTTTTTAGTTCTCAACATAGGATCCTACTGTGGTAGCTGTGATTTTGAAATTTTAATACCTGTGCTTTTAGGGACTGACAAATTCATTTTAATGTCTGCCTTTTAGTTCTGACTTTTTAACAACCACTTTTAGGTCCCACCTATGGTTTCCCCCATAGGCAGATTTAATTCTGGTGGGTTTCATTTTCAATTTTAACTATCCAATCCATGGACGTTTATCTATTTTATCTTTTGGTTTTAACACTGTTTTAAACCAGGGTGCTGATGACCCCACAGTTTAGTGCCCTTAAATCTCACTTATATTCATCATCATCCAATGTGTGCAGCATCAGTTGGTTTCAAAAATTATTATTCCTTTCTCACAGAACAAGCAGGTAATCTGTTTTGAGCTTACTTTTCTATGGCTTCTTAAAAACTATGTACTACAACAAAATAACTTGATAGATTTGGGCTACAAAGCTGAATATAAAAACTCAACTGTAGGAGTAGCCAGATATAGGAATTTGAGATCGCTAGAGGACCAACCAGAATGCAGTGTATCAGATTAAGTACCAGGGGTAGGCGAATAGGAGGAAATATTTATAAAGGTGTAATGAAGTGCAGGCAAGGGAGCAGTATAAACTTTTGTTTTTCATGGTAGTTTCTGAATCTAAGAGTTTTCAACAAAAGTGGCACTCAAAAATTGAACTAGCATATGATTTAGGACATAGTGGGCATCGTTTAAAACAAATCTTTCACCAATTACTAAAATAAAAAAAATCTGATATCTTTCATTCACATGACTTTCTCTACTTATTTTACAATATACTGTATTTATAAAAGTTTATTCTTCTATTTACCTCATGATAATCAAGATAAGCAGTATAAGGAATGATTGTATTACTTAATTCCTTATAAACAGAAGGGAAATAATGCAATACATTAGGCCAAAGAGAGAGTGTAATCTTTTCAAACCAGTTGCTCTGTGATTAAAATTCATTTTTTGTATGAGCAGAAGCAAAACAAAAGACACAAAAAATAATAGATTCCAATTTGTAAAAAGAACTATTTTAAAGTTGCCACAATAAACAAGGAATATATTGGCAATGTATGACATAAATTGTATGTGCTGAAGAGATCTACAGTTTTTGTATGTCTCTTAGGCTTACAAGTGTTGCAAAAGCCGCCCAGCATAAAAAGGACTTCAGAGGCTATTTCGACAATATTTTACATATACATTGTATTTGTCATTTAAATATATAAATGTGTGATATATTAATCAAAATTGTTAAGAGCCATTTTTGATCAAATTAAAATTTTGAGCATTTTTCAGTGAGAGGGAGGGGGGGTTAACAGAAATGTACTGGCATGTGAGCACCTGCAGTGAGAGGTGATAAAAGAAATGTATTGGTATATGTGCACCTGCACTGAGAGGAGATAACAGAAATGTACTGGTAATGGAGCAGCTGCAGAGAGAGGGAGAAGAGATAACAGAAATGTTCTGGTATGTGTGCTCCAGCAGTGAGAGGGAGAGGAGATAACAGAAATGTACTGTTATGTGTGCGACTGCGGAGAGGAGTAACAGAAATGTACTGTTATGTGTGCTCCTGCAGTGAGATGGAGAGGAGGTAACAGAAATGTACTGGTATGTGTGTGACTCCAGAGAGAGGGAGAAAACATAACAGAAATGTACTGGTATGTGTGCGACTGCGGAGAGAGGGAGAGGAGATAACAGAAAAGTACTGGTATGTGTACACCTGCAGTAAGAGGGAGAGGAGGTAACAGGAATGTACTGGTATGTGTGTACCTGCAGTGATAGCGAGAGGAGGTAACAGAAATGTACTGGTGTGTGTGTGCTTGCTGTGAGAGGGAGAGAAGATAACAGAAACGTACTGGTATGTGTGCACCTACAGTAAGAGGGAGAGAATATAACAGGAATGTACTGGTATGTGTGCACCTGCAGTGAGAGGGCGAGGAGATAAAAGAAATATACTGGTATGTGTGCACTTGCAGTGAGAAGAGATAACAGAATTGTACTAGTATGTGTGCACCTGCAGTGAGAGGGAGAGAGGATTACAAATGTACTTGTTATTGTGCACCTGCAGTGAGAGGGAGAGGAGATATCAGAAATGTACTAGTGTGTGCACCTGCAGTGAGAGGGAGAGCAGATAACAGAAATGCAATGGTATGTGTGCGCCTGCAATGAGAGGGAGAGGAGATAAAAGAAATGTACTGGTGTGTGTGCACCTGCAGTATAAGGCAGAGGAGATAACGTAAATGTACTGGTATGTGTGCGCCTGCAGTGAGAGGGAGAGGAAATAACAGAAATGTACTGGTATGTGTGCGCCTGCAGTGAGAGGGAGAGGAGATAACAGAAATGGACTGGTATGTGTGCACCTGCATTTAGAGGGAGGGGGATAACAGAAATGTACTTGTATAGGTGCACCTGCAGTGAGAGGGAGAGGAGATAACAGAAATGTACTGTTATGTGTGCGACTGCGGAGAGGAGAGGAGTAAAAGAAATGTACTGTTATGTGTGTGACTGCAGAGAGGAGAGGAATAACAGAAATGTACTGTTATGTGTGCTCCTGCAGTGAGAGGGAGAGGAGGTAACAGAAATGTACTGTTATGTGAGAACCTGCAGTGAGAGGGAGAGGAGATAACAGGAATGTACTGGTATGTGTGCACCTGCAGTGAGAGGGCGAGGAGATAACAGAAATGTACTGGTATGTGTGCACTTTCAGTGAGAGGGAGAGAGGATAACAAATGTACTGATAAATGTGCACCTGCATTGAGAGGGAGAGGAGATAACAGAACTGTACTAGTGTGTGCACCTGCAGTGAGAAGGAGAGCAGATAACAGAAATGCACTGGTATGTATGCGCTGCAGTGAGAGGGAGAGGAGATAACAGAAATGTAGTGGTATATGTGCACTTGTAGTGAGAGGAGATAACAGTAATGTACTGGAAATGGAGCACCTGTAGTTAGAGGGAGAGGAGATAACAGAAATGTACTGGTATGTGTGCTCCAGCAGTGAGAGGGAGAGGAGATAACAGCAATGTACTGTTATGTGTGCGCCTGCAGTGAGAGGGAGAGGAGATAACAGAAATGTACTTGTATGTGTGCACCTGCAGTAAGAGGGAGAGGAGATAACAGAAATGCACTGGTAATGGAGCACCTGCCTTGAGAGGGAGAGGGGATAGCAGAAATGTACTGGTATGTGTGCACCTTCAGTGAGAGGGAGAGGAGATAGAAGAAATGTACTGGTATGTGTGCTCCTACAGTGAGAGGGAGAGGAGATAACAGAAATGTACTGGTAAGGGAGCACCTGCAGTGAGAGGGAGAGGAGATAACAGAAATGTGCTGGAATGTGTGCGCCTGCAGTGAGAGCGAGAGGAGGTTACAGAAATATATTGCTGTGTGTGAGCCTGCAGAAAGAGGGAGAGGAGATAACAGAAATGTACTGGTATGTGTGAGCCTGCAGAGAGAGGGAGAGGAGATAACAGAAATGTATTGGTATGTATGCACCTGCATTGTGAGGGAGAAAGGATACAGAAATGTACTTCTATGTGTGCGACTGCAGAGAAAGGGAGAGGGGATATCAGAAATGTACTGGTATGTGTGTGTACCTGCAGTGAGATGGAGAGGAGATAACAGAAATATACTGGTAATGGACCACCTGCAGTGCGAGGGAGAGGAGATAACTGAAATGTGCTGGTATCTGTGCTCCTGCAGTAAGAGGGGAGAAGGTAACACCAATGTACTGGTATTTGTGCGACTGCAGAGAGGGAGAGGAGATAACAGAAATGTACTTGTATGTGTGCGACTGCGGAGAGAGGGAGAGGAGATAACAGAAATGTACTGGTACGTGTGCACCTGCAGTGTGAGGGGAAGAGGTAACAGGAATGTACTGGTATGTGTGTACCTGTAGTGAGAGGGAGAGGAGGTAACAGAAATGTACAGGTATGTGTGTACCTGTAGTGAGAGGGAGAGGAGATAACAGAAATGTACTGGTATGTGTGCACCTACAATAAGATGGAGAGGGGATAACAGAAATGTACTGGTAAGTGAGCACCTGCAGTGAGAGGGAGACGAGATAACAGGAATGTACTGGTATGTATGAATCTGCAGTGAGAGGGAGAGGAGATAAAAAAAAATTACTGGTATGTGTGCAACTGCAGTGAGAGGGAGAGGGGATAACAGAAATGTACTGGTGTGTGTGCACCAGTAGTGAGAGGGAGAGGAGGTAACATGAAATGTACTGGTGTGTGTGTGCGCCTGCAGTGAGAAAGGACAGGAGATAACAAATGTACTGGTATGTGTGCGCATGCAGTGAGAGAAAGAGGAGATAACAGAAATGTTCTGGTATGTGTGCGCCTGCAGTGAGAGGGAGAGGTGATAACAGAAAGGTACTGGTATGTGTGCACCTGCATTGAGAGGGAGGGAGATAACAGAAATGTGCTGGTATGTGTGCACCTTGAGTGAGAGGGAGAGGGGATAACAGATATGTACTGGTATGTTTGCACCTACAGTGAGAGGGATAGGCGTAACAGAAATGTACTGGTATGTGTGCAACTGCAGTGAGAAGAGATAACAGAAATGTACTAGTATGTGTGCACTTTCAGTGAGAGGGAGAGAGGATAACAAATGTACTGGTAAATGTGCACCTGCAGTGAGAGGGAGAGGAGATAACAGAACTGAACTAGTGTGTGCACCTGCAGTGAGAAGGAGAGCAGATAACAGAAATGCACTGGTATGTGTGCGCCTGCAGTGAGAGGGAGAGGAGATAACAAAAATGTAGTGGTATATGTGCACTTGCAGTGAGAGGAGATAACAGAAATGTACTGGAAATGGAGGACCTGTAGTTAGAGGGAGAGGAGATAACAGAAATGTACTGGTATGTGTGCTCCAGCAGTGAGAGGGAGAGGAGATAAGAGCAATGTACTGTTATGTGTGCGCCTGCAGTGAGAGGGAGAGGAGATAACAGAAATGTACTGGTATGTGTGCACCTGCAGTGAGAGGGAGAGGAGATAACAGAAATGCACTGGTAATGGAGCACCTGCCTTGAGAGGCAGAGGGGATAGCAGCAATGTACAGGTATGTGTGCACCTGCAGTGAGAGGGAGAGGAGATAGCAGCAATGTACAGGTATGTGTGCTCCTACAGTGAGAGGGAGAGGAGATAACAGAAATGTACTGGTAATGGAGCACCTGCAGTGAGAGGGAGAGGAGATAACAGAAATGTGCTGGAATGTGTGCGCCTGCAGTGAGAGCGAGAGGAGGTAACAGAAATATATTGGTGTGTGTGAGCCTGCAGAAAGAGGGAGAGGAGATAGCAGAAATGTACTGGTATGTGTGAACCTGCAGAGAGAGGGAGAGGAGATAACGGAAATGTATTGGAATATGTGCACCTGCATTGTGAGGGAGAAAGGATACAGAAATGTACTTCTATGTGTGCGACTGCAGAGAAAGGGAGAGGGGATAACAGAAATGTACTGGTAATGGAGCACCTGCAGTACGAGGGAGAGGAGATAACTGAAATTGTGCTGGTATGTGTGCTCCTGCAGTGAGAGGGTAGAAGGTAACACCAATGTACTGGTATTTGTGCGACTGCAGAGAGGGAGAGGAGATAACAGAAATGTACTTCTATGTGTGCGACTGCGGAGACAGGGAGAGGAGATAACAGAAATGTACTGGTACGTGTGCACCTGCAGTGTGAGGGGAAGAGGTAACAGGAATGTACTGTTATGTTTTACCTACAGTGAGAGGGAGAGGAGGTAACAGAAATGTACTGGTATGTGTGTACCTGTAGTGAGAGGGAGAGGAGATAACAGAAATGTACTGGTATGTGTGCACCTACAATAAGATGGAGAGGGGATAACAGAAATGTACTGGTAAGAGCACCTGCAGTGAGAGGGAGACGAGATAACAGGAATGTACTGGTATGTATGCACCTGCAGTGAGAGGGAGAGGAGATAACAGAAATGTACTGGTATGTGTGCACCTGCAGTGAGAGGGAGAGGGGATAACAGAAAATGTACTGGTGTGTGTGCACCTGTAGTGACAGGGAGAGGAGATAACATAAAATGTACTGGTGTGTGTGTGCGCCTGCAGTGAGAAAGGAGAGGAGATATCAAATGTACTGGTATGTGTGCGCATGCAGTGAGAGAAAGAGGAGATAACAGAAATGTTCTGGTATGTGTGCGCCTGCAGTGAGAGGGAGGGAGATAACAGAAATGTGCTGGTATGTGTGCACCTTGAGTGAGAGGGAGAGGGGATAACAGATATGTACTGGTATGTTTGCACCTACAGTGAGAGGGAGAGGAGTAACAGAAATGTACTGGTATGTGAGCACCTGCAGTGAGAGGAAATAACAGGAATGTGCTGGTAATGGAGGACCTGCAGTTAGAGGGAGAGGAGATATCAGAAATGTTCTGGTATGTGTGCTCCAGCAGTGAGAGGGAGAGGAGATAAGGGAAATGTACGGTTATGTGTGCACCTGCAGTGAGAGGGAGAGGAGATAGCATAAATTTACTGGTATGTGTGAGTCTGCAGTGAGACTGAGAGGAGATAACAGAAATATATTAGTATGTGTGGAGCTGCTGTGAAAGGGAGAGGAGATAACAGAAATGTTCTGGCATGTGTGCAGTGAGAGCGAGAGGAGATAACAGAAATGTACTGGTGTGTGTGCACCTGCATTATGAGGGAGAGGGGATAGAGAAATATACTTCTATGTGTGTGACTGCGGAGAAAGGAAGAGGAGATTCCAAAATGTACTGGTATGTGCGTGTACCTGCAGTGAGAGGGAGAGGGGATAACAGAAATGTTCTGGTGTGTGTGCGCGCCTGCAGTGTGAAGGATAGGAGATAACATAAATGTATTAGTATATGTGCGCCTTTAGTGATTGGGAGAGGAGATAACAGAAATTTACTGGTATATGTGCACCTGCAGTGAGAGGAGATAACAGCAATGTACTGGTAATGGAGCACCTGCAGTAAAATGCAGAGGATATAACAGAAATGTACTGGCATGTGTGCGCCTGCAGTGTGAGGGAGGGGAGATAACAGAAATGTACTGGTATGTGTGCGCCTGCAGTGAGAGGGATAGGAGATAACAGAAAAGTACTGGCATGTGTGCACCTGCAGTGAGAGGGAGGGGAGATAACAGAAATGTACTGGTATGTGTGCACCTACAGTGAGAGGGAGAGGGGATAACAGATATGTACTTGTATGTGTGCACCTGCAGTGAGAGGGAGAGGAGATAACAGAAATGTACTGGTATGTGAGCACCTGCAGTGAGAGGAGATAACAGAAATGTGCTGGTATCTTACCAACTGCAGTGAGAGGGAGAGGGGATAACAGAAATGTTCTGGTGTGTGTGCACCTGTATTGAGAGGCAGAGTTGATAACAGAAATGTACTTGTATGTGTGCAAATGCGGAGACAGGGAGAGGAGATAACAGAAATTTACTGGTATATGTGCACCTGCAGTGAGAGGAGATAACAGAAATGTACTGGCACTGGAGCACCTGCATTGAAGGGGAGAGGTGATAACAGAAATGTATTGGTATGTGTGTACCTGCAGTGAGCGGTAGAGGAGATAACAGAAATGTACTGGTACGTGTGCACCTGCAGTGTGAGGGGAAGAGGTAACAGGAACGTACTGGTATGTGTGTACCTGTAGTGAGAGGGAGAGGAGGTTACAGAAATGTACTGGTATGTGTGTACCTGTAGTGAGAGATAGAGGAGATAACAGAAATGTACTGGTATGTGTGCACCTACAATAAGATGGAGAGGGGATAACAGAAATGTACTGGTAAGTGAGCACCTGCAGTGAGAGGGAGACGAGATAACAGGAATGTACTGGTATGTATGCACCTGCAGTGAGAGGGAGAGCAGATAACAGAAATGTACTGGTATGTGTGCACCTGCAGTGAGAGGGAGAGGGGATAACAGAAATGTGCTGGTGTGTGTGCACCTGTAGTGAGAGGGAGAGGAGATAACATAAAATATACTGGTGTGTGTGTGCGCCTGCAGTGAGAAAGGAGAGGAGATAACAAATGTACTGGTATGTCTGCGCATGCAGTGAGAGAAAGAGGAGATAACAGAAATGTTCTGGCATGTGTGCGCCTGCAGTGAGAGGGAGAGGTGATAACAGAAAAGTACTGGTATGTGTGCACCTGCATTGAGAGGGAGGGAGACAACAGAAATTTGCTGGTATGTGTGCACCTTGAGTGAGAGGGAGAGGGGATAACAGATATGTACTGGTATGTTTGCACCTACAGTGAGAGGGAGAGGAGTAACAGGAATGTACTGGTATGTGAGCACTTGCAGTGAGAGGAAATAACAGGAATGGGCTGGTAATGGAGGACCTGCAGTGAGAGGGAGAGGAGATATCAGAAATGTTCATGTATGTGTGCTCCAGCAGAGAGAGGGAGAGGAGATATCATAAATTTACTGGTATGTGTGAGTCTGCAGTGTGAGGGAGAGGAGATAACAGAAATGTGCTGGTATGTGTGCAACTGCTGTTAAAGGGAGAGGAGATAACAGAAATGTACTGGCATGTGTGCAGTGAGAGCGAGAGGAGATAACAGAAATGTACTGGTGTGTGTGCACCTGCATTATGAGGGAGAGGGGATAGAGAAATGCACTTCTATGTGTGCGGCTGCGGAGAAAGGAAGAGGAGATTCCCGAAATGTACTCGTATGTGTGTGTACCTGCAGTGAGAGGGAGAAGGGATAACAGAAATGTACTGGTGTGTGTGCGCGCCTGCAGTGTGAAGGAGAGGAGATAACATAAATGTATTAGTATGTATGCGCCTTTAGTGAGTGGGAGAGGAGATAACAGAAATTTACTGGTATATGTGCACCTGCAGTGAGAGGAGATAACAGCAATGTACTGGTAATGGAGCACCTGCAGTAAAAGGCAGAGGAGATAACAGAAATGTACTGGTATGTGTGCGCCTGCAGTGTGAGGGAGGGGAGATAACTGAAATGTACTGGTATGTGTGCGCCTGCAGTGAGAGGGATAGGAGATAACAGAAAAGTACTGGTATGTGTGCACCTGCATTGAGAGGGAGGGGAAATAACAGAAATGTACTCTTTTGTGTGCACCTACAGTGAGAGGGAGAGGGGATAAGAGATATGTACTTGTATGTGTGCACCTGCAGTGAGAGGGAGAGGAGATAACAGAAATGTACTGGTATGTGAGCACCTGCAGTGAGAGGAGATAACAGAAATGTGCTGGTATCTGTCCATCTGCAGTGAGAGAGAGAGGGGATAGCAGAAATGTACTGGTGTATGTGCACCTGTATTGAGATTCAGAGTTGATAACAGAAATGTACTTGTATGTGTGCAAATGCGGAGACAGGGAGAGGAGATAACAGAAATGTACTGGTATATGTGTACATGCAGTGAGAGGGGGAGGAGATAACAGGAATGTACTGGAATATGTACACCTGCAGTGAGAGGAGATAACATAAATGTACTGGTAAGGGAGCACCTGCAGTGAGAGGGAGAGGAGATAAAAAATATGTACTGGTATGTGTGCGCCTGCAGTGAGAGGGAGAGGAGATAACAGAAATTTATTGGTATATGTGCACCTGCAGTGAGAGGAGATAACAGAAATGTACTGGCAATGGAGCACCTACATTGAGGGGGAGAGGAGATAACAGAAATGTACTGGTATGTGTGTGCCTGCAGTAAGAGGGAGAGGAGATAACAGAAATGTATTGGTATTGTGTACCTGCAGTGAGACGGAGAGGAGATAACAGAAATGTACTGGTATATGTGTAGCTGCAGTGCGAGGGAAGAACATAACAGAAATATACTGGTATGTGTGCGACTGCAGAGAGGGAGAGGAGATAATAGAAATGTACTCGTATTTGTGCTCCAGCAGTTAGAGGTAGAGATGGTAACAGAAATGTACTGGTATGTTTGTTTCTGTGAGAGGGAGAGGAGATAATGGAAATGTACTGGTGTATGTGCAATTGCGGAGAGAGGGAGAGGAGATAACAGAAATGTAACTGGTATGTGTGCACCTGCGGTGAGAGGAGAGGAGATAACAGAAATGTACTCGTATGTGTGCACTTGCAGTGAGAGGGAGATGAGATAACAGAAATGTACTGGTGTGTGTGCACTTGCAGTGAGAGAGAGAGGAGATAACAGAAATGTACTGGTATGTGTGCACCTACAGTGAGAGGGAGAGGAGTAACAGGAATGTACTGGTATGTGAGCACTTGCAGTGAGAGGAAATAACAGGAATGGGCTGGTAATGGAGGACCTGCAGTGAGAGGGAGAGGAGATATCAGAAATGTTCATGTATGTGTGCTCCAGCAGAGAGAGGGAGAGGAGATATCATAAATTTACTGGTATGTGTGAGTCTGCAGTGTGAGGGAGAGGAGATAACAGAAATGTGCTGGTATGTGTGCAACTGCTGTTAAAGGGAGAGGAGATAACAGAAATGTACTGGCATGTGTGCAGTGAGAGCGAGAGGAGATAACAGAAATGTACTGGTGTGTGTGCACCTGCATTATGAGGGAGAGGGGATAGAGAAATGCACTTCTATGTGTGCGGCTGCGGAGAAAGGAAGAGGAGATTCCCGAAATGTACTCGTATGTGTGTGTACCTGCAGTGAGAGGGAGAAGGGATAACAGAAATGTACTGGTGTGTGTGCGCGCCTGCAGTGTGAAGGAGAGGAGATAACATAAATGTATTAGTATGTATGCGCCTTTAGTGAGTGGGAGAGGAGATAACAGAAATTTACTGGTATATGTGCACCTGCAGTGAGAGGAGATAACAGCAATGTACTGGTAATGGAGCACCTGCAGTAAAAGGCAGAGGAGATAACAGAAATGTACTGGTATGTGTGCGCCTGCAGTGTGAGGGAGGGGAGATAACTGAAATGTACTGGTATGTGTGCGCCTGCAGTGAGAGGGATAGGAGATAACAGAAAAGTACTGGTATGTGTGCACCTGCATTGAGAGGGAGGGGAAATAACAGAAATGTACTCTTTTGTGTGCACCTACAGTGAGAGGGAGAGGGGATAAGAGATATGTACTTGTATGTGTGCACCTGCAGTGAGAGGGAGAGGAGATAACAGAAATGTACTGGTATGTGAGCACCTGCAGTGAGAGGAGATAACAGAAATGTGCTGGTATCTGTCCATCTGCAGTGAGAGAGAGAGGGGATAGCAGAAATGTACTGGTGTATGTGCACCTGTATTGAGATTCAGAGTTGATAACAGAAATGTACTTGTATGTGTGCAAATGCGGAGACAGGGAGAGGAGATAACAGAAATGTACTGGTATATGTGTACATGCAGTGAGAGGGGGAGGAGATAACAGGAATGTACTGGAATATGTACACCTGCAGTGAGAGGAGATAACATAAATGTACTGGTAAGGGAGCACCTGCAGTGAGAGGGAGAGGAGATAAAAAATATGTACTGGTATGTGTGCGCCTGCAGTGAGAGGGAGAGGAGATAACAGAAATTTATTGGTATATGTGCACCTGCAGTGAGAGGAGATAACAGAAATGTACTGGCAATGGAGCACCTACATTGAGGGGGAGAGGAGATAACAGAAATGTACTGGTATGTGTGTGCCTGCAGTAAGAGGGAGAGGAGATAACAGAAATGTATTGGTATTGTGTACCTGCAGTGAGACGGAGAGGAGATAACAGAAATGTACTGGTATATGTGTAGCTGCAGTGCGAGGGAAGAACATAACAGAAATATACTGGTATGTGTGCGACTGCAGAGAGGGAGAGGAGATAATAGAAATGTACTCGTATTTGTGCTCCAGCAGTTAGAGGTAGAGATGGTAACAGAAATGTACTGGTATGTTTGTTTCTGTGAGAGGGAGAGGAGATAATGGAAATGTACTGGTGTATGTGCAATTGCGGAGAGAGGGAGAGGAGATAACAGAAATGTAACTGGTATGTGTGCACCTGCGGTGAGAGGAGAGGAGATAACAGAAATGTACTCGTATGTGTGCACTTGCAGTGAGAGGGAGATGAGATAACAGAAATGTACTGGTGTGTGTGCACTTGCAGTGAGAGAGAGAGGAGATAACAGAAATGTACTGGTATGTGTGCACCTGCGGTGAGAGGAGAGGATATAAAAGAAATGTTCTGTTATGTGTGCACTTGCAGTGAGGGGGAGAGCAGATAACAGAAATGTACTGGTGTGTGAGCAATTGCTGAGAAAGGGAGAGGAGATAACAGAAATGTACTGGTATGTGTGCACCTACAATAAGATGGAGAGGGGATAACAGAAATGTACTGGTAAGTGAGCACCTGCAGTGAGAGGGAGACGAGATAATAGGAATGTACTGGTATGTATGCACCTGCAGTGAGAGAGAGAGAGAGAGGAGATAACAGAAATGTACTGGTATGTGTGCACATGCAGTGAGAGGGAGAGGGGATAACAGAAATGTACTGGTGTGTGTGCACCTGTAGTGAGAGGGAGAGGAGATGACATAAAATGTACTGGTGTGTGTGTGCGCCTGCAGTGAGAAAGGAGAGGATATAACAAATGTACTGGTATGTGTGCGCATGCAGTGAGAGATAGAGGAGATAACAGAAATGTTCTGGTATGAGTGTGCCTGCAGTGAGAGGGAGAGGTGATAACAGAACAGTACTGGTATGTCTGCACCTGCATTGAGAGGGAGGGAGATAACAGAAATGTGCTGGTATGTGTGCACCTTGAGTGAGAGGGAGAGGGGATAACAGATATATACTGGTATGTTTGCACCTACAGTGAGAGGGAGAGGAGTAACAGCAAGGTACTGGTATGTGAGCACCTGCAGTGAGAGGAAATAACTGGAATGTGCTGGTAATGGAGGACCTGCAGTGAGAGGGAGAGGAGATAGCAGAAATGTTCTGGTATGTGTGCTCCAGCAGTGAGAGGGAGAGGAGATAGCATAAATTGACTGGTATGTGTGAGTCTGCAGTGAGAGGGAGAGGAGATAACAGAAATGTATTAGTATATGTGCAACTGCTGTGAAAGGGAGAGGAGATAACAGAAATGTACTGGCATGTGTGCAGTGAGAGCGAGAGGAGATAACAGAAATGTACTGGTGTGTGTGCACCTGCATTATGAGGGAGAGGGGATAGAGAAATGCACTTCTATGTGTGCGACTGCGGAGAAAGGAAGAGGAGATTCCAGAAATGTACTCGTATGTGTGTGTACCTGCAGTGAGAGAGACAAGGGATAACAGAAATGTACTGGTGTGTGTGCACGTCTGCAGTGTGAAGGAGAGGAGATTACATAAATGTATTAGTATGTATGCACCTTTAGTGAGTGGGAGAGGAGATAACATAAATTTACTGGTATATGTGCACCTGCAGTGAGAGGAGATAACAGCAATGTACTGGTAATGGAGCACCTGCAGTGTGAGGAGATAACCGAAATGTGCTGGTATCTGTCCATCTGCAGTGAGAGGGAGAGGGGATAACAGAAATGTACTGGTGTGTGTGCACACCTGTATTGAGAGGCAGAGTTGATAACAGAAATGTACTTGTATGTGTGCAAATGTGGAGACAGGGAGAGGAGATAACAGAAATGTACTGGTATATGTGTACATGCAGTGAGAGGGGGAGGAGATAACAGGAATGTACTGGTATATGTACACCTGCAGTAAGAGGAGATAACAGAAATGTACTGGTAAGGGAGCACCTGCAGTGAGAGGGAGAGGAGATAACAGATATGTACTGGTATGTGTTCGCCTGCAGTGAGAGGGAGAGGAGATAACAGAAATTTATTGGTATATGTGCTCCTGCAGTGAGAGGAGATAACAGAAATGTACTGGCAATGGAGCACCTGCATTGAGGGGGAGAGGAGATAACAGAAATGTACTGGTATGTGTGTGCCTGCAGTAAGAGGGAGAGGAGATAACAGAAATGTATTGGTATGTGTGTACCTGCAGTGAGAGGGAGAGGAGATAACAGAAATGTACTGGTATATGTGTAGCTGCAGTGCGAGGGAGGAACATAACAGAAATATACTGGTATGTGTGCGACTGCAGAGAGGGAGAGGAGATAATAGAAATGTACTCGTATTTGTGCTCCAGCAGTTAGAGGGAGAGATGGTAACAGAAATTTATTAGTATGTGTGTACCTGTGAGAGGGAGAGGAGATAACGGAAATGTACTGGTGTATGTGCAACTGCGGAGAGAGGGAGAGGAGATAACACAAATGTAACTGGCATTTGTGCACCTGCGGTGAGAGGAGAGGAGATAACAGAAATGTACTCGTATGTGTGCACTTGCAGTGAGAGGGAGATGAGATAACAGAAATGTACTGGTGTGTGTGCACTTGCAGTTAGAGGGAGAGGAGATAACAGAAATGTACTGGTATGTGTGCACCTGCGGTGAGAGGAGAGGAGATAAAAGAAATGTTCTGGTATGTGTGCACTTGCAGTGAGGGAGAGAGGAGATAACAGATATGTACTGGTGGGTGTGCAATTGCTGAGAAAGGGAGAGGAGATAACAGAAATGTACTGGTATGTGTGCACCTGTTGTGAGAGGGAGAGGAAATAACAGAAATGTACTGGTATATGTGCACCTTGCAGTGCAAGGGAGAGGAGATAACAGGAATGTACTGGTGTGTGTGTGTGTGTGTGGTGTAAAAAGGTCTGTGGATGGAACAAAAAAACGAAAGAGAGGGAGAAGAGATAACTGAAACGTACTGTATGTTGGCAGAGAGGATAGGAGAAAGCAGAAGTGTTCTTATATTTGTGGGGTGGGAAAGTGCGGGAAAGAAGAAAATGGAAAGAATTCTGGTATATGTGTAATGGAAGTGGGTGGGAGAGGAAAGAACAGAAATGTACTAGTATGTGTTTGGTAGGAGATAGAGGAAAAGGAGAGAACAGAAATGTACTGGTATGTGTACGCCTGCAGTGAGAGGGAGAAGAGATAACAGAAATTTACTGGTATATGTGCACTTGCAGTAAGAGGAGATAACAGAAATGTACTGGTAATGGAGCACCTGCATTGAGGGGGAGAGGAGATAACAGAAATGTACTGGTATGTGTGTGCCTGCAGTGAGGGAGAGGAAGTAACAGAAATGTACTGGTATGTGTGTAGCTGGAGTGAGAGGGAAGAATATAACAGAAATATACTGGTATGTGTGCGAATGCGGAGAGGGAGAGGAGATTACAGAAGTGTACTGGTGTGTGTGCTCCTGCAGTTAGAGGGAGAGATGGTAACTGAAATGTACTGGTATGTGTGCGACTGCAGAAAGGGAGAGGATATAACTGAAATGTACTGGTATGTGTGCGACAGTGTAGAGAGGGAGAGGAAATAACTGAAATGCACTGGTATGTGTGCACCTGCGGTGGGAGGAGAGGAGATAACAGAAATGTGCTGGTATGTGTGTACTTGCAGTGAGAGGGAGAGGGGATAATAGAAATGTACTAGTATGTGTGCACCTGCAGTGAGAGGGAGAGGAGATAACAGAAATGTACTGGTATGTGTGTACCTGCAGTGAGAGGGATAGGATTAAACAGAAATGTACTGGTATGTGTGCACCTTTAGTAAGACTGAGAGGGGATAAAATAAATGTACTGGTATGTAAGCACCTGCAGTGAGAGGGAAAGGAGATAACAGGAATTTTCTGGTATGTGTGCACCTGCAGTGAGAGGGAGAGGAGATAACAGAAATGTACTGGTATGTGTGTTCCTGCAGTGAGAGGGAGAGGAGATAACACTAATGTGCTGGTGTGTGTGCATCTGCAGTGAGAGGAGATAACAGAAATGTACTGGTATGTGAGCACCTGCAGTGAGAGGGAGAGGGGGTAACAGAAATGTACTGGTGTGTGTGCACCTGCAGTGAGTGGGAGAGGAGTTAACAAAAATGTACTGTGTGTGTGCACCTGCAGTAAGAGGGAGAGGAGATAACAGAAATGTACTGGTATGTGTGTACTTGCAGTGAGAGGTAGAGGAGATAACAAAAATGTACTGGTGTGTGTGCGCCTGCAGTAAGAGGGAGAGGAGATAACAGAAATGTACTGGTATGTGTGCGCCTGCAGTGAGAGGGAGAGGAGATAACAGAAATGTATTGGTGTGTGTGTACCTGCATTGAGAGGGAGAGGAGGTAACAGAAATGTACTGGTAAATGTGTACCTGCAGGGAGAGGGAGAGGAGATAACAGAAGTGTACTGGTATGTGTGTAGCAGCAGTGAGAGGGAGAGGAGATAACAGGAATGTCCTGGTTTGTGTGTAGCTGCAGTGAGAGGAAAAGGAGGTAACAGAAATGTATTGGTATGTGTGCACCTGCAGTGAGAGGGAGAGGAGATAACAGAAATGTACTGGTATGTGTGCACTTGCAGTGAGAGGGAGAGGAGATAACAGAAATGTACTGGTGTGTGTGCAATTGCCGAGAGAAGGAGAGGAGATAACAGAAATGTACTGGTATGTGTGCACCTGTTGTGAGAGGGAGAGGAAATAACAGAAATGTACTGGTATATGTGCACCTTGCAGTGCAAGGGAGAGAAGATAACAGGAATTTACTGGTGTGTGTGCACCTGTATTGAGAGGAGATAACAGGAATGTACTGGTGTGTGTGTGGTGTAAAAAGGGCTGTGGATGGAACATAAAAACAGATATGTTTGTGATAGGAAAGAGAGGGAGAAGAGGTAACAGAAACGTATTGGTTTCTGTGTGCTGGCAGAGAGGATAGGAGAAAGCAGAAGTGTTCTTATATTTGTGGGGTGGGAAATTGCGGGAGAGGAGAAAATGGAAACAATTCTGGTATATGTGTAATGGGAGAGGGAGGGAGAGGAGAGAACAGAAATGTACTGGTATGTGTGCAAGGGAGGAGGGAAATGTGAGGTAGAATCTCTCTCTTTATATTTGAACCTTTGCTCCTTATATAGAGATAGTCATAGTCATAAATGTAAACCACATTACTGCTTATTTAATATAATCTCAAGAGTGAAATCCTTATTACAATTAGAATGCTTATAATTCATCTGAATTTGTTAATAGATAGCTGTGCAACATAAAACAAAATCTGCAAAATCACTGCATATATCACAAACTTTTGGTTACCTTTACCATTTGGAAAACATAGATTACAGCTGTGAAATTAAAATTAATATTAATATTTTTATTTATATGAACCTTGTCTTGTATTCAATTAAATATGTAGTTGAAAGACAGAAATCCTTTAAACATCTTAACCATATTGTAATACAAATTACTAGAAGGTTTAATCTATCCATATAATAAGTTGAGATTGTCACAAAGATGCCGAGTTTAGCTAATGTCATTCCCCAAACTGTCCTATTCATGTTGTGAGTATGTGACTTTGAAACTTTTCAGCAAAGAGATAAATGGAGCTTACTGTAACACTTGGATATCCTTTACTGCTTATAGTAATGGTTTTTCACTGTGTATCTTGGAGAAAAACCTTGTTTCTAAATAATTGAACAATAAATTAACATCTGAATGTTAGCTTATAACACTTGTAAAGAACTCCTGAGTGTGAGCTGATGTAACAGATGGAGAGTCTTTTCTACTCTCAGCTATGGTTTTTCACTGAGTATTTTGTGGGTAAAACCTCCAAGAACTCTTGTCATGTTGAAACTTAATTCTTGCAAAAAAATTAAATGACATCAGCAGAATGCAACCATGGATTTTCCACTGTACCTAGAATTATCTTACAGCTTCAGCAACAAAGCACAGGCTTTTATGTTTGGAAGTTAGGCTAATGAAGTTATACCTGTAAATGCTTGATCATCCGTTGTAACAACATTGCAGGCTGTGTGAACCATTTAATAACACCTCAATTTTGTTCAGCTGAAAAGCCTGTTGAGGCATGTCTACATGCAACAAGACTGAATTTTGTATAGCAGCACAAGTCATTTTGTTTGAAGTTTAAGTATTCTGAGAGAATGCTGCACCTTGCAGACATTTCAGCTGCATCTTTTATCAGCCAAGTAAATAGGCATGGTGTGTAAATACTTAATTTCTTCTACTACAATATGGGATAACTTTAAGTGCTTCATTTCTCTACCCCATGATGCATAGCAGAGTAATTTAGATTTGGCTGTTTCCTTGCTCATTGTTTGTCAATATTAATACTTAATTGAATTTATTATTTTTTCTCCACAGACTGGATATGGAAATTAAGAACACCACTGTCAAGTGTAGCAGATGTGAAATGGATATCAAAACAGAAACTAAAGAAAAGGTTCCTTTCTCAGAAGTTATTTCACAGATGGAGAGAGAAAGTTTCTCACAAGATGTTACAATGAAGCTCAACAGTGATGCCATTGTTTGCAACAAAGTGCACAAAACAGAAATCAAGAAAGAGTTTGATGATTCAGACTTAAGTTCAAAAAATGGTTGGCAGCATTTTTCTGAGAATCATGTAATGAAAGTCAAACAATGCCATGATGACTTTGAAATGGAACTCAAAACAGAAATGAATGAAGCATGCTGTGACTCAGACCTTTGCTCACAAAACAAGCAACAGTTTTTTTCTGAAGTTCCTGCAGTGACACTTAATCCATGCAACAAAGACTCTGAACTGGACACCAAGATAGAAATCAAGGAGGAACTGTGGTGGCTGGAAACAACTTCTGCAGAAGCTTCATGTGTTGATGATGGAAGTAAGGTTAGTTTTGCTAGTAATCAGATTAAACTACATTTTTGGTTTTTGTGTCCAGGAAGGAACTACAGTTATATAGAGAACAGATTTATTGGTTAGTCTCAAAGAATATTGTGCATGTTCTGTGTCAAGATTAAACAACTTTCATCTTGATATGCTTGATAGATAATTCTAGGAGTAATAGAAATCTAATGCCAGATGCACTTTTTTTTTTTTTTTTTTTTTGGGTAGTGTTTAATGCCCGCTTTAACTACTTATGGCACTGCAGGCGGTCCAGATGCATTGCATACCATCTATTTAATTCTGAGTCTAATGTAAAGATGGTAGCTGAGGACAAAGTTACCTATCAGATCAAGCAAATTCGTCCCAATCTTCCCATGATGGTGTTATTCAAGGGTACTTGATCAGGAACAGCTTGCCATTGATGTGGCTGGTCTGATATCTAATCTGAGGGCATATTCAATGTTTTTTCCAGATATTTCCTTATCTTTTTAAGGAAAAGATGGAAAACACTCAGCTGCATGGACCTTACAGTCATTTAATAATTTGCTTCAAATGTGCTGTTCTTCATCTCTTCTGACTTGAGGTTTTATTAGTGCTGCTGAAATAAGGAGAGATGTTAGGTTTGCCTGTCATGTATGCATTCCTAGTGCTATTAGCAGTCTGCTGCTGAAATTAAGAGAGATGTTAGGTTTGCCAATCATGTATGCAGTTCTAGTGCATGTTTATAAAAGAAAACCTTAGTGATCAGCACCAATCAAAAGCTTGGTATGCTGTTTTCTTATATATGGTGCTGTAACGCTGTTACTAGTTTTCTAAATATTGTCAAAATGTGATTTAAATTTCATTAATATATTCTTTTCATTTAGTTGTGTTCATTTCTAAGGTACTTCTACATAAAGAACTTGTTTATGCATAAAATCTATCAGCCTTAATTTTTTTCAATTCTGTACCTTTTTTATATTTGGATTTTGTTTAATGTCCTTTAACCTGGTTAGTCATATTGAACAATGAATGCAATGGGTGAAACAATTCTGAAATGAGTCCTACAGTTACCTGACATCTTGTCAGGATAAGGGAAAACTGCAGAAAAATCCATATCCAGGTAACTTACCCAAACAAATTATTTGAACTTAGGATCTCTTGAATGTGATGTGCTACCACAGAGTTGAGCATACTGTTAATCTTTTTAAATTTTACATGTTAAAATACAAAGGTGTTCACTTAACTCCTAAAAGATTCCATGAATGTTTAAAGGTAATCTGAGAATGGAAGCCAAAAAATAATTTATTTTTCATTAAATGAAAACAACGCCTGTATACTTTCTTAGTTGTATTTTGTATAAAACAGGTTTCAGCAGAAGTGTAGTTTTCCTTGACGTTTCACTATGGTTTTTGTACCTTAAGATATTATCGCATTACTATTGTTATAAAGCTGTTATTGCAGCTACTGGTTTAGCCATCTCTGAATAATGTATTGTGAAGTGGTAAATATTTCCATTTTTGGAATTTTACAAACAACTACTATAACTACTGTAATCTTATGAGGCCACACCATGGCCTAGTGGTTAGACCATTCGTTTCTCACCTAGATGGTCCAGGTTTGATCCTAATCAACTGCATGAAAGACTTGTGGTAGACACAGGGTGGGTTTTCTATGGGTTCTCCGATTTCCCCACCATCGCATTCCACCAGTGCTCCATCTTCATTCCGTCTATCACCATTGTCATCATCTGCATTGCTTCAGGTCATAAAAGTGAGCATTAAACACTACAAAAAAAAAAAAAAAAGAATAGATGTTGTGATATATTAAAACTTCCAATTTGTGCATTGGTTCTTTTTCAGTCACATATAATTAATGCGACAAATCTTAATTTTCTAAAATATAACATGTTCAGTAAAATATTTTACTCAGTTACTTGTCTGAAAAAGAATCAATTAAACAGCATTGTTGAAATTTACATGTTACATAGCTGCCTCTGTTTACACTGAAAGTGTAACACATTCTGTTTATAATCTGTGCAGTCTTGTCACACATCCATATGTTCTAGTTCTATGGACTAAAATTTAATCACTTAATTGCATCTTTAAATATTTAAATGTACATAATTATGTTGCAGGGCTGGCAGGATGAGAGCTCACCTTCAACAGAATCAATAAGGTAAGACTTTTAGGTTGCAGTGTACTACTTACTTCTCTGCATAATTTCATCTTTTTTCTCCATATTCCTTGTTAATATAAGTAATGGAACTATTCTCTAGACATAATTATTATAACACCATTCCTTCTACATCTTCTATCAGTAACTGCCCTCACATTAACAAAAGTTTATGTTGTAACAAAGGTTTTATATCAATAGCGATGAAAATTCTCTTCACTTTGATGTTAATTTAGTCATTTGACAACTGCTTTGTATTTCTCTAATCCAATCACACTCTCCAAGTTTTCTGCTGCAATTGAATTTTTGGCTGCCCTGATAATGAAGCAAAAAATATATGGAACTGGAAGTCTTTATATCACATTCATTTTACTGAGGTCTATGCACCTACAAGAATGCGAGGTACCTATATGAAGCAACTACCTGCATATGTGTTCACCTCTCCATCAGGGGTGTAATTACATAAGCACTGTTAGTGCATCTGCCACAACTCAGCATGACAAGAAAATGACCTGCACATGCATTTTGGGGTTGTAGTTACATTGTTGCCTCGTGTAGGACTGTTAGTGGGCTAGGATATAAGTGTACCACAACCTCTTCCATCGTGACAGTCTCTGACATCATTTGTCTGCTTCACCATGAGGTACAGCACACAGTCACACTGCTCCCTCCTCAGGACTGTCACTGTTCTAGGAATTAGGTATACCAGAATCTCTTCTTTTGGACAGTCTCTGGATACAGTAGATGACATCACTAGTCCGCTTCACCATGAGGTACAGCACACAGTCACACTGCTCCCTCCTCAGGACTGTCACTGTTCTAGGAATTAGGTATACCAGAATCTCTTCTTTTGGACAGTCTCTGGATACAGTAGATGACATCACTAGTCCGCTTCACCATGAGGTATGGCACACAGTCATACTGCTCCCTCCTCAGAATTGTCACTGTTCTAGGAATTAGGTATACCAGAATCTCTTCTTTTGGACAGTCTCTGGATACAGTAAATGACATCACTAGTCTGCTTCACCATGAGGTACAGCACACAGTCACACTGCTCCCTCCTCAGGACTGTCACTGTTCTAGGAATTAGGTATACCAGAATCTCTTCTTTTGGACAGTCTCTGGATACAGTAAATGACATCATTAGTCCGCTTCACCATGAGGTACAGCACACAGTCACACTGCTCCCTCAGGATTGTCACTGTTCAGGAATTAGGTATACCAGAATCTCTTCTTTTGGACAGTCTCTGGATACAGTAAATGACATCATTATTCCGCTTAACCATGAGGTACAGCACACAGTCACACTGCTCCCTCCTCAGAATTGTCACTGTTCTAGGAATTAGGTATACCAGAATCTCTTCTTTTGGACAGTCTCTGGATACAGTAAATGACATCATTAGTCTGCTTCACCATGAGGTTGAGCACACAGTCACACTGCTCCCTCATCAGGACTGTCACTGTTCTAGGCATTAGGTATACCAGAATCTCTTCTTTTGGAGAGTCTCTGGATACAGTAAATGACATCATTAGTCTGCTTCACCATGAGGTACAGCACACAGTCACACTGCTCCCTCCTCAGGACTGTCACTGTTCTAGGAATTAGGTATACCAGAATCTCTTCTTTTGGACAGTCTCTGGATACAGTAAATGACATCATTAGTCCGCTTCACCATGAGGTACAGCACACAGTCACACTGCTCCCTCAGGACTGTCACTGTTCAGGAATTAGGTATACCAGAATCTCTTCTTTTGGGCAGTCTCTGGATACAGTAAATGACATCATTAGTCCGCTTCACCTTGAGGTACAGAACACAGTCACACTGCTCCCTCCTTAGGACTGTCACTGTTCTAGGAATTAGGTATACCAGAATCTCTTCTTTTGGACAGTCTCTGGATACAGTAAATGACATCATTAGTCCGCTTCACCATGAGGTATGGCACACAGTCACACTGCTCCCTCCTCAGAATTGTCACTGTTCTAGGAATTAGGTTTACCAGAATCTCTTCTTTTGGACAGTCTCTGGACACAGTAAATGACATCATTAGTCTGCTTCACCATGAGGCACAGCACACAGTCATACTGCTCCCTCCTCAGAATTGTCACTGTTCTAGGAATTAGGTATACCAGAATCTCTTCTTTTGGAGAGTCTCTGGATACAGTAAATGACATCATTAGTCCGCTTCACCATGATGTATGGCACACAGTCACACTGCTCCCTCCTCAGGACTGTCACTGTTCTAGGAATTAGGTGTACCAGAATCTCTTCTTTTGGACAGTCTCTGGATACAGTAAATGACATCATTAGTCTGCTTCACCATGAGTTATGGCACACAGTCACACTGCTCCCTCCTCAGGACTGTCACTGTTCTAGTAATTAGGTGTACCAGAATCTCTTCTTTTGGAGAGTCTCTGGATACAGTAAATGACATCATTAGTCCTCTTCACCACAATGCTCTCTCCTCAGGACTGTTACTTCTTCCATCATAGCCACATCAGATTATCCTGCTGCAAATCTTCTGTTGACCTGTTATTATATTGGGTCTTGAACATTGTCATGAACAGCACATGTTCCATGTAGTCAATTACTGGCTGTTCAAAGGGGACTCCCAAATATTAGGTCTCGTAGTAGCTGAAGTCCAAGCTAAGCAAGCCAAGATGGCATCATCCCATTGGAGGGTGAGCTGTAGCCCAGCAAGAAATATGTCACAGTGATACCCCAGTGTCTGGCGATTTGCCATAGCCTTCCTCAAGTGCTCTTCTAGAATCATAATACAGTGCTCAAGTATATTGTCTATTGTTGATGGAGAGTAGTTGTGCACATCTTGTGCACTCCAAGTTGCTCAGGTGTTTCCCTCATCAGGTTCTATGTAAGGTTGGTGTCCTGATTTACTGTGTAGCTACGGTAGTACCCCAATGTGGCAGAATAGTTCTTATACGAGTTGTGCTAGTCTTATGGCAGAAAACTCGCCAGATACCCATGTTGGAAAAGACCTGAGCTTTAGAAAAAGAAGTGATATCCCTCACCCAGCATACCTCCTCCAACAGATGCAAGCCACTCAAGGTGCAGTAGACCGTACAGTAACTTCTGCCCACCTATACTATAGAAGACTGCACCTGTCATGGCTCCCAACATGGACCAAAGACAATCTCACCCTGAAGATGCCAAGTTCAGTCATTGGCAAAATATTGGTATCCTGAATGACTTCTGGACTATAACTTACAAGTCCTGCAAATAGAAATACATTTACTAATCTGGACTCCAGTTATGAAAGCTGAAGTTTGTACAAAAGTTTCTTGCTCAGTAAACTGTGTGGGTATGTTTTTGTGTGAGAAATGCTCAAAATGACTCATATAAATGTCACCCAGAAAAGGAGACAGATAGTCCTGATGTGTGTTAGTAATACCTCCCATTATACAAATGCTGCGAAGTTCCAAATAGTCATGCAGCTGAGTCATTTTGACAGATACATCATGTCAACATTCTCACACATATTTGAACTATGGTTTATATATGTTGATCACATTGCGGCAGTAATAATGGAAAACTAATGAAGCATATGTTGAAGTTGTTTAATCTACAAAAGCTTTCCATCTAATTCTCAGTTAAAATAGAAGAAAATGGTATGCTTCCCATTTAGATATAAGAAGTATTAAAAAAGTAGATTTGGAATATTCAATAAATCTACACATACATAGAATTATATCAACATAGATGACTTCAATCCAAGATAATATAAGCAGTTTAATGCACATACTGATTAAAGTACCTCTTAATAAACCAGAAAAATGAAAGGAGTATGAAGAATAATAAAAAAAAAAAAACACCTTATATAAAGGAAAGAAATATACAGTAACCACCACCGAAAAATTATTACATTATTGGATCTGAATTATACAAATAAAATAGACAAAATTCAGATAAAAACAAATATGGGGTTTACAAATCCAGTGTAAAGAATGTGACAAAGTACATATTGACTTGGCTAGAAGGAACATTGAAACTAGGAGCACTTCAGGCATTTAAGAAAGAAAGAAATTAGCACTAGATCAGTACTAAATATTGTGTGCAGCAACATTGAGCTAAATATCTGGGAGAAAATTAAAAGATTCAAAATCAGCACTATAAATTTGGATATCAATACGGAAGTCAATCCAAATTGGAAGTTCATTTTACTGCATTTAGAGGATCCAAGGCTGATGCACAGCTCACCAAATTCGGCAGTTGTTTAGCTGAGGATGCCAACAATTGCTGGTAAAAACATATTTTTAGGTAAAAGCTTTAAAGTGTAATTAGAGTGTGACTCATTATTTAGTAATCCATACTTTATGTGCAAACTTAAAGTAATTCATACTGACATACAGTAAAGTAAACAAGCATTTCTGATTTTTGAAGAAAGTATAACATGTGTCATGTTTGTCAGGCAGCTTATGCAATGCAAAACAACACTTTACATTTATCTTTTATTTTATTAAATAAGGCTTTACTAATTATGTGTTATACATATAGAGTACAGGACTGGAAAATTTTATGAGGACAGCCCACAAAGTTTGCATTCCCTTTTACTTGTATATGCAGTAAAACATTGCTTATATGCTTCATATTAATATGCTGTTTTGTTGAGGTTATGGCAGAATTCCTATATATACCAACAACTTTTTTTCATGTATACCTTTTGTGTTTTGCATTTATATGACCAAATTGAAGTCCTTAGAGGAGGGAAGCACCATTTATACATTTGGGGCTGGTTTCATGGTTTAAATGTAAACCAAAGTTGTTCATAAACAACTGAATACAATTAAAGCCAGACTTACACTATAAGTTTCACAATTGCTGATAATAATCATGTCCATCTGCGCTAATTGTGAGCCTAACAATTCTATGGAACTAAGAAATTTAATACTGTTTGCACATTAACATTTTTGAGAACACTGTTCCTGAAATTAACTTTTGTAGGTTCCCAACAAAATATACATTAAACGAGAGGAAAAAATCATGCAAAAGTAAGAAAAAAAGAGCCATTTATGATGGTATGAGACATTTTTATGAGCTGTGCATATTTTGGATTTTGTAATACTAAGAAATGTCAAAAATGGAATTTTTCAACAGAACCACTTAGTTAATGACATATAAAGCATTATTTATATGATAATATGAGTTTAATAAAGTTTGAAAAATGAATTTTCAACTAGGTTTTTCCTAACAATTGGTTATAGTTAAACTGCACAAACAACCACAATTTTTGTAGCACAATTTTATTGCTAGCAAGAAAGCTGGAGACAACTGGCATTAGTGAGAGTGAAAAATGTAGACCACCCTTGAGTGCAGAAACTCTTAAAAATGTTCAACGGAGGCCAGTGAACTCTCTAAATAAATTGTTACATTGATTGAGCCAGGAATCACGCTATTCATATGGCACATGTTAAGGAGCTGTAAAGAAAAGGGGACTATATCTGGTGTTTTGTGTGTTTATGTAGCCTGACACATGAAACCATGGCTCATCTGTGAATTTCATTATGGAGAGAATGTGTGGACATGGAATAAGAAGCCCTGAAACCATCGATAGTGATGAATTCGTGTTTCATAATCTGCTGCTTTCAGTTGTTGCACCATATGCACACTGTATGACATAATCCCATTTTCTTCACAGCTCTTTGACATTACATTCTCTTCAAGATTCCCATTGTCTGTTTACAAAGAATTTCTCTTCCAAAATATTTTCACAATGTAAAAATGATTACAAGAAGATAATAAAAATCATCATAATGCCATTCTAGGCATTAAATTTAACAAACCTTTATTAATTAATAATCTCCGTGTGATATAATAAATTCTTATTAGGATAATTGGAAAAGAAATTATGGTTGGTAAAATTTTCTCAAAGTGAGTATTGCATGTTGCTGTTATGAGTGCTAACTAAAGACTGTCTACAATGTCATAAAACTGCTCTTAATTTCCATTGAAATCGTTGACATAGTCAACAGATGGTACTGATCGATGGTTGTTGATTCTCTCTGAGCCAGTGAGATCATTAAAATAAATTTCATATTTCTAAGAGCTTTCAAAGAGAATCTAGGGACTGTTAAAATGGTTCAAGTTTAATGTATCGTGCTGCAGTAAGTAATACTCAATTTTTTTTTTGGTAGTGTTTAATGTCCGCTTTTACAACTTATGGCACTGCAGGTGAAGTAATACTCGATGCTTCACTCATGACATGCCAATGAACATATTGCTTTAGGCAAAGAAACTGTTAATGGCAGATTGTAGTTTATTTCACATTTAGTAAACATTACATTGTAATGCACTCCTATAGAATAATAAAAAAAATATAGTTACAATAATTATAACAATAACAACAATAATGATAAATGGACATAGCATTACCAGAAAAAAAAGACTGACTCCACAAATATACATGTAAGAGATTCTTAAATTATTTCTTATCAAGGTACTAATGTTCTGACGCAGCAACAGATGTTAGTTTTAAATATATTTGTATTTGATCAATGTGTTTTATTTTAAAGCATTCCTTTCTGCATTCCTACACACAATCCTCACATAATTAGGCATGCCATTTCCATGTTTAAAAATCTGTGTCATTTATTTCTCCCATATAAAGAACATGCACCTTTTAATTACACAGTCATAGTTAAGACAAAATAAGTAACAGAGAAGGAAAACAGTTAAAATAATTTTGTGAAGTTAAACATTTTTTAATGTGTAATGGGGCAAAAAGATCAGACAAATAAGGGGGAAAGTGTTATTGATTATATGCTGTATTCAAGAATTTAGATAATGATCTTGTTCTTCTACAAGGGGTATTGAATAGCTACAATTTCCCTTTAAGAGCAACTTTTAAAACAATGGGAATTGTACAGGAATATATAGAGGAAGGAAAAATGCTGAAAATTACAGTAGCCATACAGAGCAGAGAGAGAATGATATATTGGGGAACTTAAACTCTACTAGAGGAAAGAAATCTCAAAATGAGATTACACAACCTATTGAGGAGAGAAAAGCTGAATAAGCAATGCTTTACCTAAAAGGAGGGTAGAAAGCGAGTTCAGGAGATAGAAACAATCAGAAAAAAAAACCCAGGGGCCTACTACTACTCCTACGGGTTAGGCGCACCCGGGGTCCCGAGCTACCTTGATTCCTTCAGTGGGCAACCTCTAAGTAGTGAGGGAGTCACTAGGTCAAAAAGCGCACCCACGTGTAGGCCATGCATGGAGAGCCGGATCGGTGAAAAGGAATCTCCTGGTTGGTTGAGGGTTGCATACCTGAGCTTTGGTTTCTGATTCGCCTAAACGGGAGGCTAGGGACTAACCCACCCCTAGTCAATCGGCCAGGACTAGGTATTATACCGAACTCCAGGGTGAGTGGGACGGCGAGCCTGCTATATCCCCTGTGTAGCCCTGTCACCACAGTGGGGTGACCTCTCGTTGGGCTCCGTGGTGGGTGGGGAGCATCTTTTATGGCAACCAAAAACTAACCTAAACCAAATTTAGTGATAGGAAAGGAAGTAGTCGAGTCCAATGGTCTTCGCTCTTTGGTGATAACTAGAGCAGAGAAAGGCAAGAAATGTACATCTGTTAGCCCATTTGCCATCCAAAAGGGCTTGATAAAATAGCTGGTCCAGTCAAATCCTGTACTAGTTCCCGCAATGGTACGCTCCTTGTTGAAGCAGTATCTGCATCGCAGGTATCAAAATTATTCCGAGCCAATCTGTTAGGCAGTTACCCTGTTAAGTTCGCAATGCACAAGGCGTCACCTCTGTGTATAGGGTTCAGCGAAGAGTTAATGGGTAATTTGTGGCTACCCGTTCCCTGTTCCTAACCTTTGATCGGGTGGATCTCCCTCAAGGAATAAAGGCAGGGTACGAAGCCATCGAGGTTAGGCCATATATCCCGAACCCGCTGCGATACTTCAAATGACAACGCTTTGGGCACACTAGCGAGTATTGTAGTGCTCGGTCTCCATGTGGCAACTGTGGAAATGGAACGCACGATGGAGGTTGCACATCGACTCCATGCTGTGTTAACTACGGCGGTGAGCATCCATCGGGCTCCCGCGACTGTCCCCGTTTTGGAGAGGAGAGAGCGATCCAGGAGATCCGACTGAAAGAGAAGGTGTCCTTCTCGGAAGCTCCTGTGAATACGCCAAACCTCAGTCCCGCTGTCTGGTACCTACAGCTCGGTTTTAGCTAAACCAGTACCGAAGCGGGAAATCGCAACACAGACCTGTGGTATTAACGGGACCACAATTGCAGAAAATACCCTCGTAGCCAGACCACTTACAAGGCCCCCAACTTCCGCTTCTTCGTCGACCTCTCGATCTGCCAACGCCACCTCTGGAAGACATACTGAAGGGACAATGTCACCCAAGCCTTCGACTTCGGGAACTCAATCAGCCGTGACCGTCGAGCATTCTGGTCCTGTAAAAGCCTTAGAAAACCAAATATGTCCGGACCGACTTCCTGAAAGACAATGTGAAAACACCTCCCAAATCATCTAAGGGTAGGAATAGTCCATGTCACTCGCCGCGTACATCCTCTTCCGAG
The DNA here is from genome assembly GCA_030762935.1 of Hymenopus coronatus. Lineage (NCBI taxonomy): Eukaryota > Metazoa > Arthropoda > Insecta > Mantodea > Hymenopodidae > Hymenopus > Hymenopus coronatus. The sequence continues at coordinate 7,468,434 of CM060899.1, forward strand.
GACTCTTCTGGGGAGGGCACAGATTGGCAACCACCAACTTCGTCGATAAGTACCTCCAATCGGTTCGAGGCTCTCGAACCGAAATTCTCTATTGGATAGAGGAGCTCCCCCGTGGAGGAGATGGACCAGGAAAATTCTGCCCTCACTGGAAGACGGCCAGTGCCTAAGAGGCAGGATCGTGCTCGGGAAAAACGTGTTAGTCCGACGGCCAAGAAAACTAAATTAAACCGAGCGGCATAACCGAATTTACAGAAACGCCTTTCCATTTAAAACTTATCCCACAACATTACCCGTGGATATCCTACAATGGAACATACGTGGCATTAGGTCACATCGCCCAGAGCTTGAATTGTTGCTACACCAATATCTGCCTTTAGTCGTATGCTTGCAAGAGACCAAACTTCGTCCCCAAGACCACCTTACACTAAAGCAGTACTCTTCTGTCCGGTGTGATGTATCACCGGCAGGTGGAGCTCCTGCACGTGGGGGCACCATGATTCTTATCAGAGATGATATCTTCGCAGACTCTGTGCCTATTCAATCTGACATAAAGTCCATCGCTGTCAGAATTAAGCTACCCTCCATCTGCTTCACCATTTGTAGTATTTATGTACCACCCTCTGATGGCCTCTCGCGCACTGATTTAGTAGACCTAACCTCCCAGTTCCTACCACCTTTTCTGTTGGTGGGGGACGGTGAATGCCCACCACCTCCTTTGGGGCTCCCCTCGGGCTTGTGCGAGAGGTCAACTGCTCGTCGATTTCTTGGACTCTTTTCATCTTTCTCTCCTGAACACCGGAGAGCCTACATTTCTTTCCGACGCCTTTAATAGTTTTTTTTACCTGGATATAGCAGTTTGTTCTCCACAGTTGGAAGTCTCTCTACAATGGGATATCATCTCTGACTTACATTAAAGCGACCACTATCCTATTCTTATATCTCTCTTAGCACAGAATGTATGTTCCACCTGTTTACCTAGATGGCACTTAGACCGCACCAACTGGAGCCTTTATTCTGGTTTGGTCGTTTTTCAACATAACGAGCACGACTCGGTGGATTGTTTAGTCCACCACCTCACCCAAACAATTATTTCTGTTGCTGAGGTTTCAATTCCGCGTTCGACTGCACATTCTCGTCGCTTCCCCGTCCCGTGGTAGACAGGTGAATGCCGGAATGCCATTCGTGCTCGCAGACGTGCTCTTCGGATTTTCCGGCGTCGGCCTACGCTGGATAACCTCATACAATATAAGAAGATGCGTGCCAAATCTAAAGAAAGTATTAAGGATAGCAAAAACCAATCATGGAGCCAATTTATAGGCTCCTTTACTAGACATACACCTTCCTCTGTCGTGTGGGATAAGTTCAGGCGTATATCTGGGAAACCGACCCATATGCCGATTGCCGGCCTCAAAACAGCGGCAGGCGCTGTGGTTGATGCAGTTGACTCTCCAGGCAGTGCTTTCGCTCAGGTGTATAGCTCGGAGAACTATTCCCCCGAGTTCTAATTAAGGCTCAGGTTGAATCTCGGGGTTTCGTTTTCCACTCTGAAAACCTTGAAGACTACAACCGCCTTTTCACCTTGGCGGAGCTAGACACTGCCCTCTCAACTTCTAGAAACTCTGCGCCAGATCCAGATGGTATCTACATCCAAATGTTACAACATCTGTCTCCTGGGGGTAAGGCTCTCCTCCTCGAGGTCTATAATCGGGGTCTGGGTAGATGCCACTTTTCCAACTCAGTGGCGGGAGGCCACCATTATACCTTTTTGAAGCCCGGAAAGGACCGTCATCTTCCTTCCAGCTTTCGTCCAATTTCCCTCACCAGCTGTGCTTGCAAGGTGATGGAACGCATGATCAACGGACGGTTGGTGTGGTGGTTGGAAGACGTCGTTCAGCGGTTGACCACCTCGTGTTATCGACGCAGATCATGAACAGCTTTCTTCAGAATTGTCAGACGGTTGGGATACTTTTTGACCTCGAGAAGGCTTATGATACCTATTGGCGGGCGGGGATGTTACGCTCCCTCCACAACTGGAATAAACGTGGACGCCTTCCGTTGTTCATTCAGGACTTTATGAGGGACAGAGTTTTCCGAGTAAGGTTCGCCTCGGTTTTTTCTAACCATTTTGTTCAAGAGAACGGAGTACCGCAGGGCTCGGTAATAAACGTGATGCTGTTTGCTGTAGCGAGTAATTCCATATCGCAAAGTGTCCCCCTAGGCATCTTGTCCTGTTTATTCGTGGACGACTTTGCCGTCTTCTGTACTTCTCAGCGTACAGCGTTTTTGGAACGCCGTCTCCAACGGTGTTTGAACAACCTCTATGATTGGAGCTCTAAAAACGGCTTTCGAATTTCACCTGAGAAGACCGTCTGTGTTAATTTCTGGCGTCGTAGGTGGTCTGATTTACTTCCCTTCGCAGAGGAGGTGAGATTCCTGGGGTTGGTTTTCGATCGGGAACTATGCTGGTCAACCGATGTAGCACAGCTTAAAGCGCGATGTCAGCGTTCTCTTAATATTTTACGGGCAAATATTTTAAGTGGCAAATCTTGGGGAGCAGATTGGGCAGTGTTACTGGGCCTTTATCGTGCGCTGATCCGATTAAAGTTAGACTATGGATGCATTGTATATTCTTCCGCACGACCATCGGTGCTGAAAAGATTAGACGAACTCCATAATCAGGGCATCCGTGTGGCTGTTGGAGCGTTTCCAACCAGCCGAGTTGTGAGCCTCTACGCCGAATCGGCAGAACCGCCTCTACGGTGTCGGCTTGATGTCCTGCTGGCAAGTTATGGTTGTGGACTTCAGTGCCTGCTTACGCATCCTGCTTTTACCCCTTTTAATTCTGCTGAACTGGACGAACATTATTACCACTTATCCCTTTATTCAAAGCCCGCAGGTGTTCGTTTTCGAGAGCTTCTTCGGAACTACCATATTGCACTACCTAGTATGTTTCCCAAGGAAGAGAGGATATTCCCACCTTGGTTACGTACTACATCCCACGCCGATCTCGGGATGACATCATTGGGGAACCGTACGATGCCTGCGTGTGGTATCCGTACTTTTTTTTTTTTTTTTTAGTATTTTTATCCCCTTACAGTGACCGACTTTATATATACACCGACGGTAGTAAGTGCACCGATGGCGTTGGATGTGCATTTGTTACCGGAACCGAGCAACATACTTTCGGTTTGCCTAGTTTCACATCCATCTATACTACAGAGCTGTATATTATTTACTGAGCCATTCTTTATATTCGCCGTCGTAATTTGGGTGACTGCCTCATTCTTAGCGACTCCCTTAGCGCACTCCAGAGCGTTCGTCAGCTGTACAGCTACCATCCTTTAGTGCAGAACATTCAGGACGTCCTCCACCATTTACATACCTCTGGCGATAATGTCGATTGCACATGGCATCCCGGGCATGTTGGGTTGTCGGGTAATAAACTGGCGGATGTGGCGGCAAAGTCGGCAAATACAGCGCCCAGTGTTATAGTTAACTTTTCCACCGCCGAAGGTCTTACGCTTGTTGTGCGGAGAGAAGTGCTTTCGTGCTGGCATACAGATTGGTCGACTCTCCGCGGCAACAAGCTCAGATCAGTAAAGGATCTTCCGGGTCACTGGGCAACTTCCTCTCGTGCATCTCGTCGTGAGGAAGTGTTATTGGCTCGTCTGCGCATCGGTCACTGTAATTTTACATACAGTTATTTACTTAACGGGCAACCTGTACCTATCTGTCCGCTGTGTGAGGCACATTTATCTGTTCAGCATGTGCTGTTGGAGTGTGATGCTCTATCCGCTCTTCGAGCAACACACCAGCTTCCAGTCTCCCTTTCTGAGGTTCTCGGGGATGACAACCACGCGATAGATAGGGTTTTTAGCTTTTTACGCCAAGTGCCGTTTTGAAAACCGATTTAGTGTTTGGCAGATTTTATCGTTAGTGATTTTATGTCTCATTTTTAACACTGGGGGTTTGGTTTTACGGGGCTTTGCCTTTTAATTGTCATGTTTGACCCAATTTTTAAATCCTTTTCAGTCCATTGATCTTCATTCTTTTAGTAATTTTAGCTCTTTTGCACTTTCAGCACTGTGGGTTTACTTTTAGAGGGCTTTTCCTTTTAGTCGTCTTGTGCGACCCAGTTTTATGTCCTTCTATGGCTATTGCCATATTTTTATATATTCTCAGATTTTAATTGTGCCGTTGGCCGTATTTTATTTCCAACTTTTCCCCTTTTTTACTTACGCACATATGCTTTTTTTAAGGGCGCTAATAACCTCGTAGTTGAGCGCCCTTAAGCCCCATTCATCACCATCACAATCAGAAAAGCGGGTCGAAAAAGATAACTTTCTAATGGCAAGGACGGGCTTTAAGTGCTTCATGTAGGAGAAAAAGAAAGAGTGGTCTGATTAAATTGAGCAACACATCTATGAGGCAGCAAAAGAATATGGGAGTTGGTAAAAAAAAGTGTCTGAGACTAAGGTATTGCAGTATAACATTGAGCAAAAGACCTATGAGGCAGCAAAAGAATATGGGAGTTGCTAAAAAAAGTGTCTGAGACTAAGGTATTGCAGTATAAAATTGAGCAAAAGATCTATGAGGCAGCAAAAGAATATGGGAGTTGCTAAAAAAAGTGTCTGAGACTAAGGTATTGCAGTATAAAATTGGGCAAAAGATCTATGAGGCAGCAAAAGAATATGGGAGTTTGTAAAAAGTGTCTGAGACTAAGGTATTGCAGTATAACATTGAGCAAAAGATCTATGAGGCAGCAAAAAAATATGGGAGTTGGTAAAAAAAGTGTCTGAGACTAAGGTATTGCAGTATAACATTGAGCAAAAGATCTATGAGGCAGCAAAAGAATATGGGAGTTGGTAAAAAAAAGTGTCTGAGACTAAGGTATAGCAGTATAAAATTGGGCAAAAGATCTATGAGGCAGCAAAAGAATATGGCAGTTGGTAAAAAAGTGTCTGAGACTAAGGTATTGCAGTATAAAATTGGGCAAAAGATCTATGAGGCAGCAAAAGAATATGGGAATTGGTAAAAAAAGTGTCTGAGACTAAGGTATTGCAGTATAAAATTGGGCAAATGATCTATGAGGCAGCAAAAGAATATGGGAGTTGGTAAAAAAAGTGTCTGAGACTAAGGTATTGCAGTATAACATTGAGCAAAAGATCCATGAGGCAGCAAAAGAATATGGGAGTTGGTAAAAAAAGTGTCTGAGACTAAGGTATTGCAGTATAAAATTGGGCTGAATAAACATTGGGAGTATTTCAAGAATCTTTTAGGTGGAAGTAATTTGCTAATGCAGACAAAAGTACAGGAGTTACATAATTGTGATTAAAGATTAGACCACTAACCAAGAAGAGAACAGGTTAAAACATTAAAAAATAAAAAAATGGGCCATTAGTCTATAATCAATGACAGATAAAGGGCTTACATGTGTACTAGCAATACACTACAAGAATGGGCAGAGAGAGAGAGAGAGAGACGGTAAATAATCAGATATACAAGGGGGATTTAGTACATGAAAGTCAACAATTGACAATTTTTTTTATAATAAGAACAATAATAAATACCTATGTAAGAAAATAGATAAGATACATTTACATTTTGTGGATCTAGAAAAGGCTTTTAATACCATTCAAAGGGATGTACTTTGGTATAAGTTGAGAACAAAGGGAATGAGCGAGAAATTTGTATGAGTATTAGAGAGCTTGCCTTCAGATAGTCCTCCATTAGGCTTGCCAATAAAAAATAAAGGATTGGATGCGCAATACAATTGGTTTAAGACGGGGTTGTAAGTTAAGTCCCATTTTATTAATTTGTTTATTGATGGCATACTTCTAGCAATAGCAAGGGAAAATTCACAATGCCCAGCAATCAAAAATAAAATAATCTGGGTTTGCTTTTTGTTGAATATCTAGTAGTAGCAGCAATTGCAAGTGGAGGTTTAAAGAAAGCAATAGAAGCAAGAGAGAAATACTACAAAAAATAAAGTTTAATCATAATAATAATAATAACAATAATAATAATAATAATAATAAACATTTTCTCTATGACAGGAATCGAACTCATGACCTTTGGGATAGCAGTTTCCCGAGTTACGCTTTAAGTCACCAGAGCAGTCGAAAAAAAGGCCTCCAGAGTAGGCTACATATTCCAAGAACATAATAAATGAATGCTCAGTGTCGCACTGTGAAGTGATTAGTTCGAGTTTTTACAGATTTTGCTACATTAAATCTTGAAAAATTGATATTTCTATACTCGGGCAGCAGTTTTAAAGACATTCTAAGCCATTTTTCAACCTGCTGTGCTTTAACATCATTTTCTCAGCACCTGATACCCACACGTTTAATGCTATGTAGCTGCGTTATGTTTATCGCCGATCTCAAATTACTTATATCAGTCATATGCACAATCTTGCAAATTATTTCGGTATATATATATTTATATAGTTAAGTCCAGTATATTTTGCAATCAATAAAGAAGTTAATTTTTCTTGTATTGGTAAGTGCTGGCTCCCCTGAAGAAATTGCCATTACCTAATGTATAGATTTTATCCTCTAGCGTTGTTAGTTGAAACCAGGACCGAAGACCAGTCCAGAAAGCTCTTGAAAGCCGGTTTATTGGGTTCCTGCCCAATAACGGTGGCACCACACAACTCGTTGAATACCTGTAGAGGCGTGGTGACTACCTCAAGCTTAGATGGCCTTTTCGACGCTGGAATTGTTGCCAATCTCTCCAACCAGGGTGTGTGTCAGGCAAACGTAATGGTGAGTCGGTTGCGTTACGGACAGTCTTCCTAACGTTCAAAGGTACCAACTTGCCTGAGGCACTCTACTGTGGATACGGACGCGCTGCTGTGAGGCCGTATGTACCGAACCCTATGCGTTGTTTCCGCTGTCAGAAGTTTGGTCACACCCAAAGCCGGCGCACTTTCGACGCTACATGTGAACGTTGCGGCCAAGCTGCCCACGGAGAAACTGCTTGTGCTCGAGACCCTTGTTGCGTCCATTGTAAAGGGAACCATGCATCTAGTTGCCGGCAATGTCCACGTTTTCTCGAGGAAAAGGTCATCCAGGAGCTGCGAATTGAGGAACGCCTGACTTTTGCGGAAGCCAGGCGTCACTTCCAACAGCTGCAGCCTGCGACCATCTCAGGCTACGCCTCAGCGCTCCGCCGCATTCCTGTTTCCTAAGTGGCACTACAAACCGTGCCTGTAGCCGAGGCGTGTACTCAAACAGAACAGAAGCCGACCACAACAACCTCGCAGTCTTCAACATCTACAGCACCCACTGCCACAATTTTTATTTCTCCAGAACCTGCTCTTAGGCCGATAGTTAGACCGAAACTATGTGTCGCTGCTACTCATGAGCGCAGTCGTAAGAAACTCAAGGCCACTGATAAACCTTCCAAGTCCCGTTCTCGTCGTACGAGCCATAGGGGATCTTCCGCATCCCGAACAGAAGTGGATAGCGCCGACGAAAGTGGCTATACTCATGTGGGTCCAAAGAGTGCAAAGCAAAAGAAACGCCCACCTTAACTCCATCTACTTCATTTCTGCCAGTCGTTTGCTTCCCAGCTGCAAATTCATAGTTTGATTCATCGATAACCTTTCACAGCTCTAACTGTGCCTCTTGGCTCTCCTGACGTGCAATACCGGCGGTGTGCGTACACATAGAGCCGAATTGCAGCTGTTACTACGGTCCTATAACCCTCTGGTTCTGTGTTTGCAGGAGACAAATCTTCGCCCCCACGATGCCTTTGCCCTGCACCAGTACCTTCCTGTGCGGTTTGATGTTACACCGGAGGAGGGCTCTCCTGCTCATGGGGGTGTTATGATCCTAACGCGCAATGACATCTGCGGTCAGCCGATCTCGCTTACCACTACCTTGCAAGCTGTTGCTATCCGACTTACTCTTCCTGGTTTCTCCTTCACTATATGTACTGTCTACGTTCCGCCTTCATGTACCCTCTGCGCCGCTGACATACTCCATCTCAGCTGCCGGCACATTTTCTTCTGTTGGGTGATTTTAATGCCCACCATCCCCTACGGGGTTCTCCTAGGGCCTGCGCGCGGGGGACTGTTCTTGCTGACCTCGTTCAATATAGTCTCTCTGTTCTTAACATCGGTGAACCTACTTTCATTTCCGATTCTTCTGCCACGCTCTCCCACCTGGACCTTTCTGTTTGCTCTGCACAGCTTGCACACCGCTTTCAGTGGAACTTAGTATCACACACTCTTTCCAGTGATCATTCCCCTTGTGTCATTACTCTGCTATCACACCACATTTCCTCGCGTGCGTTTTATTGGCAGCTGTCTAAGCAGAATTGGGCTCTTTTCTCCGCGCTGACTGTTTTCAGCGACCGCCTGTTGGACTCCGTTGACCACATGGTTGAACATTTTAACTCTGTCGTGATCTCCGCTGCCGAGCAGTCCATACCGCGGTCGTGCTCCTACCTTAGAGGATTACCGGTCCCTTGGTGGACTACCGAGAGTAGTAAGGAGGGAGATTAGACCAAACCGGAAATGGCGAGGACCAATATGGTGAAAACCAAAGGCTTTATCCTTTGGAACACTCTCTAAGGACCAGAGAGCTTAAAGGCCCATTGGGATGAAGCGAATGTTTTCCACGATTGGCGCTAGTGTTGACATTCGGTTTTTTTGGTCTAATCTCCCTGCTTTTTTTCTTTATTGATAAAATGAGATACATGTTTATTGAACATAATATTTATAGACAATACATGATTTATTGTACAAATAATATTTTTAAAAATGTAATACATGAATCTTGCTCCTCTTCGTCGGTTTGACAGGAAAAGGAGATGCGTGAGAAGTTGATGTTTGGGTTGAAAGAGGGGATGCACACAGGAGCAAGGAGGGTAGCAGAATTGGAGGGTGAGATGGATTCGTTTGCGACTGATATGCTCCATTTGGGATCTCCGTCTATTTCTGAAGACATTTTTGAGGTAATGAATTGAATTTGAATGATGGCGGCGTCGGAAATGTTGAGTTTGATGGTAACCGTCTTGATGGGTCCAAATCGATCAACATTGGTGGAAACCAGGTGAAATGGTTGATGATCTACGAAGTACTCATTTACGTCCATGTCTGCAAATACCGAAAACTTGAGGGTGGCCATGAGGTTATGACCTAAAATAAAAAATGGGAGAGATTAGACATTTGAAAAAATAAAAAAGAAGATAAAGATATATATGATTGAGGACGGTTATACTTACCAATTTCGAAGTAATCCGTGGTGCACGTCATTCCGAATGGGGTACTTCGCTGAATGTCAATATGTGTTTTTGGTAATCGTTGGTGTTTGGAACGCGCTCAATTCCTTTATAGATGATGCTGAAAGGAGCAGCGTTGAGTTGGCTTAGGGAATCTTCGTCTAGGTCGCTGTAGGCCGATGGTAGGAAGACCTCTCTACCGTCTTGCAGCCTAAGGACGGTTTTCCACCCGTACTGTGTATGTAGAGATCTGGCACCGACGACAGTGTAGGGTAGGTTACGGTGAAGGTCCTTGACGCCGATGATGTGAGGAGTTTGTCCTCTGCTGGAGAGATCCCGGAGCACACTGCGCATGTTCTTCATGGTGCGAGGATAGGAACCAAAGTGACTGAAGGGGAGAAAGAAGGAGAGATTAATAGGAGGATAATGGAGGGGAAGCGGAAATGGATTGGGAGGGGAATGAGGGGTTAAGATAAGCGTTGAAACGGGGTTTCCCCGCAGAACTCAAAGTTATAGAATTGAGAGTTGAGATAAGCGGGTTTAGGAAGTTGTGGGTTTTCAAATAATTGTAGAAGTTCAAGTTCAATTTGGGTGCAAACATTCACAATATCTAAGGAAAAGTCACCATTCATAACTTTGAAACAGAATGGCCGCATTATTTGGACGAAAGGTTGTTGAAGATCGTTTTCAGTTTATTCCATTCTTGGTTCTTAAGAGCAAGACCAGCAGGTTTGAAGACAATGGCGAGTTTGCCAAATAGTTGTTTCAAATGAAGCGAAATGGAATCTGAGATGACTTCGTTTGAAGACGGTTGTTTTGAGGTAAAGTGAGCGTCAATGTTTGTACCCAGGTCCTTGACGAAATGCGACCACTGTTCCGAAGAGAGTGTTACAGACGAAGGTTTACCGCAGCTGGCGATGGTGGTGGTCAACTGCGACGAGGAGGCTGTAGAGAGGTACTTGGTGCGTGAATCGTTGAGGAAATGTACGGATTCCCTGAAAAAATAAAAAAAAAACAGTTAAATGCGTTTAAAAGAGGAGCAGACAAAACGATGAAGAGAGAAGAGTACTTACATGGTCGAAGGATCGATGACAAGTGAGAAAACCAGCGCATATGTATGATACCTTATAAGAGGGGTCGACAGATTTGTGCAGAGCAGGAAGAAGAACACCTAGCTGAAAGCGATTTCGCATTGAGATTATCGTTGAAATGGTAATTTGAAATTTTGAATTTTGAGAAAAAGATAAATGGTGATATATTGCAACAGCGATAGGAGAGGTATGCTGTTATATAATGCCCACACGTAGAGGAATGGTTACCTTGCAACCTACGGCATTGTAGTGCCAATTAGATCCGCAGTATGCATTGAGAAAATGAAGTATGGAGGGGAGAAGAGGAGGTAAAGCGTAACTATCGAAATATTCGCCATATCCATTTTTGGAAACGAAAATGTAGACCCAGTGTTTACCTGGCTTCGAACTGAGGTCGGTGTTGATGGTCATGGCTATGGGAGGTGGCGGTACTAGCAAAGGGTTGGGTAATTCGTCAGAAGCAAATACGCCCATAAATGGCGGGTATTTACGTAGGCAGGAATAAATTTTATTGGTATTCATGTCACGAGGATGGATCTATTGAAATCAATTTGAACGGTTCTGTAAAATTCTGATATGACGTGAAGGCAAACGGGTTCGGTGAGAGGTTTTTTAAACTCTAGTTTTATACCAATATTTCCTTGATGAAGACTCGAAATGTAATTGAGGTCGGCCGTCATATCCGCCGTGAGGTCAAATGAGAAAAGGGTGTATCCGTTAGCGTATTCTGACCTTGATATATTGATCGCTTTGTTTTTAAATACTTTAGCCAAAGCAAGAATGGGTGATTGATAACCTTGAAGAAAGAAGTTTTGGTCAAAGTCGAGAACAATAGGATAGGAGGGAACGGGGCGGTTATTAACAGATAGTTGCAAGGAATCGATGTTGAAATGTTGAAAGTTGAAAGGATTTTTAGAGATATGACTGGAATGAGCCTTATCGGATGTCATACCCAGAGTGATGCGCCTGGGAACCTTTCCGACTAGAATGTTGGAAAATGAGGCAGAAGATATTCCTGAAGCTAAGTCAAGAACTTGATAGTCGACGGCCTTGAAGGGCATGTTGATGTTGGCCTTGGCAAGCGCACCCTGATGGGCAGCCTTAATGGATGGCGTGGGACGCGCTCTCTTAATGTAGAGATGGGGCTTATGAATTTTGGTATATCCTTTAAAGTCTGGTTTGGCGGATATGAGATGAAATTCGGGGGGAGATGGCGTTAGAATGATGGTTAGGTCTACGTTATTGACCAGCAGTAAATCTTGATTAAAGAAACCGCGAGAAAGACAACCTATGAGTTGTACCGTCTTGCTGCCTTTGGTGTGCTCTAGACGCAGTTAAGTCCTGTGTTATTGACCACATCATCAAACTTCCCAGCATCGTCCTTGAACCATAAGGACGATTGTAATCGATTATTCATGACATCGGAAGAGTAATTAAGGAGACTTTCAAGACACGTTCTATACAGATAACCTTGCTGGGGCATGGAGATGCTAACGTTCTTGAGGGAAACGTTAATTTGGCTGAACAGAGCATTCAGGGAATTATTAACCAGCGTGACCTTATCATTTACGCCAAGATCGGAACCGTCCTGCTTTACAATTTGAACGAAAACTTCGAGAACCACATACGATAGGTCTAGATAGTCTTCGGCATTAGAAGAGTTGTGAAACGTAATGGGTGAATTTTTAGAAATTGCATTTTGAGATTTGAGTTGAACTATTTCAGATTCTTCGATATTGGTCTGAATGGGAAGTTCTTTGAAGAAGTCTAATTCCGAGTTCATGAAAACAGTTCCACTCATGATGTGAAGATGTCCGTACATTGAACGCGTCTGGTTTTAGACTGCCGCTTTCTAGACCTTCGCTTTCTTTTTATCTTGCGGATCTTATTTGGGTTGCGAGATTTCTTAGCCTTCCGCATGCGTTTTAGGTGCTTTCTACCGGACCCCACTATGGTATCGATTTTGGCCTGCGCTTTTCGTTTTAAATTGATTCCCGCTTCTCTCAAACGGGTTTTGAATTCCTGCTGTGGCGTAGCAGAAGATGTGGCAATGTGCAAGAACGTTGTAACACATTTTTAAAGCTTCTTTACCACCTTGGCTCCACTCTTGATAATGGGAAATAGGGTTCGAAAGAAACCGCCAAGAGCACTGAATAAACCACTACCTTTTTGAAACTGAGAACCTTTATAAAGAAGAAAATCTCGATCGTTGGAACCGTGCCCTGCCTGATTTAAGTAGTAGCGAAGAACAAGGGTATCGCTTGCAGTCATGGTTTTGGTCTAAAAGACAGATCTAAAGCAGAAGAAAAACCGTCGGCAAATGGAATGAGATTGCCAAAATCGTCCCTTAAATCGATTGTAATGACGTTAATATCCTGCCGAAGCAAAGGAACCCAATTTTGAGGAAAGAAAGACCTTTCAGTGCATAGACGCTTAGAGTCTTCTGGTTCGACTTCGATGGCGGTACTGTCTATAACTTGAACAAAGGAATTACCAACCCATTGGGGAGAGACAATATTGCAATAGACAAAAACTTCGTAAGGAAACCCCATAAAGGGATCCATCAAGTAGGTGGGTGGCCTTTGGAGAGCGCATCAAGTCGGTACCAGGTAAGTAACCAAGCACGCAAGCTATCGTTGGCGATAGAACTGCGCACGTGACAACGCGCATTGGCGGGGTTATTCTAGGAATTTGATTTTTGTTTACTTCGGCGGAGCTAGATGCATGTTCTAAAGGTTTTTCTTCGGTGGATTTAGGTGCATGTTCTGAAGGTTTTTCTTCGGTGGATTTAGGTGCACGTTCGGGAGTTTTTTCCTCGGTGGATTCAGATGCATAATCAATTTGTATGGACATTTCGGCACTTGACGGTTCATCGCTTACAAGTTCATTAACGAACACTCTTTTGTGAAGCGTTACGTTTTCTACAATCTCCATGTTATTTTGAAGATTTTGATTTTGTATTTCAGAGGGTGATTCATCCGGCTGAATTTCGACGACGGCTTGGTTAACGTATACCCTACCTTCTTTGGCATAGAAAAACTTTTGGACGTTGATATAAGTACGAATGACTTTGTTGATGGCGGCTAAAAGCGCAGTGCTGTTCTTCTCGTTAACATTCTGAAAAAACACGCCAAAAGGATGAAGCAACACGCGACCGTCCGAGAGATAGGCCTTGTGAGTTCCTTCGAGACAGCAGGTGATACTTAGATTGTAAAAACGAATCGGATATCTCAATTTAGTAATGGAAACCTCCCACTCACCCTGCAACACTAATCGTTCAGGTAAGTAATTGGAAAATCGTGCTGTCGTATTGTCCGGAAAGCGATCCATTGACGCATTGCTGGTTAGTGTGATAGAAAATGGATCTCGACGAATCATAGCAACGACACATCCGACGCTTTAACCCAGGAATTAAATTTGACAGGATAACCTTTCCACTTGACGAAAAACTCCTTTTTGACACCGCGACCTCTGGTTGCAAGAATTTTATCCACCTTGTAGGTGAGAGGAAGACTAACGCGTTGAAGCTCGTGTGGATTAAAGAATCCTTCGATGGGTTCGCCCGCCAAATCTCAAATTCGGTAAACGACGGGGGAGCTGCGAACTACCTTGTGGATTTCAAAAATTTCATCGCTCCAATTTTGTTCGTATCCTTTATCGAAGATCATTTTTTCTTTGTAAATGCAAACGTGATGGCCCACCTTAAATTTTGGATAGGATATTAGGGAAGGATGATGCAGGTTGTGATACACCTCGAGAATATTGTTTTCGGACACGTCTTTTGGTGCCAGTTTAATGGATCGATGATAGGAGCTGTTGTAAAATTGAACCAGCTTATGCAGGACGTCTACGTACTTATAAGTATTTTTGTGCGTAAAGTATCTCCTCATTTTGGTCTTTAGGGTTCTGTTGAAGCGTTTCACTACCGCAGCCTTAACCGTATTGTTGGTCGTGTAATGAGATATGTTATGTTTTTTGAGAAATTGCTGAAAGTTTCTGTTTTTAAATTCGGTGCCCTTATCCGTTCGCAAAACTTTTAAAAATCGCCTGCTTTCTGAAAAAATGTGCCGAAAAGCCTTCACCAGTTCCTCCCCCGTTTTGGCCACTAAGGGGCGCGCCCAAGCAAATTTGGAAAACACGTCGATTATAGTTAAAATATACTTGTATGGAGCATTGTGTACCTTGAGGGTATCCAAAACGTTAAGATCGGCTTCCCAAAGATCGTCTATATTGGTTACGTCATATTGTTTGGTAGGGTAGCGCTTTCTAGCCGGTTTATGCATAGTGTAGCTCTCCTTGGTGCGAAGAAATTTTTCGATTCTAGATTTTGGAAGATCGGTAGCCTTGCGCAGCTTATCGGCTGTTCCTAATCCGGCATAGTGCTCGATTTGATTGTAGATGCGTTCTATGGCAGCGTCTCCCATTTTAGGTCTCTTGGAGATTTTACACGGGAGCGAAGCCCGCAGCGACTGGAAACGTAGGTTGCGTTTCGAGCTTTTCTAGTTCTTTTCTTTTTGGAGGTTCCTGGTTCGATACTTATTAGGTTCTGCTGAGGTTCGGTTTTTGCAGGTAGCGCTTTAGTAACTGACAACTCCTCCTGTTCCTGTTTTTCAACTTCATTTGGTTGTAAGGCGTCGGGATGTCTTAGTTTGGAAACAAGATCGTAATAATGAGCCAGTTTATATTTTACAATGTTCCATTTATCTTCCGGCTTCATTTTAGCTCCCAAAATTCCTGAAATATCGTTGGAAATGTGAGAAATGGCCGAATCGATAACGTGTAAACGTTTGGCACTTTTAGGTTCAGAGCGAATCTCAAAACTTGCTTAACATGTTTCATGCTTAAGTAAATTAAGAAACTAACGCACTAGCTATGGACCCCAAAACTGGAAGAAGAAATGCTGGTAAAAAGCCTCCTTTTTGCACAAGAATATTTCGCTCCTTCTGCAGCGGTATCTTCTTATCAACTAATCTTCTCCCCACAAATCTTGTGCCTTTTTAAACGTTTCTTACACGAAGGATATATGCGCACATTTCCATTGCAAACGTGTACGCATTACGAAATGGCCTTTATCGTGGTTGGTTTAGCGTTTTTCAGAAGTTTCTTCCTGAGTTTCAATTTGGCCTTGCTCAAAGCCACCAAGTTCTCGCATTCGTCGGCAATGAGAGCAGAAGTGAGCTTTCGTATCTTTGCCTTCATAATGCTTGATGTTTAGATTGAGAAATGAGTATTTATACCGGAACAAAGCACGAAGGCGTTTCATTGGGAAGAATACCAGTTCGATATCGGTACGAATCGGGCGTGTACTGAGTGCAATCGAGAACTAGATATCCATGAGGTGTTTCCGTTGCTTTTTTGAAATGCCTCTAATAAAAACTTGGAGTTTCGAGGTTCCATTTGCTGAAATAATCTTTCAATTTGCATCTTGTCGCTGTTGTTCTTAAACACCGCTATGTAATTGGCATTAAGGGAAATGGTGCGGAATTTCTTTCCCTGGAGAAACACATTCTGCATAATGTATATGACGCCAAAATTTCGGTGGTGGGAATCTTAAGTGAAAAATTGGATACTTCGGTGGAATCACTTTCAAACATGAGATCATCCACAACGAGAACATCAGCCTCCCTTATGGACTCTAAGGGTGGAATTCCCGCGTGGGTATGTGCCTTAAACGTACAGTGATTAAACGTGTTTCCCAGGTCTGGTGGATACTCTGGAGGGTGGCACCAAACGACTCTACCGATAGGTTTGTCAAACATCTGATCAGGGTTGGCAAGGAGGCGCTTCACAAAGGTGGACTTTCCGCAACGAGAGCGGCCAGCAACCTGCATAGTGCTGGGAAAAGTGAATTTGGAAACATCGGGAATGTTACTGGGAAGCGTGTCACTTGGTAACATATCTACTTCTCTACCCGCGTTAACGCGCTTAAATTTCTTACCCGAATCCAGAATCACTTCGCCTTGCGACAGGTCCTCCATTTCCACAATTTTTCCGGGGTTAACTTGATTAAACTTCTTTCCCGTGTCAGAAATGATTTCACCGCGACAAAGGTCCTCCATTTCGATGTGATTGCTGGGAGGGCCGCGCTTAAATTTTCCCTTATCAAAAATGATTTCACCGCGAGAAAGATCCTCTATTTCGATTAGTTTGCTGGGAGGAGCGCGCTTAAATTTTTTTCCTTTATCAAAAATGACTTCGCTCTTTCGCTTTGAAATAACACTCTGTAACAAGTTAAGCGGCAAAGTGCTACCTTGCAACAGACCCTTTGGTTGTGCCGTTTTTTTAGAAACTTTTATGTAATTTTACCCATCTTTTTAGAAAGGGTTAATTTGTTGTTTATCGTATGGTCAAGAACGCGCATTTTTTATTTTGGTGGGTCCAAAAGCATATTTCTGGGATAGCGCTTGTGCGGCAGAAGCGCATGCCAATTGACGGGTTTCATGCTCTGACCGGGGATCAAGGCATGCCACGGTACGTACTCTTCTTAATCTTTCTATTTTTAAAAGGTTTTGGTTTTTCAGTAATGTGCCATTTTAGCAAAGGAGAGTTTTCAAGGGGGTCGTTCACCGACCGTTTGCGCGGGAGTAAAGCATGCCAATTGATGCGTTTCATGGATTGTCCCTGAAGTAGGGCGTGCCACGGGACGATGGGATGTTTGACGCCTTTTCGTCTTCTCCATGCCTCTAAGCGCGACAGTCATGGCGGTCTAGGGGTTTCAACTATTTTCACCTTTTTGACACTAATAGAATAAGCCTCTTCCTCCAATCCTCGAGAAACCTTTGGAATATCGGGTTTGAATTTTTTGCATGCTATTGTTTCATCTTCTTCAAAATTGCGAGAAGCTTTACCGGAGCTAAGATCTGCTTCCACATCTTCAACCTGTAATTCTCTTTTGAGCGACATATGTGACTTTGATTTCATTTTAGGTGAAGCTTTTTATACCCATAGGGATATGAATCGTAATCGTCCGTTAACACGCGCTTATTAACTACAATTCGAAACGTTTTCATATAGGGCTCTGTAGCCACAATCCATAATAATTTTCTAGGAATATGTCTTCCTTCCAGTGTGACAGATTTGGAAGGTTTATTTACAGCAACGTCTTTTAAAACGCCAGCATTAACAAAGTTTAAATTTCCCGAATTTAATGTGATTCTTAATTTTGCATACTACGTGCTTTTTCTGATCGCGAGGGCTACAAACTTCAAAACTGTAACTTTTAGGCCCACAAGAAGCAAAGCTTGTTATGTATGCACCTGGGCCATATTTGTCAAGTTCGTTGGTCATGTCGCCTGAATACGTTCCAGTGGAAGGAATCCAATCCTTTGGTAAGTAGGTAGCAATGATGGAATCTGTATCAAAGTAGCACACGCGCTCACCCAGGCGCTCAAGATAAGAATGCAACACCAATCGCGCGTGCGCCCTAGTATAAGCTGCAATGACGACGTTAGTTGCGGTGGTTATCTTTTCTACGTTACCGTCATACTTCCACGTCACATACATGATGTCATCAGTGGCTGAAAAGTACGATTGAACTTCAATTGCTGAATCGTTTAGCAGTTCCAGCAACCGGTTGGGGTCCTTGACCAACTCCCAGGTAGAAAGTCCATTTTTCTGTCCGTACTTACCCCAGAACGAATTTAGCATTAATTTGGCCAGTTCACGTTTTCCTGGGTTGTGCTCAATGCCTTGCCTATCCAGTTGTACGCCTTCTCTCTTTAAAAAATTCTTAATATACTCATTTTTTTCCACTTCAGTTGTGCAATTGGAAAGCCACCCCGAAGCTTCGGTCTTCATTTTCAAAGAGCCCTTTCCTTTTCGTAATTGGATCGTATTGTGCCATTTCATATTCCCATATTTCCTCTACGGTTTCAATTTGATATCCCTTTTACAATGTAACTTTCATTTCGTCAATCACCCAAGTGCCCGATAAACTTCTTCGTCTGTGTGCTCGCATTGTGTTTGAGCTTCCTCCTCAGCACACTTTCGGCACAAAGGAAACATTAGTTTTCCTCCACAATTCTTGAAGGTAGAACGGGGTGATAGAGATCCACAGGTGGTAGGACAGTGCACTTTATCATACCACCTGAAACATTTTCCACATTTGGAAAACGATCGACGTGAATTTTGGGGTGCCCTACCGGATATCACTTGGTCTTATTCACATTGGGGTAGAGGCTACATATGTCGAAATAAAACATTTTTTCGTCGCCTTGCACCTCGCGATAAATTTTGGTGCAGTTGGTGCGACCTCCAAAGAAAGCATGTCTGGGGGTTAGAGGTTCGGGAAAATTTTTCCAAAACGTTTTGACGTGGTCTGCCAAATTTTCATTCTCTCGAATCATGACATTAAATTCACACTCCCACATTTCCGTGACTTTATATCCTGCATCACTCAGTTTCTTGGTCACTTTCTGTGTGCTTTCGAAGCGAGAGGCCATGGTTTCGCCGCTTGTGGCGTGTATTTCTGAATGTCGAACTGGAAAACATTTCTCGCATCCAAGATAGAAGCAACCATGAAAGAAATAAACCGACTGGTTTTGTCTATATCCATCAACTCTGTGCCCCAAAACCTTAATTTCTCTACCCCTATAGGCATACTGAATGATGATGTGATTTTGTTGTTCCATCCACGACAACCAAATGCACGCCATGCGCGATTGAGTATCATCTAAGCGATACCCACCTTGTGGTATTAGCGCAATTTTACCGACAGGCATAAATTTGTTCCTGTACACGTTCATGCACGCATTGGCTATAGTTACACATTCTCTAAACGGATCTTTATCATTTTCCTCTAAAAATTGCTTGCGAAATTTAGTAGCTCCCATATACAATAGCCGAACATCCATTTGGCAATATCTTATCATTTCATCTTTCATGTTAAACAAGTATTTTGCTGCTATCTGTTTGTGGTACCACTCCTCAAAGGTGTTACATCAGTTTCGGACATATTCTCTGGGCAGTAATATTTTGGTTCAGGCATAGGACCAACATGGTTTTGGTTTTCTTTGGTATTAAACAGGTACGGAAAGTATCCTTTTGATTCCTCCAGCTGAAAGGTTTTAGAAAGCCGCGAAAGGGCCATGGGAATGAAATTGAGCGTATCCAAAAACGTAACGTTTTCGTGTTTCATTCTGTATATTCTGTTTCCGCTCATAATCAGTTTTGGTTTCCATTTCAAAGTTTGTACCATGTGCTTTAATATGAACTGCCCGTCATACGATCTCATGTTATGTGCCAATATAATTACATTTTAAGTTTTGAACCTTGATTGCGTAGCATGCTCCAAAAGCTTATTTACAGGGTCTTAATCATATACACAATAAGATAATTGGGTAGATTGTTTAATGCACGCTGAACATGACTGATACAAAACACATAAGTTTGGTTCATGCACCCGAATTACTGGATTTTTGTTATACAAAGTGTCCTGAATACATTCAAAATCACTAAACTTAAATATAAACGGTTTTTTAGATGTTGAAGCCTTATAAGGTTGAATAAAGCAAACATGGTTTCCCTCTACATGTAGCTTACAATTTGTACAATATTTCTCACCGCACTGGTACAGCGTCTTTCTGTATCTTGTATTATAAAGTTTATCACGCGTTAAACATGTTTTTTCAACATCGCACACCGATAAGGTCTTAAAATAATATACTCCTTTCTTGAGGTGGTTTTCATGGCACTCCTGTCCATTAAATTGTCGGTGACACATATTGCAGGATACGTAGGTGGAAAAAGCTGGGTGTACGTTTAGATGACACTTGGTACATTTTTTATCGCACTTGTGCTTTTCTTGTTCTACTTTACATGGACAATTGCAGTATCGACAGTACCATTTACATCTGAAAACTTTATGTAAATTTACAATGACATTAAAGTGCCCTTCGTGATACATCAGGTCGATATATTTGTTATAAACTCCGGCGGATTTGTGTAGTACATTTGTTCCTGTATGATCACCAAACACGGTAATGAAATATTCTGACAAAAAGTCGTCAAAGACTCTCACATCGCTTAGGGCACATGCCTCAATCCCTTTACCTATGCTCTGACGCAAAGCTGTGGCCTTCTCCCTTTGCAAACATTCTCTACGTCGAATAGTACGATAGTTTTCATCTTTGTTCACTTTAGCCTTGCACACGCTTATAGCTCTAGGCAGACACATTTTGTCTGCGTCCCGAATCTCAATGATACCTCTATTACTTTTGCATAATTCACACTTTTGGAAACACGAACCCGCGACCTCCTTAGTCCAAACACAGTTTATTTTCAGAGGACCGTTCATTAAAAACTCCTGGTTACTCTGTATAACTCTCTCAATTGACCGCAAAATAACATCTGGGTCCACCTGATCGAATTTCCGAACGCTCATATTAAAAGGTTTGTCAGGTTGTCTAGCATCGGAAATCGATATCTCCATCTAACCCGGTGAATTTTGTAAAATATTTTCATTGACAAAATTTAGAAATTGCCTAAACATATTAGATACCCAGCCTTTAGGGTCTGTTCTTTCAGGTAAAGGCTTTACTATGATATCAGTTTCGGAAAACCCCGAAAATAGCTTTTTCATCGATCTTTGCCTATGTTTAATAATGATAAATTGCGGTTTCTCGCTTACCTCATCTTCCTCCTTGGGTAGCACATCGTCAGGTATTGGTATATCATCCCCAACTTCAAACAATCATGACAGCTCCTCCTCTATTCTGCACTTACCTGAAGCTCTACCCCAAATGAAACAGGTGCGTAAAAGGTTGATCTGGTCAATACAGAATTTTGTATTTCAAACTTGGCGCCGGAATTTCAAATCTCCCGGCACAGTAATTTGAACCGCGCGCCTCACTTTTTCAAACTTGGCGCCGGAATTTCAAATCTCCCGGCACAGTAATTTGAACTGGGCGCCTCTGTTTTTTCAAATTTGCCGCCGAATTATGAAATTTCCCGTCGCATTAATTTGAACTGCGCACCTCACTTTTTCAAACTTGCCGCCGGATTATGAAATTTCCCGTCGCCGTAATTTGAACTGCGCGCCTGACTTTTTCAAACTTGCCGCCGGATTATGAAATGTCCCGTCGCAGTAATTTGAACTGCGCGCCTCACTTTCAAACTTGCCGGCAGAGTACAATTTGAAGTGCGCGCCGCACACACCGCCTTTTATATCCTAAGTTGTCTTGCAAGCGCTGCCCCACTCCTTCGGAAAGTACCCCCACCTACCCTCTCCAGCATTTCTGCAGCAAGCTCGTCCATGTTACACGATGACGTGTTAGGTGGCCGCTGCTAACCGCAAAGTTGCCTGTAAGATGTTTCTCTCCCATGCTAACGGAGCGCGCTTCCCCACTCCTTCGTAAAGTACCCCCACCTACCCTCTCCAGCATTTCTGCAGTAAGCTCGTCCATGTTACACAATGACGTGTTAGGCGGCCGCTGGTAACCGCAAAGTCGCCTGTAAGATGTATCTCTCCCATGCTAAACGGAGCGCACTTCCCCACTCCTTCTTCGGAAAGTACCCCCACCTACCCTCCAGCATTTCTGCAGCAACCTCGTCCATGTTACACGATGACGTGTTAAGTGGCCGCTGGTAAGCGCAAAGTCGCCTGTAAGATGTATCTCTCCCATGCTAAAGGGAGCGCGCTTCCCCACTCCTTCGGAAAGTACCCCCACCTACCCTCTCCAGCATTTCTGCAGCAAGCTCGTCCATGTTACACGATGACGTGTTAGGCGGCCGCTGGTAACCGCAAAGTCGCCTGTAAGATGTATCTCTCCCATGCTAAACGGAGCGCGCTTCCCCACTCCTCCTTCGGAAAGTACCCCCACCTACCCTCTCCAGCTAGCTCGTCCGTGTTACACGATGCTGCACTGCAAAGTCTGCGCAGTAAACTTGCGCAGTGAGCTTTTTTAGCACACGACACTAAAAACCACAAATTTCCGTTTTAAGAGCTATATAAACCCATGAATTTCAGTCCAAGGCACCCAGTTCCCCGAGTGCTACTGGACTCTGTGCTGGTGAGTACTCGGTTCCCCAAGAGCGAGTGAAAACCTGACGGTGCCAACGAATCTCCTCTTGATCCTAAAAAAAATTTGGAAGTGGAAACCTTACGGTGCCAACGAAGCTTCCAAAATCAATCTTCCCTTACCTAGAGCGGGTGGAAACCTAACGGTGCCAACGAAGCCCCTCTTGCTCCTATGATGTTTGGAGGTGGAAACCTTACGGTGTCAACGAAGCTTCCAAAATCAATCTTCGTTCATAAATGATTGTTTATTTTGTATTTTATGCTTATATTTAATTTGTCGCTATTTTTAGGTTTAAACAAATTTATTTTATATGTTTATTGTATGTTATGTTTTTAATGTGTTTCTATTTTAGGTATTTATCGTCATTTAAAATGGTTTTTTAACGTTTTTTTTTTTTTCAGATCTCTCAACTGTTTTCCAAGCTTTAATTCGATTTTTTTAAGAAAAAAACATCTTTTTTAAAAAAGAGTACGTTGTTTTTTGTGTTTTATGCTTATTTTTTAATTTGTTGCTATTTTTAGGTTTAAACTAATTAATTTTATATATTTCTTCTATGTTAGGCTTATTTTAATGCGTTTCTATTTTAGATATAAATCAAAATTAATTTTTATGAATTTCTTGTATCTTATGCTTATTTTTAATTTGTTTCTGTTACAGATATTAAACAAAAGTTATTGCTTTTTTAAGATGTACGCTGATATAGTAACTCCCTGTCTTTCTATCTCCTGTTTACTTTGCGGTCTCAAATCTGTGCAGGCTACGCTTTTGTTAATATGCTTGATGCTTATCCTCTTCCTTGTGTTTTCGAAAAACCTAATTTGTTCAATATTAAATGCCCTGTGTGTAAAATGTTATTTTTGCTTTCCCCTAAAAATGTTAAATGTACACCGTTAGATTTAAACTTACCTTTATGGAAACGTAAGGTTAAATGTTTGAGAGGTTTTGTGAAACCCACCTGTTTGGTGATCATAGCTGTCTTTGTTATTCTTTCTACCATTTCAGTAGTATTTACCTTTTGCTGCAAAAAAAACAAAAAAAAAACTGTGCTGTCTTTCTATGACGATTTAACCCTAAACCCTCCCCTTTGGTACTATCATTCCTATTCGGAAGACATAATTAATAGTTCTTTTTTTCCTCGTTGGCATATCAAAGAATTCTTTGATCGTGATTAATATTGCATTGTATTTTAGGTTTCAACATGGCTTCACTCGTTGATAAAGAGACTTCTATATTTATCACCGTACAGCATGGGTTTCCTTCCTTTGATTTACTCCCCTCTTTCACCCCAACCGTTTTTCCAGACCATTGGCCTGCTCTTGCACTTCTGCTTCATTCTCTTGCTTTAGACAATATTCCTGCTGTTGTAGCTGGTGAGTATTGTACTACCCTAGTTCCTCAATTCAATGCTCTCCCCACAAATTTCCACCCTGCTTGTGCTACTCCCACTATTAACATTTACCTATCTCCGCTAAACGACATTTCAAATTCCTTTTTCTCACATGTTATTATACCGTGTGGTACACATGGTTTCCATGGTGTCGTTGATTCTTGCTTTCAGTTTCAAAACCGTTCTTTTCAATGGATTTATTTTGACATTGTTTTGGATACAATACCTTTATGCTTACTTTTCAGAATTCTTCAACCGAAAAAATTAGTTTTTAATTAAATTTTCGTATTGCTATCATGGAGGTTTCTTTTCCCCTTCTACATTCGTCTGTGTGGTTTGATATACTTTTAGACGTGTTTTCGACTGTGCAAAATTACCTGTTTGGGATTGTGGGGTACTTAAATTCTACGGGTTCCTTTAGATTCCGATTCATTCATCACATTTCCGCTCTTTCAATTGGGTGGCACTTTGATCATACTTTCATGCATGGTTTAAAAGAACTATCAAAATTCAACTGCCTTTCCAATTCCTGTGAATGCTTTCTGTGCAAACCTTCTCCACCTTCCTTCGCTCGACCCAAAACCGCTGCAATGAAGCTTTTCATCTCTGCATCTGTTTTTTGCTGTAAGTAATTTGCTTCTTCCGCTTTTTCATGTTTTTTATTCTTTATGGTATATTCTGCTTCTTTTTTTTTTTTTTTTTTTTTTTTTTTTCATTTTTACAGATGGAGTATGAAACAGTGGTGGTGGACCTTCAAAATATCCAATTTATTCACTGGAATTCACCCCACCATGGCTAATAATGGGGGCTCTTTTTGTATGCCCCTCGATTTCTAGGTGTGATCGGGGCGAACTGATTGACATAGAGACTAACATAAAAATAGATGTTCACCCCGGTTACCATATAAGAATATCGCAAAATCCCGCTTTTCTAAACAAAGAGGTGGTAGCCAGAAGAGTACCAAGGCCCAAATAATACAATAAGAGTGGTATTATGCAATTATAACTACAATAGTATCATTCAGAGGGAAGGTGCCATTTGCAACATTCAATTACTGAAACTACCTCAATTAGTTCCAATCGAAAATTGGGATATCTAATATGATGTAATTCTATATAGTTTTTTTTACATTTTATAATAAATAATATGTTCTTGTTTGTCCTGTGTTCTTGTTTCTATTCCCTAATATCTACCCCTCCTTCTTCTATGTCATCTTTTTATTTATAAGTCTTATATTTCATATAGTACCAGAGTTATATTAATCTTACCTGGTTATTTTTTGTAATTTGTTTCGTATTCAGGTGTCTCCTCTTCCTCAACCTCCTTCACAGATTCTTCTTCGTCGTATGAATCAGCGTAGTTCTCCACCTCCAAATTATCCTTTCCCTCCCCACCTTCACATGCCTTGTTTAAATTAAATATTAGTTGCTTCAAACTCTCAAACTCATTTTGCACTGTATCTACATTCACTTTAATTTTGTTTACCAACTCATATTGTTTGCTCATGTTCCCTATCCTTTCCTCCATCTCTCTCCTCACCTCCCTTCCTTCATTCTCTCTTGGCAGGTCTCCTTGTTTGACTTCACTACCTCAAATTCCCCAACCTTTATCTTCCCTTCGCATTCTTTTCTCATTTTTCCTTTCGTCGCTTTCATCTCTTTTTTACATTTCTCCATTGCAGCTTTCCTAATGCTTCTTGCAGAAACCCGCTTGTCTTCTCCGTTCGATTGCCGCCGTGCACATTCGGAACTTACCCTCAAATTACCCTCTGCACTCCATCTAGAACCCCTTTTCACTCTACCCACTACCCTTCTTCCTCCAAAGTCTAGGTTCCATTCCCCGTTTCCGCATTCTCCAAACATATACATTTAGTACTCCGAAAAATAACTGTTAAGCTCACTTAAAATATTATAGGGCAAAATTAATTCCGTCTCCTGAGGTGTTATCTTCCAATTCATTCCATTCCATGTGGCAAATTAAACTCTTCTAACAACCTGCTACAATCCATCAATTCTACCTTCACACTTACATTACCTCGAGTATACATTTTTATTAGAGTTCCAAAAAACTCACAT
Source organism: Hymenopus coronatus (assembly GCA_030762935.1). NCBI lineage: Eukaryota > Metazoa > Arthropoda > Insecta > Mantodea > Hymenopodidae > Hymenopus > Hymenopus coronatus. The sequence continues at coordinate 7,494,235 of CM060899.1, forward strand.
TTTTCACCGTTCCTCCTCTTTGTGCATTCACATTCTCTGCCAACGTCACCACCACCAGGCATACCATCCGAATTTCAACCCACTGCATGTTTGATCTCTTTTTTCCTTTCTACCCACGCTTTTATACCCTTGCTCAGCTTATTTGTTTCTTTCTTTCTCAGCTATGACCGACATCATGTTCAAATACCTCGACATTTTCCGTTGCCTCCAGTCCCTGTCCGATGACGAACGTCTAGTAATAGCTTGCCTCAACCTAATTATTTGGAAAAATATCCACCTTACGATGTTGATCGTGTCTGGAACTCTCTAAATTCAGAATATAAACTTGCTTTTTAAAAATTTAAAAAAACTTCACTGGAATCAAATTTGGCAGCGCCTCCACATTGACGGCCTCACCATTTGTTAGCCATTATCAATTGTGTTCGCTAGATATGATTCATCAATAAAATTCATTTCTTTGCTCATTCATGTGCTCATTTTCCCCTCTACATCTCCCTTTTTTCACGCTTTTTTTTTTACTCTTTTTAGGCATGGCCCACATTATGTACAAATACATCAAGGCTAATTGCAACCTCTGGTCCCTTGACACCCATGAACTTACTATCATTGCCGATTTGGGCGATTACCTGTTGGACTTCCCTCCGAAAGATGTCGACCAAGTTTGGGAGCAACTCACACCAGACTGCAAAATTATGTTCGACAAGTGGAGAAGATGCACTGAGCACTATCCTAAAGTTTGGTACTCCAGTTACCTTCCTCCATACAAAGGGTATCCTACGTCTCTAAATTGTCGCCCTCTTCCTCCATTTCGTATAGACTGCATTCAGTGCTACGACCACTATGAGGGACATTATCAAATGGTTGGAGAACGCATTTACTGCCCTTATACTGTTAATTTTCCTAACACACTTTCAGGACACCCATTCATTCCAACAAGAGAATATGAGTATGCGACAAAGCGAACTAATTAATGTTTCTCTGTAAATGGCAATCCAACCAATTATATACCTTAAAAAGAGTACCAATAAAAACAATTATATAAGTTAAAAACCTCGTTTTTTCTACACCTATGCATCCATCCAACTCCTTATCCAGACACTTATACATTAATGTATAAACATCAACCATGTGGATTAGACAAAAAAAACAACAACTGAAAGTCGACACTAGTGCCAATCTCGGAAAACATTGGCTACATCTCAATTTTCCTTAAAACTCTCTGGGCCTTCGAGAGTGGTCCAAGGGATAAAGCGTTTGGTTTTCACCATATTGGTCCTTGTCCATTTCCGGTTTGGTCTAATCCATCTCTTTATTACTTTTATTTCCTCTGAGGATGTCCGATGGAATGGCAGGCGAAATGCCAGATGTTAATGCATCTCCTGGACCATAGCATAGAAGCCCAGAATCTACGTTTTATTGAACTAAGAAGCATGCTTACATTTTCTTCCAGCTTAAGAGTTACTATTGTCACTAAAGTATTCACTTATAATTCCCGTGTGCATGGACTTAACATCCTCGTGTATACCATGGACACTGTGGCTGTGTTCTCTTTGTACACAAGCTCAATGCTGCACCAGTGCAGTTACATGCAGATTCACATGCATCTCTCTCGTCTGTCTTTCTGGTTATGGTACTTTTGTTACCACAGTTAATATATTGGATGGTTTTACTCTTTTTTCTCATCAGCTGGCAACATATTATGATTTAAAGAGAAGATTAATAATTCTGCATGTCATTCCTATAATATATATAGGCTCATTTGCAAGTGTTATTCAGAAATATTCCTTGCAATTTCATTTAAATCTTATCTGAATCCTTCTGGATAGAAGGAGGATTTCAGATTTTTACATTATGTGAGTGTCTAGTGCATTTAATAACTCAGTAAAACTTCGTGACAATAGTGTCACTTAATGCTTATTCTGGTCTTATAGATATTCAAAGCCTACATCTGCTAAATATGATTTTCAAGATTAAAATTATGATCTATACGTTCTGCGTACATCTATGACACAACTTTTTATTGTGTCATAGACTTCCTGCAGATATTATATATATATATATATATATATATATATATATATATATATATATATAACATTTTTTGTTATATTTTCCTAATTATAAATTACGTTCCCATTCCAGGGCATGCATAGGCCAAGAAGTAGATGTACCAGAAGGGTCTTCAGTACAGAAGAGTATTTCCGTTAAACAACATGATGGTGGGCAAATGGTCAGCAAATATTCATGCTTGAAATGTAATAACCTCTCTCAGCACAATACTGTACAGTTGTCTGACTTACATCAGGAACATTCTTATCACATCTCAGTTTTGGTTAGAGACAACATGCATATAAATTACAATTGTGAAAATTGTTACAAGATATTTACTTCACCATCGGATTTAAACAGACATAGATTCATTCATGAGAGTAATATGCCTTACAAGTGTGATATCTGTGAGAGATGTTTTATTAGCAACACACCTTTGAATAGCCATACATTGACCCATGAAGCCACAAAGTCACACAAGTGTGATACTTGCATAAAGCCCCAGAGGTGTGATACTTGTGGGAAATGTTTTACTCACATGTCAAATTTGTATACAAATGGTTGGACTCATGAACACAAATGTGATATTTGTGGGAAGTACTTTTCTCAAATGTCACAATTAAATAAACATAAATTGAGTCATGGAAGTATAGAAGTCAACAAACGTGATACTTGTGCAAAACGTTTTAGTCATTTAAGAGTCTCGAAGCAACATAAATTAGTTCATGAAGGCATAAAGCCCCATAAATGTGATATTTGTGGGAATTGTTTTACTCGGCTGTCATGTTTGAATATACATAAATTGATTCATGAAGGCATAAAGGCCCACAAGTGTGATACCTGTGGAAAGCGTTTTACTCGAAAGGCAGATTTGAATATGCATAAATTCACTCATGAAGGTATAAAGCCTCACAAGTGTGATACTTGTGGCAAGTGTTTTACTCGGATGTCAAAGTTAAATATACATAAATTGACTCATGAAGGCATAAAGCCCCACGAATGTGCTACTTGTGGGAAGTCTTTTACTGAGATCATAATTTTGAAAAGACATAAATTGACTCATGAAGGCATAAGGCCATATAAGTGTGATATTTGTGGGAAATGTTTTACTCAAATGTCACATTTGAATACACATAAATTGACTCATTTGGGCATAAAGCCCCACAAGTGTGATACTTGTGGGAAGTGTTTTACTCGGATAACAGATTTGAAGACACATAAATTGACTCATGAAGGCATTAAGCCACACAAATGTGATACTTGTGGGAAGTGTTTTACTCGCGTAACAGATTTGAAGATACATAAATTGAATCACAAAGGCATAAAGCCTCACAAGTGTAATACTTGTGATAAGTGTTTTATTCGGATAACAGATTTGAATATACATAAATTGACTCATGAAGGCATAAAGCCCCACAAGTGTGATATATGCAGGAAGTATTTTACTCGGATAACAGATTTGAATACACACAAAATGATTCATGAAGGCACAAAACCCCACAAGTGTGATACTTGTGGGAAGTGTTTCACTCGATTGGCTCATTTGAAAAGCCATAAATTGGTTCATGAGGGCATTAAGCCCCACAAGTGTGATATTTGTGGGAAGTGTTTTACTCGAAAAGCAGATTTGAATAAACATAAATTGACTCAAAGAAAGCATTAAGTCACACAGGTGTGATACTCAAATAGCACATTCGAAGCCACATAAATTGACTCGTGTGGGTATAAAGCCCCACAAGTGTGATACTTGTCTGACATGTTTTACTTGGATAACAGATTTTAATAGACATAAATTGCTTCATGAAAACATGTAGCCCTTCAAGTGTTATGCTTGCAAGAAATTGGCTTGTTTGAAAAGCCATACATAGACTCATGAAGGCATAAAGCCCAATTGTAATAGTTATGATAGATGTTTTAGGAATTTAAAATGTTTGAGACAAGATGCATTAATTAATGAGGACACAAAGCCACTCAAATGAGATACCTTTGGGGAGTATTTTACTTAATTGGTTAATTTGAAGAGCCATATCTTGACACATGAAGGTATAAATCCCCACAAGTGGAATATTTGTAGGGAGTGTTTTCCTTGTATAAAAGATTTGAATACAATGAATTGATTAATAATGGCATCAAGCCTGATAAGTGTGATACTTGTGTTAAGTGTTTTTTTTTCAATCGATTTGAATTCACATAAATTAATTCATGAACACATAAAGCCCCAAAAGTGTAAAATTTCGGGAAAGGTTTTATTTGGATAACAGATCTGAATACACGAAAAATGTTTGAGGAAGGCATTGAGTCCTAGAAGTGTGATTTTTGTGGGAAGTATTTCATTCAGTTGGCTAATTTGAAAAGCCATAAATGATAACTGGATAAAGATCTAAATGCATAGAAATTGATTCATGTAGACATAAAGCCACACAAGTTTGTTATTTCTGTGAAATGGTTTATTCAATTGGTTTCTTTGAAAGCCATGGATTCATGAAGCCAAAAAGCCTTAAAAGTGTGATACTTTAGGGAAGAGTTTTACTATTATATCAAAATTTAAACACGTAAAATGACTCATTATTACAAAGTACTACACAAAGGAGATACTTCTAGTTACTAGGTTAATCTTTAAAATGAAATAAATTGATTAATTTACACTAAAATACCCTAGTTTTAAGAAACCACTCACCCATTAGCAGTCAGCTACATATAGTACTCTTTTTAATGAATTTTTATCGCCTAAAACTATATAATGTTATGTTTATCATCTTCAAGTGTACTCTGATGAAATTAATGAATTTTGAATCTAGTTAGCATTAACTTCCACACTAAGTTTATAATGCATACTAGTTCTCTTCTCATGTTAGATAGTTAATTGGAAACCCCACGTTTTATTTCAGTTCTAGAATAAGCTTATAAGATATACTTGGTCTCTGCTGAATACCATGTACTCAAGTACCCTTTATCACTGAGACTGGTGAAAGTTCTTGCTTATGAGACAAGTAAAATAGCTTAGATAAAGATTATGACTTTGGACGTGGTAAAATGTTTAAATCCAGCTAGATTCGTGCTTCTGGCTTCAGATGTATTTTTTCCCTCAGATCCTGCTATGTTTAGTGATTTATATGCTTGGTCATTTGCCTGTTCATATATTTGATAGGAAATTCAATTATGTACTTACTACCTTATTTATTCTTTTGTTCATATTTGATAATTATCTCAACGAAATAGTTCTACTATAAAACGTATTAACTTTTTGTATGAGATATATATGCATGCTTTCTTGAACTGTGGTAAATTTTGATATGATAAATTAGTTTTTGTGGTTTGGTGTGGAGGGACAAATTACTTGAACAAAAAATAGACACGTTATAAAAACACGGTCTTTATCTGTACACAAAACCAATTCCATTAAAACTCCATACCTATATTGAAGATGACCCTTTTGCAGAGTGTTTGCTTATAAAAGAATGACATGTGTTCTACATGCAAAGCCTTCTTTCACATGCCTTGAGTTTACCAGCCTCAGATTTTATTTACATCCCTAATGCTGCCAGTACTCAGCATGGATTTGCATTCCTGTATTACACAAGCAATTCTTTCACAATATTCATTATGAAATAGCATCATTATCAGTGTATACAAGGAATGAACATTGATAATATATAGTGTAGAATCTTATAGAAATAATGCTATCAGTTTATGCTAATTGTGAGCATTGATCATAGGTATAAAGTGTTATGTAGAATAGAAGTAAGCTTGTTATCAGCTTATACAAGATATGAACATTGATCGCAGCTAGGTATAGAATGTTATGAGCCGGTTATTGATCATAGCTAGTAGAGTGTTAGAAAGCTCATGTTATCATCTTAAACTAGGTAGGATCATTGATTGTAACTAGTATAGAGTTTTATAGAGATCTTAGCTTATACTGTGTATGAGCAATTATGATAGCTAGTTTAGAACTTTAGAGATGCTAGGACTATGCCCAGCAGCCATAATCAACAAACATATATGCACGGCTTGCTTTGCAAGTTACAGCTGATTGTTGGCATCCATTTTTATAGACATGTGTCATTGAAAATCTCTGCAAAGCTCGTTTGATATATCAGCTGTGATGATGACGTGGAAGTTTAGATGCACACAACTGCAGGATTATTAGCACCCTATTAGAATATACCGTGCTAAAACCAAAATAAAAGAGCAATAAGAAGGATAAAAGGCAATCATAAGCTTATTTAAAATTACAAATAAAACACAAAGAAAATAAAACTGCCAGTGGCAGGAAATATAGGGAGGCTAAAAACTATTAAAAATGTGTAAGCTAAAAGGACATCTAAAACAAAAGTTCTAGTCTGGAGAGGATAATATACTTAAAATCTGCATCTACCTTTCCAGGAACGTGCCAGAATAATGGAAATTAAAATAAAACAAGATGGTGACCTTAAAAGGCAGTGAAGATAAAAAGTTAAAAACCCCATCGACCGCTCCGGTATTGTCCAATAAGATCCCTATTAGTACTGGACGGCAGTTGTAGAGTGGCTCATAATTGTACTAGAGGAGCACAATCTACCAGTACATGGTAGACCGTCAATGCTTGTCCACACTGAGGACAGATAGGAGCAGGATCACTTTTTAGCAGGTAGATGTGTGTAAACAGTGACCGATACGGAAACGAGTCACAACCACTTCCTCACGACGAAAAGTGCGTGAGGAAGTGGACCAGTGTACCGAAAGATCCTTTACTTGTTGTTACGGAGAGCAGGCCACTCTGCATGCCAGCACGAAAGAGAAGTCGAAAATCTTCGGCTGTTGAACAACTAACTGTGACACTGGGCTCCGTGGTTGCCGACTTTGTCACCTCATCCGCTAGTTCATTATCTGACAACCCAACGCGTCCATGAAGCCATGTGAGATCCACATTAACGTAAGAAGCGTGCAGGATGTGGAGAGCATCCTGAGTATGCTGCACTAAAGGATGGAAGCTGTACAGCTCACGAATCACTCAGAATTAGGCAGTCACCCAATTTTCGAAGGCAAAGGTATTGAATGGCTCGATAAATAGCATACAGCTCCGCAGTATAAATGGATCGGTGACTAGGAAAACCAAAAGTATGTGGTTCGGTTCCAGTAACAAAGGCACATCCAACACAGTCGGTACACTTACAGCCGTTGTTGTATGTACACATTCGGTCACTGTAAAGAGATATGATGATAGATGGGGTTTTAGGGCGCCTAACTACAAGGTTATTAGCGCCCTGCTAAAACCTATTGCAAAGGCCAAGAGTTAAAAACAAACCAATCATTAATAAGAGAACAGCTAAAACGAGGCGTAAAATGGAGTGTAAAAGTCCAACTGAAATAATAATCAAAGATGAGTAATAAAGCCAAATGGGGCTAAAATGGGGATAAACGACTGCTAAACCGAAGCATTCAGTATAAAAGACAACAGCAATACGTTTAAAGAAGAAAGTAAAACAGTAATACGGCCTCCAAAGGTATAAAAACGACAAAACGCGCAGTATGAGAGTTACATTTGCTAAAATTTAAAAACCCTATCTACCGCTCTGTCATCATCCACCAAAACCTCTGCTAAACTTGTCGGCAGTTGCATGTTTGAATGTGTACTAGAGGAACACACACCGGCAACACCTGACGGACTATTAAGGACTCTCCACAGAGTGAACAGAAATGTAGGGCCCTTCAAGGGCCTACTATGGTAGGTACGGGTTTGGCGCACCCGGGGGGGGGGGGGTTCCCGAGCAACTCACCGCCATCTCATCCCCACGATACGTTTTGTGTTCGTGTCGGTGTATGTGTGCGCGCGCACTTGTCATTGTGTGCGCGTGCGTACTCGCCTCATCTTCCTCTTCTATACTTATTCCTTATATATTTAGTTTTAAGGTTTTAGATTTATTAACTCCTGCCTCACCAACAGGCATCTCTGTCTTATCTCCGTGGTTCCTGTCCCACGGTTCCAGCGCGACTTCCAACTTGTGTGCTCTTCGGAGCTCTCAGGCGTGATGGTTGAGTGGACCCTTCCTACTGCCCCTATGTGTAAGCCTTAGGTGCGGAGCCCGTCCATACCGTTATGTACAGCCACGTAGCTTCCTTGGGAGCCTGGGCCGTATTAATATCCCGACGGACGCTGAATCCATGCTGCTTAGTGTGGAGCCACAGGTGGTTATACCTGTGGTAGGTGCTTAAAGCCGGGTTGTACATGGTGAAAGGCTTACCCGTATGGACCAGCAGTAGTAGCTGGCGTGTAACTCCTTCTGACGTACTCTTTGAAGTCGGTCTGGTAGGGATCTACCAGGCGGCACAGACCGGAAAGTCTTTTGGTGTCTTTTTTCTCTGCCCCCGGATGGCAGGCTGACGCCGACAGTTCCGGACAACATGCTCTCTCCGCGCAAACATGCATCCTTTGACCGCTTTTTAGTTATGACCTTGGTCTGCGAAACGAAAACAATGAAAGATGTCAGTCTGTTTTACATACAATGCAAGATTGACAGAATCTGCGGTAAAGTTATCAATGGCACCAGAACGCGAGGCGGTACGTTGCTGGTTGAAACAAAGACGCAGGACCAGTCAAACAAACTCCTGAAGGCCAGCTTGTTGGATTCTTACCCCATAAAGGTGGCAGCTCACAAGTCTTCGAAAATCTGTAGAGTTGTGGTGATTACCTCTTGTTTGGACGGTCTTTTCGAGGCAGATATTGTCACCAATATATCTGACCAGGGTGTGTGCCAAGCGTACCGTATTCTTGACAAACGTTATGTACAGTCAGTATTACTGCGAACAGTATTTCTAACTTTCAAGGGCACCACAATACCCGAGACCTTGTAACGTGGGTATGAACGCGTATCTGTGCGGCCGTATGTACCGAACCCAATGCGCTGTTTTCGGTGCCAGCGGTTTGGTCATACATAAACTAGGTGCATTTTGATGCAACATGTTAACGGTGCGGCCAGCCTGCACATGGTGATGTTTTCTGTTCCCGAGACCCTTACTGCGTACACTGCCGCAGAAATCACACCGCTAGTTCACGGCAATAACCCCTATTTTTGGAGGAAAAGGCCATACAGGAATTGTGAATCAAGGAATGCCTAACTTTTCCTGAGGCCCGGCGGTGCTATCAGCAGCTTCAGCCTGCGACTACCTTAGGGTACGTCTTCACAGTTCGCCGCATTCCTGGTCCCTCTGTGGCCCTTCAAACTGCTCCAGTTACTGACGCGTCCACACAAACGGACCTATCCCTGAGCTCTACCACCTTGCCTAAACGACCCAAACCGCGGCCTTTGACATCTTCCGCTTCAGCTGAGCCTCCGACGACAACAGTGCGGCAATCCTCACCTTGTCCACCACTTGTCGCCGCCTCTCCTGAGCGGTCTCGTAAGAAGCACAAGGCGGCGAAAAAACCTGCAAAGTCCCGTTCGCGATCTACTGGTCTTAGAGCATCTTCCGGATCCCGACCATCTGAGGATTCCGATGGGGACACAGACCGTCCTTTTCTAGGCCACAAATCTGCGAAACTTAACAGGTCACCTTAGCAATATTTGTTAACTGTCCATCGCCCTTTTTAGAGAGTTTGCTTTCTTCCACCTCGCCTATCCCAGGTTTCTAACATCCTTTTACCATGGCGTTGCTGACATGGAATACTCGCGGTGTTCGCTCCCATAGAGTTGAACTGCAGCTGATTCTACGGTCGTATGACCCCTTGATCATTGCTTACAAGAGACGAAGCTTCGCCCTCACGATCCATTCGCTGTACACCATTACGTGCCGGTTCGTTTCGATCTTACCCTGGAGGAGGGCTCTCCTGTTCATGGGGGTGTTATGATACTCAAGCGCGATTGTGTCTATTGTAAACCACTATCGCTTACCACTGCCTTGCAAGCTGTTGCTGTCCTTGTTCTTCCTGGTTTCACCTTTACAGTTGGTAACGTTTACGTTCCTCCTTCAGCTACCCTCAGCCGACATGGTCAATCTTCTGTCTCAGCTCCCGGCACCTTTGTTTTGTTGGGGGATTTCAATGCCCAGCATCCACTTTGGGGTTCCCAGAAGGCATGTGAGCGGGGGACGCTACTTGTTGAACTTTTTGACCAATGTCGGCTTGCTGTTTTGAACACCGGTGAACCAACTTTTCTTTCTGACTCTTCTGCCACGTTCTGCCATCTGGACCTTTCTGTTTGTTCAGCACAGCTTGCTCCTCGGTTGCAATGGACCGTTGTATCTGACACCCATTCCAGCGATCATTACCCGTGTGTACTGACTTTGCACTCACATCGCGTTTCTTCCCCTCGAGCAGCAACTTGGCAGCTAGCGAAAGTGAATTGGGCCCTTTTTTCTCAGAAAGCTGTTTTCAGCGACAAAGAGTTCGCAACTGTCGACAATATGGTAGACCACTTTAATTCTGTCGTTCTCTCTGCCACCGAATTGTCTATCCCTCGGTCGTCTTCCCATCCTAGACGCTTTTCGGTTCCATGGTGGAATGCCAAGTGCCGCGAGGCTGTTCTTGCGCGTAGGGGCGCTATTAGGGTTTTCACCATCACCCTTCATTGGATAACTGGATCCGCTTCAAACAAGCTCGCCCAAGGGCCCGTCGCATTATTCAGGGTAGCAAACGGGCTTCTTGGACTTCGTTTGTTGGTACCTTTAATCGGTTCACGCCTTCATCCGTTGTGTGGAAGAAGCTACGACGTGTTGGCGCTAAGCAGCCTAACATCTCCATACCGGAATCTGCTACTGTCGTGGATCCGGTGGCTGTTGCTGGTACCCTTGGTAGGACGTCCGCGTCTGTCTCAAGCTTCGGAAACTACGATCCAGATTTTAGTAGTACCAAGGCCGCTTTGGAGTCTCAGACTCTCCCCTTTCGCTGTTTTAATAATGAGTGATATAACTCGATTTTTATTATACAGGAGCTCGAAACAGCCATATCGTCCTCTAGACGTTCTGCTCCTGGCCTAGATGAAATTTATATCGCCATGCTCCAGCATCTCTGCCCTGCCGATACTCTTTCTCTTGGGGCTCTTCAACTGCATTTGGTGCGATGGAGTGCTTCTTGCGGCCAGCATCGTTCCCATTTTAAAACCTGCTAAGGATCCCCACCTCCCTTCCAGCTATCCGATCTCCCTCACAGTTGCGTCAAGGTGATGGAGCGCATGATTAACGGACGACTACGATGGTGGCTTGAATCCCGCGATCTATTCTCCAGTGTCCAATGTGGCTTCCGTCGTTACCGTTCCACAGTCGACCAGTTGGTGTCCCTATCCACGTCTATCAGGATGGCTTTTTACGGAAAAGGCCGACGATTGCGGTATATTTTTTATCTTGAAAAGGCGTATGATACCTGCTGGAGGTACGGTATACTTCGTACCCGTCACAATTAGGGAATGCGTGGTCGTCTGCCCTTTTTTATCCGGGAGTTTATGATGGATAGAGTTTTTAGGGTTCGGGTGGCTCAATTTTATCCGCTGTTTTTACTCAGGAGAACGGGGTACCGCAGGGTTCGGTGCTTAGTGTCACATTATTTGCTATTGCCATCAATTCTGGTGTAGAGTGAGTTTGCCCCCCCCCCAGGGGCCTACTACTAAAAGCACATGCTTTTATCATAATTTTCTTTATAGTAATACCCATTATAATTGGAGGATTTGGTAATTGATTAGTACGCCGCACCCAAGGTCCCGAGCCACCTTGACTCCCTGTGTGGGCAACCTCAAAGTAGTGAGGGAACCAGTAGGTCACAATGCCCACACACGTGTGGGCCGTTCGTGGAGACCCGTGTCGGTGAAAAGGAATATTCTGGTTGGTTGAGGGTTGCGTACCTGAGCCTGGGCTTCCGTCTTTCAGTAACAGAGGAGGGTGCGCAGCCTAATACACCGCTTTGGTTTCTGATTTGCCTAAATGGGAGGCTAGGGACTAACCCACCCCTAGTCAATCGGCCAGGACAAGGTATTACACCGAATTCCAGGGTGAGTAGGACGGCGAGCCCGCTATATCCCATGTGTAGCCCTGACACCCCAGTGGAGTAACCCCTCGGTGGTCTATGTGGTGGATGGGGAGCACTGGGGGAAGAATTTAGACCATCTTTCTATGGAAAAACCTAAACCAAAACCTAATATGCGTGCAAAAGAAGTAGTCGAGTCTCAAGGTTCCTCGCTACTTAGTTATATCTAGAACAGAGGAAGGAAAGAAGTTTTCGTCTGTGAGCCCTTTCGCTATCCAAAAGGGATTAGACAACATCGCTGGCCCGGTTAATTCTTGTGTTAGAACTCGAAATGTTACCCTCCTGGGTGGGGCAATTACAGCCTCCCAGGCAGAAAAAATTCTTCGAACTAAAATGTTAGGCAGCTACCCAGTTAAGGTGGAAAAGCACAAGACTTTGAACTCCTCGCGTGGCGTTATCACCACCCGCGCATTGGACGGTATGTCAAGAAGATCTGGCAGACCAAGGCGTATCATCCGTCTATAGGGTTCAACGGAAAATAAATGGTGAATTCGTGCCTACCCCTACTCTGTTTCTTACCTTTGACCGGGTAGATCTCCCTCAAAGAATTAAGGCAGGGTATAAAGCTATCGAGGTTAGGCCCTATATTCCAACCCCCTTGCGCTATTACAAGTGCCAGCGATTTTTCATACGAGCGAATTTTGTACTGGTCAGTCCACCTGTTCTACCTGTGGTGACGCTTCGCACGATGGGGATTTCGGTACCGCTCTAACTTGTGTGAACTGCAGTGGGGAACACCCATCTAGTTCCCGAGATTGCCCCCGTTTTGCTGAGGAGAGAGCGATCCAGGAGATACGGGTGAAATAGGTGTTTTCCGAAATCCGTAAGCTCCTGCGAAACCGACAAACCTCTGTCCCGCGTTCCGGTTCTTATAGCTCTGTTACAGCAAAACCGGTGCCGAGGCTGGAGATCGCAACATAGACCTGCGATATCAATGGGACCACTATTTCCGAAAGAATTATCGTTGCCAGGACTAGTACGAAGACATCAACAGCTGCGTCAATGTCGGCATCACCATCTGCCAAATCCGCCAACGTACAGCATACCCCAGGAAAATTTTCAGCCCAACCATCGACTTCAGGCAATAAGACCGGTAAAACCGTTGAGTATTCTGCACAAAAAAGCTTTCAAGACCAGCTATGTTCGGACAGACTTCCTTAAAAAGCGTGTTTCGCCTGCGCCCAAAACATCCAAGGGTGGTAAATCTCCATGTCACTCTCCCCGGAGATCCTTATCGGAGGAATCTTTTGAGAGGAGCTCCGATCGGCGACGTCCATCTTCGCCGATGAGTACCTCCTATAGGTTCGAGATCCTGGAACCGAGGTTCTCTATTGGTAAGGGCTCCTCCCCTGTGGAGGAAATGGAACAGGACGATCCTGCCTCGGTTGCCAAACGGACAGTCCGTAAGCGCCAGGATCGTGCTGCTGAAAAAAGTGTTAGTCCGACGGCCAAAAAGAACAAACTCAACCGACCAGCACCACCCAATATGCAGAAACGTCTATCTATTTAGAACTTATCCCATAATATAGACCATGACTATCCTACAGGGGAACATACGAGGCATTCGAACACTTCGAGCAGAATTTGAACTGTTACTCCACGCGTATTAACCTCTAGTCGTCTGCCTACAAGAGACAAAGCTCCGTACGCAAGACAATGTTACATTCAGACACTATTCTTCTGTACGGTTTGATTTAAGTCCGACAGAAGCTTTGCCCGCACACGTGAGCACTATGATGCGCATCAGCGATGATATTTATGCTGATTCCGTCTCCTTACAGTCTCACATCCAGTCATTTGCTGTAAAGATCACACTGCTATCTGCCAGATTTACCATTTGTAGTATGTATCTACCTCCCTCTAATGACCTCTCGCGCACCGAGTTAGAAGACCTCATTTCCCAACTACCACCACCATTTGTGTTGGTGGGGGACGTGAATGCCCACCACCCACTTTGGTGCTCTCCTTGGGCTTGTGCGAAAGGTCAGCTTATTGCAGACTTCTTAGACACTAAGAATCTGACTCTCCTGAACACCGGAGAGACAACCTTTCTTTCTGACGCCTTTCACAGTATTTCACACCTTGACATAGCGATTTGTTCACCACAGTTAGTGGTCTCGTTATCCTCGAATATCATTTCTGATTTGCACTCTAGTGACCACTTCCCCTGTCTTATTAGTCTCTTGACACACGCTGCATGTATCGCTCGCTTACCTAGATTTCGCTTGGATCACGCCAACTGAACCTGTATTCCCGCTTGGCTAACTTCAACACCGATGAGCACAACTTCGTGAACCATTTAGTCAACCATCTCAACTAGACAATTCTTTCCGGTGCTGAGCAATCCATTCCTCGTTCGACTGGCAAAACCCGTCGCTTTCCAGTACCCTGGTGGACTGATGACTCTCGGAATGCTATTCGTGCTCGCAGACGTGCTCTAAGGGTCTTCCAACGTCGCCCTACATTAGATAATCTAATACAATATAAAAAGCTGCGTGCCAAATCTAGACACATTATAAGGGATAGCAAGAAGACATCCTGGATTAATTTTGTATCATCTTTTAACCGACATACACCTTCCTCTGTCGTATGGGATAAGTTACGGCGTGGGGCCGGAAAATCGACTCAAATGCCTATCGCCGATCTCAAAACACCTGCCGGTGATGTTGTTGATACGTTTGACGTGGCGAACACCTTAGGCAGAGCATTCGCTCAAGTGTCTACCGCCGACAATTATCCCCCTGAATTTCTTATAGTTAAGACTCAAGTGCAATCTCAAGGATTTTCCTTTCCTTCTGGGAACCATGAAGATTATAACCGTCATTTCACCGTGGCAGAGCTAGACAATGCACTTTCGTCATCGCGACACTCTGCACCAGGAACGGATGGCGTCTACGACCAAATGCTGCGACATCTCTCTCCTGAAGTTAAAGTTTTCTACTCGAGGTCTACAACCATGACTGGGTTGAAGCCAGTTTTCCAGACAAGTGGCGGGAGACCACTATCATACCCATTCTTAAACCTGGAAAGGATTGCCATCTTCCTTCCAGTTGCCGTCCTATTTCCCTCTACAGTTGCGTATGCAAGGTGATGGAACTCATGCTCAATGGACGGTTGCTATGATGCCTGGAGTCCCACAGCCTTCTGACTAATATCCAATGTGGTTTTAGACGACGTCGTTTAGCAACTGTTCACCTTGTCCCGCTGTCAAATCAGATCTTGGACGGGTTTCTGAAGACCAGCCCAACTGTTGGGATAGTTTTTGACCTCGAGAAGACTTATGATACGTGCTGGCGGGCAGGGGTTTTTGCGCTCCCTCCGCAGCTGGAATATACGTGGACGCCTACCGTTGTCCATTCAGGAGTTTATGCGGGACCGGGCTTTCCGAGTAAGGGTCAGCTCGGTTTTTTCTAATTATTTTATTCAGGAGAACGGAGTGCCGCAGGGCTCGGTACTCAGCGTGACGCTGTTTGCTATAGCGATAAATTCCATCTCGCTCTGTGTTCCCCCAGGTGTCTCTTGTTTATTCGTTGACGATTTTGCCATCTTCTGCACTTCTCCGCGTACGCCGTTTTTGGAACGCCGTCTCAGCGGTGTTTGGATAATCTTTATGATTGGAGCTCCAGAAACGGCTTCCGTTTCTCACCTGAGAAGACAGTATGTGTTAATTTTTGGCTTCGAAGGTGGCGAATGTCACCTTCTCTTCATCTCGGGCCAGATATACTTCCCTTCGCAGATGAGGTGAGATTCCTGATGTTGATATTCGATCGCAAACTATGCTGGGTCATCTCATGTAGCACAGCTTAAAGCGTGGTGTGACCGTTACCTGAATTTTTTATGGATACTAAGCGGCAAATCTTGGGGAGCAGATCGGACAGTACTACTGCGTCTTTATTGTGCACTGATGCGATCAAAGTTAACTATGGATATATTGTTTATGCCTCAGCACGCCCATCTGAGCTGAGAAAGTTGGATACGGTCCACAATGGGGGCATCCGGGTAGCTGTTGGAGCGTTACCAACTAGCCCAGTTGTGAGCCTCTATGCCGAAACTGCCGAGCCCCCTCTGCGTTGTCGGCGGGATGTGCTTCTCTCTAACTATGGCTGTAGCTTGAAGTGCATGCCTGCACATCCATCGTTTACTCCCTTTTTTGATTCTGGATTGGACGATCGTTATAGAAACCACTTACGTAGTCCAAAACTTGTAGGATTTTGCATCCGGGAGCTGCTTCGAACTTACGGTCTTGAAATGCCCGACATGTTTCCCAAGAGGGAGAGGGTGCATCCACCTTGGTTACGTGCTTCCTCCCACGTAGATCTCGGAATGACAGCTTACGGGAAATCTTCTACGCCTATGCTTAGTATCCAATCTTGTTTTTTAGAATTTGTATCAAAATACAGTGCCCGGTGTCATATATATATACCGATGGCAGTAAGTGCGCCGATGGAGTTGGCTGTGCCTTTGTCACTCGAAACGAATCCTTTAGTTTCCGGTTGCCAAGTAGCACATCCATTTATTCATCAAAGCTGTATGCTATTTACTGAGCTGTTTTATAAATTCGCCGTCGAAACTTGGGTGACTGGCTTATTGTGAGTGATTCCCTTAGTGCACTTCAGAGCCTTCCTGAGCTGTACATTTACCATCCTCTAGTACAGCGCATTCAGGACATCCTCCACATAATGCACACTTCGGGTGTAAATGTCGAGTTCGTCTGGGTTCCTGGACAGTTGGCGTGCCGGGGAATGAACTGGCGGATTTGGCGACAAAGAAGGTATCCTCTGCGCCCAGTGCTTGCACTAATTTTGTCATAGCCGAAGATTTTAGACTTGTTTTCCGCGGAGCCGCAATCTCGAGCTGGCATCCAGAGTGGTCCGCTCTTCGCGGAAACAAACTTCGGGAAGTGAAGGAGCTCCCTATACAATGGGTGTCTTCCTCACGTATCTCTCGTCGCGAGGAAGTTATTTTAGCAAGGTTGCGTATAGGTCACTGTATTTTTAGTCATAGCCACTTATTTCAGAGGGAACCTCCACCTGTCTGCCCGCTCTATGGCGATGCCCTTTCAGTCCGACGTGTGCTTGTAGAGTGTGCTCGTCTAGCACCACTACGAGCCACTCTACGACTGCCGGTCGGGCTTCCGCAGGTCCTGGCCGATGATTTTGGAGCGGTGGAGAACGTTTTTAAATTTTTATCTAAAGTGACATACGCCGTACGTATCTAGTTTTAGTTTGATTTTGTCGATTTGGTGGAGATACTGGAGGGATACGTGAGGTATTTGCAATTTTTATTACCCTTAAAACTTTAGTCACTTTTGCTTTATGTTCCCTTTTGTTTAAGGAGTTTTAGTGTCATAGTTTTAATACCAGCTCTGAATTCAAGGCTGGATAGTTATTTCATCTTAGTTTTAGTTGTTTATACAGATTGTATCCATATTGTAGCTCTTTTGTTTGAGATACTCTTCAGCATATTTTAACTAAGGTGTTTTAATTCCTAAGTTTTATGTTAAGGGCGCTGATAACCTAGCAGTTGAGCGCCCTTAAACCCCATTCATCATCATCGTTCCATCTGGCGTTTCCCCATCATTGTTTTTGGACGAGTTCGCCATGTACATTAGTTCTCGCCGGACTTACCTTATAGAACGCCGCCTCCAACTTTGTCTTGACCGCCTGTAACTTTGGAGTATAGTAAACGGCTTCAAGTTCTCCTCCGAGAAAACTGTCTGCGTTAATTTCTGGAGACGTAAGGCGTATCCTTCGCCTTCTCTCCGTGTTGGTCCTGACGTGCTTCCTTTCGCTGAGGAGACGAAATGTTTAGGTTTGAATTTTGACAGGAAACTCAGCTGGTCTTCCCATATATCGTACTTAAAGGCAAAAGCGCCCGTTCTCTTAATCTTTTACGCATTTTAAGTGGCACATCCTGGGGGCTGATCGGACAACCCTTTACACCGTTATCAGTCTCTGGTCCTGTCAAAGATTGCCTTTGGTTGCGTTTTATATCCTTCGGCCCGCCCGTCCATTTTAGCTCGTCTCAATTCTACACTTACCATGGTATCCGTTTGAGTATTGGTGCTTTACCCACCAAGCCTTTGTGTGGAAGCTGCGGAACCTCCGCTGTCTTATCGACGCGATGCTCTCCTTTGTATTTATGCCAGCAGTCTCCTTGGTTTTCCCAGACATCCATCTGTTACATTGTTTTTTAAGACTCTTTGGACCGCCGATACTCAAGTAATTCTCTGGCCCTCCTTCCACCTGGTGTGCCGTTCGGCTGCTCCTTCGGCGTTTGGACGTCACTTTGCCAGCCGAGGGGAGACGCAATTTCCTCCCTGGCTCCACCCTCAGCTCCGCATTGATCTAGGGTTGCTGCCCACGCCGAAGTTGACGACGCCTGATTCTGTTATTCATTCCGCCTTTTTAGCCCCCAAAGTGCAGTTTGCTACTTGCAATTTTATTTACACAGATGGCTCCAAGGACGTGTGGGGAGTAGGATGTGCTTTTATTCATGACCAACAGAGTTGTGGATTTCGACTTTTGCCGCAGTGCTCGATTTTTACAGCTCAGCTTTTTAGTGTTTTCCAGGCTCTTTTATATATTCAGCGGCAAGATTTTCCTGAGTGGGTTGTGTGCTCTGATTCTTTGGGTGTTCTGCATAGCCTTAGGTCGCGGTACAGTCCCCAACCCCTCGTACAGCGTGTCTAGGATTGTCTCAACTCGCTCGCCGATTCTGACTTCCGCATTACTTTTGTGTGGGTTCCTGGTCACGTCGGCCTGCGCGGCAACGAGGCTGCCGCGTCAGCACTCTGGTGTTTTAACTCTTCTGTGTCCTCTGTGGACTTACGCACCTTATTATGTCGTTTAATCCTTTTGCGTCGGAGTGCTGCCTGGTCCGAGCTACAGGTCAACAAACTTCGGGAGGTGAAGTCCCTCCCTATCTGCTGGCGCACATCCTCTCGCGTGTGCCGTCCCGAAGAGGTAATTTTAACTAGACTACGTATCGGTTACTGTCGTTTTAGTCATAGTCATTTATTATCTTCGGACCCTGCACCGTTTTGTGTACACTGTCAGGAGCCGTTGACTGTGAGGCATTTTTTAATCGAGTATCAGTTTTTGTCTCACGTACGTTTGTTCGTTGGATTACCAGCTACTATTTTGCAGGTACTGGCGGACGAACTCATTGAACACGTTTTAGATTTTATGCGATTAGTCGGTATGAGACACCGTGTGTGATTTTAACGTTTTACGCTTTGTGTCCTGTATTTGCTTGCCACTTAGTGACATTGGTTCTCTTGGTGGGTTTTATCGCTTTGTTTTTTTGTTTTTTTTTTACGTTCCGCAGTACCCGACATTGTTTTAGCCACATTTTATTGTGTTTTTAGATTTTATTGTGTGGACCCTTTTACCGTTCTTATCTTTAATTTCCGTAGTAGCTGACAATGTTTTAGCTACATTTTATGTGTTTTTTTTTTTTTTTAGATTTTAGTGTGTGGACCTAGTCCTTAGCTTTTCTTTTATTACCCCATTATTTTTTTCGGGCGCTAATAACAGATGTAGGATTGCGCTTAAAGCTTCACTACTACAGTTTTAGGGCGTATTAACTGCTGGGGTTATTAGTGCCCATGGATAAAAGTTCGGTAAAAACAGACAAAAACTGCATGCACCTCCTAAGGAGACGACCAACAGTCAGGGGGAACTAAAACAGCAGGAAAGTAAAAGACGAGGCAACGTGAGGTGAGGTAAAACCGGAAATTCCGCTTTCGCGTACGAATAAAATTATTTTGAGACCGGGGGGCAACCGGTGTTTATGACGACTGCCATTGAAATTGTGGCAGTCCAGGAGAAGATGTTTCATGGTGATGGGAAGTGTACAAAAGAAACACAGTGGTTGATCCTTATCTTGGAGATGTCGGGGGCGTCAAATATGTGTGTCCAATCCGGAGGCGGCAACGCGACGGTTCTTATGGCAGGACGTTTTCCAAGGACTTATGGTGTGCTTGATTTCGCTAAGTTTATAAGATATTGTTGCCCAATGCGATTGCCATCGCGAGTATAGCTGGCGCTGAAGATAATGCTGTACATCCTGAGGTGGCACCTGAGATACATCAATATGAGTTTTCGCTAATGCCTGTTTTGCGGCTCTGTCTGCTGCTTCATTTCCTGATATGCCTAGTGTCCTGGTACCCAACACAGTAAAACTGCATAGCGGTGTTGTAACAGCGAGTGGATTAGTAACTGCACTCGTTGTACAAGGGGATGGGTAGAATACAAACAGAGATAGATTGTAGGGCACTGAGGCAATCTGTGCAGATGGCATATCGAGTGTCAGCAGATGACTATATACAGACGAGCCCGGTGAATATCTGTAAGTTCGGCCGTAAAAATACTGTTAAATGAGTGAAGCATGTAGTACTGTGTGTCACGGTTAGAATGAAAGGAGGGGTATCATGTTTATTCAATGCGGAGAGGTCGAAATGTATGACTGGGCGAAGGCGTTTCCAGGGTACGGATGTGCAGCACACCATGGGTAGCGTCTTTGGCAGGGTCACACTGAGGCTGTCCAACAGGGAGCGAAAACTGATATCTAACGGGCGAGGGAGGGAACGACAATCCGCATAAGAAGAGACACAGAGAGGTTTAAGCACACCGCGTGTAGGATGGTCAATCAACGCACTAAGCTTTGTAGCATATTTGGCCAATAGAATTTCGCGGTGTAAAGAAAGAGAAGGTACACCAGCTTCAGCAAGCAACGCCTCTATTCGGCTAGTGCGATAAGCTCCGGTACACAGGCGAATACCTGTATGGTGAACACAGTCCAGAGGCTTGTGCGTTGTACGAGCGGCAGAGCTGTAAGCGACACTTCCATAATCTAAAATGGAGTGAACAGGAGAGCGATGCAGGCGGAGAAGACACTCTACTAGCTCCCCACTGGGTCCCACTCAACATCCGAAGCAGATTCAGTGATGAAGTGCGCCGTTTCCGGAGGTGAGAGACGTGAGGCTTCCAGCTAAGCGACCGGTCGAAGAAAAGAGCAAGAAATTTGCTAGTGGGGACAAAAGGCAACAAGTTACCCTCAAGAGACAAAGGTGGATCATCGTGTAAGGTGCGCTTCCTAGAGAAGTGAACAGACACAGTCTTCCCCTGCAGGAGAATGATGGTGCAATATTTGGACGTGGATTCCATCTCGACCGGGTGCAGAGTTTCGCAAAGATGAAACTGCATGGTCTAGCTCCGCCATGAGGAAAATGTGATTACAGTCCTCAAGGTTTCCAGAAGAAAATGGGAACCCTGTATATTCCACCTGAGCCGTGATAGGCAGCAACTCAAGGCAATAATTATCTGAGCTTAGACATTAGAGAAAAATCACTGCCAAGAGTGTTAGCCACGTCATATGGATCAACCACAACGCCTACTTCTGTGTTGAGACCGGCAATGGGCATTTGGGTCGCTTTTCCGGCCACACGTCTTAACTGCGCAGAGGAAGGTGTATTGCGGTTAAAAGAGGCTACAAAGTGGCTCCAGGATGTCGTTTTGCTATCCTTAATAATTCATCCAGATGGGGCAGGCATTTCTTTATATTATATAAGATTATCCAGCGTAGGCCGACGCTGGAAAACCCTGAGAGCGCGTCTGCGAATAGCATTCATCAGTCCACCATGGGACAGGAAAGCGACGCGGTTGTCCAGTTGACCGCGGAATAGAAAGCTCGGCAGCCGAAAGAAGTGTCACTGTAAAGTGTAGACTAAAAGGTTCACATAGTCGTGCTCATAATAGCTGAAAGAGGCCAAGCTGTAATAAGGTGCTAGTTGGCTCAATCGAAGCGCCATCTAGGTAAAGCAGCGGAACATATATCTTGTGCTAACAGACTAATAAGAACAGGAAAGTAGTCAGTAGAATGCAAATCGGAGAGAACATTCCATTGGAATGTAATTACTAACTGTGGGGAGCAAACCGCTATATCCAGGTATTAAAAACTATTGAAGGCGTCAGAAAGAAATGTGGGCTCTCCGGTATTCAGGGGAGAGAGGTTATGAGTGTCCAAGAAATTAGCGAGTACGTGACCTCTCGCACAAACCCTAGATGAGCCCCTAGGTGAGTGGTGAGCATTCATGCCCCTACCAACAAAAATGGAATTGGTAGCTGAGAAACAGGGTCTTCTAATTCAGTGCGCGAGAGGTCATTAGAGGGAGGCAGATAGATACTATAAATGGTACGCAGATGGCAGCGTAGTCCTCACAGCAACTGATTGGATTGGATTTCAGACTCTAAGGTGACGGAATCAGCGTAAACGTCTTCTCTGATGAGCATCATAGTGCCCCCGTGTGCTGGAATTCCTTTTGTAGGTGATAAATCACACCGTATAGAATAATAGGGTCTGAATGTGACATTATCTTGCGGATGGAATTTTGTATCTCCTAGGCAAACGACTAGAGGCTGATTCTGGCTTAGTACAGTTCAAGCTCTGCTCGATGGGGTCGACTGCCGCGTATGTTCCACTGTAGAATAGCCATGGTTAATAGAAGGGATAAGTACTAAATTGAAAGACGTTTTTGCAGATTCAGTTGTACTGGTCGGTTTAATTTCTTCTTTTTTGCCGTTGGATTAGCATTGTTTACAGCCCCCCCCCCTCGGGCCTACTACGGTAGGTACGAGTTTGGCGCACTCGGGGGTTCTCGTGCCACTCGCCGGCATTTCATCCACTCCATCGCCATCCACTGCGCCAAGTTTTGTGTTCATCTGCGTGTGTGCGCATTTTTTGTGTATGTTCTTGTGGGTGCGAGTTTACTCGCCTCATCTTCTTCCTCTTCTAGGCTTATTCCCTATATATTCAATTTTAAGGCTTTAGGTTTAATAACTCCTGCCTCACCAACAGGGATCTTTCTCCTATCACCGTGGTTCCTGTCCCACGGTTCCAGCGCCTCTTCCAACTTGTGTACTCTTCGGAGGTCTCAGGCGTGACGGTTGAGTGGACCCTTCATACCCTATGTGTAAGCCTTAGGTGCGGAGCTCGTCCATAGCGATATGTACACCCTCGTAGCTTCTCTGGGAGCCCGGCCCGTGCTAATTTCCCGACGAGCGCAGGTCATCGGGTTAGATTCACGGGCCAGACGTGTTACGGCTATCGGAAACCCGGTGTAATCAACTACAAGTCCCCTGAATCCATGGATGTGTCATTACGCACCATGGCCTAAAGTGGGGGGCCACAAATGGTAGGGGCATAATGCTGGGTTGTGCATGGTGGAGGGCTTACCCGTATACCAGCAGTGAAGGCTGGAGGTAACTCTTCCTGAGTACTCCGTGAAATCCGTCAGGGAGGGGTCGCCCAGGCGGCACAGACCGAAAAGTATTTTTGGTGTCTTTTTTCTCTTTCCCCCGGTTGGCAGCCTGACGTCGACAGTACCGAAAAGGGGGCTTTTTATAATGATCCCTCCGCGTAAAAAATCTATTTTTGAGACATTTTTGGTAATGACCTTGGCTTGTGGTTCAAAGACAATGCGGGACCTTAACCCCTTTTACATTCAACGTGAACTCGACAGGATATGTGGCGAAGTGACCAATGCAACCAGGGATAGAGACGGTACGTTCTTAGTTGAGACCAGGACCGAACACCAATCCAGAAAGCTCTTGAAAGCCGGCTTATTGGGTTCCTACCCAATAACGGCGGCACCACTCAAATCGTTGAATACCTGTAGAGGCGCGGTGACTACCTCGAGCTTAGACGGCC
This sequence comes from Hymenopus coronatus, assembly GCA_030762935.1. Lineage (NCBI taxonomy): Eukaryota > Metazoa > Arthropoda > Insecta > Mantodea > Hymenopodidae > Hymenopus > Hymenopus coronatus. The sequence goes on from CM060899.1 coordinate 7,517,990, forward strand.
TTTCCGACGCTAAATTGTCGCCAATCTCTCCGACCAAGGCGTGTGTCAGGCGTACCGTCTCCTTGGCAAACGTAATGGTGAATCAATTGCGTTACGGACAGTCTTCCTAAAGTCCAAAGGCACCCATTTACCTGAGATACTCTACTGTGGATACGAAAGTGCTGCTGTGAGGCAGTATATACCGAAACCTATGCGTTGTTTCCGCTGTCAGAAGTTTGGTCACACCCAAAGCCGGTGCACCTTCAACGCTACATGTGAACGTTGCGGCCAATCTGCTCATGGAGAAACTGCTTGTGCTCGAGATTCTTGTTGCGTCCATTGTAAAGGGAACCATCCATCCAGCTCCCGGCAATGCCCGCCCACATTTTCTCGAGGAAAAGGCGATCCAGGAGCTGCGGGTTAAGGAACGCCTGACTTTTCCGGAAAACAGCTGCAGCCTGGACCATCTCAGGCTACGCCTCAGCTTCCGCCGCAATCCTGCCACATCTGTGGTGCTACAAACTGTGCCCGTAGCCGACGTGTGTATGTAAACACAGCAGTCGCCGAGGACACCACCGTACAGTCTTAAACAACCATAGCACCCACTGCCTCAAGTTGTATTTTTCCAGAACCCGCTCGTAAGCCGTTAGAAAAACCGACTCCATCTGTTGCTGCTCCTCATGAGCGCAGTCACAAGAAACTCAAGGCCACTGATAAACCCTCTAAGTCCCGTTCTCGTTCTACGAGCCGAAGGGGATCTTCCGCATTCTGAACATCAGCGGATACAGACGATGATAGTGGCTATAGTATTGTTGGTCCTCAGTGTGTAAAGAACAAGAAACGCCCACCTCAACTTCATCTACTTCGTTTCCGCCAGTTCTTTGCCTCCCAGCTGCATACTCATTATATGATTAATTGTTAGCCTTTCACACCTCTAACTGTGTTCCATGGCTCTCTTGACGTAGAATATCCACGGTATCCGTATCCATACGGCGAATTGCAGCTATTACTACGGTTCTATAACCCTCTGGTTCTGTGTTTGCAGGAGAGAAAGCTTCGCCCCCATGATGCTTTTGCCCTGCACCAATACCTTCCTGTGCGGTTTGGTGTTACACCGGAGGTGGGCTCTCCTGCTCTTGAGGGTGTTATGATCCTAACGGGCAATGACATCTGCGGTCAGCCGGTCTCGCTTACCACTACCTTGCAAGCTGTTGCTATCCGGCTTACCCTTCCCGGTTTCTCCTTTGCTGTATGTAATGTCTACATTCCGCCTTTATCTGTCCTCTGCGCTGCTGACATGCTCCATCTTTTGTCTCATCTGCCAGCACCTTTTCTTCTACTGGGCGATTTTAATGTCCGACATTTCCTATGGGGATCCCCTATGGTCTGCGCGCGGGGGACTGTCCTTGCTGATCTTATCGTTCAACATAATCTCCCTGTTCTCCGCCCAGGGGCCTACTATGGTAGGTACGGGTTAGGCGCACCCGGGGTCCCGAGCCACCTTGACTCCGTCTGTGGGCAACCTCAGAGTGGTGAGGGAGTCAGTGGGTCAAATCTCCACCCATGTGTAGGCCGTGCGTGGAGACCCGTGTCGGTGAAAAGGCATACCCTGGTTTGTTGAGAGTTGCGTATCTGAGCCTGGACTTCTGTTTTTCTGCAACTGGGGAGGGTGCGCAATCTAATACACCCTTTTGGTTGCTGCTTTGCCTAAACGGGAGGCTAGGAACTAACCCACTCCTAGTCAATCGGCCAGGACTAGGTATTATACCGAACTCTAGAGTGAGTGGGACGGCGAGCCTGCTATATCCTCTGTGTCCCATGTTGGGCTCCGTGGTGGGTGGGGAGCTCTGGGGGATGAATTTATACCCCTTTTTATGGGAAAACCTAAACCATCGTTTAATGTCCAAGGAAAAGAAGTAGATGAGTCATGTGGTGCTCGCTACTTAATTGTCACTCGAACGGAGGAAGGTAAAAGCTTCACGTCATTCAGCCCCATTTGCCATTCAAAAGGGCTTAGATAAAATTGCTGGATCGGTTCAATCTTGTATACGAGCGCGAAACGGTACATTCCTAGTAGAGGCAATGTAGCAAACCAGGCCTCTAAATTAGTAGGAGCCACTATGTTAGGCAGTTACCCAGTTAAAGTAGAGCAACCACCCGCGCTTTGGTATGGCTTCAACACAGAGGAGATTCAGGAGAATCTGGCGGAACAAGGTGTTACTTCTGTGTATAAGGTCCAGCGCAAAGTAAATGATGAATTCATGTTCATGCCTACCCGTACCCTGTTCGTTACCTATGATCGGGTAGATTTCCCCCAAAGGAAAAGGGCTGGGTACGAAGCCATCGAGGCTAGGTCGTTCATTCCCAACCCACTCAGATGCTACAAGTGTCAGCGCTTTGGGCACACAAGTGCATTCTGTATTGGTCAGTCTATATGTGCAGCCGCGCACGACGGAGCGTGTACTTCCCCTCCATCGTGCGTTAACTGCGGTGGCGAACATTCATCTGGTTCCCGCGACTGTCCCCGTTATGCAGAGGAAAGGTCGATCCAGAAGATCCGGGTGAAAGAGAAGGTGTCCTTCTTTGAAGCCCGGAAGCTCCTGCGCAGACGCCAACACTCTGTTTTGCGCTCTGGTACGTACAGCTCAATTGCAGCTAAACCTGTACCGAGACGGGAAATCGCAACTCAAACTGGCGATATTAACCGGGCCACAATTTCTGAAAAGATTTTGACGGCTACGCCGCACCAATGCTCCTCAACTTCTACGACTGTTACGGCATCAACATCGGTGAAACCCGCTCATTTAAAGAGTAATACAGCGAAAGTGTCACCCAAGCCTTCAAACTCGGAAACCAAGACCAGCTTACCCGCCTTCTCGAACCGACATTTTCTATTGGAAAGGGATCCTCTCCTGTGGAGGAGATGGAACTGTAGGACTTTGCCCCCACTGCTAGACGGACAGTGCGAAAACGGCAGGATCGAGCTCCTGAAAACAGTACAAGCCCAATCCCGAAAAAGAACAAATCGAACCGACCAGCACAATCTGAAGAAACGTCTTTCGATATAAACCTTATCCCATATTATAGAAATGTTATCCCACGGTGGAACATACGCGGAATTAGACCTGGTCGACCAGAGCTGGAACTGTTGCCCAACCAGTATCAACCATTAATCGTCAGCTTACAAGACACCAAAATCCGTCCCCATGACATAGGCACATTCAGGCATTATTCTGCTGTACGGTTTGATCTATCACCGGAGACGGGTGTTCCTGCCCATGGGGGCATTATGCTACTCTTCAGAGATGATCTCTATGCAGAATCCGTACCTTTACAGTCTTGCATCCAGTCAGCTGCTGTCAGCTTTACGCTGGCGTCTGCCAAATTCATAATTTGTAGTATCTGTATGCCTCCATCTGCTGACCTCTCGCGCATTGATTTAGACGACCTAGTTTCCCAGCTACCAACACCATTCCTGTTGCTGGGGGACGTGAATGCCCACCACCCACTTTGGGGCTCCCCTCGGGCTTGTGCGAGAGGTCATCTAATTGCCGATTTTTTGGACGGTCATAATCTCTCTCTCCTGAATACCGAAGAGCTAACCTTTCTCTCTGACGCCTTCAATAGTTTCTCATAAATCGATATAGCTGTTTGTTTTCCGCAGTTAGCCGTATCCTTACAGTGGACCGTCAGCTCTGATCCTTACTCTAGTGACCATTTTCCAGTTCTTCTAAGTCTACTAGAACACGACGTATGTTCCACGCGCTTACCCTGATGGTGCTTAGACCGAGCCAACTGGTATCTTTATTCCGATTTGGCTGTTTTAAATCGCTGCGAGCACGACTCCGTGGATGTTTTAGTCGAACACCTCATAGCCACCATTCTTTCTGCTGCTGAAACATGCATTCCGCGGTCGACTGACCACTCCCGCCGATTTCCGGTTCCCTGGTGGACCGCTGAATGTCGGGATGCCATTCGTCCTCGCAGACGTGCTCTACGGTTTTTCCAGCGTCGCCCTACGCCGGATAACCTAATACAATATAAAAAGATGCGCTCTAAATCTAGACACGTTATTAAGGATAGCAAAAAGCAATCATGGCGCCAGTTTGTATGCGCCTTTAACCGACATACACCTTCCTCTGTCGTATGGGATAAGTTAAGACGGGTAGCCGGAAAACCGACCCATATACAGATCGCCGGTCTAAAAACAGCGCCAGGCGCCATGGTTGACACGTTTGATGTGGCCAACACTCTGGGCAGTACTTTCGCCAAGATACCTCGCTCAGATAATTATGCGCCTGAGTTTCTTCCAGTTAAAGTCCAGGTGGAATCTCAAGATTTTGACTTTCGCTCTGGAAACCTTGATGACTACAACCGTCTTTTCACCATGGCGGAGCTAGATGATGCCCTTTCATCTTCTCGAAACTCTGCGCTAGGTCCAGATAGCATCCACGTCCAAATGTTACAACATCTCTCTCCAGCGGGTAGGGCTTGCCTCCTCGAGGTCCCCCCCAGGGGCCTACTACGGTAGGTACGGGTTAGGCGCACCCGGGGTCCCGAGCCACCTGGACTCCCTCTGTGGGCAACCTCAGAGTGGTGAGGGAGTCAGTGGGTCAAAATGCCCACCCACGTGTAGGCCGTGCGTGGAGACCCGTGTCGGTGAAAAGGAATATCCTGGTTGGTTGAGGGTTGCGTACCTGAGCCTGGGCTTCTGTCTTTCAATAACTGGGGAGGGTGCGCAGCCTAATACACCGCTTTGGTTTCTGATTTGCCTAAACGGGAGGCTAGGGACTAACCCACCCCTAGTCAATCGGCCAGGACTAGGTATTACACCGAACTCCAGGGTGAGTGGGACGGCGAGCCCGCTATATCCCCTGTGTAGCCCTGTCACCCCAGTGGGGTGACCCCTCGTTGGGCTCCGTGGTGGGTGGGGAGCACTGGGGGATGAATTTATACCATTTTTTCTATGGCACCAAAATTAAAACCCCTTAATAAAGACGTTGGAAAGGAAGTAGTCGAGTCATGTGGTCCTCGCTACTTGGTTATTCATAGGACCGAGGAAGGTAAGAAGTTCCTTACGGTGAGCCCTTTTACTATCCAAAACGTTCTCGATGCCATTGCTGGTCCTGTTAAATCCTGCGTTCGAGCTCGCAATGGTACACTTCTTGTCGAAACCAACTCCGCCACGCAAGCTGCAAGAATACTTAAAGCCACCATGTTAGCCAGCTATCCAGTGAAGGTCGAGGTGCACAAGTCGCTGAACTCCTCCCGCGGTGTAATAACAACCCGCGCGTTGGACGGTTTGTCCATTGAGGAGATCCAAGAAAATCTTGCGACTCAGGCTGTCTCAGCTGTTTATCGGGTACAACGTAAGATCAACGGTGAATTCCTGCCTACTCGTACCCTGTTTCTTACTTTTGATCGGGTTGATCTGCCTCAAAAGATTAGGGCAGGGTATGAAGCCATCGAAGTTAGGCCTTATATACCCAATCCGCTGAGGTGCTTTAAATGCCAACGTTTTGGTCACACTAGTGAGTTGTGTACCGGCAAGTCCACCTGCGTCCACTGCGGTGACATCTCCCACGATGGGGCTTGTGCTTCAGCTCCATCGTGTGTGAACTGTAACGGGGAACACCCATCTAGTTCCCGAGACTGCCCCCGTTTTGCAGAGGAACGGGCGATCCAGGAGATACGGGTGAAAGAGAAGGTGTCCTTCTTGGAAGCCCGGAAGCTCCTGCGACTCCGCCAACCCTCTGCCCCGAGGTCCGGTACCTATAGCTCAGTTGCAGCTAAACCGGTACCGCGTCGGGAAATCGCAACACAGACCGGCGATATGAACGGGGCTACAATTGCGGAAAAGGTTATTTTAGCCCAAGAGCTGCCAAAGCCTTCGGCACCTACAACCAAGTTGGTGTCAACATCTGCCAAATCCGCTAGCTTACAGAATAGTCCTGCACAGTTGTCACCGAAAGCCTCGACCTCTGGAACTAAAGTTGGTAAATTCACGACGCTTCTGCCCCGGAAAAACAGTTTAAGACCAAGTATGTACGACAAGACTTCTTGAAAGAGAATGTGCAATCTATTACCAAGTCACCTAAGGGTAAGAAAAGTACACGCAACTCCACACGTGTATCCTCCTCTGAAGGGTCATCTGGGGAGGAGGGCGTGAATCGGCGACGGCCGTCTTCGCCGATCAGCACATCCAATCGGTTCGAACTACTCGGACCGAAATTTGCTCTTGAAAAAGGGACCTCCCTTGTGGAGGAGATGGACCAGGAGGATTCTGCCGCCACTGCCAGAGGGACAGTGCGGAAACGGCAGGATCGTGCTCCTGAAAATAGTACTAGCCCAACGCCTAAGAAGAACAAATTGAACCGACCAGCTAATCCCAATCTGCAGAAGCGTCTTTCAATTTGAAACTTATCCCATAATATACCCAATGGCTATCCTCCATTGGAACATACGCGGAATTCGACCACATCGACCAGAGCTTGACTTGTTGATGCGCCAGCATGAACCCTTGGCTGTATGCTTACAAGAGACGAAGCTCCGTCCACAGGACACCGTTACCATCAGGCAGTACTCCTCCGTACGATGTGATTTATCCCCGGAGGACGGTGTCCCGGCACATGGGGGCACTATGATGCTTATTCGAGATGATATTTTTGCCAACTCCGTACCCATACAATCTGCAATCCAATCCGTTGCTGTCAGCATTAAGCTACCCTCCGCTTCATTCACCATTTGCAGTATCTATTTGCCTCCATCTGCGGACCTCTCGCACAGCGACTTAGAACACCTCATTTTGCAGTTGCCACCACCCTTTTTATTGGTAGGCGACGTGAATGCCCATCACCCTCTTTGGGGCTCTCCTCGGGCTTGTGCGAGAGGTACGTTACTTAAAGACTTCTTGGATAGTCAGAATCTTGCTCTCTTGAACACCGGAGAGCCTACCTTTCTATCTGACGCATTTCATAGTTTTTCACACATTGACATTGCAATTTGTTCCCCTCAGCTGGCAGTCACCTTATGCTGGAATATCATCTCGGATTTGCATTCTAGTGACCACTTTCCTTGTCGTATTAGTGTCTTGACACCTGTTGTATGTTCCACCCGTTTACCTAGTTGGCGCCTAGACCACGCCAGCTGGGAACTGTACTCCCACTTGCCTGAATTTAGCTACGAAGAGCACGACTCTGTGAACTACTTGGTCGAACATCTCACAGGGACCATTCTTTCTGCTGCTGAGCAATCCATTCCGCGTTCGACTGGCTACAGCCGTCGATTTCCGGTACCTTGGTGGACCGCTGACTGTCGGGATGCTATTCGCGCTCGCAGACGAGCTCTACGGGTTTTCCAGCGTTTTCCTACACTGGATAACCTGATACACTATAAACGGATGCGTGCACATTCTAGGCGGGTTATTAAGGATAGCAAAAAGATGTCATGGAATAAATTCGTGAGTTCCTTTAATCGACATACACCTTCCTCTGTCGTATGGGATAAGTTAAGACGTGTGGCTGGGAAACCGAACCATATGCCCATCGCCGGTCTCAAAACACCTACCAGAGCCGTTGTTGATAAATTTGACGTGGCGAATACTTTAGGCAGTGCTTTCGCTCAGGTGTCTAGCTCAGGCAATTATTCCCCTGAGTTTCTTACAGTAAAGAATCAGGTGGAATCTCAAGAATTCTCGTTTCTTTCTGGCAACCTTGAGGATTATAATCGCCTTTTCACCCTGGCAGAGCTAGACAATGCACTCTCCTCTTCACGACACTCAGCACCAGGTCCAGATGGTATCCACGTCCAAATGTTGCAACATCTCTCTCCTGATGGCAAAGATTTCCTACTCGAGGTCTATAATCGTGTCTGGGTTGATGGCATTTTTCCAGACAAGTGGCGGGAGGCCACCATCATACCCATTCTTAAACCTGGAAAGGACCGCCATCTTCCTTCCAGTTACCGTCCTATTTCCCTCACCAGTTGCGTGTGCAAGGTGATGGAACGCATGATCAATGGACGGTTGGTGTGGTGGCTGGAATCCCACAATCTTCTGACGAACATCCAGTGTGGCTTTCGACGACGACGTTCAACTGCTGACCACCTTGTCTCTCTGTCAACTCAGATTATGGACGGGTTTCTTAAGAACAGCCCCACAGTTGGGATATTTTTTGACCTCGAGAAGGCCTACGACACGTGTTGGCGGGCGGGAATATTGCGTTCTCTGCACAACTGGAACATACGTGGACGCATACCGTTGGTCATTCAGGAGTTTATGCGGGACCGCGTTTTTCGAGTGAGGGTGGGTTCGGTTTTTTCTAACCATTTTATTCAAGAGAACGGAGTGCCGCAGGGCTCGGTACTCAGCGTGACTCTATTTGCTATTGCGATACATTTCATATTACTATGTGTGCCTCAAGGTGTCTCTTCCTGTTTATTCGTGGACGACTTTGCCATCTTCTGTACTTCTCAGCGTACACCGTTTTTGGAACGCCGTCTCCAGCGGTGTTTTGACAATCTCTATGCATGGAGCTCGAAACACGGTTTTCGTTTCTCCGCTGAGAAGACAGTCTGCGTTAACTTCTGGCGCCGTAAGTGGCAAATGCCGCCGTCTCTTCGACTCGGGCCAGATTTACTTCCTTTCGCAGACGAGGCGAGATTCCTTGGTTTGATCTTCGATCGGAAACTTTGTTGGGCACCACAAATAGCACAGCTTAGAGCACGATGTGACCGTTCTCTAAATCTTTTACGGATACTAAGTGGCAAGTCTTGGGGTGCGGATCGGACGGCATTGCTCCGTCTTTATCTTGCTGTGATTCGTTCGAAGTTGGACTATGGCAGCATTGTGTATTCTTCAGCTCGACCTTCAGTGCTCAGAAGGTTAGACACAGTCCATAACCAGGGCATCCGTGTCGCCGTTGGAGCTTTTCCAACGAGCCCAGTTGTTAGCCTCTACGCCGAATCGGGAGAACCTCCTCTGCGTTGTCGGCGTGATGTCCTGCTTGCTAATTATGGCTGTGGGCTGAAGTGTATGCCTGGGCATCCAACTTATCACGCGTTTTTCTCCCCTGAGCTGCACGAGCGATACTGCCTCCGCTCTCTGAGCCCCAGGCCAGCAGGTTTTCGTTTCCGTGAGCTTCTACGCCAGCACCATGTTGACATTCCTCGGCTGTTATCCAAGGGAGAGAGTATACACCCCCCTTGGTTACGCGCTACCTCCCATGTCGATCTCGGGATGACGCTCTACGGGAAATCTTTACGCCTCTTGATAGTATTCGTCGTTGCTTTTTAGAATTTTTATCCAAATACAGTGGCCGTATTTGTATTTACACCGATAGTAGTAAGAGCCCCGACGGTGTTGGATGTACCTTTGTAACTGACACCGCAACTTCTACTTACGGTTTGCCTAGTTGCACATCTATATATTCTGCCGAGCTATATGCTATTTATCAAGCCGTTCTGTATATTCGACGTCGAAAATTAGGTGACTGCCTTATTATTAGTGATTCCCTTAGTGCCCTTCAGAGCATTCGTGAGCTGTACAATTACCATCCTTTGGTGCAGCGCATCCAGGACGTTCTCCACATTTTGCACGCTTCTGGTTTTAATGTGGAGTGCGCATGGATTCCTGGACACGTTGGCTTGCCAGGGAATGACACGGCGGATTTGGCAGCGAAATCGGCAGTCACAGCGCCAGGGTTACGATTACCCATTCAACAGCAGAAGATGTTAGAGTGGCTGTACGGAGAGCCGTTTTTTCGACTTGGCATGCGGAGTGGTCGGCTCTCCGTGGTAATAAGCTGCGAGAGGTGAAGGACCTCCCTGTCAACTGGGTAACCTCCTCTCGTTTATTCCGCCGGGAGGAGGTAGTACTAGCTCGGCTAAGAATCGGCCACTGTATTTTTACTCACAGTTACCTTTTTAAACGTGAACCTGCTCCTGTCTGTGCGCTCTGTGGGGAGGCACAGACAGTTCGTCATGTGTTGCTGGAGTGTGGTCACCTGGCACTCATTCGGTCATCTATGGGCATGCCGGCCTCTCTTGCTGAGGTCCTGGCAGATGACCCAAGAGCAGTGGACAGGGTTTTTACATTTTTAGCAAAACTTTCTTTTACCTTGACGTTTTAGTGTGATAGCAGTTTTTTTTAATCTCTTTTAATTTTAATGTGTTGATTTTAGATGGAGTTTTATATCCAGCTCTGTTTAGAGGGCTGGACCGTTCTGTTACTCCCATTTCAACTGTGTTAGCTCTTTTACTTGTGTTTTTTTTTTTTCTTCCTTTTTTGGTATTTTCTTACTGCCTATTGCCAAGTTTTAATCGTAAGGGCGCTTATGACCTCGGCAGTTGAGCGCCCTTAAACACCATTATCATCATCATCGAGGTCTATAATCGTGTCTGGTTAGATGCCACTTTTCCTACTCAGCGTACACCGTTTATGGAACGCCGTCTCCAGAAGTGTTTGGACAATCTTTACGATTGGAGCTTGAACAACGGTTTTCGTTTCTCGCCTGAGAAGACTGTCTGCGTTAACTTCTGGCGTCGTAGGTGGCTCCTACTCTTACACTTGGGCTAGATTTCCTTCCTTTCGCAGAAGAGGTCAGATTCCTGGGGTTAATATTTGATGGGCGCTTATGCTGGTCTGCACATATAGCACAGCTTAAAGCGCGCTGTGACCGTTCTCTCAATATCTTACAGATACTAAATGGTGCCTCATGGGATGCAAATCGGATAGTATTGCTGCGTCTTTATCGTACACTGATCCGATCCAAGTTAGACTATGGATGCATTGTTTATTCTTCAGCACGACCATCTGTGCTGAGACGCATAGACACTGCACAGTCAGGACATCCGTGTTGCTGTTGGGGCTTTTCCAACCAGCCCAGTTGTTAATCTCTACGGTGAATCGGCAGAACCCCCTCTGCGTTTTTGGCGTGATGTCCTGTTAGGAAATTATGGCCGTTCACTTAACTGCATGCTTTTGCATCCGACGTTTACCCCTTTCTTCTGTACCGAGCTGGACGAACACTTTCGTGATCACCTTCATAGTACAAGGCCTGCGGGCTTCCGTTTCCGTGAGCTTTTTCGGAAACACAACATTGTAGTGCCTCGCATTTTTCCGAAGGGGAAACGGGTGTACCCACCATGGTTACGTGCTACCTCCCATGTAGACCTCGGGATGACAGCTTACGGGATATCTGCATTGCCTCCGTCTAGTATCCGTACATGGTTTTTAGAATTTTTATCCTCTTACAGTGACCAATCTTTTATTTACACCGATGGCAGTAAGTGTAGTGACGGTGTTGGATGTGCCTTTGTTACGGGTACCCAACCACATACTTTCGGGTTACATATTCACACATCCATTTATTCTGCCGAGCTGTATGCCATCTACCGAGCCATTCTGTATGTTCGCTGCAGAAATTTGAGTATCTGCCCTATTTTAAGTGATTCTCTTAGTGCCCTTCAGAGCGTTCGGGAGTTATACAACCACCATCCCCTCGTGCAGCGCATCCAGGACCTTCTCCCCTTTTTACACACTGCCGGTATGCATGTGGAGTGTGCTTGGGTTCCTGGGCACGTCGGCTTACAGGGCAATGAACAGGAGGATATGGCAGCTAAGATGGCGGCTACACAGCCCTGTACTGCGCTTCCTTTCGTCACCGCTGCGGACTTGAGAATTGTTGTCCAGAGAGTGGTGCACTCCGGCTGGCACGCGGAGTGGGGGTCTCTCCGCGGGAATAAGCTCAGGGAAGTGAAGGACGCACCTGTTACCTGGGTGACCTCCTCTCGTATATATGCCTGCGAATTGGTCACTGCAATTTTACTCGTAGTCATGTTTTTAAGAGAGATCCTGTGCCTAACTGTCCGCTCTGTGAGGCAGTATTGTCCTGCAGACTGTAAAGCTCTAGCAGCCCTTCGATCTGAGTCACACCTGCCGGCCTCCCTCGCGGAGGTTCTTGCCGACGACCACGGACCTTTACGATAAGGATTTGATTTTTAAGGATTTCATCTGTCTTTATCGCTTTTAATGCAGCGGGGGTTCATGGGTTTTAATGAATGTTGACGTTGTTCGTTTTTAATTCGTTTTAACCCGTCGACCACGTTTTGGGTATTTTGCATCCTTTTCGCTCCGTTTTTAAATATTTTAGATTTCTGTTTGTCTTTTAGCCAAAATTGTTTACCTTCTGGTGTTTAGTGACATTTATTTTTATATTGTTCTTTTCCTTTTGGTGTTTTATTTAACCTCGTTTTCTGAGGGCGCTAATAACCTCAGTAGTTGAGCGCCCTTAAACACCATCATTATCATCTCTCTGTTTTGAATACCGGTGAACCTACATTCATTTCCAATTCTTCTGCCTCGCTATCCCAACTGGACTTTTCCGTTTGCTCGGCAACCCCTGTTCACCGCTTTCAATGGAACGCAGTATAAGACACTCATTCCAGTGATTATTCCCCTTTTGTCATTACCTTGCTCTCCCACCCCATATCCTCCTCGCATACAAGCTCTAAGCAGCTGTCCAAGTATAATTGGGCTCTTTTTCCGCACTGGCTATTTTCTACGACCGTCAGTTCGACTCCGTTGACCATATGGTCGAGCATTTCACCTCTTCGTGATTTCCGATACCGAAAAACCAATACCGCGGTCATCTTCTTACCCTAGACAATTACCGGTCCCTTGTTGGACTACAGAGTGCCGCGGTGCTCGCAGGAGGGCTCTTCGTGTATTTCGCAATCACCCTACGCTGGAGCAATTAACTAAATTTAAGCACGGGGCATTATTCAGGACAACAAACGTGCTTCTTGGGCTTCGTTTGTTGAACCGCATTCAGTCGCACAACACCTTCATCTGTTGTGTGGGAGAAGCTCCGCCGTGTTGGCGGTAAGCACAATGGTACTTCCATACCGGGCCTCTCGTGGGAACTGACAGCGTCGTTGATCCAGTTGTTACAGACGCCCTTGGTAGCACGTTCGCAACTGCGTCGAGCTCCGCCAATTATCCCCCGGCGTTCGTGCAATTAAGGCTGACGTGGAGTCTAGGAGGCTCTCATTCTGGTCCCTGGATACCGAGTGCTATTACTCTGATTTTAGCATGCGGCAGCTGGATGCTTCTTGATCATCCTCTCGACACTCCGCTCCCGGACTCAATGGTATCCATATCTCCAGGCTACAGAATCTCTCCTCTGACAACAAGCAATATCTCCTGAACCTGTACAACTTCGTTTGGCGTGAGGGTGAGTTTCCTACAGCTTGGCGCGAAGCCACAGTTGTTCCCATCTTAAAACCGGGGAAGGACCGTAGTCTTCCTCCCAGTTACCGTCATATCTCCCTCACCAGTGCGGTTTGTAAGGTGATGGAGGGTATGATCAATGGACGGTTACGATGGTGGCTCGAGTCCGAGAAACTTCTATGCAACATATAGTGCGGCTTTCGCTGATACCGCTCCACGACTAACCACCTTGTCTCCCTCTCGACTCAACATCCTGAATGGTTTTCTTCGGAAGTGTCAAACAGTGGCAATATTTTTCGAGCTGGAGAAAGCGTATGACACTTGCTGGAGGGCTGGCTTACTGCGCACCTTGCATAGTTGGGGCTGCCGTGGCCGCCTTCCAGTGTTCCTCCGGGAGTTCATAAAGGACCGGGTGTTTCGAGTGTGTGTGGGCTCTGTTTACTCTCGTGTTACTAGTCAGGAGAACGGAGTGCCTCAAGGATCGGTACTCAGCGTCAATCTCTTTGCTGCTGCCATCAATCCCATTTCGAATGTGTTCTTGCTGGTATCTCCTCCTCCTTATTTGTGGACGATTTTGCAATCTATTGCAGTTCTCGGCGCACGTGCCGTTTAGAGCGTGGCCTACAGACATGTCTTGACCGTGTACATGCTTGTACTGTTACAAATGTTTTTTTTTTTTTTTTCTTCAGAGAAGACAGCTTGTGTCAACTTCCGGCGTCGGAAACCATACGAACCGTCTTCTCTACATCTTGCAACCGAACCGCTGCCCGTCGCCGAAACGTGATGTTTCTTGGCTTGGTTTTCGACAGGAAGCTTATCTGGTCGTCCCATATCTCTTCTGTGAAGGCTAAATGTGACCGCGCACTTAGTATTTTACGTGTTTTATGTGGCACATTCTGTAAAGCAGATCGCACCGTGCTATTACAGCTTTACCGTTCGCTTGTTCGCTCTAAACTTGATTACGGGTGCAGTGTGTACTCTTTGGCATGTCGTTTAGTTTTACATCGTTTAAACCCAGTTCACCATTGAGGGATCCGCCTGGCGCTGGGTGTGTTTCCGACGAGACCAGTTATTAGATTGTTTGCGGAAGCTGCTGAACCTCCGCTGTGCCATAGGCGAGAGGTGCTTTTTTGCAGCTATGCTCTCCGCCTCCATGCCTTGCCAGATCACCCGTCTTTCAAGTTATTCTTTGACGAGTCTTTTGACCGTCAATATGCTGTTAGTGCTCTGGCCTTGCTTCCTGCCGGGGTTCGTTTTTGTGAGGTGCTTCGGCTCTTGGATATTCAGCTACCGAGTCAGTTGTCACAGGGGTAAATATGCATCCCCTCCTTGGTTACGCTGTGACACCCCGGTCCACCTTCGGTTGGCATCTATGCCAAAATCAGTTACTTCGCCTTCGGCCTTCCGCTCCGCTTTTTTAGAGTTGCATACAGAGTTTCCCAACCATTGTTTTATTTTCACAGATGCTTCAAAGGATGACCGTGGTGAGGGATGTGCTTTTGTTTTTTCTTCGTGAAGTTACGCCTTTCATCTTTTGGGGCAGTTTTTAATCTTTACCACAGAACTTTTTAGTATTTATCAGGTTCTTCTTTTTATCCAGGGGCAGGACTTAAGACAGTTCTTATCTGTAGCGCTTCCCTGAGTTCACTACAGGGCCGGCGTTAGCTCTATCCATGCCATCCTTTGACACAGCGTATTCAGGATCGCCTGCACTCGCTCGCTGTTGCTGGCGTCAGCGTGTCGTTTGTCTGGGTTCCTGGCTACGTAGGTGTGAGCGGAAATGAACAAGCGGACACAGGTGCCAAGTCCGAAATATTATTGCCTAATGTTATTAGCTCCACTGTTCCTCCCAATGGTGCTCTTGTCCATCTGCGCCGGGGCATTGTTTCGCGCTGGTTCGCGGAATGGTCCGGGGTGCGTGGGAATGAACTCGGAAGGGTTAAGTCCCCTCCTGTCCCCTGGAATACTTCCTCGCGTGCTTGTCGCCGCGATGAAGTGATTTTAGCGCGACTGCATATTGGACATTTCCGTTTTAGTCATCGGTACCTTTTACGCGGGGAACCCGCTCCTCCATGTGCTCCGTGTATTGGGCCTTTGACGGTGCGTCATTTTTTATTGCAGTGCCGCCTTTTTACTGCGCTGCGTGCGTCCCTGTGTCTGCCTAGGACCTCCCCACCCTGCTAGGTGACACACCTACTACATGTAAGAAACTTTTTACTTTTCTTAGCCGCTGCGGAATGGATAGTCGGGTCTAATTTTATCACGCGGTTTCATCCTATTACCGACTTTTCAGTGCCTCGGTTTTAATCTGGTTATGGTACCCTTTTATGATCTGCCTGATTTTAACCCTTTGGCGGTACTCCTGCTTTAGCTGTTTTTATGACTTAATTTTTAGCTTTTTTGTTTACCATAGCGCGCTAATAACCTCTGCAATTTTGAGCCCTTAAGCACTACTACTACTACTACTACTACTACTACTACTACTACTACTACTACTACTACTACTACTACTACTACTACTACTACTACTACTACTACTACTAATACTACTACTACTACTACTACTACTACTACTACTACTACTACTACTACTACTACTCTGTCAGTTTGTTGCCACGCACCACGGTCCATTCCACGAACCCGTGCGAAAGAATGACCACCACCATCACCTGGAGGAACAGTGGAGCTGAAAACATTAGCCAATAAAATTGCAGTTTTCGGGGTTGGCAGTTGTGTCCGTTTGTTCATTTCCGCTCACACCTAAGTGGCCAAGAACCCAAACAAACGACACGGTGACGCTAGCGTCAGGGAGGGATTGCAGGCCATCCTGAATGCGCTGTATCAAGGGGTGTCATGGATACAGTTCACGCAGGTCCTGCAGTACACTGAGGGAATCGCTACATATAACAAACTACCTGAAGTCCTGTCCCCAGAAAAAAGTTCGGCGGTAAAAGTCGAACATTGTCCCAAAAGATGAAATGTATAACTCTGCGAATTAAAAACAAAAGCACATCCCACACCACGGCCTTCCTTGGAACCATCCGTGTAAATAAAATAATGCTTGGGAAACTCGATCTGCGACGCTAAAAATGCGGAGCGGAAGACTGAAGGCGGAGTCATTGGTTTTGGCATGGATGCCAACCCAAGGTGGAACGGAGTGTCGCAACGTAAACAAGGAGGGAATGAATATCCCCCCAGTGGAAATAGATGAGGTAGGCGAACATCCAAGAGCCGAAGAAGCAGACGAAAACGAACTCCTGCGGGTAGCAAGGCAAGCACGCTGACAGCATATTGACAGTCAAGAGACTCGTCAAAGAATAACTTGAAAGACGGGTGAACTGGTAAGGCATAGAGACGGAGAGCATAACTGCAAAGAAGCATGTTACACCTATGGCACAGCGCAGGTTCAGCAGCCTCCGCAGGCAAACTAATAACCGGGCTAGTCGGAAACGCACCCAGCGCCAGGCGAATCCCTCGATGGTGAACTGGGTTTAAATGACGTAAAACCAAAGGACATGCCGAAGAGTACACAATGCACCTGTAATCAAGTTTAGAGCGAACAAGCTAATGGCAAAGCTGTAATAGCACGTTGCGATCTGCTCCCCAGGATGTGCCACATAAAACACGTAAAATATTAATTGAACTATCACACCTAGCCTTCAGATAAAAGATATGGGACGACCAGCTAAGCTTAGTTGACCGTAAGTTATGTGCTGCTAGAGTGTGCAGCTCTAGCATAGATTCGCTCACTTGCGGACATTTCGGGCTGCCTAGGGGAGATCCTGGCTGATAATGAGAGAGTAGCACATAAAGTGTTTATCTAAATTATACCGTTTACATTGCGCTTTTAGATCATTTTATTTCCTCTTATGGAGGAAGCTAATGGAGCGTTAGTTATGGTTTTTATCATTTTTAACTTGCATCGTCTGAGGCTTTTTATCGCCTTCTAGAGTGAGCTATTTTTATTGCCTTTCCGCTCCATTTTCGGCCTATTTTTGTAGCTTTGTTTTTGTTTTTAATGGATAATTAGCTTTTATCCCCTTTATCTCCAGTTTTATAGTTGAGAGTCCTTAAGCTCCATTTACCATCATCATTTTTTGTTGTTGTTATTTATGGACGCTCTTTAACTGCCTTGATTCTCAGCGTCTCATTCTATATTGGGCGTGAAAGATCACTTAATTTTGCTCAGAGGCCTCTCTTACCAGGTTTGAGGTTCTTTTACGTGCCGTAAATCTACGACACGGGACCCACAGCTTTACTTCCCTTCCGAAGGAAGCCATGCTAAGGATTTTTACGCCCCAAAAAATCCATCGTCCTCCGCCGGGTTTGAACCCGCAACCTCGGGTATATGAAGTTAGCATGGTAACCATTACACTACGGAGGGCGACCCATTTATCATAATCATTCTGTATCCACAAAATTTAATTTTTTTCATTATTGTGTCATTGTTTCTTAAACACAATGGATGTAATACAGGAAAATTAAACACGTCCCACCTGAGGTATCTTCAGTCTTTTTCTGTGCATATTGCTGACATTCATAATCTGAACAAAGCTGAAGAAACTACATAGCTCTAAGCCACAAAGCCTATAGGATAGGTTGAGGGCCATAAGTCACAAAGCGCAGCTGAGGGCTTTAAGTTGCAAAGCATAACCGAGCCATATCTTTTAGAAGGATTAGAATGGATCCGAAGATGGCAGATGGGGAGCAATAACAGAGTGTAGTCAAGGGATCACTTAAGTTAAATCCCAGTTAAACACATTATAGCCAAGGGATCGGTGCGGTGTAGACCCATAAAAATTACCACAAATGATGAATTTCATTGGCATAACATTTTCATAAGTTGGCAGCATTTATTTGTCACTATTTTTCAAGCTCTTAAAATACATACATAACATTACAATCTGTAGATCCTATGTTGAGATTAGACTCTTATGTTTAATCTCTAGCATGGAGATCATATCAAGAATTATATTTATTTATACTTGTTAATACTTTATTTACAAATACTAACTCTAACAATGAATTTTCAGAAGAGTCACTTTTGGATAATTTACAATTATATATCTGTTTCCAAAAACCTATTCCTACGCATGCATTCTGGCATGGTACGATAATGTAACATAATTGGTACAGGAGGTCTGATAGATCATATAATTTTAAAACAATTACGGTTAACAATCCTTAGAGCATAATTGTTTAAAAAGTGTTTCACTCTATTAAAAAGTTCATTTATAAATATACGTATTTTGACATGAATAACTTGATAATATTAGAAAAAATAGTTATTTGTTTAATTTGTAAAACTGAACACTTTTGTGTAATATAAACATGCAGTCTTTCGCTAAGGAAATTCGACACCAATTTTTTGTTAAACTTTTCAACATATTGCACGTTAACGGTTGTAGCAAGGAAATCCTGTCTTTCTTTTCAGTATCGGTAAGCACATAGTACGTGTATTTCTGTTTTCAGAAACCTCTTCTTTAGCCGCGTCCTTCTTTGGAATTTTGTCAGGGAGCATCAAAATCCTTCTTATTTTGAGTCTCAATTCTAGGAATAAATTGTGTGAGTCTCCGGGTGAAACCGGAGAACCCGGAGAAAACCTACCCCTGCGCCGATTTATCCACCGCAAATCTCACATGCGGTTGGTTGGGCCGTGTAGATGAGAGGCGAGTAGTCTAACCACTCGGTTGTAGCGCGGCCCAGTTTCATGATGATGATGATGATGATGGTGATGATGATTAAGGTTTAAGGGCGCACAACTACATGGTTATGAGCGCCCAATAAAAACAAGTCGTGCTAAAACAAACTAAAAACGCAATAAAAAGTTAAAATCAGTCAATAAAAATAAATAAAATGACAGACAAAACTGTACACTACATAATTCATACAGCTAAATACTGGTAAAACAGAATCTAAATGCCATGAATAAAACAGGCCCTGGCCCTGAGAGGCTAAAACAGCTAAAATCAGCAGCTACCAGTTCAGGAACAAACCAGATTGCAAAGTAAAATATAACTAGATTTTCAGATTAAAAGGCAATGATGATAGGAACTTAAAAATCCGATCTACTGCTCCGGAATCGTCCAACAAGATCTCTTTAGTACTGGCCGGCAGGTGTAGAGTGGCTCGTAGTCGGGCTATAGGAGCACGCTCTACCAGTACATGGCAGACAGTCAGTGCTTGGCCTCACTGTGGACAGACAGGAGCAGGATCCCTTTTCAACAGGTAGCTGCGTGTAAAAAAAACAGTGACCGATACGGAGACGAGCCAAAACCACTTCCTCACGACGGGAAGTGCGTGACGAAGTAGACTAGTGTACCGGAAGATCTTTCACTGCCCTTAGCTTATTGTTGCGGAGAGTAAGCCTCTCCGCGTGCCAGCGCGAAATCACCGCCCTCCGCAAAACAAGTCCAAAATCTTCGGCTGTTGAACAAGTAATGGTGACACTGGGCTCCGTGGTTGCTGACTTTGCCGCCTCATCCGCTAATTTGTTGCCTGACAACCCAAAGTGTCCTGGAAGCCATGCGAGATCCACATTCACACCAAGGACGTGCAAAACGTGGAGAACATCCTGAATGAGCTGCACTAGAGGATGGTAGTTGTACAGCTCACGAACGCTCTGAAGTGCGCTAAGCGAATCACTCAGAATAAGGCAGTTACCCAAGTTTCGACGGCAAACGTACTGAATGGCTCGATAGATAGCATACAACCCCGCAGTATAAACGGATGTGTGAAGAGGCAAACCGAAAGTATGTGGTTCGGTGCTAATTACAAAGGCACACCCAACACCGTCGATAGACTTACTGCTATCGGTATAAATACAAATTCGGTCACTGTAACGGGATAAAACTTCTAAAAAACAAGTACGGATACTAATGAAGGGCATCACAGACTTCCCAAATGCCAACATCCCGAGGTCGACGTGGGAGGCAGCACGTAACAAAGGTGGGTGCACCCTCTCTCCCTTGGGAAACATGCTAGGCGTTACGATATTGCAGTCCCGAAGGAGCTCTCTGAAAGGAAAACCTGCAGGCTTGGGACTAAGTGTTAGGTGACAATAACAGTCATCTAGCTCAGTAGAATAAAAATGGGGAAATGTTTGATGCATAGGCAGGCACTTAAGTCCACTACCATAATTTGCTAGCAGGGCATCACGCCGAAATCGAAGGGGTGGTTCCGCCGATTCGGCATAGAGACTCACAACTGGGCTAGTTGGGAAGGCTCCAACAGCCACACGGATGCCCTGATTGTGGACAGCATCTAACTTTCTCAACAGAGATGGTCGTGCCGAGGAATACACAGTATATAGTGTAACTTTGATCGGATCAGTGCACGATAAAGACGCAGCAATACTGTCCGATCCGCTCCCCAAGATTTACCACTTAGTATCCGTAAAATATTTAAAGAACGGTCACACCGCGCCTTAAGCTGTGCTATATGTTGTGACCAGCAGAGTTTTCGGTCAAATACCAACCCCAGGAATCTCACCTCATCTGCGAAAAAAGTAAATCTGGCCCAAGGTGAACAGTAGGTGCCATGCGCCACCTGCGGCGCCAAAAGTTAACACAGACCGTCTTCTGAGGGGAAAAACGAAAGCCGTGTCTTAAGCTGCAATCATAGAGATTGTCCAAGCACCGCTGGAGACGGCGTTCCAGAAATGGTGAACGCTGAGAAGTACAGTATATCGCAAAGTCGTCCACAAATAAACAGGACGATATCTGGGGGAACACATTGCGATATCGAATTAATCGCTATAGCAAATAGCGTGACGCTTAGTACCGAGCCCTGCGGCACTCCGTTCTCTTGACTAAAAGGGTTAGAAAATACCGAGCCGACCCTTACCCGGAAAACGCGTTCTTGCACAAACTCCTGAAGGAATAGCGGAAGGCGTCCTCGAATATTCCAACTGTGGAGGGAACGTAATATTCCCGCTCGCCAACACGTAACATAGGCCTTCTCTAGGTCAAAAAATATCCCAACTGTTTGGATGTTCCTCAGAAACTCGTCAGAAATCTGAGTTGACAGTGAAACAAGGTGGTCAGTTGTTGAGCGGCGTCGTCGGAAACCACACTGGATGGTGGTCAAAAGATCGTGGGATTCCAGCCACCACACCAACCGTCCATTGATCATGCGTTCCATCACCTTGCATACGCAGCTTGTGAGGGAAATAGGACGGTAACTGGAAGGAAGTTGACGGTCCTTTCCAAGTTTCAAAACAGGTATAATGGTGGCCTCCCGCCACTGATATGGAAAAGTGGAATCAACCCAGTCACGATTATAGACCTCGAGGAGGAAGAGCTTGCCTTTAGGAGAGAGATATAGCATTTGGACATGGATGCCATCCGGACCGGGCGCAGTGTTTCGCGAAGATGAAAGTGTATGTTCTAGCTCCGCCATGGTGAAAAGGCGATTATAGTCTTCAAGGTTTCCAGAACGGCAGGCGAAACCTTGAGCTTCCACCTGAGCCTTAAAAGGAAGAAACTCAGGCGGATAGTTGTCTGAGCTAGATACGTGAGCGAAAAACCTGCCAAGAGTGTTAGCCACGTCAAACGGATCTACTACAGTATCTGCGGATGTTTTTAGACCGGATATGGGTATATGGGAGGTGTGTGTCGATTAAAAGACGCTACAAAGTTGCTCCATGATGTCTTCTTGCTATCCTTTATAACTTGTCTAGATTTTGCACGTAGTTTTTTTTATAGTGTATGAGGTTATTCAGTGTAAGGCGACGCTGGAAAACCCGGAGAGCTCGTCTGCGAGCACGAATTGCAGTGCGGCAGTCTACTGTCTACCAAGGAACAAGAAAACGACGAGAGTGGCCAGTCGAGCGTGAAATAGACTGCTCAGCAGCAGACAGAATGGTGGTTGTGAGGTGCTCAACTAAGGAATCAACTGCGGCGTGCTCACTGTACTGAAAAACAGCCAAACGGGAATAAAGGTTACAGTTGGCGTGATCCAGGCGCCATCTAGGTAAAAGTGTGGAACATAAATTGTGGGTTAAGAGACTTATAACGACCGGAAAGTGGTCACTAGAGCATAAATCAGAGATGACATTCCACTGTAACGAAACTGCTAATTGCGGAGAGCAGGCGGCTAAGTCTATGTGTGTAAAACTGTTAAAGGCATCAGAGAGAAAAGTAGGCTCTCCGGTATTCAGGAGAGTGAGATTACTATGACCCAAGAAATCGGCGAGCAGTTGGCCTCTCGCACAAGCCCGAGGGGAGCCCCAAAGCGGGAGGTGGGCATTTAGATCCCCCACCAACCAAACAGCTAATGGTAGCTGATCAGTGCGCGAGAGGCCATCAGAAGGAGGTACATATATACTGCAAATGGTGAAGCTAATAGTAGGTAGCTTAATCCTGACAGCAATGGATTGTATGTCAGATTGTATGGGTACAGATGTAGCTAAGATGTCATCTCTGATGAGAATCATAGTACCCCCATGTGCAGGTACTCCATCCGCCGGAGATATATCACACCGGACAGAAGAGTACTGCCTGAAGGTAAGGTTGTCTTGGGGACGAAGCTTGGTCTCTTGCAAACATACGACGAAAGGCTGATGCTGGTGGAGCAACAAGTCCAGCTCTGGTCGACGTGGTCTAATGCCGCGTATGTTCCACTGTAGGATAGCCATGGTCTCTGGGATGGGATATGTTCTAAATAGAAAGGCGTTTCTGCAGGCTGGCCGGTTCTGGTCGGTTTAATCTATTCTTTTTGCCGTTGGATTAATACTCTTTCCAGGTGCACGATCCTGCCGCTGACACACTGTCCCTCTGGCAGTGAGAGCAGAATCTTCCTGTTCCATCTCTCCTTACCCATAGAAAATTTCGGCTCGAGAATCTCGAACCGATTTTGGGTGCTGACCGACGGAGATGGACGTCGCCGATCGGAACTCCTCCCAGAAGATTCCTCAGAGAGGATCTAGGTGGAGAGTGATGATGATGATGATGATGATAATGGTGTTTAAGGGCGCTCAACTGCCGAGGTCATAAGCGCCCTTACGATTAAAACTTGGCAATAGGCAGTAAGAAAAATACCAAAAAAAGGAGGAAAAAACACAAGTAAAAGAGCCAACACAGTTGAAACGGAAGTAACAGAACCGCCCAGCCCTCTAAACAGAGCTGGATATAAAACACCATCTAAAATCAACACATTAAAATTAAAAGAGTTTAAAAAAAAAAAAAAAAAAACTGCTATCACACTAAAACGTCAAGGTAAAAGAAAGTTTTGCTAAAAATTTAAAAACCCTGTCCACTGCTCTTGGGTCATCTGCCAGGACCTCAGCAAGAGAGGCCGGCATGCCCATAGATGACCGAATGTGTGCCAGGTGACCACACTCCAGCAACACATGACGAACTGTCTGTGCCTCCCCACAGAGCGCACAGACAGGAGCAGGTTCACGTTTAAAAAGGTAACTGTGCGTAAAAATAAAGTGGCCAATTCTTAGCCGAGCTAGTACTACCTCCTCCCGGCGGAATAAACGAGAGGAGGTTACCCAGTTGACAGGGAGGTCCTTCACCTCTCGCAGCTTATTACCACGGAGAGCCGACCACTCCGCATGCCAAGTCGAAAAAACGGCTCTCCGTACAGCCACTCTAAAATCTTCTGCTGTTGAATGGGTAATCGTAACACTGGGCGCTGTGACTGCCGATTTCGCTGCCAAATCCGCCGTGTCATTCCCCGGCAAGCCAACGTGTCCAGGAATCCATGCGCACTCCACATTAAAACCAGAAGCGTGCAAAATGTGGAGAACGTCCTGGATGCGCTGCACCAAAGGATGGTAATTGTACAGCTCACGAATGCTCTGAAGGGCACTAAGGGAATCACTAAGAATAAGGCAGTCACCTAATTTTCGACGTCGAATATACAGAAGGGCTTGATAAATAGCATATAGCTCGGCAGAATATATAGATGTGCAACTAGGCAAACCGTAAGTAGAAGTTGCAGTGCCAGTAACAAAGGCACGTCCAACACCGTCGGGGCTCTTACTACCATCGGTGTACATACAAATACGGCCACTGTATTTGGATAAAAATTCTAAAAAGCAACGACGAATACTATCAAGAGGCGTAACAGATTTCCCGTAGAGCGTCATCCCGAGATCGACATGGGAGGTAGCGCGTAACCAAGGGGGGTGTATACTCTCTCCCTTGGATAACAGCCGAGGAATGTCAACATGGTGCTGGCGTAGAAGCTCACGGAAACGAAAACCTGCTGGCCTGGGGCTCAGAGAGCGGAGGTAGTATCGCTCGTGCAGCTCAGGGGAGAAAAACGCGTGATAAGTTGGATGCCCAGGCATACACTTCAGCCCACAGCCATAATTAGCAATCAGGACATCACGCCGACAACGCAGAGGAGGTTCTCCCGATTCGGCGTAGAGGCTAACAACTGGGCTCGTTGGAAAAGCTCCAACGGCCACACGGATGCCCTGGTTATGGACTGTGTCTAACCTTCTGAGCACTGAAGGTCAAGCTGAAGAATACACAATGCTGCCATAGTCCAACTTCGAACGAATCACAGCACGATAAAGACGGAGCAATGCCGTCCGATCCGCACCCCAAGACTTGCCACTTAGTATCCGTAAAATATTTAGAGAACGGTCACATCGTGCTCTAAGCTGTGGTATTTGTGGTGCCCAACAAAGTTTCCGATCGAAGATCAAACCAAGGAATCTCGCCTCGTCTGCGAAAGGAAGTAAATCTGGCCCGAGTCGAAGAGACGGCGGCATTTGCCACTTACGGCGCCAGAAGTTAACGCAGACTGTCTTCTCAGCGGAGAAACGAAAACCGTGTTTCGAGCTCCATGCATAGAGATTGTCCAAACACCGCTGGAGACGGCGTTCCAAAAACGGTGTACGCTCAGAAGTACAGAAGGTGGCAAAGTCGTCCACGAATAAACAGGAAGAGACACCTTGAGGCACACATAGTGATATGGAATTTATCGCAATAGCAAATAGAGTCACGCTGAGTACCGATCCCTGCGGCACTCCGTTCTCTTGAACAAAATAGTTAGAAAAAACGAACCCACCCTCACTCGAAAAACGCGGTCCCGCATAAACTCCTGAATGAACAACGGTAGGCGTCCACGTATGTTCCAGTTGTGCAGAGAACGCAATATTCCCGCCCGCCAACACGTGTCGTAGGCCTTCTCGAGGTCAAAAAATATCCCAACTGTGGGGCTGTTCTTAAGAAACCCGTCCATAATCTGAGTTGACAGAGAGACAAGGTGGTCAGCAGTTGAACGTCGTCGTCGAAAGCCACACTGGATGTTCGTCAGAAGATTGTGGGATTCCAGCCACCACACCAACCATCCATTGATCATGCGTTCCATCACCTTGCACACGCAACTGGTGAGGGAAATAGGACGATAACTGGAAGGAAGATGGCGGTCCTTTCCAGGTTTAAGAATGGGTATGATGGTGGCGTCCCGCCAATTGTCTGGAAAAATTCCATCAACCCAGACACGATTATAGACCTCGAGTAGGAAATCTTTGCCATCAGGAGAGAGATGTTGCAACATTTGGACGTGGATACCATCTGGACCTGGTGCTGAGTGTCGTGAAGAGGAGAGTGCATTGTCTAGCTCTGCCAGGGTGAAAAGGCGATTATAATCCTCAAGGTTGCCAGAAAGAAACGAGAATTCTTGAGATTCCACCTGGTTCTTAACTGTAAGAAACTCAGGGGAATGGTTGCCTGAGCTGGACACCTGAGCGAAAGCACTGCCTAAAGTATTCGCCACGTCAAATGTATCAACAACAACTCCGGTAGGTGTTTTGAGACCGGCGATGGGCATATGGTTCGGTTTCCCAGCCACACGTCTTAACTTATCCCATACGACAGAGGAAGGTGTATGTCGATTAAAGGAACCCACGAATTTATTCCATGACATCTTATTGCTATCCTTAATAACACGCCTAGAATGTGCACGCATCCGTTTATAGTGTATCAGGTTATCCAGTGTAGGAAAACGCTGGAAAACCCGTAGAGCTCGTCTGCGAGCGCGAATAGCATCCCGACAGTCAGCGGTCCACCAAGGTACCGGAAATCGACGGCTGTAGCCAGTCGAACGCGGAATGGATTGCTCAGCAGCAGAAAGAATGGTCCCTGTAAGATGTTCGACCAAGTGGTTCACAGAGTCGTGCTCTTCGTAGCTAAATTCAGCCAAGTGGGAGTACAGTTCCCAGCTGGCGTGGTCTAGGCGCCAACTAGGTAAACGGGTGGAACATACAGCGGGTGTCAAGACACTAATACGACAAGGAAAGTGGTCACTAGAATGCAAATCCGAGATGATATTCCAGCATAAGGTGACTGCCAGCTGAGGGGAACAAATTGCAATGTCAATGTGTGAAAAACTATGAAATGCGTCAGATAGAAAGGTGGGCTCTCCGGTGTTCAAGAGAGCAAGATTCTGACTATCCAAGAAGTCTTTAAGTAGCGTACCTCTTGCGCCAGCCCGAGGAGAGCCCCAAAGAGGGTGATGGGCATTCACGTCGCCTACCAATAAAAAGGGTGGTGGCAACTGCGAAATGAGGTGTTCTAAGTCGCTGTGCGAGAGGTCCGCAGATGGAGGCAAATAGATACTGCAAATGGTGAATGAAGCGGAGGGTAGCTTAATGCTGACAGCAACGGACTGGATTGCAGATTGTATGGGTACGGAGTTGGCAAAAATATCATCTCGAATAAGCATCATAGTGCCCCCATGTGCCGGGACACCGTCCTCCGGGGATAAATCACATCGTACGGAGGAGTACTGCCTGATGGTAACGGTGTCCTGTGGACGGAGCTTCGTCTCTTGTAAACATACAGCCAAGGGTTCATGCTGGCGCAGCAACAAGTCAAGCTCTGGTCGATGTGGTCGAATTCCGCGTATGTTCCAATGGAGGATAGCCATTGAGTATATTATGGGATAAGTTTCAAATCGAAAGACGCTTCTGCAGATTGGGATTAGCTGGTCGGTTCAATTTGTTCTTCTTAGGCGTTGGACTAGTACTATTTTCAGGAACACCATCCTGCCGTTTCCGCACTGTCCCTCTGGCAGTGGCGGCAGAATCCTCCTGGTCCATCTCCTCCACAAGGGAGGTCCCTTTTTCAAGAGCAGTTTTCGGTCCAAGTAGTTCGAACCGATTGGATGTGCTGATCGGCGAAGACGGCCGTCGCCGATTCACGCCCTCCTCCCCAGATGACCCTTCAGAGGAGGATACACGTGTGGAGTTGCGTGAACTTTTCTTACCTTTAGATGACTTGGTAATAGATTGCACATTCTCTTTCAAAAAGTCTTGTCGTACATACTTGGTCTTAAACTGTTTTTCTGGGCCAGAAGACGTCGTGAATTTAATAGCTTTAGTTCCGGAGGTCGAGGCTTTAGGTGACAAGTGTGCAGGACTATTCTGTAAGCTGGCGGATTTGGCAGATGTTGATACCAACTTGGGTGTAGGTGCCGAAGGCTTTGGCAGCGCTTGGGCTAAAATAACCTTTTCCGCAATTGTAGCCCCGTTCATATCGCCGGTCTGTGTTGCGATTTCCCGACGCGGTACCGGTTTAGCTGCAACTGAGCTATAGGTACCGGACCTCGGGGCAGAGGGTTGGCGGAGTCGCAGGAGCTTCCGGGCTTCCAAGAAGGACACCTTCTCTTTCACCCGTATCTCCTGGATCGCTCGTTCCTCTGCAAAACGGTGGCAGTCTCGGGAACTAGATGGGTGTTCCCCGTTACAGTTCACACACGATGGAGCTGAAGCACAAGCCCCATCGTGGGAGGTGTCACCGCAGTAGACGCCGGTGGACTTGCCGGTACACAACTCACTAGTGTGACCAAAACGTTGGCATTTAAAGCACCTCAGCGGATTGGGTATATAAGGCCTAACTTCGATGGCTTCATACCCTGCTCTAATCTTTTGAGGCAGATCAACCCGATCAAAAGTAAGAAACAGGGTACGAGTAGGCAGGAATTCACCGTTGATCTTACGTTGTACCCGATAAACAGCTGAGACACCCTGAGTCGCAAGATTTTCTTGGATCTCCTCAATGGACAAACCGTCCAACGCGCGGGTTGTTACTACACCGCGGGAGGAGTTCAGCGACTTGTGCACCTCGACCTTCACTGGATAGCTGGCTAACGTGGTGGCTTTAAGTATCCTTGCAGCTTGCGAGGCGGAGTTGGCTTCGACAAGAAGTGTACCGTTGCGAGCTCGAACGCAAGATTTGACCGGACCAGCAATGGCATCCAGACCCTTTTGGATAGTAAAAGGGCTCACCGTAAGGAACTTCTTACCTTCCTCTGTCCTATGAATAACCAAGTAGCGAGGACCACATGACTCGTCTACTTCCTTTCCAACGTTTGCTTTTAAAATAAGGGGTTTTGGTTTTGGTGCCATAAAAAAAATGGTATAAATTCATCCCCCAGTGCTCCCCACCCACCACGGAGCCCAACGAGGGGTCACCCCACTGGGGTGACAGGGCTACACAGGGGATATAGCGGGCTCGCCGTCCCAGTCACCCTGGAGTTCGGTGTAATACCTAGTCCTGGCCGATTGACTAGGGGTGGGTTAGTCCCTAGCCTCCCGTTTAGGCAAATCAGAAACCAAAGCGGTGTATTAGGCTGCGCACCCTCCCCAGTTACTGAAAGACAGAAGCCCAGGCTCAGGTACGCAACCCTCAACCAACCAGGATATTCCTTTTCACCGACACGGGTCTCCACGCACGGCCTACACGTGGGTGGGCATTTTGACCTACTGACTCCCTCACCACTCTGAGGTTGCCCACAGAGGAAGTCAAGGTGGCTCGGGACCCCGGGTGCGCCTAACCCGTACCTACCGTAGTAGGCCCCTGGGGGGGGTGGAGAGTGATGGGGACTTTTACCACCCTTGGGTGTTTTGGGTGCAGACGTGTCATGCGCTTTAAGGAAGTCGGTCCTAACATAGTTTTTCTTGAAATTCTTTGCTGGTACAGAATAGGTTACGGTTTTGCCGGTCTTATTGCCCGAGGTCGACGGTTAAGGTGACAATTGTTCTCGAATAGGTCTTACTGTGGCGGATTTGGCGGATGGTGATGCCGACTTGGACGGGGATGTTGAGATCTTCAGTAGTGGTGTGGCCACGATGATCATTTCCGCAATTGTAACCCCGTCAATATCGCCGGTTTGTGTGGCAATTTCCCGCTTTGGTTCTGGTTTAGCTGTAACAGAGCTGTAAGAACTGGACCGTGGGGCAGAGGGCGGTCGAATACGCAGGAGTTTACGGGCTTGGGAGAAAGAAAACCTTCTCTTTCACCCGTATCTCCTGGATGGCTCTCTCCTCTGCAAAACGGGGGCAGGCTCGGGAACTAGGTGGATGTTCCCCGCCGCAGTTCACACAAGACGCCGTTTTAGTACAATCCCCATCGTGGGAGGCGTCGCTACAGTTTGCACACGTTGACGGACCAGAACAAAATTCGCAGGTATGCCCAAACCGCAGGCACTTATAACATCGTAAAGGGTTGGGAATATAGGGTCTAACCTGGATGGCTTCGTACCCTGCCTTAATCCTTTGAGGGAGATCTACCCGATCAAAGGTAAGGAACAGGGTACGGGTAGGTACACAATCACCATTAACTTTCCGCTGAACCCTATAAACGGATGTTACGCCTTGTTCTGCCAGATTCTCTTGAAGCTCCTCATTGGACAAACCGTCCAGTGCGCGGGTAGTGATAACGCTACGCCAGGAGTTCAAGGTGTTATGCTTTTCGACCCTAACCGGATAGCTGCCTAAAAGTTTCGCCTTAAGTATTTTTCCTGCCTGGGCAGTTGATATTGCCTGAACCAGGAGGGTTCCATTTCGGGCTCTAACACAGGATTTAACCGGACCAGCAATTTTGTCTAAACCCTTCTGAATAGCGAAAGGGCTGACGGATGTAAAGTTGTTTCCTTCCTCTGTTCTTAATATGACTAAGTAGCGAGGACCATCGGACTCGGCTACTTCCTTTCCCAATACTAAATTATTACTGTGTTTAAAGTTTGCCATAAAAGATATGGTGTATATTCATCCCCCAGTGCTCCCCACCGACCACGGAACCCAACACGGGGTCACCCCACTGGGGTGACAGGGCTACACAGGGGATATAGCAGGCTCGCCGTCCCACTCATCCTGGAGTTCGGTATATACCTAGTCCTGGCCGATTGACTAGGGGTAGGTTAGTCCCTAGCCTCCCGTTTAGGGAAAGCAGAAACCAAAGTGGTGTATTAAGCTGCGCACCCTCCCCAGTTACTGAAAGACAGAAGCCCAGGCTCAGGTACGCAACCCTCAACCAACCAGGATATTCCTTTTCACTGACACGGGTCTCCACGCACGTGGGTGGGCAGTTTGACCTACTGACTCCCTCACCACTCTAAGGCTGCCCACAGAGGGAGTCACGGTGGCTCGAGACCCCGGGTGCGCCTTACCCGTACCTACCGTAGTAGGCCCCTGGGGGCAGGCCCCGTTTCATTGGTGAATAATAATTGTCATACATTTTGGGGTTTGGGATTGTTGCCAATAGATTTTAGCTGGAGGTCGCAATCCAGGAAGATGAATTAAAATGTTGTGTGCAGTGGTTTGAACATTTCGTGGTGCGGGTGTTTTGTTTCAAAGGCAACTTTTTTCCCTAGGAAAGTTGCAACGTTACGTGGTACACTTTCTGTATGAGTTTCTCACTAATCATCACATTCCTCGATATCTGAATCTCAACTTATCACTTTCCATTATAATGTGCGATCGTCTATGTTATCATTAATCATCTCTGTCAGCAATGTCAGTTTTCTAACTCCGCTAACATCTGAGTTATAAATTCGCTAAGCCTGGGATCATCTGCTCTTAATGACGACGGGCCCGGTTTTCTGACATTTTCTGGAAATGAATCGAGAAGAATCCCCTATATGCTAGTACCAGCTATATTTGTTATACTGTAGATGCTTGTTTTTTTAAACATATTCGTGTATATGCATTTAATTTACAGCGACATTTGTATTTATAAATATGGTGTTAATTAAAATTAGGTAGTAATTAATATATACACATTGTAATATATTTATTTAATAGTAGGGATATTACTTATTATTTTGCTCAATAATTTACATTGAGAATTTAAAAATATGAATAACTAAAAATATTTACTTTGTTGGAAATAAAATAACGTAGCTGGTACTAGCCGTCTGAAGGACCGCTTTTTTGTGTTCCAGACTATATAACTCAACAGTGCAAACAAGCAGAATACTTCCACTTCCTACACAGACTGCATACTCACTGATAAGAAGGTAGCGGGGTGCAGATGTGTATATCTTAATAAAGCGTGAAAATATATTACTTAGCATTTCACCGGCGGTCTACAAGACCCCATAATACTAGTTAAGGATTATATATGCAATGTTACATTATTACTAGTATTTTTTGATTCAATGAAATCCTCCTCTGTATAGAAGGTTAGAGTAATAAGGTATCTTTTTAGTACTGAAGCAAAGTCTGTATTAACTCAACAATGGTTTACAAATAAACAATTAACTTCACTTCAAGGTAACAAAGTTTACAGTTTACGACAGCACGCCGTCCGTGGCTCGCAACCCACTGTGCGGAAGCACTCCTGTCACTCACGACTGAGCTCAAATCACAACACACTCACATTGCACTGAAGTCTCCCTGTTTTTATAGGGGGAAAATGATGTGACAAGTTCTTCTGGAAATTTAACGAAGCAGAACACCCAAGAAGCAACAAGATGCATTCTAGAAGGTTCTGGTTACATTTGCGGCGTACTTAAGCATTGTTTACACCGGTCTCCAACTCAGACGTCTCACATTCCAGCTCTCGCAGGACCATGCCTCGGCAAACGTGAGAGAAGGTCACACCTGTGGGCGGCGGCATTGTCATTGTGCTCCCTCCTTACGGCTGGTCGTCCCAACCAGCACCATCGTAGTGGGCTACATGATCCAAACGTATTGCCAGTTTATTCCCTTGGGGTAGCCTCTGGATACGGTACACGACATAGTCTATCCTCTTCTCCACAAGTACGGATCATGCCATGGTTGTTGAAGCTTGGGGCAGCGTCCCTTTGCCTGAGTAAGGCGATACAACCATACCGGATCACCTTACTGGAAACCTCCACTGTTGGCCTGCAGATCGTAGCGGGTGTTCATCCGATCGCTCGCTACCTGCATGTTCTGACGGGCCATGTCATGCATATCATGAAGTCCGTCCAAGAGATCCACCATGTAGTCGACTGCTGACCGTTCTGCTCTAGAAAGACTCCTGAACATCAGATCACATGGTAGTAGTTCTGGGCCAAAACCAAACTGCCCGGTGTCAACTCGGTGCTGTCATAGATTGAAGAGCGGTAGACTAGCAAGAAAAGTGGCACCTTCACATCCTAGTCTCTTTGGTGATTGGCCAAAACCTTCCTCAGATGTTCTTCTAGAGTCTCAATATACCCTGTAAACAGATGTAACGCACTGGTCTGTCAGATCTTGAAAGTCCTCATTGGACAAACCGTCCAATGCGCGGGTGGTGATGACGCCGCGCGAGGAGTTCAAGGTCCTGTGCTGCTCGACCTTAATTGGGTAACTGCCTAACATTTTGGCTTTGAGTAGGTTTCCTGCTAGGAACGCCGTAAATGTTTCTACCAGGAGGGTGCCGTTGCGCGTTTTAGTGCAGGAGTGTATCGGACCAGAGATTTTGTCAAGACCCTTTTGAACTGCAAAAGGGCTGACGGAAGTAAATGTCCGACCTACCTCTGCCCTTGTTATGACTAAGTAGCGAGGACCACTACACTCGACTACTTCTTTTCCACTATTTTATTTTTAGGTTTTTGGTTTGCCATAAAGATGGTATTAAACTTCATCCCCCAGTGCTCCCCACCCACCACGGAGCCCAACAAGGGGTTACCCCAGGGGACGACAGGGCCACACAGGAGATATAGCAGGCTCGCCGTTCCACTCACCCTGGAGTTCGGTATAATACCTAATCCTGGCCGATTGACTAGGGGTGGGTTAGTCCCTAGCCTCCCGTTTAGGCGAAACAGAACCCAAAGCGGTATATTAGGTTGCGTATCCTCCCCAGTTACTGAAGAACAGAAGCCCAGGCTCAGATACGCAACCCTCAATCAACCAGGATATTCATTTTCACTGACACGGGTCTACAAGCACGGCCTACACGTGAGTGGGCATTTTAACTTACGGACTCCCTCACCACTCTGAGGTTTACCACAGAGGGAGTCAAGATGTCTCGGGACCCCGGGTGTGCCTAACCCGTACCTACCGTAGTAGGCCCGTGGGGGGCCAAGCAAGTCTGGTCTAAGAATATTAAATATATATGTTTTCGTAAACTTCCACGGCCAATATTAAAATTATCTTAGCCTTAAGACGCGGTCTACACCGGAAACTCTGGACCAAGATAATATTAAATATAGTTGATTCTTGCATATTCTATACATCAAGAATGCTGACAATCGATTGCAGGAACCCTTGTAAATAATCAGTCCTGCAGTGTTGCATAAATCACTTGCTTTGGAAGAAATGTAACCGTAGGTAATAGGTTCATATCAGTTCTTCTGTAATTGGCTTTGTGTGTCATAAATGTTACTTGTTGTTGGAACATTTCAAAAAACAAAAGAGAGATTTCATCAACCACAGCTAATACAAGAACAGCACACTTGAAGAGCAGCTTGTTTGCCTTGGTGAAGAATTGATGCTGGTATATTACAACAGTATCACAAGATACTGGTGATATCTAGCATGCATGATGACGACATTGGCAGCAAAGCTGATGAAAGGATGAAACTAGTGATTGTAACATATAATCTAACAAAGGCAATGTGGATGGTGTCAATGAATTGAAGTCATAATATACTACTAGTGATTGGAGGAATTGAGGTAAACCCCGGCCCTGCAGATATAATAACAATGCTGGAAAACCTGACTGAGAAAATGAACAAAATAGAAGGTATGGAACAACGAATAGGTAAACAATTGGAAAAGATGGCAACAGATATCAAAGAAGATGTTAGAGTTGAGGTGCAGGAAGCAAGAAGGGAAGTTGAAATGGTTAAGGAAAGAATGGAAAGATTGGAAGAAAGGGAGAGAAGATTTAATTTAGTGTTCACAGGAGTTAAGGAAAGAAGGTATAAATGGCCAGCAGAAGAAATATTAGAAATAACGAAGGAAAAGCTGAATTTGGAATTGTACAGATGGGAAATTATTGAAGCTTATCGAGTTGGAAGACAACTTGGCAAGAGAACAATTATAGTGAAATTTGCAACAGCCCAATTAGTACATGAAGTACTTAAAAGAGCCAAGAAATTAAAAGGAACAGACATTTTTATTAATAAAGATTTATCACCTAAGAAGAGAGCTCTGCAAAGAAATTTGGTACAAAAAATGAAAGAAGCAAGAGCCCAGGGAAGAAGAGCTTATATTAGAAATTTCCAATTGTGGATTGACGGAGAAAAGACATCGCATCTGGACAAGAAGGAGCTAAGAGAACCCCAATCAGGCACAGAGGAAATTACTCAGCAAATGTCAACGCCAACTTTAGGAAGCACAACAGGAAGATCAAAGTCCAAACAAAAAGGAATGGATGTGGGTGAAGACAGTGAAAGTGTGTGTTGGAACCGAAATCTGCCTGTCAGCATGGATATGAGGACGGCATATGCAGATAGGACGTCATCCAACTTGCCTACGAGAGAAATAACAGCTGACGAAGAAATGACGTCAACAGAGGAAGCAACAGGAGGAGGAGCCACCAGAGTGACGTCACCTAGGAAAATAGTGTCACCGAGAAGAGGGGAAGTAATAGCCGCACGTAATTTGGCTGCGAAGGGAAAGAAGGCGTGGCAACAGAGTAGCGGGGAAAATACAGAAGGGGAAGAAGACAACATCATATCATCTGAACATGGCAGCGTGCTAGTTTTAGATAGAAATAAAACTATTTCTTCCCGAGAAGGGATACAATTAAGGAGTAAAAGAACTCTAGAAACATTTAGATTTAGATTAGGCTCACAATAGGGAAGGGAGAATATAAGGAGGCTTGGATTCTGGAATTGTGAGGGAGTTAAAAACAAAATATATGCGGGGAGTTTAAATCAATTATTGACAAAACTTGATTATCTCGCGGTAGCTGAAACATGGCTAAAAGAGGACCAGGTTTACGTAAAGGATTTTGATTTTGTAGGGATAAAAGGAGATAAGGTAGCAAGAAAGGGGAGGGCATCTGGAGGCATAGGCTTTTTTGTAAAGAAAACGTTAAGTGAAGGAGTTAAAGAAACTTGGTCAAGGAGAAAAGAAATACTATGGATTGTATTAGAGGAGAAACAAATAGTTGAAAATGTTATATGTATAGGCATAGTATACAATCCTCCTCTTCCTTCGCGCTTTCATAATCCGGACCTCCTTAAACACCTAGAGATAGAAATAGAACATTTAAAGGAGAGATATGGTAATTCTGAGATTATATTAATGGGAGACTTTAATATTAGGATTGGCGAAAATGATGTTATTGGAGGGAATAGGTGGATGAGCAATGATACATTAGAGAAACCTGAGAAAATTAGATACAGCAAAGATAAGATAGTTGACAAAGGCTATATGAAATTTATAGAATTCTGTGAATTGAATGCCTTTGATATTTTGAATGGGAAATATGGAGAAGATGTGAATGGAGAATATACGTATGTTAGTAATAATGGTCAAAGTGTGATTGATTATGTATTATGGCCAATTAATATGGGGTATATTTTAAGTAATTTTAAGATACTAAATTTAAGTTCCAACAGTGGGCATTTTCCATTGATAGTAGACATAAAAACATGCACAGAGCAAATAGTCTATAATTTAAGGGAGGAAAAGTGCAACATAGAAGAATACAGTAGATACAAATGGAAGGAAGAGTATTGCAATAAATTTAGGCAGACACTAAACTCTAATTATGGCCAGATATGTCAGTGTGGAATAAGTTTTATGATAAAGGAACAAGAAATTGAAAGTGCTATGGATATCTTAAATATCATTATGCTAAGGGCTGGGGAGGAAATGAAAATGAGAAAGAAGGTTTACAAAAGAGATGAGGGCTGGTTTGATGAAGAATGTAGAGTAACTAAAAGACAAGTCAAACAGCTGCTCATAAAGTGGAGGGAATTAGGAAACATAGAATTAAAGAAAGAGTATATGCAAGGGAGGGATTTATATAATTTATTACTGGAACAAAAGAAAACAAGCTGGATGAAAAAATATGAAAGTAATTTGATACGAATTCTAAATGAAAATAATGCAAATGAGATATGGAAGGTTATGAAATCAATGTATAATAAATATGTAACAAAACCAAGTATAAAACCAGGAGAATGGATGGAATATTTTAAAAATTTGTATGGGGAAAAAAAGAGTAAAAATGAGATAGGAAATTGGGAAATAGGTAATAACTATGTAGATATACTCGATGATATAATAAGAAGTGAAGAAATAATCCAACAGGTGAAAATAATGAAAAGAAATAAAGCAACGGGAATAGATGGAATCCCTCCAGAGTTCCTTAAGGAATGGTGCACTGAAATAAACAGAGTTAAGGTTTTAGTAGACTTATTTAACACAATTAAGGTGAAGGGGTATATACCAGATAAGTGGAGGAAAGCAATCATACATCCAATATACAAAGGCAAGGGTAGTGTTGACAAACCAAACAACTATAGAGGCATTGCATTATTATCAAATGTAGGAAAAATTTTTACTGGTATTATGGCAAGCAGGATACAAACATGGATTGAAGAATATGATATCCTCTCGGAACTTCAGATGGGCTTTAGAAAAGGGAGGAGGACAGTTGATAACTTATTTATTATAAAAACACTGGTAGATAAATACTTGAAAGACAAAAGAGGAAAGTTATATATGGCTTTTGTGGATTTAGAGAAAGCATACGATAGGATAGAGCTTCAATTGCTGTGGCATAAGTTGTTGACTAAAGGAGTGAGTAAACAAATGGTGGACACCCTTAGAGCATTATATAAGGAAAATACTTTTTGTATAAGAGTGGAGGAAGGGGTTGTAACAAGAGAAATCCAACAAGAGAAAGGCCTTAGACAGGGATGTAAGTTAAGTCCAGTCCTATTCAATTTATATATAGATGATGTATTAACAGAAATTGGGAGAAATAATAACTCGATGCCAGTAATTAATAATATTCAGATTCCAGGATTACTGTTTGCAGATGATCTAGTTATAGGTGCAATTACAGTGAATGGCTTGAAACAATCCTTGCAAACATTAAATAATTACTGTAAAGAGTGGAGTTTAAAAGTGAACCAGGACAAGACGCAGATTGTAGTGTTCAAAAAAGGGGGAAAATTGAGCAAATATGAAAAATGGAAGAATGAGAATGAAAAGGAGTACAGGGTAGTGAGAGAATGTATTTATCTAGGAGTTAAAATTGATAGTGGTGGCAATTGGGAAAAGCAAAAGAAATTTGCATTGGCAAAAGGAAAAGGAGCTTTATCAGCTATTAGAAGTTGCAAATACAAAGCACCTAATATAAATATTAGATGGTTAGAAAAAGTGTACAATATGGTGGTTGAGGCAAAAATGCTATATGGGATAGAAGTATGGGGATTAGAAGGAGGATGGGAAGGCATAGATGAGGTGCATAGGAAATTTTGCAAAGAAATACTGGGGTTACCAAATGCAACTGTTAGGCAGGTAGCACAAATAGAGCTGGGTAGAGTGGCAAGTAAGGGAAAGATTATGGAAAGGGCATTGAAATTTTGGCATAGGATATTGAAATTGGAAGAAAGGAATTTGTTAAAACAGTGTTTAGTATATCAAGAGAAAAGTTTAAAGAACAAGGGATGGGTAGACTGTCTTCGAAATAACCTGGAAAGTAGTGGGTTAGGGGAAATGTGGAGAAGAAGAGAAAATAATGTGAATAACTTCTGGAAGTTGGCAAGGAAAAGATTTGAGGATATAGAAATACAAAAAATATTTAGTGAAATAACTGAAAAGAGATCTTTAGTTTTCTATATACCAATGAAAGTCTCATGGGGAAGGGAAAAGTACATTGATGTGACAAATAAAGAGGAGCGAGAAGGTATTGCATGGCTGAAAGCAGGAGTATGGAGATTAAAAGGTCTAAGGAAAGGTATTCCACAAAATCAATGTCCTATATGTGGCGGAAATGAAGATATAGAACACATTTTATTTAAATGTAAAGGAACTGAAATTTGGAGAAAAAAGTATATTAATAAGAAATGGTTTAAAATAGATAGAAATGTAGTAGTAGTTGAAATGTTTCAAAAAGATAGTAAGAAGATTGGACAATTCTTATGCAAAGTGAAAAATAAATGGATATGGACAGTAAATAGACAAAATGGTGTAATAAACTAGAATTAATAAACTATTGTAAAATATGAGTATGACCGGTAAAGAGCCAGGGCTGAACACCGATCATATTCACCTGTATAATGCTTAGCATAAATAAATAAATAAATAAATACTACTAGTGACAGAATTTGCTTTGTTTGGTCTGCTTGTATCCTATAGACCATTTTTGGCATCTCAAATAATCTCAAAATAATTTTTAGCAAATTAGATGCTACAATGACACAGAGATATTATTTGAGGAGCTTAGCTTTTGAGCTAAAGGAGTCACATATTAGAGCTGTACACTTTACTTCAGGGATCCATAAGGACCTTATAAAGAAACTGAATAGCAAAATGGATGCTGAGTGAGAAAGAGATTCAATTCATTCAGAAGTAATGGCAAGTGAAAGAGTTAAATGTGATTTCTGCCTCAAAAAGAAAACAGAAGCAAAACTCTACGGTATAAAGGAGTGCACAACCTTTGGGCAATGAACACACCACAACTATGTTCAGTGCATATGACAAATTCACAAAATATATTTGCAGTAACAGTGATTAATACCTAATAATGCTTAACAAAAATTTGTTTTGAAAAGAAAGACGTTTGCTAAAAATAAATGATAACTATAAAACACCTGTTAAAACAGAATCAAACGGAGTTTAAGAAAGGGTAACAGCACCACTTACTTGTGACCATGGCGTTAACAAACATGCTAAAACCAAACTAAGGTTTAAAATACCTTAGGGATTTGTAATACAAAAGAATATATCTAAAAAGAATGAAGTCCTGTTTGTTGTGAAGAAACTTCTAGTAAAAATCTTGTGTAATTGCCATATACTAACATAAATGTACTTCAGAATATATATTTGTGGTGGTTAAAGTGGGGTAGGTGCAGGTTTCCCCATTATTGCATTCTACCGGTGCTCTATCTTCATTCCATGAATCATCAGTGTCATTAACTGTAGTGCCGTGTGCAGTAAATGTGGGCATTCAACATTTCCAAAAGAAAATACAAAGTGAAATGTATTCCTCATTAAATATGGTTTATTCCAAATGCTGCTCCTTGTAACCTAGCAATTTCTCAGACATTTGTTACAAACTAAACACAGTTTTCAATAATTGGTAATTTGTCCTGCAAATTTTTAGTTATGTTTAGCAATTTAATGCAAATGTATGCAATTTTAAGGCTTGTTTATTCTGTCCAGATTTTAAAAATTTCACTATAGTTATTTTATATCTACATAAAATGTGTAACACGCCTATTTCTGCCCCCCTCCCCAGGAGCCTACTACGGTATGTACGGGTTAAGCACACCCGGGATCCCGAGCCACCTTGACACCCTCTGTGGGCTACCTCACAGTGGTGAGGGAGTCAGTAGGTCAAAATGCCCACCCACGTGTGGGCCATGCATGGAGACCTGTGTCGGTAGAAAGGAATATCCTGGTTGTTTGAGGGTTGCTTGGGCTTCTGCCTTTCGTAACTGGGGTGGGTGCGCAGCCTAATACACTGCTTTGGTTTCTGATTCGCCTAAACGGGAAGCTAGGGACTAACCCACCTCTAGTCAACCGGCCAGGACTAGGTATTATCCTGAACTCCAGAGCGAGTGGGACGGCGAGCCTGCTATATCCCCTACATAGAAATGCCACCCCAGTGGGGAGACCCCATATTGGGATCCGTGGTGGGTGGGGGGCACTGGGATATGCATGTATATGCTTTTTTATGGTAAACCTTATAACTAAAAATAAATTGGTAGTTGGAAAAGAAGTAGTCGAGTGTAGTGGTCCTCGCTACTTGGTTATTCATTGAACTGAGGAAGGTAGAAAGTTTACGTCAGTTAGCCCTTTTGCTATTCAAAAGGATCTAAACAACATTGCTGGTCCGGTGAAATCCTGTATAAGAGCTCGCACTGGTACTCTCCTGTGTGAGACACTTTCAGAATCCCAGGCAGAGAAAATACTTAGAGCCAAACTATTAGGCAGCTACCCCATTAAGGTCGAGAAACATAAAACTCTGAACTCCTCTCGCGGCGTTATTACCACCCGCGCCTTGGACGGTTTGTCCAATGAGGAGCTTAAGGAGGACCTGGCAGATCAAGGTGTAACATCAATTTAAAGGGTTCAACACAAAGTAAATGGTGAAGCGTGCCTACCCGTACCCTGTTCCTTACCTTTGATAGGGTGTAGACCTCCCTCAAATAATTAAGGCAGGGTACGAGGCGATCGAGGTTAGGGCTTATGTAACGAGCTCACTAAGATGTTACAAATGCCAGCGGTTTGGGCATACAAGTGACTTCTGCACTGGTCGGTCTACGTGTGCTATCTGTGGTGACGCATCACACGATGGAAATTGTACAACATCTCCATATTCTGTGAATTGTAGCGGCGAACATGCATCTAGTTCCCGAGATTGCCCCCGTTTTACAGAGGACAGAGCGATCCAGGAGATACGGGTTAGGGAGAAGGTGCCCTTCTTGGAACCCCGTAGGCTCCTGCGCCTCCGCAAACCCTCTGTCCCGCGCTTCGGTACCTATAGCTCAATCGGTACCGAGCCAGGAAATCGCGACTCAAACGTCCGATATAAACGGGGACACCATAGCAGAG
This sequence comes from Hymenopus coronatus, assembly GCA_030762935.1. Taxonomy (NCBI): domain Eukaryota; kingdom Metazoa; phylum Arthropoda; class Insecta; order Mantodea; family Hymenopodidae; genus Hymenopus; species Hymenopus coronatus. The sequence goes on from CM060899.1 coordinate 7,559,140, forward strand.
AAGATTCTCGTAGCCCGGTCGCTACCAAAGACTTCAACATCTATATCTACGTCGGCACCACCACCTGCCAAATCCGCCACCGTAAACAGCAGTCCGAAAACCGTTTCACCCAAACCATCGACCTCTGTCAAGAACACAACTACCACAGCTAAGACCTTCAGGACCAGCTATGTCCGCTCCGACTTCCTGAAAAAAAGTGCCAAGTCCTTTCCCATAACATCTAAGGGCAGAAAAGTCGACGACAATCTCCATGTAGATCCTCATCTGGCGCATCTTCCGGGGCGAGCACGGGTCGGCGGCCATCATTTTCGCCGATCAAGTACTGTAATAGGTTCGAGGTTCTCGAACAGAAATTTTCTTTTGGGAAGGGATCCTCCCCCATGAAAGAGATGGAACAGGAGGATTCTGCCCTCACTGCCAAAAGAACAGTGCGTAAGTGACAGGTTCCTGCTCCTGAAAACAATGTTAGTCTAACAGCAAGAAAGAAGAAATTAAACGGACCAGTTACACCGAATCTGCAGAAACCTCTTTCAATTTAGTACTTACCCCATAGTATTAACCATGGCTATCCTACAGTGGAATCTGTGCTGAGAAAGTAGGATACGGTCCACAATGGGGGCATCCGGGTGGCTGTTGGAGCGTATCTAACTAGCCCAGTTGTGAGCCTCTATGCCGAATCTGTCGAGCCCCCTCTGCGTTGTCGGCGGGATGTGCTTCTCTCTAACTATGGCTGTAGCTTGAAGTGCATACCTGCGCATCCATCGTTTACTCCCTTTTTTGATCCTGGATTAGACGATCGTTATAGAAACCACTTACGTAGTCCAACACCTGCAGGATTTCGCTGCCGGGAGCTGTTTCGAACGTACGGTCTTGAAATGCCTGACATGTTTCCCAAGGGGGAGAGGGTGCATCCACCTTGGTTACGTGCTTCCTCCCACGTAGATCTCGGGATGACAGCTTACGGGAAATCTTCTACGCCTATGTTTAGTATCCAATCTTGTTTCTTAGAATTTTTATCAAAATACAGTGGCCGGTGTCATATATATATATGCTGCTCGTCAGAGATGACATTTATGCTGATTCCGTCTCCTTACAGTCTGAAATCCAGTCAGTCGCTATGAGAATTACACTGCCATCTGTCAGATTTACCGTTTGTAGTACCTATCTGCCACCCTCTTCCGACCTCTCGCGCACTGATTTAGACGACCTCATTTCCCAGCTATCAACACCATTCCTGTTGGTAGGGGACGTGAATGCCCACCACCCACTTTTGGGCTCACCACGGGCGTGTGCGAGAGGTCTCGTACTCGCCGATTTCTTGGACGATTATTTCCCTGACTTTCTTACAGTTAAGGCTCAGGTGGAATCTCAAGGATTCTCTTTGCGTTCTGGAAACTTTGAGGATTATAATCGCCTTTTCACCATGGCAGAGCTAGGCAATGCACTTTTATCTTTACGACACTCTGCACCTGGACCAGATGGTATCCACGTCTAAATGCTGCAACATCTCTCTCCTGATGGTAAGGCTTTCCTACTCGAGGTCTTTAATCATGTCTGGGTCGACGGCACTTTTCCCGACAAGTGGCGGGAGGCTACCATCATACCCATTCCTAAACCTGGAAAGGCTGCTATCTTCCTTCCAGTTACCGTCCTATTTCCCTCACCAGGTGCGTATGCAAAGTGATGGAACGAATGATCAATGGACGGTAGGTAGGGTGGCTGGAATCCCATAACCTTTTGACTAATATCCAGTGTGGTATTCGACGCCGTCGTTCAACAATGACCACATTGTCTCGCTGTCAACTCAGATCATGGACGGGTTTCTTAAGAACAGCCAAACAGTTGCGGTATTTTTTGACCTCGAGAAGGCCTATGGTAGCTTTTGGAGAGCGGGGATATTACATTTCTTTCCACAGCTGGAACATACATGGGCACTGTCATTGTTCATTCAGGACTTTTTGCAAGACCACCTTTTTCGAGTAAGGGTCGGCTCGGTTTCTTCTATCTCTTTTAGTCAAGAGAAAGGAGTGCCACAGGGCTCAGTACTGAGCGTGACGCTGTTTGCTATAGCGATTAAGTCTATATCGCAAAGCGTTCCTCCAGGTGTCTCGTCCTGTTTTTTTGTGGACGACTTTGTCATTTTCTGTACTTCTCAGCACACACAGCTTTTGGAACGCCGTCTCCAGTGGTGTTTGGACCATCTTTATGATTGGAGCTTGAAACATGACTTTCGCTTTTCAGCTGAGAAGTCCGTCTGCGTTAACTTCTGGCGCCGTAGAAGGCAAATGGCACCTACTCGTGCCAGATTGACTGCCCTTCGCAGATAAGGTGAGATTCCTAGGGTTGGTATTCGATCGGAAACTATGCTTGTCACCACATATAGCACAGTTTAAAGCGCGGTGTGATCGTTCTCTTAATATTTTACGGATACTAAGAGGCAAATCATGAGGAGCAGATCAAACTGTACTGCTGCGAATTTATCGTGCGCTAATTCGATCCAAGTTGGCTGTGTTGTGTATTATTCAGCACGACCATCTGTGCTTAGCCGACTTGATACAGTCCATAACCAGGGCATCCGTCTGCCTGCTGGGTGCTTTTCCAACCAGGCCAGTTGTTAGCCTCTACGCTGAATCAGCAGAACCCACTCAGCATGCCATCACATCCAACATTTACCCCTTTTTCGATACCTTGCTGGACGAGCGATACGGGAACTTGGCCCCCATACACAGGCCTGCAGGTTTTCGTTTCCGCGATTTGCTTCAGAAACACGATATTGCACTGCCTCGCATGTTTTCAGTTGGAGAGAGAGGAAGCACTGGCTACGTATTACCTCGCAAGTGGATTAGGGGATGACCGTTAACAAGAAATCTGCGATGCCTGAATTAAGTATCCGTACTTGTTTTTTTAGAATTTTTAACCCTATTCAGTGACCGCTTTTGTATATACACCGAGGGCAGTAATTCTGCTGCCGATGTTGGATGTGCATTTGTTACTGGGAGCGACAGCTTTATTATTGTATATACACCGACGGCAGTATAAGTGCTGCCGATGCTGGATGTGCATTTGTTACTGGGAGCGACAGTTTTACTTTTGAATATACACCGACGGTAGCAAGAGTGCTGCCGTGTTGGATGTGCATTTGTTACTGGGAACGACAGCTTTACTTTTGTATATACACCGACGGCAGTAAGAGTGCTGCCGGTGTTGGGTGTGCATTTGTTACTGGGAGCGCAAGCTTTACTTTTGTATACACACGACGGTAATAAGAGTGCTGCCGGTGTTAGATGTGCATTTGTTACTGGGAACGACAGCTTTACTTTTGTTTATACACGACGGCAGTAAGTGTGCTGCCGGTGTTGGATGTGCATTTGATACTGGGAGCAACAGCTTTACTTTTGAATATGCACCGACGAAATAACAGTGCTGCCGGTGTTGAATGTGCATTTGTTACTGGGAACGAAAGCTTTACTATTGTATATACACCGACGGTAGTAAGAGTGCTGCCGGTGTTGGATGCGCATCTGTTACTGGGAAATACAGCTTTACTTTTGTATATACACCGACGGCAGTAAGAGTGCTGCCGATGTTGGATGTGCATTTGTTACTGGGAGCGTCAGCTTTACTTTTTTATATACACCGACGGCAGTAAGAGTGCTGCCGATGTTGGATATGCATTTGTTACTGGGAACGACAGCTTTACTTTTGTATATACACAGACGGTGGTAAGCGTGCTGCCGGTGTTGGATATGCATTTGTTACTGGGAACGTCAGCTTTACTTTTGTATATACACCGACGGCAGTAAGTGTGCTGCCGGTGTTGATGTGCATTTGTTACTGGGAAAGACAGCTTTACTTTTGTATATACACCGACGGCAATATCAGTGCTGCCGATGTTGTATGTATATTTGTTACTGGGAGCCACAGCTTTACTTTTGTATATACACACACGGTAGTATGACCGCTGCCGGTCTTGGATGTGCATTTGTTACTCGGAGCGACAGCTTTACTTTTGTATATACACCGACGGTAGTAAGTGTGCTGCCGGTGTTGGATATGCATTTGTTACTGGGAACGACAGCTTTACTTTTGTATATACACACACGGTATTATGACCGCTGCCGATGTTGGATAGGCATTTGTTACTGGGAACAACGACAGCTTTAGTTTTGTATATACACCGACGGCAGTAAGTGTGTTCCGGTGTTGGATATGCACTTGTTACTGGGATCGACAGCTTTACTTATGTATATATACCGACGGCAGTAAGTGTGCTGCCGGTGATGAATGTGCATTTGTTATTGGGAACGACAGCTTTACTTTTGTATATACACTGACGGCAGTAACAGAGCGGCCGATGTTGGATGTGCATCTGTTACTGGGAGCGACAGCTTTGCTTTTGTATATACACCGAAGGCATTAACAGTGCTGCCGATGTTGGATGTGCATTTGTTATTGGGAGCCACAGCTTTACTTTTGTATATACACCAACGGCAGTAAGAGCACTGCCGATGTTTGATGTGCATTTGTTACTGGGAGTGTCAGCTTTACTTTTGTATATACACCCCGGCAGTAAGAGTGCTGCCGATGTTGGATGTGCATTTGTTACTGAAAACGACAGCTTTACCTTTGTATATACACCGACGGTAGTAAAAGTGCTGCCGATGTTGGATGGGCATTTGTTACCGAGTGCGAAAACTTTATTTTTGTATATACACCGACGATAATAAGTGTTGTTGGCGAAGTTGCATGTGCATTTGTTACTGGGAGCGACAGCTTTACTTTTGTATATGCAGAGACGGCAGTAAGAGTGCTGCCGATGTTGCATATGTATTTGTTACTGGGAGCGACAGCTTTACATTTGTATGTACCCGTCGGTAGTAAGTTTGCTGCCGGTGTTGGATGTGCATTTGTTACTGGGAACGACAGCTTTACTTTTGTATATACACCGACAGTAGTAAGAGTGCTGCCGGTGTTGGATGTGCAATTGTTACTGGGAGCGACAGTTTACTTTTGTATATACACCGACGGTAGTAAGAGTGCTGCCGATGATGGATGTGTATTTGTTACTGAGAGCGACAGCTTTACTTTTGTATATACACGACGGCAGTAAGTTGGTGCCGATGTTGGAAGTGCATTTGGTACTGGGAACGACAGCTTTACTGTTGTATATACACCGACGGTAGTAAGAGTGCTGCCGATGTTGGATGTGCATTTGTTACTGAGAACGACAGCTTTACTTGTGTATATCCAGCGACGGCATTAAGAATGCTGCCGATGTTGGATGTGCATTTGTTACTGGGAACGACAGCTTTACTTTTGTATATACACTGACGGTAGTAGGTGTGCTGCCGGTGTTGATGTGCATTTGTTACTGGGAGAAACATCTTGACTTTTGTATTTACACCGACTGTAGTAAGTGTGCTGCCGAGGTTGGATGTGCATTTGCAACTGGGAACGACAGTTTTACTTTTGTATATACACCGACGGTAGTAACAGTGCTGCCGGTGTTTGATGTGCATTTGTTACTGGGAGCGACAGCTTCACCTTTGTTTATACACCGACGGTAGAAGAGTGCTGCCGGTTTTGGATGTGCATTTGTTACTTGGAACGACAGCTTTACTTTTGTATATACACCGAATTCAGTAAGTGTGCTGCCGATGTTGGATGTGCATTGTTACTGCGAGCGACAGCTTTACTTTTGTATATACACCGACGGTAGTAACAATGCGGCCGGTGTTGGATTTGCATTTCTTACTGGGAGCGACAGCTTTACTTTTGTATATACACCGACGGTAGTAAGTGTACTGCCGGTGCTAGTTGTGCATTTGTTACTGGGAGCGATAGCTTTACTTTTGTATATACACAGACGGTAGTAAGTGTACTGCCGGTGCTAGATGTGCATATGTTACTGGGAGCGACAGCTTTAGTTCTGTTTATATACCGAATGTAGAAGAGTGTTGCCGGTTTTGGATGTGCAATTGTTACTGGGAGCGACAGTTTACTTTTGTATATACACCGACGGTAGTAAGAGCGCTGCCGGTGTTGGATGTGCATTTGTTACTGGGAGCGACAGCTTTACTTTTGCATATAAACCGACGGAGCTAAGAGTGCTGCCGATGTTGGATGTGCATTTCTTACTGTGAGTGACAGCTATACTTTTGTATATACACGACGGCAGTAAGTTTGCTGCCGATGTTGGATGTGCATTTGGTACTGGGAGCGACAGCTTTACCTTCGTATATACGCGACGGTAGTAAGACTGCTGCCGATGTTGGATGTTCATTTGTTTCTGGGAACGATAGCTTTACTTTTGTATATACAACGACGGTAGTAAAAGTGCTGCCGGTGTTGGAAGTGCATTTGTTACTGGGAACGACAGCTTTGCTTTTGTATATACACCGACGATAGAAAGTGTGCTGCCGGTGTTGAATGTGCATTTGTTACTGGGAACGACAGCTTTACTTTTGTATATATACCGGCGGCAGTAAGTGTGCTGCCGGTGTTGGATGTGCATTTGTTACTGGGAACGACAGCTTTACTTTTGTTTATACACCGACGGTAGTAAAACTGCTGCCGATGTTGGATGTGCATTTGTTACTGAGTGCGACAACTTTATTTTTATATATACACCGACGGTAGTAAGTGTTGATGGCGAAGTTGCATGTGCATTTGTTACCGGGATCGACAGCTTTACTTTTGTGTATGCACCGACGGTAGTAAGAGTGCTGCCGATGTTGCATGTGTATTTGTTACTGGGAGCGACAGCTTTACATTTGTAAGTACCCGTCGGTAGTAAGTTTGCTGTCGGTGTTGGATGTGCATTTGTTACTTGGAGCGACAGCTTTACTTTTGTATATACACGACGGTTGTAAGTGTGCTGCTGGTGTTGGATGTGCATTTGTTACTGGGAACGACAGATTTACTTTTGTATATACACCGACAGTAGTAAGAGTGCTGCGGGTGTTGGATGTGCAATTGTTACTGGGAGCGACAGTTTACTTTTGTATATACAGCGACGGTAGTAAGAGTGCTGCCGATGTTGGATGTGCATTTGGTACTGGGTGCGACAGCTTTACCTTCGTATATACGCGACGGTAGTAAGACTGCTGCCGATTTTAGATGTGCATTACTGGGAACTACAGCTTTACTTTTGTATATACAGCGGCGGCAATATATGTGCTGCCGATGTTGGATGTGCACTTGTTACTGGGAGCCACAGCTTTACTTTTGTATATACATACACGGCAGTATGAGCGCTGCCGATTTTGGATGCGCATTTATTACTGGGAGCGACAGCTTTACTTTTGTATATACACCGACGGCAGTAAGTGTGCTGCCGGTGTTGGATATGCATTTGTTACTGGGAACGACAGCTTTACTTTTGTATATACACCGACGGTAGTAAGAGTGCTGCCGGTGTTGTATATGCATATGTTACTGGGAACGACAGATTTAGTTTTGTATATACACCGACGGCAGTAAGTGTGTTCCGGTGTTGGATTTGCACTTGTTACTGGGAACGACAGCTTTACTTTTGTATATACACCGACGGCAGTAAGTGTGCTGCCGGAGTTGGATGTGCATTTGTTACTGGGAACGACAGCTTTACTTTTGTATATAACCTGAGGGCAGTAACAGAGCGGCCGATGTTGGATGTGCATTTGTTATTGGGAGCGACAGCTTTACTTTTGTATATACACCGACGGCAGTAAGAGTAATGATGATGATGATGATAATGGTGTTTAAGGGCGCTCAACTGCCGAGGTCATAAGCGCCCTGATTATTAAAACTTGGCAATAGGCAGTAGGAAAATACCAAACAAAAAAGTAAACACAAGTAAAAGAGCTAACACAGTTGAAACGGAAGTAACAGAACTGTCCGGCCTTCTAACCAGAGTTGGATATAAAACTCTATCTAAAATCAACTCATTAAAACCAAAAGAGTTTAAAAAACCGCTATCACACTAAAACGTCAAGGTAAAAGAAACTTTTGCTAAAAATTTAAAAACCCTGTCCACTGCTTTTGGGTCATCTGCCAGGACCTCAGCAAGAGAGGCCGGCATGCCCATAGATGACCGAATGTGTGCCAGGTGACCACACTCCAGCAACAAATGACGAACTGTCTGTGCCTCCCCACAGAGCACACAGACAGGAGCAGGTTCCTGTTTAAAAAGGTAACTGTGAGTAAAAATACAGTGGCCAATTCTTAGCCGCGCTAGTACTACCTCCTCCCGGCGGAATAAACGAGAGTAGGTTACGCAGTCCTTCACCTCTCGCAGCTTATTACCACGGAGAGCCGACCACTCCGCATGCCAAGTCGAAAAACGGCTCTCCGCACAGCCACTCTAAAATCTTCTGCTGTTGAATGGGTAATCGTAACACTGGGCGCTGTGACTGCCGATTTCGCTGCCAAATCCGCCGTGTCATTCCCTGGCAAGCCAACGTGTCCAGGAAGCCATGCGCACTCCACATTAAAACCAGAAGCGTTCAAAATGTGGAGAACGTCCTGGATGCGCTGCACCAAAGGATGGTAATTGTACAGCTCACGAATGCTCTGAAGGGCACTAAGGGAATCACTAAGAATAAGGCAGTCACCTAATTTTCGACGTCGAATATACAGAAGGGCTTGATAAATAGCATATAGCTCGGCAGAATATATAGATGTGCAACTAGGCAAACCGTAAGTAGAAGTTGCGGTGCCAGTAACAAAGGCACGTCCAACACCGTCGGGGCTCTTACTACCATCGGTGTAAATACAAATACGGCCACTGTATTTGGATAAAAATTCTAAAAAGCAACGACAAATACTATCAAGAGGCGTAACAGATTTCCCGTAGAGCGTCATCCCGAGATCGACATGGGAGGTAGCGCGTAACTAAGGGGGGTGTATACTCTCTCCCTTGGATAACAGCCGAGGAATGTCAACATGGTGCTGGCGTAGAAGCTCACGGAAACGAAAACCTGCTGGCCTGGGGCTCAGAGAGCGGAGGCAGTATCGCTCGTGCAGCTCAGGGGAGAAAAACGCGTGATAAGTTGGATGCCCAGGCATACACTTCAGCCCACAGCCATAATTAGCAAGCAGGACATCACGCCGACAACGCGGAGGAGGTTCTCCCGATTCGGCGTAGAGGCTAACAACTGGGCTCGTTGGAAAAGCTCCAACGGCCACACGGATGCCATGGTTATGGACTGTGTCTAACCTTCTGAGCACTGAAGGTCGAGCTGAAGAATACACAATGCTGCCATAGTCCAACTTCGAACGAATCACATCACGATAAAGACGGAGCAATGCCGTCCGATCCGCACCCCAAGATTTGCCACTTAGTATCCGTAAAAGATTTAGAGAACGGTCACATCGTGCTCTAAGCTGTGCTATTTGTGGTGCCCAACAAAGTTTCCGATCGAAAATCAAGCCAAGGAATCTCGCCTCGTCTGCGAAAGGAAGTAAATCTGGCCCGAGTCGAAGAGACGGCGGCATTTGCCACTTACGGCGCCAGAAGTTAACGCAGACTGTCTTCTCAGCGGAGAAACGAAAACCGTGTTTCGAGCTCCAAGCATAGAGATTGTCCAAACACCGCTGGAGACGGCGTTCCAAAAACGGTGTACGCTGCGAAGTACAGAAGATGGCAAAGTCGTCCACGAATAAACAGGAAGAGACACCTTGAGGGACACATAGTGATATGAAATTTATCGCAATAGCAAATAGAGTAACGCTGAGTACCGAGCCCTGCGGCACTCCGTTCTCTTGAATAAAATGGTTTGAAAAAACCGAGCCCACCCTCACTCGAAAAACGCGGTCCCGCATAAACTCCTGAATGACCAACGGTAGGCGTCCACGTATGTTCCAGTTGTGCAGAGAACGCAATATTCCCGCCCGCCAACACGTGTCGTAAGCCTTCTCGAGGTCAAAAAATATCCCAACTGTGGGGCTGTTCTTAAGAAATCCGTCCATAATCTGAGTTGACAGAGAGACAAGGTGGTCAGCAGTTGAACGTCGTCGTCGAAAGCCGCACTGGATGTTCGTCAGAAGATTGTGGGATTCAAGCCACCACACCAACCGTCCATTGATCATGCGTTCCATCACCTTGCACACGCAACTGGTGAGGGAAATAGGACGGTAACTGGAAGGAAGATGGCGGTCCTTTCCAGGTTTAAGAATGGGTATGATGGAGGCCTCCCGCCACTTGTCTGGAAAAATGCCATCAACCCAGACACGATTATAGACCTCGAGTAGGAAATCTTTGCCATCAGGAGAAAGATGTTGCAACATTTGGACGTGGATACCATCTGGAACTGGTGCTGAGTGTCGTGAAGAGGAGAGTGCATTGTCTAGCTCTGCCAGGGTGAAAAGGCGATTATAATCCTCAAGGTTGCCAGAAAGAAACGAATATTCTTGAGATTCCACCTGATTCTTAACTGTAAGAAACTCAGGAGAATAATTGCCTGAGCTAGACACCTGAGCGAAAGCACTGCCTAAAGTATTCGCCACGTCAAATGTATCAACAACAGCTCCAGTAGGTGTTTTGAGACCGGCGATGGGCATATGGTTCGGTTACCCAGCCACACGTCTTAACTTATCCCATACGACAGAGGAAGGTGAATTTCGATTAAAGGAACCCACGAATTTATTCCATGACATCTTTTTGCTATCCTTAATAACCCGCCTAGAATGTGCACGCATCCGTTTATTGTGTATCAGGTTATCCAGTGTAGGAAAACGCTGGAAAACCCGTAGAGCTCGTCTGCGAGCGCGAATAGCATCCCGACAGTCATCGGTCCACCAAGGTACCGGAAATCGACGGCTGTAGCCAGTCGAACGCGGAATGGATTGCTCAGCAGCAGAAAGAATGGTCCCTGTGAGATGTTCGACCAAGTGGTTCACAGAGTCGTGCTCTTCGTAGCTAAATTCAGGCAAGTGGGAGTACAGTTCCCAGCTGGCGTGGTCAAGGCGCCAACTAGGTAAACGGGTGGAACATACAACGGGTGTCAAGACACTAATACGACAAGGAAAGTGGTCACTAGAATGCAAATCCGAGATGATATTCCAGCATAAGGTGACTGCTAGCTGAGGGGAACAAATTGCAATGTCAATGTGTGAAAAACTATGAAATGCGTCAGAAAGAAAGGTGGGCTATCCGGTGTTCAAGAGAGCAAGATTCTGACTATCCAAGAAGTCTTTAAGTAGCGTACCTCTCGCACAAGCCCGAGGAGAGCCCCAAAGAGGGTGATGGGCATTCACGTCGCCTACCAATAAAAAGGGTGGTGGCAACTGCGAAATGAGGTGTTCTAAGTCGCTCTGCGAGAGGTCCTCAGATGGAGGCAAATAGATACTGCAAATGGTGAATAAAGCGGAGGGTAGCTTAAGGCTGACAGCAACGGACTGGATTGCAGATTGTATGGGTACGGAGTTGGCAAAAATATCATCTCGAATAAGCATCATAGTGCCCCCATGTGCCGGGACACCGTCCTCCGGGGATAAATCACATCGTACGGAGGAGTACTGTCTGATGGTAATGGTGTCCTGTGGACGGAGCTTCGTCTCTTGTAAGCATACAGCCAAGGGTTCGTGCTGGCGTAGCAACAAGTCAAGCTCTGGTCGATGTGGTCGAATTCCGCGTATGTTCCAATGGAGGATAGCCATTGGGTATGTTATGGGATAAGTTTCAAATCGAAAGACGCTTCTGCAGATTGGGATTAGCTGGTCGGTTCAATTTGTTCTTCTTAGGCGTTGGGCTAGTACTATTTTCAGGAGCACGATCCTGCCGTTTCCGCACTGTCCCTCTGGCAGTGGCGGCAGAATCCTCCTGGTCCATCTCCTCCACAAGAGAGGTCCCTTTTTCAAGAGTAAATTTCGGTCCGAGAAGTTCGAACCGATTGGATGTGCTGATCGGCGAAGACGGCCGTCGCCGATTCACGCCCTCCTCCCCAGATGACCCTTCAGAGGAGGATACACGTGTGGAGTTGCGTGTACTTTTCTTACCCTTAGATGACTTTGTAATAGATTGCACATTCTCTTTCAAGAAGTCTTGTCGTACATACTTGGTCTTAAACTGTTTTTCCGGGGCAGAAGACGTCGTGAATTTACCAACTTTAGTTCCCGAGGTCGAGGCTTTGGGTGACAAGTGTGCAGGACTATTCTGTAAGCTAGCGGATTTGGCAGATGTTTATACCAACTTGGGTGTAGGTGCCGAAGGCTTTGGCAGCGCTTGGGCTAAAATAACCTTTTTCGCAATTGTAGCCCCGTTCATATCGCCGGTCTGTGTTGCGATTTCCCGACGCGGTACCGGTTTAGGTGCAACTGAGCTATAGGTACCGGACCTCGGGGCAGAGGGTTGGCGGAGTCGCAGGAGCTTCCGGGCTTCCAAGAAGGACACCTTCTCTTTCAGCCGAATCTCCTGGATCGCTCGTTCCTCTGCTAAACGGGGGCAGTCTCGGGAACTAGATGGGTGTACCCCGTTACAGTTCACACACGATGGAGCTGAAGCACAAGCCCCATCGTGGGAGATGTCACCGCAGTGGACGCAGGTGGACTTGCCGGTACACAACTCACTAGTGTGACCATAACGTTGGCATTTAAAGCACCTCAGCGGATTGGGTATATAAGGCCTAACTTCGATGGCTTCATACCCTGCCCTAATCTTTTGAGGGAGGTCAACTCGATCAAAAGTAAGAAACAGGGTACGAGTAGGCAGGAATTCACCGTTGATCTTACGTTGTACCCGATAAACAGATGAGACACCCTGAGTCGCAAGATTTTCTTGGATCTCCTCAATAGACACACCGTCCAACGCGCGGGTTGTTACTATACCGCGGGAGGAGTTCAGCGACTTGTGCACCTCGACCTTCACTGGATAGCTGGCTAACATGGTGGCTTTAAGTATCCTTGCAGCTTGCGAGGCGGAGTTGGCTTCGACAAGAAGTGTACCATTGCGAGCTCGAACGCAGGATTTAACCGGACCAGCAATGTCATCGAGACCCTTTTGGATAGTAAAAGGGCTCACCGTAAGGAACTTCTTACCTTCCTCTGTCCTATGAATAATCAAGTAGCGAGGACCACATGACTCGACCACTTCCTTTCCAACGTCTTTATTTGCATTAAGGGGTTTTAGTTTTGGTGCCATAGAAAAAATGGTATAAATTCATCCCCCAGTGCTTCCCACCCACCACGGAGCCCAACGAGGGGTCACCCCACTGGTGACAGGGCTACACAGGGGATATAGCGGGCTCGCCGTCCCACTCACCCTGGAGTTCGGTGTAATACCTAGTACTGGCCGATTGAATAGGGGTGGGTTAGTCCCTAGCCTCCCGTTTAGGCAAATCAGAAACCAAAGCGGTGTATTAGGCTGCGCACCCTCCCCAGTTACTGAAAGACAGAAGCCCAGGCTCAGGTACGACACCCTCAACCAACCAGGATATTCCTTTTCACCGACACGGGTCTCCACGTACGGCGTACACGTGGGTGGGCATTTTGACCTTCTGACTCCCTCACCACTCTGAGATTGCCCACAGAGGGAGTCAAGGTGGCTCGGGACCCCGGGTGCGCCTAACACGTACCTACCGCAGTAGGCCCCTGGGGGGGCAGTAAGAGTGCTGCCGATGTTGCATGTGTATTTGTCACTGGGAACGACAGCTTTACATTTGTATATACACCGACGGTAGTAACTGTGCCGCCGATATTGGATATGCATTTGTTACTGGGAGCGACAGCTTTACTGTTGGATACACCGACGGCAGTAAGACTGTTCCCGATGTTGCATGTATATTTGTTACTGGGAACGACAGCTTTACTTTTGTATACACACCGACGGTATTAAGAGTGCTGCGGGTGTTGTATGTGCATTTGCTACTGGGAAACACAGCTTTACTTTTGTATATACCCCGACGGCAGTAAATGTGCTGCCGATGTTGGATATGCATTTGTTACTCTCAGCGACAGCTTTACTTTTGTATATACCCCGACGGCAGTAAGTCTGCTGCCGGTGTTGGTTGTGCATTTGTTACTGAAAATGACAGCTTTACTTTTGTATATACACCGACGGTAGTAAAAGTGCTGCCGATGTTGGATGTGCATTTTTTACTGAGTGCGACAACTTTATTTTTGTATATAACCCTACGGTAGTAAGTGATGATGATGATAATGGTGTTTAAGAGCGCTCAACTGCCGAGGTCATAAGCGCCCTTACGATTAAAACTTGGCAATTGGCAGTAAGAAAAATACCAAAAAAAAAGGGGGGGGGGAAACACAAGTAAAAGAGCTAACAAAGTTGAAACTGAATTAGCAGAACGGTCCAGCCCTCTAAACAGAGCTGGATATAAAACTCCATCTAAAATCAACACATTAAAATTAAAAGAGTTTAAAAAAAAAAAAACTGCTATCACACTAAAACGTCAAGGTAAAAGAAAGTTTTGCTAAAAATTTAAAAACCCTGTCCACTGCTCTTGGGTCATCTGCCAGGACCTCAGCAAGAGAGGCCGGCATGCCCATAGATGACCGAATGAGTGCCAGGTGACCACACTCCAGCAACACATGACGAACTGTCTGTGCCTCCCCACAGAGCGCACAGACAGGAGCAGGTTCACGTTTAAAAAGGTAACTGTGAGTAAAAATACAGTGGCCAATTCTTAGCCGAGCTAGTACTACCTCCTCCCGGCGGAATAAACGAGAGGAGGTTACCCAGTTGACAGGGAGGTCCTTCACCTCTCGCAGCTTATTACCACGGAGAGCCGACCACTCCGCATGCCAAGTCGAAAAAACGGCTCTCCGTACAGCCACTCTAAAATCTTCTGCTGTTGAATGGGTAATCGTAACACTGGGCGCTGTGACTGCCGATTTCGCCGCCAAATCCGCCGTGTCATTCCCTGGCAAGCCAACGTGTCCAGGAATCCATGCGCACTCCACATTAAAACCAGAAGCGTGCAAAAAGTGGAGAACGTCCTGGATGCGCTGCACCAAAGGATGGTAATTGTACAGCTCACGAATGCTCTGAAGGGCACTAAGTGAATCACTAAGAATAAGGCAGTCACCTAATTTTCGACGTCGAACATACAGAAGGGCTTGATAAATAGCATATAGCTCGGCAGAATATATAGATGTGCAACTAGGCAAACCGTAAGTATAAGTTGCGGTGCCAGTGACAAAGGCACATCCAACACCGTCGGGGCTCTTACTACCATCGGTGTAAATACAAATACGGCCACTGTATTTGGATAAAAATTCTAAAAAGCAACGACGAATACTATCAAGAGGCGTAACAGATTTCCCGTAGAGCGTCATCCCGAGATCGACATGGGAGGTAGCGCGTAGCCAAGGGGGGTGTATACTCTCTCCCTTGGTTAACAGCCGAGGAAAGTCAACATGGTGCTGGCGTAGAAGCCCACGGAAACGAAAACCTGCTGGCCTGGGGCTCAGAGAGCGGAGGCAGTATCGCTCGCGCAGCTCAGGGGAGAAAAACGCGTGATAAGTTGATGCCCAGGCATACACTTTAGCCCACAGCCATAATTAGCAAGCAGGACATCACGCCGACAACGCAGAGGAGGTTCTCCCGATTCGGCGTAGAGACTTTCAACTGCTCGTTGGAAAAGCTCCAACGGCCACACGGATGCCCTGGTTATGGACTGTGTCTAACCTTCTGAGCACTGAAGGTCGAGCTGAAGAATACACAATGCTGCCATAGTCCAACTTCGAACGAATCACAGCACGATAAAGACGGAGCAATGCCGTCCGATCCGCACCCCAAGACTTGCCACTTAGTATCCGTAAAAGATTTAGAGAACGGTCACATCGTGCTCTAAGCTGTGCTATTTGTGGTGCCCAACAAAGTTTCCTATCGAAGATCAAACCAAGGAATCTCGCCTCGTCTGCGAAAGGAAGTAAATCTGGCCCGAGTCGAAGAGACGGCGGCATTTGCCACTTACGGCGCCAGAAGTTAACGCAGACTGTCTTCTCAGCGGAGAAACGAAAACCGTGTTTCGAGCTCCAAGCATAGAGATTGTCCAAACACCGCTGGAGACGGCGTTCCAAAAACGGTGTACGCTGAGAAGTACAGAAGATGGCAAAGTCGTCCACGAATAAACAGGAAGAGACACCTTGAGGCACACATAGTGATATGGAATTTATCGCAATAGCAAATAGAGTCACGCTGATTACCGAGCCCTGCGGCACTCCGTTCTCTTGAATAAAATGGTTAGAAAAAACCGAGCCCACCCTCACTCGAAAAACGCGGTCCCGCATAAACTCCTGAATGACCAACGGTAGGCGTCCACGTATGTTCCAGTTGTGCAGAGAACGCAATATTCCCGCCCGCCAACACGTGTCGTAGGCCTTCTCGAGGTCAAAAAATATTCCAACTGTGGGGCTGTTCTTAAGAAACCCGTCCATAATCTGAGTTGACAGAGAGACAAGGTGGTCAGCAGTTGAACGTCGTCGTCGAAAGCCACACTGGATGTTCGTCAGAAGATTGTGGGATTCCAGCCACCACACCAACCGTCCATTGATCATGCGTTCCATCACCTTGCACACGCAACTGGTGAGGGAAATAGGACGGTAACTGGAAGGAAGATGGCGGTCCTTTCCAGGTTTAAGAATGGGTATGATGGTGGCCTCCCGCCACTTGTCTGGAAAAATGCCATCAACCCAGACACGATTATAGACCTCGAGTAGGAAATCTTTGCCATCAGGAGAGAGATGTTGCAACATTTGGACGTGGATACCATCTGGACCTGGTGCTGAGTGTCGTGAAGAGGAGAGTGCATTGTCTAGCTCTGCCAGGGTGAAAAGGCGATTATAATCCTCAAGGTTGCCAGAAAGAAACGAGAATTCTTGAGATTCCACCTGATTCTTAATTGTAAGAAACTCAGGGGAATAATTGCCTGAGCTAGACACCTGAGCAAAAGCACTGCCTAAAGTATTCGCCACGTCAAATGTATCAACAACAGCTCCGGTAGGTGTTTTGAGACCGGCGATGGGCATATGGTTCGGTTTCCCAGCCACACGTCTTAACTTA
Organism: Hymenopus coronatus; assembly: GCA_030762935.1. NCBI lineage: Eukaryota > Metazoa > Arthropoda > Insecta > Mantodea > Hymenopodidae > Hymenopus > Hymenopus coronatus. The sequence continues at coordinate 7,576,142 of CM060899.1, forward strand.
TCCCATACGACAGAGGAAGGTGTATGTCGATTAAAGGAACCCACGAATTTATTCCATGACATCTTTTTGCTATCCTTAATAACCCGCCTAGAATGTGCACGCCTCCGTTTATAGTGTATCAGGTTATCCAGTGTAGGAAAACGCTGGAAAACCCGTAGAGCTCGTCTGCGAGCGCGAATAGCATCCCGACAGTCAGCGGTCCACCAAGGTACCGGAAATCGACGGCTGTAGCCAGTCGAACGCGGAATGGATTGCTCAGCAGCAGAAAGAATGGTCCCTGTAAGATGTTCGACCAAGTGGTTCACAGAGTCGTGCTCTTCGTAGCTAAATTCAGCCAAGTGGGAGTACAGTTCCCAGCTGGCGTGGTCTAGGCGCCAACTAGGTAAACGGGTGGAACATACAACGGGTGTCAAGACACTAATACGACAAGGAAAGTGGTCACTAGAATGCAAATCCGAGATGATATTCCAGCATAAGGTGACTGCCAGCTGAGGGGAACAAATTTCAATGTCAATGTGTGAAAAAGTACGAAATGCGTCAGATAGAAAGGTGGGCTCTCCGGTGTTCAAGAGAGCAAGATTCTGACTATCCAAGAAGTCTTTAAGTAGCGTACCTCTCGCGCCAGCCCGAGGAGAGCCCCAAAGAGGGTGATGGGCATTCACGTCGCCTACCAATAAAAAGGGTGGTGGCAACTGCGTAATGAGGTGTTCTAAGTCGCTGTGCGAGAGGTCCGCAGATGGAGGCAAATAGATACTGCAAATGGTGAATGAAGCGGAGGGTAGCTTAATGCTGACAGCAACGGACTGGATTGCAGATTGTATGGGTACGGAGTTGGCAAAAATATCATCTCGAATAAGCATCATAGTGCCCCCATGTGCCGGGACACCGTCCTCCGGCGATAAATCACATCGTACGGAGGAGTACTGCCTGATGGTAACGGTGTCCTGTGGACGGAGCTTCGTCTCTTGTAAACATACAGCCAAGGGTTCATGCTGGCGCAGCAACACGTCAAGCTCTGGTCGATGTGGTCGAATTCCGCGTATGTTCCAATGGAGGATAGCCATTGAGTATATTATTGGATAAGTTTCAAATCGAAAGACGCTTCTGCAGATTGGGATTAGCTGGTCGGTTCAATTTGTTCTTCTTAGGCGTTGGGCTAGTACTATTTTCAGGAGCACGATCCTGCCGTTTCCGCACTGTCCCTCTGGCAGTGGCGGCAGAATCCTCCTGGTCCATCTCCACCACAAGGGAGGTCCCTTTTTCAAGAGCAGTTTTCGGTCCAAGTAGTTCGAACCGATTGGATGTGCTGATCGGCGAAGACGGCCGTCGCCGATTCACGCCCTCCTCCCCAGATGACCCTTCAGAGGAGGATACACGTGTGGAGTTGCGTGAACTTTTCTTTCCTTTAGATGACTTGGTAATAAATTGCACATTCTCTTTCAAAAAGTCTTGTCGTACATACTTGGTCTTAAACTGTTTTTCTGGGGCAGAAGACGTCGTGAATTTAATAGCTTTAGTTCCGGAGGTCGAGGCTTTAGGTGACAAGTGTGCAGGACTATTCTGTAAGCTGGCGGATTTGGCAGATGTTGATACCAACTTGGGTGTAGGTGCCGAAGGCTTTGGCAGCGCTTGGGCTAAAATAACCTTTTCCGCAATTGTAGCCCCGTTCATATCGCCGGTCTGTGTTGCGATTTCCCGACGCGGTACCGGTTTAGCTGCAACTGAGCTATAGGTACCGGACCTCGGGGCAGAGGGTTGGCGGAGTCGCAGGAGCTTTCGGGCTTCCAAGAAGGACACCTTCTCTTTCACCCGTATCTCCTGGATCGCTCGTTCCTCTGCAAAACGGGGGCAGTCTCGGGAAATAGATGGGTGTTCCCCGTTACAGTTCACACACGATGGAGCTGAAGCACAAGCCCCATCGTGGGAGGTGTCACCGCAGTGGACTTGCCGGTACACAACTCACTAGTGTGACCAAAACGTTGGCATTTAAAGCACCTCAGCGGATTGGGTTTATAAGGGCTCACCGTAAGGAACTTCTTACCTTCCTCTGTCCTATGAATAACCAAGTAGCGAGGACCACATGACTCGACTACTTCCTTTCCAATGTTTGCATTTAAAATAAGGGGTTTGAGTTTTGGTGCCATAGAAAAAATGGTTTAAATTCATCCCCCAGTGCTCCCCACCCACCACGGAGCCCAACGGGGGGTCACCCCACTGGGGTGACAGGGCTACACAGGGGATATAGCGGGCTCGCCGTCCCACTCACCCTGGAGTTCGGTGTAATACCTAGTCCTGGCCGATTGACTAGGGGTGGGTTAGTCCCTAGCCTCCCGTTTAGGCAAATCAGAAACCAAAGCGGTGTATTAGGCTGCGCACCCTCCCCAGTTACTGAAAGACAGAAGCCCAGGCTCAGGTACGCAACCCTCAACCAACCAGGATATTCCTCTTCACCGACACGGGTCTCCACGCACGGCCTACACGTGGGTGGGCATTTTCACCTACTGACTCCCTCACCACTCTGAGGTTGCCCACAGAGGGAGTCAAGGTGGCTCGGGACCCCGGGTGCGCCTAACCCGTACCTACCGTAGTAGGCCCCTGGGGGGACGGTAGTAAGTGTTGCTGGCGAAGTTGCATGTGCATTTGTTACTGGCAGCGACAGCTTTACTTTTGTATATACATCGACGGCAGTAAGTGTGTTCCGGTGTTGGATATGCATTTGTTACTGGGAACGACAGCTTTACTTGTATATATACACCGACGGCAGTAAATGCGCTGCCGGTGTTGAATGTGCATTTGTTACTGGGAACGACAGCTTTACTTTTGTATATACACTGACGGCAGTAACAGAGCGGACGATGTTGATTGTGCATTTGTTACTGGGAGCGACAGCTTTGCTTTTGTATATACACCGACGGCAGTAACAGTGCTGCCAATGTTGGATGTGCATTTGTTACTGGGAGCCACAGATTTACTTTTGTATATACACCACGGCAGTAAGAGTGCTGCCAATGTTGGATGTGCATTTGTTACTGAGTGCGACAGCTTTACTTTTGTATATACACCGACGGTAGTAAAAGTGCTGCCGATGTTGCATGTGCATTTGTTACTGAGAACGACAGCTTTACTTTTGTATATACCCTTCGGTAGTAAGTTTGCTGCAGGTTTTGGATGTGCATTCGTTACTTGGAGCGACAGCTTTACTTTTGTATATACACCGACAGCAGTAAGAGTATTGCCGATGGTGGATGTGCATTTGTTACTGGGAACGACTGCTTTACTTTTGTATATACACCGACGGTAGTAAGTGTGCTGCCGATGTTGGATGTGCATTTGAAACTGGGAACGACAGCTTTACTTCTGTATATACACCGACGGTAGTAACAGTGCGGCCGGTGTTGGATTTTCATTTGTTACTGAGAGCGACAGCTTTACTTTAGTATATACACCGACGGTAGTAAGTGTACTGCCGGTGCTGGATATGCATTTGTTACTGGGAGCGACAGCTTTACTTTTGTATATAAACCGACGGCAGTAAGTGTGCTGCCGGTGTTGGATGTGCATATGTTACTGGGAGCGACAGCATTACTTTTGTATATAAACCGACGGAGCTAAGAGTACTGGCGATGTTGGAAGTGCATTTCTTACTGTGAGCGACAGCTTTACTTTTGTATATACACGACGGCAGTAAGTGTGCTTCCGATGTTGGATGTGCATTTGGTACTGGGAGCGACAGCTTTACCTTCGTATATACGCGACGGTAGTAAGACTGCTCCCGATGTTGGATGTTCATTTGTTCCTGGGAACGATAGCTTTATTTTTGTATATACAACGACGGTAGTAACAGTGCTGCCGGACTTGGAAGTGCATTTGTTACTGGGAACGACCGCTTTGCTTTTGTATATACACCGACGGTAGAATTTGTGCTGGCGGTGTTGAATGTGCATTTGTTACTGGGTACGACAGCTTTACTTTTGTATATACACCGACGGTAGTAAGAGTTCTGCCGGTGTTGGATGTGCATTTGTTACTGGGAAATACAGCTTTACTTTTGTATATACACCGACGGCAGTGAGAGTGCTGTCGATGTTGGATGTGCATTTGTTACTGGGAGCGACAGCATTACTTTTGGGTATACACCACAGCAGTAAGAGTGCTGCCGATGTTGGCTGTGTATTTGTTACTGGGAATGACAGCTTTACCGTTGTATATACACCGACGGTAGTAAAAGTGCTGCCGATGTTGGATGTGCATTTGTTACTGAGGGTGACAAATTTATTTTTGTATTTACACCGACGGTAGTTAGTGTTGTGGCGAAGTTGCATGTGCATTTGTTACTGGGAGCGAAGGCTTTACATTTGTATATGCACCGACGGCAGTAAGAGTGCTGCCGATTTTGCATGTGTTATTGTTATTGGGAACGACAGCTTTACTTTTGTATATACACCGACGGCAGTAAGAGTGCTGCCGATGTTGCAGGTGTATTTGTCCCTGGGAACGACAGCTTTTCATTTGTATATACACCGACGGTAGTAAGTGTGCCGCCGATATTGGATATGCATTTGTTATTGGGAGCGACAGCTTTACCTTTGTATATGCACCGACAGAAGTAAGAGTGCTGCCGATATTGCATGTGTGTTTGCAACTGGGAACGACAGCTTTACATTTGTATATACACCGACGGTAGTAAGTGTTGCTGGCGAAGTTGCGTGTGCATTTGTTACTGGGAGCGACAGCTTTACTTTTGTATATGCACCGACGGCAGTAAATGTGCTGCCGATGTTGCATGTGTATTTGTTACTGGGAACGACAGCTTTACTTTTGTATATACACCGACGGTAGCAAGTGTGCCGCCGATGTTGGATATTATTTTGTTACTGGGAGCGGCAGCTTTACTTTTGTATATACCCCGACGGCAGTAAGTGTGCTGCCGGTGTTGGTTGTGCATTTGTTACTGGGAGCGACAGCTTTAGTTTTATATACACAACGACGGCAGCGAGAGTGCTGCCGCTGTTGGATGTGCATTTGTTACTGGGACAGACAGTTTTACTTTTGTATATACACCGTCGGCATTAAGTGTGCTGAGGATGTTGAATGAGCATTTGTTACTGTGAGCGACAGCTTTACTTTTGTACATAAATCGACGGTAGTAAGAGTGCTGCCGGTGTTGGATGTGCAAAATGTTACTGGGAAATTAAGCTTTACTTTTGTATATACACCGACGGCAGTAAGAGTGCTGCCGATGTTGGATGTGCATTTGTTACTGGCAGCGACAGCTTTACTTCTGTATGTACACCGACGGTAGTAAGTGTGCTGCCGGTGTTGTATGTGCATTTGCTACTGGGAACGACAGCTTTACTTTTGTATATACAGCGACGGTAGTAAGAGTGCTGCCGGTGTTGGATGTGCCCTTGTTACTGGGAAATACACCTTTACTTTTGTATATACACCGACGGCAGTAAGAGTGCTGCCGATGTTGGATGTGCATATGTTATTGGGAGCGACAGCTTTACTTATGTATATATACCGACATTAGTAAGTGTGCTGCCAATGTTGAATGTGCATTTGTTACTGGGAACGACAGCTTTACTTTTGTATATACACCGACGGTAGTAAGAGTCCTTCCGGTGTGGATGTGCATTTGTCACTGGGAAATACAGCTTTACTTTTGTATATACACCGACGGCAGTAAGAGTGCTGTCGATGTTGGATGTGCATTTGTAACTGGATGCCAGAGCTTTACTTTTGTATATACACCGACGGCAGTAAGAGTGCTGCCGGTGTTGGATGTGCATTTGTTACTGGGAACGACAGCTTTACTTTTGTATTTACGCCGACGGCAGTAAGTGTGCTGCCGATGTTAGATGTGCATTTGTTACTAAGAGCGACAACTTTACTCTTGTATATACACCGACGGCAGTAAGAGTGCTGCCGGTGTTGGATGTGCATTTGTTACTGGGAGCGACAGATTTCCTTTTGTATATACACCGACGGCAGTAAGAGTGCTGCCGGTGTTGGATGTGCATTTGTTACTGGGAGCGACAGCTTTACTTTCGTATACACACGACGGTAGTAAGAGTGCTACCGGTGTTAGATGTGCATTTGTTACTGGGAACGAAAGCTTTACTTTTGTATATACACGAGGGCAGTAAGTGTGCTGCCGGTATTGGATGTGCATTTGTTACTGGGAGGAACAGCTATACTATTGAATATGCACCGACGAAATAACAGTGCTGCCGGTGTTGGATGTGCATTTATTACTGGGAACGACAGCTTTACTCTTGTATATACACCGCCGGTAGTAAGTGTGCTGCCAGTGTTGGATGTGCATTTGCTACTGGGAACGACAGCTTTACTTTTGTATATACACCGACGGTAGTAAGAGTGCCGCCGGTGTTGGATGTGTATTTGTTACTGGGAAATACAGCTTTACTTTTGTATATACACTGACGGCAGTAAGAGTGTTGCCGATGTTGAATGTGCATTTGTTACTGGGAGCGACAGCTTTACTTTTGTATATACACCGACGGCAGTAAGAGTGCTGCCGTATTTGGATGTGCATTTGTTACTGGGAGCGACGGCTTTACTTTTGTATATACATCGACGGCAGTAAGAGTGCTGCCGATGTTGCATGTGTATTTGTCACTGGGAACGACAGCTTTACATTTGTATATACACCGACGGCAGTAAGAGTGCTGCCGATGTTGCATGTGTATTTGTTATTGGGAACGTCAGCTAAACTTTTGTATATACACCGACGGCAGTAAGAGTGCTGCCGATGTTGGATGTGCATTTGTTACTGGGAGCGACGGCTTTACTTTTGTATATACAGCGGCGGCAGTAAGAGTGCTGCCGATGTTGCATGTGTATTTGTCACTGGGAACGACAGCTTTACATTTGTATATTCACCGACGGTAGTAAGTGTGCCGCCGATATTGGATATGCACTTGTTATTGGGAGCGACGGCTTTACTTTTGTATATACAGCGACGGCAGTAAGAGTGCTGCCGATGTTGCATGTGTATTTGTCACTGGGAACGACAGCTTTACTTTTGTATATGCACCGACGGCAGTAAGAGTGCTGGCGAAGTTGCATATGCATTTGTCACTGGGAACGACAGCTGTACATTTGTATATACACCGACGGTAGTAAGTGTTGCTGGCGAAGTTGCATGTGCATTTGTTACTGGGAGCGACTGCTTTACTTTTGTATATGCACCGACGGCAGTAAGAGTGCTGCCGATGTTGCATGTGTATTTGTTACTGGGAACGACAGCTTTACTTTTGTATATACACCGACGGTAGAAAGTGTGCCGCCGATTTTGGATATGATTATGTTACTGGGAGCGGCAGCTTTACTTTTGTATATGCAGCGACGGCAGTAAGAGTGCTGCCGATGTTGCATGTATATTTGCTACTGGAAACGACAGCTTTACTTTTGTATATACACCGACGGTATTAAGAGTGCTGCCGGTGTTGGATGTGCATTTGTTACTGGGAAATACAGCTTTACTTTTGTATATACACCGACGACTGTAAGTGTGCTTCCGATGTTGGATGTGCATTTGTTACTGTCAGCGACAGCTTTACTTTTGTATATACCCCGACGGCAGTAAGTATGCTGTCGATGTTGGATGTGCATATGTTACTGTCAGCTACAGCTTTACTTTTGTATATACCCCGACGGTATTAAGAGTGCTGCCGGTGTTGGATGTGCATTTGTTACTGGGAAATACAGCTTTACTTTTGTATATACACCGACGACTGTAAGTGTGCTTCCGATGTTGGATGTGCATTTGTTACTGTCAGCGACAGCTTTACTTTTGTATATACCCCGACGGCAGTAAGTATGCTGCCGATGTTGGATGTGCATATGTTACTGTCAGCTACAGCTTTACTTTTGTATATACCCCGACGGCAGTAAGTGTGCTGCCGGTGTTGGATATGCATTTGTTACTGGGAACGACAGCTTTACTTTTATATATACACCGACGGCAGTAAATGCGCTGCCAGTGTTGAATGTGCATTTGTTACTGGGAACGACAGCTTTACTTTTGTATGAACACTGACGGCAGTAAGTGTGCTGCCGGTGTTGGATGTGCATTTGTTACTGGGAACGACAGCTTTGCTTTTGTATATACACCGACGGCAGTAACAGTGCTGCCAATGTTGGATGTGCATTTGTTACTGGGAGCCACAGCTTTACTTTTGTAAATACACCGACGGCAGTAAGAGCGCCGCCGATGTTTGATGTGCATTTGTTACTGGGAGCGACAGCTTTACTTTTGTATATACACCACGGCAGTAAGAGTGCTGCCAATGTTGGATGTGCATTTGTTACTGAAAACGACAGCTTTATTTTTGTATATGCAACGACGGCAGTAAGAGTGCAGTCGATGTTGCATGTGTATTTGTTACTGAGAACGACAGCTTTACTTTTGTATGTACCCGTTTGTAGTAAGTTTGCTGCCGGTGTTGGATGTGCATTTGTTACTTGGAGCGACAGCTTTACTTTTGTATACACACCGACGGCAGTAAGAGTATTGCCGATGGTGGATGTGCATTTGTTATTGGGAACGACTGCTTTACTTTTATATATACACCGACGGTAGTAAGTGTGCTGCCGATGTTGGACATGCATTAGTTACTGGGAGCGATACTTTTCCTTATGAATTTACACCGACGGTAGTAAGTGTGCTGCCGATGTTGGATGTGCATTTGTTACTGGGAGAAACAGCTTTACTTTTGTATTTACACCGACTGTAGTGAGTGTGCTGCCGAGGTTGGATGTGCATTTGAAACTGTCAACGACAGCTTTATTTCTGTATATACACCGACGGTAGTAACAGTGCTGCCGGTGTTTGATGGGCATTTGTTACAGGGAGCGACAGTTTTACTTTTGTTTATACACCGACGGTAGAAGAGTACTGCCGATGTTGGATGTGCATTGTTACTGGGAGTGACAGCTTTACTTTTGTATATACACCGACAGTAGTAAGAGTCCTGCCGGTGTGCATGTGCATTTGTCACTGGGAAATACAGCTTCACTTTTGTATATACACCGACGGCATTAAGAGCGCTGTCGATGTTGGATGTGCATTTGTTACTGGATGCCAGAGCTTTACTTTTGTATATACACCGACGGCAGTAAGAGTGCTGCCGGTGTTGGATGTGCATTTGTTACTGGGAACGACAGCTTTACTTTTGTATTTACGCCGACGGCAGTAACTGTGCTGCCGATGTTAGATGTGCATTTGTTACTAAGAGCGACAACTTTACTCTTGTATATACACCGACGGCAGTAAGAGTGCTGCCGGTGTTGGATGTGCATTTGTTACTGGGAGCGACAGCTTTACTTTTGTATATACACGACGGCAGTAAGTGTGCTGCCGGTATTGGATGTGCATTTGTTACTGGGAGGAACAGCTTTACTTTTGAATATGCACCGACGAAATTACAGTGCTGCCGGTTTTGGATGTGCATTTGTTACTGGGAACGACAGCTTTACTTTTGTATATGCACCGACGGCAGTAAGAGTGCTGGCGAAGTTGCATTGCATTTGTCACTGGGAACGACAAGTTTACATTTGTATATACACCGTAGGTAGTAAGTGTTGCTGGCGAAGTTGCATGTGCATTTGCTACTGGGAACGACAGCTTTACTTTTGTATATACACCGACGGTAGTCAGACTGCTGCCGGTGTTGGATGTGTATTTCTTACTGGGAAATACAGCTTTACTTTTGTATATACACCGACGGCAGTAAGTGTGCTGCCGGTGTTGGATGTGCATTTGTTATTGGGAACGACAGCTTTACTTTTGTATATACACCGTCGGCAGTAACAGTTTTGCCGATGTTGGATGTGCATTTGTTACTGGGAGCGACAGCTTTACTTTTGTATATACACCGACGGCAGTAAGAGTGCTGCCGGTGTTGGATGTGCATTTGTCACTGGGAAGGACAGCTTCACTTTTGTACATACACCGACAGCAGTAAGTGTGCTGGCGATGTTGTATGTGCATTTGTTACTGGGAGCGACAGCTTTACTTTTGTATATACACCGACGGCAGTATGTGTGCTGCCGATGTTGCATGTGTATTTGTTACTGGGAACGACAGCTTATCTTTTGTATATACACCGACGGCAGTAAGTGTGCTGCCGGTGTTGATGTGCATTTGTTACTGGGAAAGTCAGCTTTATTTTGTATACACACCGACGGCAGTAACAGTGCTGCCGATGTTGGTTGTACATTTATTACTGGGAGCCACAGCTTTACTTTTGTATATACACACACGGCAGTATGAGCTCTGCCGATGTTGGATGTGCATTTGTTACTGGGAGCGACATCTTTACTTTTGTATATACACCGAATGCAGTAAGTGTGCTGTCGGTGTTGGATATGCATGTGTTACTGGGAGCGACAGCTTTACTTTTGTATATACACCACGGCAGTAAGAGTGCTGTCGATGTTGGATGTGCCTTTGTTACTGGGAGCGACAGCTTTACTTTTGTATATACATCGACGGCAGTAAGTGTGTTCCGGTGACGGATATGCATTTGTTACTGGGAACGTCAGCTTTACCTTTGTATATACATCGACGGCAGTAAGTGTGCTGACGGTGTTGGATGTGTATTTGTTTTTGGGAACGACAGCTTTACTTTTGTGTATACACCGACGGCAGTAACAGTGCTGCCGATGTTGGATGTGTATTTGTTACTGGGAGCCACAGCTTTACTTTTGTATATACACTGACGGCAGTAAGAGCGCTGCCGATGTTTGATGTGCATTTGTTACTGGGAACGACAGCTTTACTTTTGTATATACACCGACGGTAGTAAAAGTGCTGCCGATGTTGGAAGTGCGTTTGTTACTGAGTGTGACAACTTTATTTTTGTATATACACCGACTGTAGTAAGTGTGCTGCCGAGGTTGGATGTGCATTTGCTACTGAGAACGACAGCTTTACTTCTGTATATACACCGACGGTAGTAACAGTGCTGCCGGTGTTTGATGTGCATTTGTTACTGGAAGCGACAGCTTTACTCTTGTTTATACACCGACGGTAGAACAGTACTGCCGATGTTGGATGTGCATTGTTAGTGGGAGCGACAGTTTTACTTTTGTATATACACCGACGGTAGTAACAATGCTGCCGGATTTGAATGTGTATTTGTTACTGGGAACGACAGCTTTACTTTTGTATATACACTGACGGTAGTAACAAAGCGGCCGGTGTTGGATTTGTATTTGTTACTGAGAGCGACAGCTTTACTTTTGTATATACATCTACGGTAGTAAGTGTACTGCTGGTGCTGGATGTGCATTTGTTACTGGGAGCGACAGCTTTACTTTTGTATATAAACCGACGGCAGTAAGTGTGCTGCCGGTGTTGGATGTGCATATGTTACTGGGAGCGACAGCTTTACTTTTGTATATAAACCGACGGAGCTAAGAGTGCTGCCGATGTTGGATGTGCATTTCTTACTGTGAGCGACAGCTTTACTTTTGTATATACACGACGGCAGTAAGTGTGCTGCTGATGTTGGATGTGCATTTGGTACTGGGAGCGACAGCTTTACCTTCGTATATACCCGACGGTAGTAAGACTGCTGCCGATGTTAGATGTGCATTTGTTCCTGGGAACGATAGCTTTACTTTTGTATATACAACGACGGTAGTAACAGTGCTGCCGGTGTTGGAAGTGCATTTGTTACTGGGAACGAAAGCTATGCTTGTGTATATACACCGACGGTAGAAATTGTGCTGCCGGTGTTGGATGTGCATTTGTTACTGGGAAATACAGCTTTACTTTTGTATATACACCGACGGTAGTGAGAGTGCTGTCGATGTTGTATGTGCATTTGTTCCTGGGAGCGACAGCTTTACTTTTGTATATACCCCGACGGCAGTAAGTGTGCTGCCGATGTTCGATGTGCATTTGTTACTGGGAGCGACAGCTTTACTTTTATATATTCACCGACGGCAGTAAGAACGCTGCCGGTGTTGGTTGTGCATTTGTTACTGGAAGCGACAGCTTTACTTTTGTATATACACCGACGGAAGTGAGAGTGCTGTCGATGTTGTATGTGCATTTGTTACTGGGAGCGACAGCTTTACTTTTGTGTATACACCACGGCAGTAAGAGTGCTGCCGATATTGGATGTTCATTTGTTACTGGGAACGACAGCTTTACTTTTGTATATACATCGACGGCAGTAAGTGTGTTCCGGTGGTGGATATGCATTTGTTACTGGGAATGACAGCTTTACCTTTGTATATACTCCGACGGCAATAAGTGTGCTGCCGGTGTTGGATGTGCATTTGTTTTTGGGAACGACAGCTTTACTTTTGTATATACACCGACGGCAGTAACAGTGCTGCCGATGTTGTATGTGCATTTGTTACTGGGAACCACAGCTTTACTTTTGTATATACACCGACGGTAGTGAGAGTGCTGTCGAGGGTGGATGTGCATTTGTTACTGAGTGTGACAACTTTATTTTTGTATATACACCGACGGTAGTAAGTGTTGCTGGCGAAGTTGCATGTGCATTTGTAACTGGGAGTGACGGCTTTACTTTTGTATATGCACCGACGGCAGTAAGAGTGCTGCCGATGTTGCATGTGTATTTGTTATTGGGAACGTCAGCTTTACTTTTGTATATACAGCGACGGCAGTAGGAGTGCTGCCGATGTTGCATGTGTATTTGTCACTGGGAACGACAGCTTTACATTTGTGTATACACCGACGGTAGTAAGTGTGCCGCCGATATTGGATATGCATTTGTGATTGGGAGCAACAGCTTTACTTTTGTATATGCACCGACGGCAGTAAGAGTGCTGCCGTCGTTACATGTGTATTTGTCACTGGGAACGACAGCTTTACTTTTGTATATACACCGACGGCAGTAAGAGTGCTGCCGTAGTTGGATGTGCATTTGTTACTGGGAGCGACGGCTTTACTTTTGTATATACATCGACGGCAGTAAGAGTGCTGCCGATGTTGCATGTGTATTTGTCACTGGGAACGACAGCTTTACATTTGTATATACACCGACGGCAGTAAGAGTGCTGCCGATGTTGCATGTGTATTTGCTATTGGGAACGTCAGCTTTACTGTTGTATATGCACCGACGGCAGTAAGAGTGCTGCCGTCGTTGCATGTGTATTTGTCACTGGGAACGACAGCTTTACTTTTGTATATGCACCGACGGCAGTAAGAGTGCTGGCGAAGTTGCATGTGCATTTGTCACTGGGAACGACAGCTTTACATTTGTATATACACCGACGGTAGTAAGTGTTGCTGGCGAAGTTGCATGTGCATTTGTTACTGGGAGCGTCTGCTTTACTTTTGTATATGCACCGACGGCAGTAAGAGTGCTGCCGATGTTGCATGTGTATTTGTTACTGGGAACGACAGCTTTACTTTTGTATATACACCGACGGTAGAAAGTGTGCCGCCGATTTTGGATATGATTTTGTTACTGGGAGCGGCAGCTTTACTTTTGTATATGCAGCGACGGCAGTAAGAGTGCTGCCGATGTTGCATGTATATTTGCTACTGGAAACGACAGCTTTACTTTTGTATATACACCGACGGTGTTAAGAGTGCTGCCGGTGTTGGATGTGCATTTGTTACTGGGAAATACAGCTTTACTTTTGTATATACACCGACGACTGTAAGTGAGCTTCCGATGTTGGATGTGCATTTGTTACTGTCAGCGACAGCTTTACTTTTGTATATACCCCGACGGCAGTAAGTATGCTGCCGATGTTGGATGTGCATATGTTACTGTCAGCGACAGCTTTACTTTTGTATATACCCCGACGGCAGTAAGTGTGCTGCCGGTGTTGGATATGTATTTGTTACTGGGAACGACAGCTTTACTTTTATATATACACCGACGGCAGTAAATGCGCTGCCAGTGTTGAATGTGCATTTGTTACTGGGAACGACAGCTTTACTTTTGTATGAACACTGACGGCAGTAAGTGTGCTGCCGGTGTTGGATGTGCATAGGTTACTGGGAACGACAGCTTTACTTTTGTATATACACTGACGGCTTTAACATAGCGGCCGATGTTGATTGTGCATTTGTTACTGGGAGCGACAGCTTTGCTTTTGTATATACACCGACGGCAGTAACAGTGCTGCCAATGTTGGATGTGCATTTGTTACTGGGAGCCACAGCTTTACTTTTGTAAATACAGCGACGGCAGTAAGAGCGCCGCCGATGTTTGATGTGCATTTGTTACTGGGAGCGACGGCTTTACTTTTGTATATGCACCGACGGCAGTAATAGTGCTGCCGATGTTGCATGTGTATTTGTTATTGGGAACGTCAGCTTTACTTTTGTATATACAGCGACGACAGTAAGAGTGATGCCGATGTTGCATGTGTATTTGTCACTGGGAACGACAGCTTTACTTTTGTATGTACCCGTCGGTAGTAAGTTTGCTGTTGGTGTTGGATGTGCATTTGTTACTTGGAGCGACAGCTTTACTTCTGTATATACACCGACGGCAGTAAGAGTATTGCAGATGGTGGATGTGCATTTGTTATTGGGAACGACTGCTTTACTTTTATATATACACCGACGGTAGTAACAGTGCTGCCGGAGTTGGATGTGTATTTGTTACTGCGAACGACAGCTTTACTTTTGTATATACACCGACGGTAGTAACAGTGCGGCCGGTGTTGGATTTGCATTTGTTACTGAGAGCGACAGGTTTACTTTTGTATATACACCGACGGTAGTAGGTGTACTGCCGGTGCTGGATGTGCATTTGTTACTGGGAGCGACAGCTTTACTTTTGTATATACACCGACGGTAGTAACAGAGCGGCCGGTGTTGGATTTGTATTTGTTACTGAGAGCGACGGCTTTACTTTTGTATATACACCGACGGTAGTAAGTGTACTGCCGGTGCTGGATGTGCATTTGTTACTGGGAGCGACAGCTTTACTTTTGTATATAAACCGAAGGCAGTAAGTGTGCTGCCGGTGTTGGATGTGCATATGTTACTGGGAGCGACAGCTTTACTTTTGTATATAAACCAAACGGAGCTGAGAGTGCTGGCGATGTTGGAATTGCATTTCTTACTGTGAGCGACAGCTTTAATTTTGGATATACACGTCGGCAGTAAGTGTGCTGCCGATGTTGGATGTGCATTTGGTACTGGCAGCGACAGCTTTACCGTCGTATATACGCGACGGTAGTAAGACTGCTGCCGATGTTGGATGTTCATTTGTTCCTGGGAACGATAGCTTTACTTTTGTATATACAACAACGGTAGTAACAGTGCTGCCGGTGTTGGAAGTGCATTTGTTACTGGGAAGGACCGCTTTGCTTTTGTATAGACACCGACGGTAGAATTTGTGCTGCCGGTGTTGAATGTGCATTTGTTACTGGGAACGACAGCTTTACTTTTGTATATACACCGACGGTAGTAAGAGTGCTGCCGGTGTTGGATGTGCATTTGTTGCTGGGAAATACAGCTTTACTTTTGTATATACACCGACGGCAGTGAGAGTGCTGTCGATGTTGGATGTGCATTTGTTACTGGGAGCGACAGCATTACTTTTGTGTATACACCACGGCAGTAAGAGTGCTGCCGATGTTGGATGTGTATTTGTTACTGGGAACGACAGCTTTACCTTTGTATATACACCGACGGTAGTAAAAGTGCTGCCGATGTTGGATGTGCATTTGTTACTGAGGGTGACAAATTTATTTTTGTATTTACACCGACGGTAGTAAGTGTTGCTGGTGAAGTTGCATGTGCATTTGTTACTGGGAGCGAAGGCTTTACATTTGTATATGCACCGACGGCAGTAAGAGTGCTGCCGATGTTGCATGTGTATTTGTTATTGGGAACGACAGCTTTACTTTTGTACATACACCGACGGCAGTAAGAGTGCTGCCGATGTTGCTGGTGTATTTGCCACTGGGAACGACAGCTTTTCATTTGTATATACACCGACTGTAGTAAGTGTGCCGCCGATATCGGATATGCATTTGTTATTGGGAGCGACAGCTTTACCTTTGTATATGCACCGACGGCAGTAAGAGTGCTGCCGATAT
The DNA here is from genome assembly GCA_030762935.1 of Hymenopus coronatus. Classification (NCBI taxonomy): domain Eukaryota; kingdom Metazoa; phylum Arthropoda; class Insecta; order Mantodea; family Hymenopodidae; genus Hymenopus; species Hymenopus coronatus. The sequence continues at coordinate 7,592,222 of CM060899.1, forward strand.
TGCATGTGTATTTGCAACTGGGAACGACAGCTTTACATTTGTATATACACCGACGGTAGTAAATGTTGCTGGCGAAGTTTCATGTGCATTTGTTACTGGGAGCGACAGCTTTACTTTTGTATATGCACCGACGGCAGTAAGAGTGCTGCCGATGTTGCATGTGCATTTGTCACTGGGAAATACAGCTTTACTTTTGTATATACACCGACGGCAGTAAGAGTGCTGTCGATGTTGGATGTGCATTTGTTACTGGATGCGAGAGCTTTGCTTTTGTATATACACCGACGACTGTAAGTGTGCTTCCGATGTTGGATGTGCATTTGTTACTGTCAGCGACAGCTTTACTTTTGTATATACCCCGACGGCAGTAAGTGTGCTGCCGATGTTGGATGTGCATATGTTACTGTCAGCGACAGCTTTACTTTTGTATATACCCCGACGGTAGTAAGTGTGCTGTAGGTGGTGGTGGTGCATTTGTTACTGGGAGCGACAGCTTTAGTTTTATGTATACAACGACTGCAGTGAGAGTGCTCTCGGTGTTCGATGTGCATTTGTTACTGCGAAAGACAGCTTTACTTTTTTAAATACACCGTCGGCATTAAGTGAGCTGCCGATGTTGAATGTGCATTTGTTACTGTGAGCGACAGCTTTTCTTTTGTATATACACTGACGGTAGTAAGAGTGCTGCCGATATTGGATATGCATTTGCTACTGGGAACGACAGCTGTACTTTTGTTTATACACTGACGGCAATAAACAGTGCTGCCGAAGTTGGATGTGCATTTCTTACTGTGAGCGACAGCTTTACTTTTTTATATACACGACGGCAGTAAGTGTGCTGCCGATTTTGGATGTGCATTTGGTACTGGGAGCGACAGCTTTACCTTCGTATATACGCGACGGTAGTAAGACTGCTGCCGATGTGTGATGTGCATTTGTTCCTGTGAACGATAGCTTTACTTTTGTATATAAAACGACGGTAGTAACTTTGCTGCCGGTGTTGAAAGTGCATTTGTTACTGGGAACGACAGCTTTGCTTTTGTATATACACCGACGGTAGAAATTGTGCTGCCGGTGTTGAATGTGCATTTGTTACTGGGAACGACAGCTTTACTTTTGAATATACACCGACGGTAGTAAGAGTGTTGCCGGTGTTGGATGTGGATTTGTTACTGGGAAATACAGCTTTACTTTTGTATATACACCGACGGTAGTGAGAGTGCTGTCGATGTTGGATGTGCATTTGTTACTGGGAGCGACAACTTTACTTTTGTATATACCCCGACGGCAGTAAGTGTGCTGCCGATGTTTGATGTGCATTTGTTACTGGGAGCGACAGCTTTACTTTTATATATTCACCGACGGCAGTAAGAACGCTGCCGGGGTTGGTTGTGCATTTGTTACTGGAAGCAACAGCTTTACTTTTGTATATACACCGACGGAAGTGAGAGTGCTGTCGATGTTTTATGTGCATTTGTTACTGGGAGCGACAGCTTTACTTTTGTGTATACACCACGGCAGTAAGAGTGCTGCCGATGTTGGTTGTGCACTTGTTACTGGAAGCGACAGCTTTACTTTTGTATATACACCGACGGAAATGAGAGTGCTGTCGATGTTTTATGTGCATTTGTTACTGGGAACGACAGCTTTACTTTTGTATATACATCGACGGCAGTAAGTGTGTTCCGGTGTTGGATATGCATTTGTTACTGGGAATGACAGCTTTACCTTTGTATATACACCGACGGCAGTAAGTGTGCTGCCGGTGTTGGATATGCATTTGTTATTGGGAACAACAGCTTTACTTTTGTATATACACTGACGGCAATAACAGTGCTGCCGATGTTGGATGTGCATTTGTTACTGGGAACCACAGCTTTACTTTTGCATATACACCGACGGTAGTGAGAGTGCTGTCGATTGTGGATGTGCATTTGTTACTGGGAGCGACAGCTTTACTTTTGTATATACATCGACGGCAGTAAGTTTGTTCCGGTGTTGGATATGCCTTTGTTACTGGGAACGACAGATTTACTTTTGTATATACACCGACGGCAGTAAGTGTATTGCCGATGTTCGATGTGCATTTGTTACTGGGAGCCACAGCTTTGCTTTTGTATATACCCTGACGGCAGTAAGAGCGCTACCGATGTTTGATGTGCATTTGTTACTGGGAGCGAAAGCTTTACTTTTGTGTATACACCACGGCAGTAAGAGTGCTGCCGATGTTGGATGTGCATATGTTACTGGGAACGACAGCTTTGCTTTTGTATATACACCGACGGTAGTAAAAGTGCTGTCGATGTTGGATGTTCATTTGTTACTGAGTGTGACAACTTTATTTTTGTATATACACCGACGGTAGTAAGTGTTGCTGGCGAAGTTGTATGTGCATTTGTTACTGGGAGCGACGGCTTTACTTTTGTATATGCACCGACGGCAGTAAGAGTGCTGCCGATGTTGCATGTGTATTTGTTATTGGGAACGTCAGCTTTACTTTTGTATATACAGCGACGACAGTAAGAGTGCTGCCGATGTTGCATGTGTATTTGTCACTGGGAACGACAGCTTTACATTTGTGTATACACCGACGGTAGTAAGTGTGCCGCCGATATTGGATATGTATTTGTTATTGGGAGCAACAGCTTTACTTTTGGATATGCACCGACGGCAGTAAGAGTGCTGCCGTCGTTACATGTGTATTTGTCACTGGGAACGACAGCTTTACTTTTGTATATGCACCGACGGCAGTAAGTGTGCCGCCGATGTTGGATATGATTTTGTTACTGGCAGCGGCAGTTTTACTTTTGTATATGCAGCGACGGCATTAAGAGTGCTGCCGATGTTGCATGTATATTTGCTACTGGGAACGACAGCTTTAGTTTTGTATATACACCGACGGTATTAAGAGTGCTGCCGGTATTGGATGTGCATTTGTTACTGGGAAATACAGCTTTACTTTTGTATATACACCGACGACTGTAAGTGTGCTTCCGATGTTGGATGTGCATTTGTTACTGTCAGCGACAGCTTTACTTTTGTATATACCCCGACGGCAGTAAGTGTGCTGCCGATGTTGGATGTGCATATGTTACTGGGAACGACAGCTTTACTGTTGTATATACACCGACGGCAGTAAGTGTGAGGCCGGTGTTGGATGTGCATTTGTTCGTGGGAACGATAGCCTTACTTTTGTATATACAACGACACCAGTAAGAGTGCTGCCGGTGTTGGAGGTGCATTTGTTACTGGGAACGACAGCTTTGCTTTTGTATATATACCGACAGTAGTAAGTGTGCTGCCGGTGTTGAATGTGCATTTGTTATTGGGAACGACAGCTTTACTTTTGTATATACACCGACGGCAGTAAGTGTGCTGCCGATGTTGGATGTGCATTTGTTACTGTCAGCGACAGCTTTACTTTTGTATATACCCCGACGGCAGTAAGTGTGCTGCCGTTGTTCGATGTGCATTTGTTACTGGGAGCGACAGCTTTACTTATATATATTCACCGACGGCAGTAAGTGTGCTGCCGGTGTTGGATGTGCATTTGTTATTGGGAACGACAGCTTTACTTTTGTATATACACCGACGTCAGTAACAATGCTGCCGATGTTGGATGTGCATTTGTTACTGGGATATACAGCTTTACTTTTGTATATACACCGACGGCAGTAAGAGTGCTGCCGATGTTCGATGTGCATTTGTTACTGGGAGCCACAGCTTTTCTTTTATATATTCACCGACGGCAGTAAGTGTGCTGCCGGTGTTGGATGTGCATTTGTTATTGGGAACGACAGCTTTACTTTTGTATATACACCGACGTCAGTAACAATGCTGCCGATGTTGGATGTGCATTTTTTACTGGGAGCCACAGCTTTACTTTTGTATATACACCGACGGCAGTAAGAGCGCTGCCGATGTTTGATGTGCACTTGTTACATGGAGCGACAGCTTTACTTTTGTGTATACACCACGGCAGTAAGAGCGCTGCCGATGTTGGATATTCATTTGTTACTGGGAGCGACAGCTTTACTTTTGTATATACACCGACGGTAGTAAAAGTGCTGCCGATGTTAGATGTGCGTTTGTTACTGAGTGTGACAACTTTATTTTTGTATATACACCGACAGTAGTAAGTTTGCTGCCGAGGTTGGATGTGCATTTGCTACTGGGAACGACAGCTTTACTTCTGTATATACACCGACGGTAGTAACAGTGCTGCCGGTGTTTGATGTGCATTTGTTACTGGGAGCGACAGCTTTACTTTTGTTTATACACCGACGGTAGAAGAGTACTGCCGATGTTGGATGTGCATTGTTACTGGAAGCGACAGCTTTACTTTTGTATATACACCGACGGTAGTAACAATGCTGACCGAGTTGGATGTGTATTTGTTACTGGGAACGACAGCTTTACTTTTGTATATCCACCGACGGTAGTAACAGTGCGGCCGGTGTTGGATGTGCATATGTTACTGGGAGCGACAGCTTTACTTTTGTATATAAACCGACGGAGCTAAGAGTGTTGCCGATGTTGGATGTGCATTTCTTACTGTGAGCGACAGCTTTACTTTTGTATATACACAACGGCAGTAAGTGTGCTGCCGATTTTGGATGTGCATTTGGTACTGGGATCGACAGCTTTACCTTCGTATATACGATACGGCAGTAAGACTGCTGCCGGTGTTGGATGTGTATTTGTTCCTGGGAACGATAGCTTTACTTTTGTATATACAACGACGGTAGTAACAGTGCTGCCGGTGTTGGAGGTGCATTTGTTATTGGGAACGACAGCTTTGCTTTTGAATATACACCGACGGTAGTAAGAATGCTGCCGTTGTTGGATGTGCATTTGTTACTGTGAAATACAGCTTTACTTTTGTATATAAACCGGCGGTAGTGAGAGTGCTGTCGATGTTGGATGTGCATTTGTTACTGGGAGCTCCAGCTTTACTTTTGTATATACATCGACGGCAGTAAGTGTGTTTCGGTGTTGGATATGCCTTTGTTACTGGGAACAACAGATTTACTTTTGTATATACACCGACGGCAGTAAGTGTGCTGCCCATGTTGGATGCGCATTTGTTACTGGGAGCCACAGCTTTGCTTTTGTATATACCGACGGCAGTAAGAGCGCTACCGATGTTTGATGTGCATTTGTTACTGGGAACGACAGCTTTACTTTTGTATATACACCAACGGTAGTAAAAGTGCTGCCGATGTTAGATGTGCATTTGTTACTGAGAGTGACAACTTTATTTTTGTATATACACCGACGGTAGTAAGTGTTGGTGGCGAAGTTGCATGTGCATTTGTTACTGGGAGCGACGGCTTTACATTTGTATATACACCGACGGCAGTAAGAGTGCTGCCGATGTTGCATGTGTATTTGTTATTGGGAACGTTAGCTGTACTTTTGTTTCTACACCGACGGCAGTAAGAGTGCTGCCGATGTTGCATATGTATTTGTCACTGGGAACGACGGCTTTACATTTGTATATACACCGACGGTAGTAAGTGTGCCGCCAATATTGGATATGCATTTGTTATTGGGAGCGACAGCTTTACTTTTGAATATGCACCGACGGCAGCAAGAGTGCTGCCGTCGTTGCATGTGTGTTTGTCAGTGGGAACGACAGCTTTACTATAGTATATGCACCGACGGCAGTAACAGTGCTGGCGAAGTTGCATGTGCATTTGTCACTGGGAACGACAGCTTTACATTTGTATATACACCGACGGTAGTAAGTGTTGCTGGCGAAGTTGCATGTGCATTTGTTACTGGGAACGACAGCTTTACTTTTGTATATGCACCGACGGCAGTAAGAGTGCTGCCGATGTTGCATGTGTATTTGTTACTGGGAACGACAGCTTTACTTTTGTATATACACCGACGGTATTAAGAGTGCTGCCGGTGTTGGATGTGCATTTGTTACTGGGAAATACAGCTTTACTTTTGTATATACACCGACGACTGTAAGTGTGCTTCCGATGTTGGATGTGCATTTGTTACTGTCAGCGACAGCTTTACTTTTGTGTATACCCCGACGGCAGTAAGTGTGCTGCCGATGTTGGATGTGCATATGTTACTGTCAGCGACAGCTTTACTTTTGTATATACCCCGACGGCAGTAAGTGTGCTGCTGGTGTTGGTTGTGCATTTGTTACTGGGAGCGACAGCTTTAGTTTTATATATATAAACGACGGCAGTGAGAGTGCTGCCGGTTTTCGATGTACATTTGTTACTGGGAAAGACAGCTTTACTTTTGTATATACACCGTCGGCATTAAGTGTGCTGCCGATGTTGGATGTGCATTTGTTACTGGGAGCGACAGCTTAACTTTTGTATATACATCGACGGCGGTAAGAGTGCTGCCGATGTTGGATGTGCATTTGTTGCTGTGAGCGACAGCTTTACTTTTGTATATACACGACGGGAGTAAGTTTGCTGCTGATGTTGGATGTGCATTTGGTACTGGGAGCGACAGCTTTACCTTCGTATATACGCGACGGTAATAAGACTGCTGCCGATGTTGGATGTGCATTTGTTACTGGGAACGACAGCTTAACTGTTGTATATACACCGACGGCAGTAAGTGTGAGGCCGGTGTTGGATGTGCATTTGTTCCTGGGAACGATAGCTTTACTTTTGTATATACAACACAGCAGTAAGAGTGCTGCCGGTGTTGGATGTGCATTTGTTAATTGGGAAATACGGCTTTACTTTTGTATATACACCGACGGCAGTAAGAGTGCTGTCGATGTTGGATGTGCATTTGTTACTGGGTGCAACAGCTTTACTTTTGTTTATACACCGACGGCAGTAAGAGTGCTGCCGGTGTTGGAGGTGCATTTGTTACTGGGAACGACAGCTTTGCTTTTGTATATATACCGACGGTAGTAAGTGTGCTGCCGGTGTTGGATGTGCATTTGTTACTGGGAACGACAGTTTTACTTTTGTTTATACACTGAGGCAGTAAGTGTGTTCCGTTGTTGGATATGCATTTGTTACTGGGAACGACAGTTTTACTTTTGTATATACACTGACGGCAGTAACAGTGCTGCCGATGTTGGATGTGCATTTGTTACTTGGAACCACAGCTTTACTTTTGTATATAAACCGACGGCAGTAAGAGCGCTGCCGATGTTTGAAGTGCATTTGTTACTGGGAGCGACAGCTTTACTTTTGTGTATACACCACGGCAGTAAGAGTGCTGCCGATGTTGGATGTGCATTTGTTACTGGGAACGACAGCTTTACGTTTGTATATACACCGACGGCAGTAAGTGTGCTGCCGATGTTCGATGTGCATTTGTTACTGGTAACGACAGCTTTACTTTTATAAATTCACCGACGGCAGTAAGAGTGCTGCCGGTGTTGGAGGTGCATTCGTTACTGGGAAATACATCTTTACTTTTGTATATACACCGACGGCAGTAAGAATGCTGCCGATGTTCGATGTGCATTTGTTACTGGGAGCGACAGCTTTACCTTTATATATTCACCGACGGCAATAAGTGTTCTGCCGGTGTTGGATGTGCATTTGTTTTTGGGAACGACAGCTTTACTTTTGTATATACACCGACGGCAGTAACAGTGCTGCCGATGTTGCATGTGCATTTGTTACTGGGAGCCACAGCTTTACTTTTGTATATACACCTCCGGCAGTAAGAGCGCTACCGATGTTTGATGTGCATCTTTTACTGGCAGCGACAGCTATACTTTTGTGTATACACCACGGCAGTAAGAGCACTGAAGATGTTGGATGTTCATTTGTTACTGGGAACGACAGGTTTACTTTTGTATATACACCGACGGTAGTAAAGTGCTGCCGGTGCTGATTGTGCATTTGTTACTGAGAGCGACAGCTTTACTTTTGTATACACACCGACGGTAGTAAGTGTAATGCCGGTGCTGAATGTGCATTTGTTACTGGGAGCGACAGATTTACTTTTGTGTATAAACCGACGGCAGTAAGTTTGCTGCCGGTGTTGGATGTGCATATGTTACTGGGAGCGACAGCTTTACTTTTGTATATAAACCGACGGAGCTAAGAGTGCTGCCGATGTTGGATGTGCATTTCTTACTGTGAGCGACAGCTTTACTTTTGTATATACACGACGGCAGTAAGTGTGCTACCGATGTTGGATGTGCATTTGGTACTGGGAGCGACAGCTTTACCTTCGTATATACGCGACGGTAGTAAGACTGCTGCCGATGATGGATGTGCATTTGTTCCTGGGAACGATAGCTTTACTTTTGTATATTCAACGACGATAGAAATTGTGCTGCCGGTGTTGAATGTGCATTTGTTACTGGGAACGACAGCTTTACTTTTGTATATACACCGACGGTAGTAAGAGTGCTGCCGGTGTGGATGTGCATTTGTTACTGGGAAATACAGCTTAATTTTGTATATACACCGACGGCAGTAAGTGTGCTGCCGATGTTGGATGTGCATTTGTTACTGGGAGCCACAGCTTTGCTTTTGTATATACATCGACGGCAGTAAGAGCGCTACCGATGTTTGATGTGCATTTATTACTGGGAGCGACAGCTTTAATTTTGTGTATACACCACGGCAGTAAGAGTGCTGCCGATGTTGGATGTGCATTTGTTACTGGAAACGACAGCTTTACTTTTGTATATACACCCACGGTAGTAAAAGTGCTGCCGATGTTGGATGTGCATTTGTTACTGAGTGTGCCAACTTTATTTTTGTATATACACCGACGGTAGTAAGTGTTGCTGGCGAAATTGCATGTGCATTTGTTACTGGGAGCGACGGCTTTACTTTTGTATATACACTGACGGCAGTAAGAGTGCTGCCGATGTTGCATGTGTATTTGTCACTGGGAACGAAAGCTTTACATTTGTATATACACCGACGGTAGTAAGTGTGCCGCCGATATTGGATATGCATTTGTTATTGGGAGCGACAGCTTTACTTTTGTATATGCACCGACGGCAGTAAGAGTGCTGCCGACGTTGCATGTGTATTTGTCACTGGGAACGACAGCTTTACTTTTGTATATGCACCGACGGGAGTAAGAGTGCTGGCGAAGCTGCATGTGCATTTGTCACTGGGAACGACAGCTTTACATATGTATATACACCGACGGTAGTAAGTGTTGCTGGCGAAGTTGCATGTGCATTTGTTACTGGGAGCGACAGCTTTACTTTTGTATATGCATCCGACGGCAGTAAGAGTGCTGCCGATGTTGCATGTGTATTTGTTACTGGGAACGACAGCTTTACTTTTGTATATACACCGACGGTAGCAAGTGTGCCGCCGATGTTGTATATGATTTTGTTACTGGGAGCGGCAGTTTTACTTTTGTATATGCAGCGACGGCAGTAAGAGTGCTGCCGATGTTGCATGTATATTTGCTACAGGGAACGACAGCTGTACTTTTGTATATACACCGACGGTATTAAGAGTGCTGCCGATATTGGATGTGCATATGTTACTGTCAGCGACAGCTTTACTTTTGTACATACCCCGACGGCAGTAAGTGTGCTGACGTGTCGGTTGTTCATTTGTTACTGGGAGCGACAGCTTTATTTTGTATATACACCGACGACTGTAAGTGTGCTGCCGATGTTGTATGTGCATTTGTTACTGTCAGCGACAGCTTTACTTTTGTATATACCCCAACAGCAGTAAGTTTGCTGCCGATGTTGGTTGTGCATATGTTACTGTCAGGGACAGCTTTACTTTTGTATATACCCCGACAGCAGTAAGTGTGCTGACGTGTTGGTTGTGCATTTGTTACTGGGAGCGACAGCTTTAGTATTATATATACAACGACGGCAGTGGGAGTGCTGCCGGTGTTGGATGTGCATTTGTTACTGGTAAAGACAGCTTTACTTTTGTATATACACCTAAGGCAAAGTGTGCTGCCGATGTTGAATGTGGATTTGTTACTGGGAGCGACAGATTTACCTTTTTATATACACTGGCGGCAATAAGTGTGCAGCCGGTGTTGGATGTGCATTTGTTACTAGGAACGACAGTTATACTTTTGTATATACACCGACGGCAATAAATGTGCTGCCGGTGTTGGATGTGCATTTGTTACTGGGAGCGACAGCTGTACTTTTGTATACACACCGACGGCAGTAAGAGTGCTACCGATGTTGGATGTGAATTTGTTACTGGGAACGGCAGCTTTTCTTTTGTATATATACCGACGGTAGTAAGTGTGCTGCCGCTGTTGGAATAAATTTGTTACTGGGAGCGACAGCTTTACTTTTGTATATACACCTACGGTATAAAGTGTGCTGCCAATGTTGGCTGTGCATTTGTTACTGGGAGCGACAGCTTTTCTTTTGTGCTTACACCGACGGCAGTAAGAGTGCTGCCGATGTTGGATGTGCATTTGTTATTGGGAGCGACAGCTTTACTTTTGTATATACACTGACGGCAGTAAGAGTGCTGCCGATCTTCCATTTGCATTTCTTACTGCGAACGACAGCTGTACTTTTGTATATACCACGACGGCAGTAAGTGCGCTGCCGGTGTTGGATGTGCATTTGTTACTGGGTACGACAGCTTTACTTTTGTATATACACCTACAGCAGTAACAGTGCTGCCGGTGTTGGGTGTGCATTTGTTACTGAGAAAGACAGCTATACTTTTGTTTATACACCGACGGCGGTAAGTGTGCAACCGGTGTTGGGTGTGCATTTGTTACTGGGACTCACAGCTTTACTTTTGTATATACACCGACGTTAGTAAGTGTGCTACCAATGTTGGATGTGTGTTTGTTACTGGGAGCGACAGCTTTACTTTTATAAATACGCCGACGGAAGTATATTTATTTTTATTTATTTATTTATTTATTTATGCTAAGCATTATACAGGTGAATATGATCGGTGTTCAGCCCTGGCTCTTTACCGGTCATACTCATATTTTACAATAGTTTATTAATTCTAGTTTATTGCATCATTTTGTCTATTTACTGTCCATATCCATTTATTTTTCACTTTGCATAAGAATTGTCCAATCTTCTTACTATCTTTTTGAAACATTTCAACTACTACTACATTTCTATCTATTTTAAACCATTTCTTATTAATATACTGGGTATACACCACAGCAGTAAGAGTGCTGCCGATGTTGGCTGTGTATTTGTTACTGGGAATGACAGCTTTACCGTTGTATATACACCGACGGTAGTAAGTGTGCTGCCGATGTTGGTTGTGCATTTGTTACTGGGAACTACAGCTTTACTTTTGTATATACAACGACGGCAGTAAGAGTGCTGCCGATGCTGGGTATGCATTTTTTACTGCGATTGACAGCTTTACTTTTGTATATACAGGACGGCAGTACGTGTATGCCGATGTTGGATGTGCTTTTGTTACTGGGAGCGACAGCTATTCTTTTGTATATACACCGACGGCAGTAAGAGTGCTGCCGATGTTGGATGTGCATTTGTTACGTGGAACGACAATTTACTTTTGTTTATTCACGACGGTAGTAGGGGTGCTGCTGATGTTGGATGTGCAATTGTTACTGGGAACGACAGCTTTACTTTTGTATATACACCGACGGCAGTAACAGTGCTGCCGATGTTGTATGTGCATTTGTTACTGGGAGCGACAGCTTTACCTATGTATATACACCGACGGCAGTAAGTGTGCTGTCAGTGCATTTGTTACTGGGAGCACACCTTTATTTTGTATATACACCGACGGTAGTAAGAGTGCTGTCAGTGCATTTGTTACTGGGAGCGACAGCTTTACTTCTGTATATACACTGACGATAGTAAGAGTGCTTCCGTTGTTGCATGTGCATTTTTTACTGGGAGCGACAGCTTTACTTTTGTATATACACCTACGGCAAAGTGTGCTGCCGATGTTGGATGTGGATTTGTTACTGGGAGCGACAGCTTTACCTTTTTATATACACCGGCGGCGGTAAGTGTGCTGCCGGTGTGGATGTGCATTTGTTGCTGGGAACGACAGCTATACTTTTGTATATACACCGACGGCAATAAATGTGCTGCCGGTGTTGGATGTGCATTTGTTACTGGGAACGGCAGCTTTTCTTTTGTATATATACCGACGGTAGTAAGTGTGCTGCCGCTGTTGGATTAAATTTGTTACTGGGAGCGACAGCTTTACTTTTGTAAATACACCGACGGTATTAAGTGTGCTGCCAATGTTTGATGTGCATTTGTTACTGGGAGCAAATGCTTTCCTTTTGTACATACACGACGGCAGTAACTGTGCTGCCGATGTTAGATGTGCATTTGTTACTGGAAGCGACAGCTTTACTTTTGTATATACACCGACAGCAGTAAGAGTGCTGCCGCTGTTGTATGTGCATTTGTTACTGGGAGCGACAGCTTTAGTTATGTATATACACCGACGGCAGTAAGTGTGCTGTCAGTGCATTTGTTACCGGGAGCGACAGCTTTACTTTTGTATATACACCGACGGTAGTAAGAGTGCTGCCGGTGTTGTATGTGCATTTGTTAAAGGGAGCGACAGCTTTACTTTTGTATATACACCTACGGCAAAGTATGTTGGATGTGGATTTGTTACCGGGAGCGACAGCTTTACTTTTGTATGTACACCTACGGCAAAGTGTGCTGCCGATGTTGGATGTGGATTTGTTACTGGGAGCGACAGCTTTACCTTTTTATATACACCGGCGGCAGTAAGTGTGCTGCCGGTGTTGGATGTACATTTGTTGCTGGGAACGACAGCTATACTTTTGTATATACACCGACGGCAATAAATGTGCTGCCGGTCTTGCATGTGCATTTTATTACCGGGAGCGACAGCTTTACTTTTGTATATACACCGACGGTAGTAAGAGTGTTGCCGGTGTTGTATGTGCATTTGTTATCGGGAGCGACAGCTTTATGTAGGTATATACACCTACGGCAAAGTTTGCTACCGATTTTGGATGTGGATTCGTTACTAGGAGCGACAGCTTTACCTTTTTATATACACCGGCGGCAGTAAGTGTGCTGCCGGTGTTGGATGTGCATTTGTTACTGGGAGCGACAGCTATACTTTTGTATACACACCGACGGCAGTAAGAGTGCTACCGATGTTGGATGTGCATTTGTTACTGGGAACGGCAGCTTTTCTTTTGTATATATACCGACGGTAGTAAGTGTGCTGCCGCTGTTGGATTAAATTTTTTTACTGGGAGCGACAGCTTTACTTTTGTATATACACCGACAGTACTAAATGTGCTGCCAATGTTGGCTGTGCATTTGTTACTGGAGGCAAATGCTTTCCTTTTGTGTATACACGACGGCAGTAACTGTGCTGCCGATGCTGGATGTGCATTTGTTACTGGGAGCGACAGCTTTACTTTTGTATATACACAGACGGAGGTAAGTGTGCTGCCGGTGTTGGATGTGCATTTGTTACTGGGAGCGACAGCTTTTCTTTTGTATATACACCGACGGCAGTAAGAGTGCTGCCGATGTTGGATGTGCATTTGTTATTGGGAGCGACAGCTTTACTTTTGTATAACACCGAGGGCAGTAAGAGTGCTGGCGATTTTCCATTTGCATTTCATACTGCGAACGTCAGCTTTACTTTTGTATATACACCGACGGTAGTTAGAGTGCTGCCGTAGTTGGATGTTCATTTGTTACTGGGAGTGACAGCTTTACTTTTGTAAATGGACGACGGCAGTAAGTGTGCTGCCGATGTTGGATGTGCATTTGTTATTGGGAGCGACAGCTATACTTTTGTAAATACACTGACGGCAGTAATTGTGCTGCCGATGTTGGAAGTGCATTTGTTACTGGGAACGACAGCTTTACTTTTGTATATACACCGACGGTAGTAAGAGTGCTGCCGGGGATGTATGTGCATTTGTTACCGGGAGCGACAGCTTTACTTTTGTATATACACCGACGGCAATAAATGTGCTGCGGGTGTTGGATGTGCATTTGTTACTGGGAACGGCAGCTTTTCTTTTGTATATATACCGACGGTGGTAAGTGCGCTGCCGCTGTTGGATTAAATTTGTTACTGGGAGCGACAGCTTTACTTTTGTATATACACCGACGGTATTAAGTGTGCTGCCAATGTTGGATGTGCATTTGTTACTGGGAGCAAATGCTTTCCTTTTGTATATACACGATGGCAGTAACTGTGCTGCCGATGTTGGATGTGCTTTTGTTACTGGGAGCGACAGCTTTACTTTTGTATATACACAGACGGTAGTAAGAGTGCCTCCGGTCTTGCATGTGCATTTTATTACCGGGAGCGACAGCTTTACTTTTGTATATACACCGGCGGTAGTAAGAGTGCTGCCGGTGTTGTATGTGCATTTGTTACCGGTAGCGACAGCTTTATTTAGGTATATAACCTACGGCAAAGTCTGCTGCCGATTAAAATGTGGATTTGTTACTGGGAGCGACAGCTGTACTTTTGTATATACAGGACGGCATTAAGTGTGCTGCCGATGTTGGATGTGCATTTGTTATTGGGAGCGACAGCTTTACTTTTGTATATACACCGACGGCAGTAAGAGTGCTGCCGATTTTCCATTTGCATTTCTTACTGCGAACGACAGCTTTACTTTTGTATATACCACGACAGCAGTAAGTGCGCTGCTGGTGTTGGATGTGCATTTGTTACTGGGAACGACAGCTTTACTTTTGTATATACACCGACAGCAGTAACAGTGCTGCCGGTGTTGGATGTGCATTTGTTACTGGGAAAGACAGCTATACTTTTGTATATACACCGACGGCGGTAAGTGTGCTACCGGTGTTGGATGTGCATTTGTTACTGGGAGCGACAGCTTTACTTTTGTATATACACCGACGGTAGTAAGTGTGCTACCAATGTTGGATGTGCGTTTGTTACTGGGAGAGACAGCTTTACTTATGTATATACAACGACGAGAGTAAGAGTGCTGCCGATGTTGGATGTGCATTTTTTACAGGGAACGACAGCTTTACTTTTGTATATACGCCGACGGAAGTAAGTCTGCTGCCGATGTTGGATGTGCATTTTTTACTGGGATTGACAGCTTTGCTTTTGTATATACAGGACGGCAGTAAGTGTGCTGCTGATGTTGGATGCGCTTTTGTTACTGGGACTGACATATTTACTTTTGTATATACACCGACAGCAGTAAGAGTGCTGCCGATGTTGGATGTGCATTTGTTACGTAGAACGACAACTTTAATATTGTAATTACACGACGGGAGTAGGAGTGCTGCCCAGTTAGGATGTGCATTTGTAACTGGGAAAGACAGCTTTACCTTTGTATATACCATGACGGCAGCAAGTGTTTGCCGGTTTTGGATGTGCATTTGTTACTGGGAGCGACAGCTCTACGTTTGAATATACACAGACGGCAGTAAGTGTGCTGCCGGTGTTGAATGAACATTTGTTACTGGGAACGACAGCTTTACTTTTGTATATACACCGACGGCAGTAAGTCTGCTGCCGGTGTTGCATGTGCATTTGTTACTGGGAGCGACAGCTTTACTTTTGTATATACACCGACGCCAGTAACGGTGCTGCCGATATTAGATGTGCATTTTTTACTGGGAACGACAGCTTTACTTTTGTATATACGCCGACGGTAGTAAGTGTGCTGCCGATGTTGGTTGTACATTTGTAACTGGGAACGACAGCTTTACTTTTGTATATACACCGACGGTAATAAGAGTGCTGCCGGTGTTGGATGTGCATTTGTTACTGGGAGTGACAGCTTTACTTTTGTAAATACACGACGGCAGTAAGTGTGCTGCCGATGTTGGATGTGCATTTGTTATTGAGAGCGACAGCTTTACTTTTGTAAATACACTGACGGCAGTAAGTGTGCTGCCGGTGTTGGATGTGCATTTGTTACCGGGAGCGACAGCTTTACTTTTGTATATACACCGGCGGCAGTAAGTGTGCTGCCGGTGTTGGATGTGCATTTGTTACTGGGAACGACAGCTATACTTTTGTATATACACCGACGGCAATAAATATGCTGGCGGTGTTGGATGTGCATTTGTTACTGGGAGCGACAGTTTTACTTATGTGTATACACCGACAGCAGTAAGTGTGCTGTCAGTGCATTTGTTACTGGGAGCGACAGCTTTACTTTTGTATATACATCGACGGTAGTAAGAGTGCTGTCAGTGCATTTGTTACTGGGAGCGACAGCTTTACTTTTGTATATACACCGACGGTAGTAAGAGTGCTGCCGGTGATGTATGTGCATTTGTTACCGGGAGCGAAAACTTTACTTTTGTATATACACCTACGGCAAAGTGTGCTGCCGATGTTGGATGTGGATTTGTTACTGGGAGCGACAGCTTTACCTTTTTATATACACCGGCGGCGGTTAGTGTACTGCCGGTGTTGGATGTGCATTTGTTACTGGGAACGACAGCTATACTTTTGTATATACACCGACGGCAATAAATGTGCTGCAGGTGTTGGATGTGCATTTGTTACTGGGAACGGCAGCTTTTCTTTTGTATATATACCGACTGTAGTAAGTGACCTGCCGCTGTTGGATTAAATTTGTAACTGAGAGCAACAGCTTTACTTATGTATATACACCGACGGCAGGAAGAGTGCTGCCGATGTTGGATGTGCATTTGTTACTGGGAGCAAATGCTTTCCTTTTGTATATACACAACGGCAGTAACTGTGCTGCCGATGTTGGATGTGCATTTGATACTGGGAGCGACAGCTTTACTTTTGTATATACACAGACGGAGGTAAGTGTGCTGCCGGTGTTGGATGTGCATTTGTTACTGGGAGCGACAGCTTTACTTTTGTGTATACACCGACGGCAGTAAGAATGCTGCCGAAGTTGGTTGTGTTTATATTACCGGAAACGACAGCTATACTTTTGTATATACACCGACGGCGGTAAGTGTGCTGCCGGAGTTGGATGTGCATTTGTTACTGGGAACAACAGCTTTACTTTTAGAAATACACCGACGGTAGTAAGTGTGCTGCCGATGTTGGATGTGCATTAGTTACTGGGAACGACAGCTTTACCTTTGTATATACACCGACAATAGTAATTGTGCTGCCGATGTTGGATGTGCATTAGTTACTGCGAGCGACAGCTTAACTTTTGTATATACACGACGGTAGTAGATGTGCTACTAATTTTGGATGGGCATTTGTTACTGGGAGCGACAGCTTTACATTTGTATATACAACGACGCCAAAAAGAGTGCTGCCGATGTTTCATGTGCAATTTTTACTGGGAACGACAGCTTTACTTTTGTATATACGCCGACGGAAGTAAGTGTGTGCCGATGTTGGATTTGCATTTTTTACTGTGATTGACAGCTTTACTTTTGCATATACAGGACGGCAGTAAGCGTGCTGCCGATGTTGCATGTGCTTTTGTTACTGTGAGAGACAGCTTTGCTTTTGTATGTACTACGACAGCAGTAAGAGTGCTGCCGACGTTGGATGTGCATTTGTTACGCGGAACGACAACTTTACTTTTGTATATACACCGACAGCAGTAAGAGTGCTGCCGATGTTGGATGTGCATTTGTTACGTGGAACGACAACTTTAATATTGTATATACACGACGGTAGTAGGAGTGCTGCCGATGTAGGATGTGCATTTGTAACTGGGAAAGACAGCTTTACCTTTGTATGTACACCGACGGCAGCAAGTGTGGTGCCGGTGTTGGATGTGCAATTGTTACTGGGAACGACAGCTTTACTTTTGTATATACACCGACGGCAGTATGTGTGCTGTCAGTGCATTTGTTACAGGGAGCGACAGCTTTGCTTCTGTATATACACCGACGGTTGTAAGAGTGCTGCCGGTGTTGGATGTGCATTTGTTACTGGGAGTGACAGCTTTACTTTTGTAAATACATGACGGCAGTAAGTGTGTTGCCGATGTTGGATGTGCATTTGTTATTGGGAGCGACAGCTTTACTTTTGTATAACACCGAGGGCAGTAAGAGTGCTGGCGATTTTCCATTTGCATTTCATACTGCGAACGTCAGCTTTACTTTTGTATATACACCGACGGTAGTTAGAGTGCTGCCGTAGTTGGATGTTCATTTGTTACTGGGAGTGACAGCTTTACTTTTGTAAATAGACGACGGCAGTAAGTGTGCTGCCGATGTTGGATGTGCATTTGTTATTGGGAGCGACAGCTATACTTTTGTAAATACACTGACGGCAGTAAGTGTGTTGCCGATGTTGGAAGTGCATTTGTTACTGGGAGCGACAGCTTTACTTTTGTCTATACACAGACGGTAGTAAGAGTACTGCCGGATTTGGATGTGCATTTGTTACCGGGAGCGACAGCTTTAGTTTTGTATATACACATACGGCAGTAAGTGTGCTGCCGATGTTGGATGTGGATTTGTTACTGGCAGTGACAGCTTTACCTTTCTATATACACCGGCGGCAGTAAGAGTGCTGCCGGTGTTGTATGTGCATTTGTTACTGGGAACTACAGCTATACTTTTGTATCTACACCGACGGCAATAAATGTGCTGCCGGTGTTGGATGTGCATTTGTTACTGGGAGCGACAGCTTTACTTTTGTATATACACCAACGGCAGTAAGAGTGCTGCCGATGTTGGATGTGCAATTGTTACTGGGAGCGACAGCTTTACTTTTGTATATACACCGAAGGCAGTAAGTGTGGTGCCGGTGTTGGATGTGCAATTGTTACTGGGAACGACAGCTTTACTTTTGTATATACACCGACGGGAGTAACAGTGCTTCCGATGTTGTATGTGCATTTGTTACTGGGAGCGACAGCTTTACTTTTGTATATACAACGACGGCAGTAAGAGTGCTGCCGATATTGGATGAGCATTTATTACTGGGAACGACAGCTTTACTTTTGTATATATACCGACAGCAGTAAGCGTGCTGCCGATGTTGGATGTGCATTTGTTACTGGGAACGACAGGCTTAGTTTTGTATATACAGGAATGCTGTAAGTGTGCTGCTGATGTAGGATGTGCATTTGTTAATGCGAACGACAGCTTTTCCTTTCTGTATACAACGACGGCAGTAAGTGTGCTGCCGGTGTTGGATGTGCATTTGTTACTGGGAACGACAGCTTAACTTTTGTATATACACCAACGGCAGTAACAGTGCTGCCGATGTTGGATGTGCATTTGTTACTGGGAACGACAGCTATACTTTTGTATATACACCGACGGCGGTAAGTGTGTGGCCGGTGTTGGATGTGCATTTGTTACTGAGAACAACAGCTTTACTTTTATATATTTACCGACGGTAGTAACAGTGCTACCAGTGTTGGATGTGGATATGTTACTGGGAGCGACAGCTTTACTTTTGTGTATACATCGACGGTAGTAATTGTGCTGCCGATGTTGGATGTGCATTTGTTACTGGGAGTGATAGTTTAACCTTTGTATATACACGACGGTAGTAAGTGTGCTTCCGGTGTTGGATGTGCATTTGTTACTGGGAGCGACAGCCTTACTTTTGTATATACACCGACGGCAGTAAGTGTGCTGCCGGTGTTGGATGTGCTTTTGTTACTGGGAGCGACAACTTTACTTGGGTATATACACAGACGGTAGTAAGTGTGCTACCGCTGTTGGATGTGCATTTGTTACTGGGAGCGACAGCTTTACTTTTGTATATACACGACGGCAGTAAATGTGCTGCCGATGTTGGATGTGAATTTGTTACATGGAGCGACAGCTTTACTTTTGTACATACACCGACGGAAGTAAGTGTTTGACGGTTTTGGATGTGCATTTGTTACTGGGAGCGACAGCTTTACGTTTGAATATACACAGACGGCAGTATGTGTGCTGCCGGTGTTCGACGAACATTTGTTACTGGGAACGACAGCTTTACTTTTGTATATACACCCACGGCAGTAAGTCTGCTGCCGGTGTTGCTTGTGCATTTGTTACTGGGAGCGACAGCTTTACTTTTGTATATACACCGACGCCAGTAAGAGTGCTGCCGATGTTGGATGTGCATTTTTTACTGGGGACAACAGGTTTACTTTTGTATATACGCCGACGGTATTAAGTGTGCTGCCGATGTTGGTTGTGCATTTGTTACTGGGAACGACAGCTTTACTTTTGTATATATACCGACGGCAGTAAGAGTGCTGCCGATGTTGTATGTGCATTTTTTACTGTGATTGACAGCTTTACTTTTGCATATACAGGACGGCAGTAAGCGTGCTGCCGATGTTGGATGTGCTTTTGTTACTGTGAGAGACAGCTTTGCTTTTGTATGTACTACGACAGCAGTAAGAGTGCTGCCGATGTTGGATGTGCATTTGTTACGTGGAACGACAACTTTACTTTTGTATATACACCGACAGCAGTAAGAGTGCTGCCGATGTTGGATGTGCATTTGTTACGTGGAACGACAACTTTAATATTGTATATACACGACGATAGTAGGAGTGCTGCCGATGTAGGATGTGCATTTGTAACTGGGAAAGACAGCTTTACCTTTGTATGTACACCGACGGCAGCAAGTGTGGTGCCGGTGTTGGATGTGCAATTGTTACTGGGAACGACAGCTTTACTTTTGTATATACACCGACGGCAGTAAGTGTGCTGTCAGTGCATTTGTTACAGGGAGCGACAGCTTTGCTTCTGTATATACACCGACGGTTGTAAGAGTGCTGCCGGTGTTGGATGTGCATTTGTTACTGGGAGTGACAGCTTTACTTTTGTAAATACATGACGGCAGTAAGTGTGTTGCCGATGTTGGATGTGCATTTGTTATTGGGAGCGACAGCTTTACTTTTGTATATACACTGACGGCAGTAAGTGTGTTGCCGATGTTGGAAGTGAATTTGTTACTGGGAGCGACAGCTTTACTTTTGTCTATACACAGACGGTAGTAAGAGTACTGCCGGATTTGGATGTGCATTTGTTACCGGGAGCGACAGCTTTAGTTTTGTATATACACATACGGCAGTAAGTGTGCTGCCGATGTTGGATGTGGATTTGTTACTGGCAGTGACAGCTTTACCTTTCTATATACACCGGCGGCAGTAAGTGTGCTGCCGGTGTTGTATGTGCATTTGTTACTGGGAACTACAGCTATACTTTTGTATATACACCGACGGCAATAAATGTGCTGCCGGTGTTGGATGTGCATTTGTTACTGGGAGCGACAGCTTTACTTTTGTATATACACCGACGGCAGTAAGAGTGCTGCCGATGTTGGATGTGCAATTATTACTGGGAGCGACAGCTTTACTTTTGTATATACACCGAAGGCAGTAAGTGTGGTGCCGGTGTTGGATGTGCAATTGTTACTGGGAACGACAGCTTTACTTTTGTATATACACCGACGGCAGTAACAGTGCTTCCGATGTTGTATGTGCATTTGTTACTGGGAGCGACAGCTTTACTTTTGTATATACAACGACGGCAGTAAGAGTGCTGCCGATATTGGATGAGCATTTATTACTGGGAACGACAGCTTTACTTTTGTATATATACCGACAGCAGTAAGCGTGCTGCCGATGTTGGATGTTCATTTGTTACTGGGAACGACAGGCTTAGTTTTGTATATACAGGAATGCTGTAAGTGTGCTGCTGATGTAGGATGTGCATTTGTTAATGCGAACGACAGCTTTTCCTTTCTGTATACAACGACGGCAGTAATTGTGCTGCCGGTGTTGGATGTGCATTTGTTACTGGGAACGACAGCTTAACTTTTGTATATACACCAACGGCAGTAACAGTGCTGCCGATGTTGGATGTGCATTTGTTACTGGGAACGACAGCTATACTTTTGTATATACACCGACGGCGGTAAGTGTGTGGCCGGTGTTGGATGTGCATTTGTTACTGAGAACAACAGCTTACTTTTATATATTCACCGACGGTAGTAACAGTGCTACCAGTGTTGGATGTGCATATGTTACTGGGAGCGACAGCTTTACTTTTGTGTATACATCGACGGTAGTAATTGTGCTGCCGATGTTGGATGTGCATTTGTTACTGGGAGTGATAGTTTAACCTTTGTATATACACGACGGTAGTAAGTGTGCTGCCGGTGTTGGATGTGCATTTGTTACTGGGAGCGACAGCCTTACTTTTGTATATACACCGACGGCCGTAAGTGTGCTGCCGGTGTTGGATGTGCTTTTGTTACTGGGAGCGACAACTTTACTTGGGTATATACACAGACGGTAGTAAGTGTGCTACCGCTGTTGGATGTGCATTTGTTACTGGGAGCGACAGCTTTACTTTTGTATATACACGACGGCAGTAAATGTGCTGCCGATGTTGGATGTGAATTTGTTATATGGAGCGACAGCTTTACTTTTGTACATACACCGACGGAAGTAAGTGTTTGACGGTTTTGGATGTGCATTTGTTACTGGGAGCGACAGCTTTACGTTTGAATATACACAGACGGCAGTATGTGTGCTGCCGGTGTTCGATGAACATTTGTTACTGGGAACGACAGCTTTACTTTTGTATATACACCCACGGCAGTAAGTCTGCTGCCGGTGTTGCTTGTGCATTTGTTACTGGGAGCGACAGCTTTACTTTTGTATATACACCGACGCCAGTAAGAGTGCTGCCGATGTTGGATGTGCATTTTTTACTGGGGACAACAGGTTTACTTTTGTATATACGCCGACGGTATTAAGTGTGCTGCCGATGTTGGTTGTGCATTTGTTACTGGGAACGACTGCTTTACTTTTCTATATATACCGACGGCAGTAAGAGTGCTGCCGATGCTGGATGTGCATTTTTTACTGGGATTGACAGCTTTACTTTTGTATATACAGGACGGCAGTAAGTGTGTGCCGTTTTTAGATGTGGTTTTGTTGCTGGGAGCGACAGCTATACTTTTGTATATACACCGACGGCAGTAAAAGTGCTGCCGATGTTGGATGTGCATTTGTTACGTGGAACGAGAACTTTACTTTTGTATATACACGACGGTAGTAGGAGTGCTGCCGATGTTGGATGTGCAATTGTTACTGGGAACGACAGCTTTACTTTTGTATATACACCGACGGCAGTAACAGTGCTGCCGATGTTGTATGTGCATTTGTTTCTGGAAGCGACAGCTTTACTTTTGTATATACACCGACGGCAGTAAGAGTGCTGTCAGTGCATTTGTTACTGGGAGCGACAGCTTTACTCTTGTATATACACCGACGGTAGTAAGAGTGCCTCCGGTGCTGCATGTGCATTTTATTACTGGGAGCGACAGCTTTACTTTTGTATATACACCTACGGCAAAGTGTGCAGCCGATGTTGGATGTGGATCTATTACTGGGAGCGACAGCTTTACCTTTTTATATACACCGGCGGCAGTAAGTGTGCTGCCGGTATTGGATGTGCATTTGTTACTGGGAACGACAGCTATACTTTTGTATATACACCGACGGCAATAAATGTGCTGCCGGTGTTGGATGTGCATTTGTTACTGGGAGCGACAGCTGTACTTTTGTATATACACCGACGGCAGTAAGAGTGCTACCGATGTTGGATGTCCATTTGTTACTGGGAACGGCAGCTTTTCTTTTGTATATATACCGACTGTAGTAAGTGTGCTGCCGCTGTTGGATTAAGTTTGTTACTGGGAGCGACAGCTTTACTTTTGTATATACACCGACGGTATTAAGTGTGCAGCCAATGTTGGCTGTGCATTTGTTACTGGGAGCAAATGCTTTCCTTTTGTATATACACGACGGCAGTAACTGTGCTGCCGATGTTGGATGTGCATTTATTACTGGGAGCGACAGCTTTACTTTTGTACATACACGGACGGAGGTAAATGTGCTGCCGTGTTGGATGTGCATTTGTTACTTGGAACGACAGCTTTACTTTTGTATATACAGGTTGGCAGTAAGTGTGCTGCCGATGTTGGATGTGCATTTGTTATTGGGAGCGACAGCTTTACTTTTGTATATACACCGACGGCAGTAAGAGTGCTGCCGATTTTCCATTTGCATTTCTTACTGCGAACGACAGCTTTACTTTTGTATATACCACGACGGCATTAAGTGCGCTGCCGGTGTTGGATGTGCATTTGTTACTGGGAACGACAGCTTTACTTTTGTATATACACCGACGGCAGTAACAGTGCTGCCGGTGTTGGTTGTGCATTTGTTACTGGGAAAGACAGCTATACTTTTGTATATACACCGACGGCGGTAAGTGTGTTACCGGTGTTGGATGTGCATTTGATACTGGGAGCAACAGATTTACTTTTGTATATACACCGACGGTAGCAAGTGTGCTACCAATGATGGATGTGCGTTTGTTACTGGGAGAGACAGCTTTACTTTGGTATATACAACGACGAGAGTAAGAGTGCTGCCGATGTTGGATGTGCATTTTTTACTGGGAACGACAGATTTACTTTTGTATATACGCCGACTGAAGTTAGTCTGCTGCCGATGTTGGATGTGCATTTTTTACTGGAATTGACAGCTTTACTTTTGTATATACAGGACGGCAGTAAGTGTGCTGCTGATGTTGGATGTGCTTTTGTTACAGGGACTGACAGCTTTACTTTTGTATATACACCGACAGCAGTAAGAGTGCTGCCGATGTTGGATGTGCATTTGTTACCTGGAACGACAACTTTAATATTGTATATACACGACGGTAGTAGGAGTGCTGCCGATGTAGGATGTGCATTTGTAACTGGGAAAGACAGCTTTACCTTTGTATATACACCGACGGCAGCAAGTGTGGTGCCGGTGTTGGATGTGCAATTGTTACTGGGAACGACAGCTTTACTTTTGTATATACACCGACGGCAGTAAGTGTGCTGTCAGTGCATTTGTTACTGGGAGCGACAGCTTTACTTTTGTATATACACCGACGGTAGTAAGATTGCTGTCAGTGCATTTGTTACAGGGAGCGACAGCTTTGCTTCTGTATATACACCGACGGTAGTAAGAGTGCTGCCGGTGTTGGATGTGCATTTGTTACTGGGAGTGACAGCTTTACTTTTGTAAATACATGACGGCAGTAAGTGTGTTGCCGATGTTGGATGTGCATTTGTTATTGGGAGCGACAGCTTTACTTTTGTATATACACTGACGGCAGTAAGTGTGTTGCCGATGTTGGAAGTGCATTTGTTACTGGGAGCGACAGCTTTACTTTTGTCTATACACAGACGGTAGTAAGAGTACTGCCGGATTTGGATGTGCATTTGTTACCGGGAGCGACAGCTTTACTTTTGTATATACACCGAAGGCAGTAAGTGTGCTGTTAGTCCATTTGTTACTTGGAGCGACTGCTTTACTTTTGTATATACACCGACGGTAGTAAGAGTGCTGTCTGTGCATTTGTTACTGGGAACAACAGCTTTACTTTTGTATATACACCGACGGTAAAAAGAGAGCTGCCGGTGTTGGATGTGCATTTGTTACTGGGAGTGACAGCTTTACTTTTGTAAATACACGACGACAGCAAGTGTGCTGCCGATGTTGGATGTGCATTTGTTATTGGGAGCGACAGCTTTACTTTTGTATATACACTGACGGCAGTAATTGTGCTGTCGATGTTGGAAGTGCATTTGTTACTGGGAACGACAGCTTTACTTTTGTATATACACCGACGGTAGTGAGAGTGCCTCCGGTGTTGGATGTGCATTTTTTACTGGGAGCGACAGCTTTACTTTTGTCTATAAACAGACGGTAGTAAGAGTGCTGCCGGATTTGGATGTGCATTTGTTACCGGGAGCGACTGCTTTACTTTTGTTTATACACCTACGGCAGTAAGTGTGCTGCCGATGTTGGATATCCCCCCAGGGGCCTACTACGGTAGGTACGGGTTAGGCGCACCCGGGGTCCCGAGCCACCTTGACTCCCTCTGTGGGCAACCTCAGAGTGGTGAGGGAGTCAGTAGGTCAAAATGCCCACCCACGTGTAGGCCGTGCGTGGAGACCCGTGTCGGTGAAAAGGAATATCCTGGTTGGTTGAGGGTTGCGTACCTGAGCCTGGGCTTCTGTCTTTCAGTAACTGGGGAGGGTGCGCAGCCTAATACACCGCTTTGGTTTCTGATTTGCCTAAACAGGAGGCTAGGGACTAACCCACCCCTAGTCAATCGGCCAGGACTAGGTATTACACCGAACTCCAGGGTGAGTGGGACGGCGAGCCCGCTATATCCCCTGTGTAGCCCTGTCACCCCAGTGGGGTGACCCCTCGTTGGGCTCCGTGGTGGGTGAGGAGCACTGGGGGATGAATTTATACCATTATTTTATGGCACCAAAACTAAAACCCCTTAATTTAAAAGCAGACGTTGGAAAGGAAGTAGTCGAGTCATGTGGTCCTCGCTACTTGGTTATTCATAGGACAGAGGAAGGTAAGAAGTTCCTTACGGTGAGCCCTTTTACTATCCAAAAGGGTCTCGATTGCATTGCTGGTCCGGTTAAATCCTGCGTTCGAGCTCGCAATGGTACACTTCTTGTCGAAGCCAACTCCGCCTCGCAAGCTGCAAGGATACTTAAAGCCACCATTTTAGCCAGCTATCCAGTGAAGGTCGAGGTACACAAGTCGCTGAACTCCTCCCGCGGTGTAGTAACAACCCGCGCGTTGGACGGTTTGTCCATAGAGGAGATCCAAGAAAATCTTGCGACTCAGGGTGTCTCAGCTGTTTATCGGGTACAACGTAAGATCAACGGTGAATTCCTGCCTACTCGTACCCTGTTTCTTACTTTTGATCGGGTTGATCTGCCTCAAAAGATTAGAGCAGCGTATGAAGCCATCGAAGTTAGGCCTTATATACCCAAATCCGCTGAGGTGCTTTAAATGCCAACGTTTTGGTCACACTAGTGAGTTGTGTACCGGCAAGTCCACCTGCGTCCATTGCGGTGACCTCTTCCACGATGGGGCTTGTGCTTCAGCTCCATCGTGTGTGAACTGTAACGGGGAACACCCATCTAGTTCCCGAGACTGCCCCCGTTTTGCAGAGGAACGAGCGATCCAGGAGATACGGGTGAAAGAGAAGGTGTCCTTCTTGGAAGCCCGAAAGCTCCTGCGACTCCGCCAACCCTCTGCCCCGAGGTCCGGTACCTATAGCTCAGTTGCAGCTAAACCGGTACCGCGTCGGGAAATCGCAACACAGACCGGCGATATGAACGGGGCTACAATTGCGGAAAAGGTTATTTTAGCCCAAGCGCGGCCAAAGCCTTCGGCACCTACACCCAAGTTGGTATCAACATCTGCCAAATCCGCCAGCTTACAGAATAGTCCAGCACACTTGTCACCAAAAGCCTCGACCTCGGGAACTAAAGCTGGTAAATTCACGACGTCTTCTGCCCCGGAAAAACAGTTTAAGACCAAGTATGTACGACAAGACTTCTTGAAAGAGAATGTGCAATCTATTACCAAGTCATCTAAGGGTAAGAAAAGTACACGCATCTCCACACGTGCATCCTCCTCTGAAGGGTCATCTGGGGAGGAGGGCGTGAATCGGCGACGGCCGTCTTCGCCGATCAGCACATCCAATCGGTTCGAACTACTCGGACCGAAATTTGCTCTTGAAAATGGGACCTCCCTTGTGGAGGAGATGGACCAGGAGGATTCTGCCGCCACTGCCAGAGGGCAGTGCGGAAACGGCAGGATCGTGCTCCTGAAAATAGTACTAGCCCAACGCCTAAGAAGAACAAATTAAACCGACCAGCTAATCCCAATCTGCAGAAGCGTCTTTCGATTTGAAACTTATCCCATAATATACTCAATGGCTATCCTCCATTGGAACATACGCGGAATTCGACCACATCGACCAGAGCTTGACTTGTTGCTGCGCCAACATGAACCCTTGGCTGTATGCTTACAAGAGACGAAGCTCCGTCCACAGGACACCGTTACCATCAGGCAGTACTCCTCCGTACGATGTGATTTATCCCCGGAGGACGATGTCCCGGCACATGGGGGCACTATGATGCTTATTCGAGATGATATTTTTGCCAACTCCGTACCCATACAATCTGCAATTCAGTCCGTTGCTGTCAGCATTAAGCTACCCTCCACTTCATTCACCATTTGCAGTATCTATTTGCCTCCATCTGCGGACCTCTCGCATAGCGACTTAGAACACCACATTTCGCAGTTGCCACCACCCTTTTTATTGGTAGGTGACGTGAATGCCTATCACCCTCTTTGGGGCTCTCCTCGGGCTTGTGCGAGAGGTACGCTACTTAAAGACTTCTTGGATAGTCAGAATCTTGCTCTCTTGAACACCGGAGAGCCTACCTTTCTATCTGACGCATTTCATAGTTTTTCACACATTGACATTGCAATTTGTTCCCCTCAGCTGGCAGTCACCTTATGCTGGAATATCATCTTGGATTTGCATTCTAGTGACCACTTTCCTTGTCGTATTAGTGTCTTGACACCTGTTGTATGTTCCACCCGTTTACCTAGTTGGCGCCTAGACCACGCCAGCTGGGAACTGTACTCCCAGTTGGCTGAATTTAGCTACGAAGAGCACGACTCTGTGAACCACTTGGTCGAACATCTCACAGGGACCATTCTTTCTGCTGCTGAGCAATCCATTCCGCGTTCGACTGGCTACAGCCGTCGATTTCCGGTACCTTGGTGGACCGATGACTGCCGGGATGCTATTCGCGCTCGCAGAAGAGCTCTACGTGTTTTCCAGCGTTTTCCTACACTGGATAACCTGATACACTATAAACGGATGCGTGCACATTCTAGGCGGGTTATTAAGGATAGCAAAAAGATGTCATGGAATAAATTCGTGGGTTCCTTTAATCGACATACACCTTCCTCTGTCGTATGGGATAAGTTGAGACGTGTGGCCGGGAAACCGAACCATATGCCCATCGCCGGTCTCAAAACACCTACCGGAGTTGTTGTTGATACATTTGACGTGGCGAATACTTTAGGCAGTGCTTTCGCTCAGGTGTCTAGCTCAGGCAATTATTCCCCTGAGTTTCTTACAGTTAAGAATCAGGTGGAATCTCAAGAATTCTCGTTTCTTTCTGGCAACTTTGAGCATTATAATCGCCTTTTCACCCTGGCAGAGCTAGACAATGCACTCTCCTCTTCACGACACTCAGCACCAGGTCCAGATGGTATCCACGTCCAAATGTTGCAACATCTCTCTCCTGATGGCAAATATTTCCTACTCGAGGTCTATAATCGTGTCTGGGTTGATGGCATTTTTCCAGACAAGTGGCGGGAGGCCACCATCATACCCATTCTTAAACCTGGAAAGGACCGCCATCTTCCTTCCAGTTACCTTCCTATTTCCCTCACCAGTTGCGTGTGCAAGGTGATGGAACGCATGATCAATGGACGGTTGGTGTGGTGGCTGGAATCCCACAATCTTCTGACGAACATCCAGTGTGGCTTTCGACGACGACGCTCAGATTATGGACGGGTTTCTTAAGAACAGCCCCACAGTTGGGATATTTTTTGACCTCGAGAAGGCTTACGACACGTGTTGGCGGGCGGGAATATTGCGTTCTCTGCACAACTGGAACATACGTGGACGCCTACCTTTGGTCATTCAGGAGTTTATGAGGCACCGCGTTTTTCGACTGAGGGTGGGCTGGGTTTTTTCTAACCATTTTATTCAAGAGAACGGAGTGCCGCAGGGCTCGGTACTCAGCGTGACTCTATTTGCTATTGCGATAAATTCCATATCACTATGTGTGCCTCAAGGTGTCTCTTCCTGTTTATTCGTGGACGACTTTGCCATCTTCTGTACTTCTCAGCGTACACCGTTTTTGGAACGCCG
The DNA here is from genome assembly GCA_030762935.1 of Hymenopus coronatus. Lineage (NCBI taxonomy): Eukaryota > Metazoa > Arthropoda > Insecta > Mantodea > Hymenopodidae > Hymenopus > Hymenopus coronatus. Next base: position 7,621,920 of record CM060899.1, read on the forward strand.
TCTCCAGCGGTGTTTGGACAATCTCTATGCTTGGAGCTCGAAACACGGTTTTCGTTTCTCCGCTGAGAAGACAGTCTGCGTTAACTTCTGGCGCCGTAAGTGGCAAATGCCGTCTCTTCGACTTGGGCCAGATTTACTTCCTTTCGCAGATGAGGCGAGATTCCTTGGTTTGATCTTCGATCGGAAACTATGTTGGGCACCACAAATTGCACAGCTTAGAGCACGATGTGACAGTTCTCTAAATCTTTTACGGATACTAAGTGGCAAATCTTGGGGTGCGGATCGGACGGCATTGCTCCGTCTTTATCGTGCTGTGATTCGTTCGAAGTTGGACTATGGCAGCATTGTGTATTCTTCAGCTCGACCTTCAGTGCTCAGAAGGTTAGACACAGTCCATAACCAGGGCATCCGTGTGGCCGTTGGAGCTTTTCCAACGAGCAGTTGAAAGTCTCTACGCCGAATCGGGAGAACCTCCTCTGCGTTGTCGGCGTGATGTCCTGCTTGCTAATTATGGCTGTGGGCTGAAGTGTATGCCTGGGCATCCAACTTATCACGCGTTTTTCTCCCCTGAGCTGCACGAGCGATACTGCCTCCGCTCTCTGAGCCCCAGGCCAGCAGGTTTTCGTTTCCGTGAGCTTCTACGCCAGCACCATGTTGACATTCCTCGGCTGTTATCCAAGGGAGAGAGTATACACCCCCCTTGGTTACGCGCTACCTCCCATGTCGATCTCGGGATGACGCTCTACGGGAAATCTGTTACGCCTCTTGATAGTATTCGTCGTTGTTTTTTAGAATTTTATCCAAATACAGTGGCCGTATTTGTATTTACACCGATGGTAGTAAGAGCCCCGACGGTGTTGGATGTGCCTTTGTCACTGGCACCGCAACTTCTACTTACGGTTTGCCTAGTTGCACATCTATATATTCTGCCGAGCTATATGCTATTTATCAAGCCCTTCTGTATATTCGACGTCGAAAATTAGGTGACTGCCTTATTCTTAGTGATTCCCTTAGTGCCCTTCAGAGCATTCGTGAGCTGTAAATTTACCATCCTTTGGTGCAGCGCATCCAGGACGTTCTCCACATTTTGCACGCTTCTGGTTTTAATGTGGAGTGCGCATGGATTCCTGGACACGTTGGCTTGCCGGGGAATGACACGGCGGATTTGGCAGCGAAATCGGCAGTCACAGCGCCCAATGTTACGATTACCCATTCAACAGCAGAAGATTTTAGAGTGGCTGTACGGAGAGCCGTTTTTTCGACTTGGCATGCGGAGTGGTCGGCTCTCCGTGGTAATAAGCTGCGAGAGGTGAAGGACCTCCCTGTCAACTGGGTAACCACCTCTCGTTTATTCCGCCGGGAGGAGGTAGTACTATCTCGGCTAAGAATTGGCCACTGTATTTTTACTCACAGTTACCTTTTTAAACGTGAACCTGCTCCTGTCTGTGCGCTCTGTGGGGAGGCACAGACAGTTCGTCATGTGTTGCTGGAGTGTGGTCACCTGGCACACATTCGGTCATTTATGGGCATGCCGGCCTCTCTTGCTGAGGACCTGGCTGATGACCCAAGAGCAGTGGACAGGGTTTTAAATGTTTAGCAAAACTTTCTTTTACCTTGACGTTTTAGTGTGATAGCAGTTTTTTTAAACTCTTTTAATTTTAATGTGTTGATTTTAGATGGAGTTTTATATCCAGCTCTGTCTAGAGGGCTGGACCGTTCTGTTACTTCCGTTTCAAATGTGTTAGCTCTTTTACTTGTGTTTTTTCCTTTTTTTTTTTTTTGGTATTTTTCTTACTGCCTATTGCCAAGTTTTAATCATAAGGGCGCTTATGACCTCGGCAGTTGAGCGCCCTTAAACACCATTATCATTATCGATGTTGGATGTGGATTTGTTACTGGGAGCGACAGCTTTACCTTTTTATATACAACGGCGGCAGTAAGTGTGCTGCCGGTGTTGGATGTGCATTTGTTACTGGGAACGACAGCTATAGTTTTGTATATACACCGACGGCAATAAATGTGCTGCCGGTGTTGGATGTGCATTTGTTACTGGGAGCGACAGCTTTACTTTTGTATATACATCGACGGTAGTAAGTGCGCTGTCAATGCATTTGTTACTGGGAGCGACAGCTTTACTTTTGTATACACACCGACGGTAGTAAGAGTGCTGTCAGTGCATTTGTTACTGGGAACGACAGCTTTACTTTTGTATAGACACCCAAGGTAGTAAGAGTGCTGCCGGTGTTGGATGTGCATTTGTTACTGGGAGCGAAGGCTTTACTTTTGTATGTACACAGACGGCAGTAAGAGTGCTACCGATGCTGGATGTGCATTTGTTACTAGGAACGACAGCTTTTCTTTTGTATATATACCGACGGTAGTAAGTGTGCTGCCGATGTTGGATGTGCATTTGTTACTGGGAGCGACAGCTTTACTTTTGTATATACACAGACGGAGGTAAGTGAGCAGCCGGTGTTGGATGTGCATTTGTTACTGGGAGCGACAGCTTTACTTTTCTATATACACCGACGGCAATAAGAGTGCTGCCGATGTTTAATGTGCATTTGTTACTGGGAGCGACAGCTTAACTTTTGTATAAACACGACGGTAGTAAGTGTGCTGCCGGTGTTGGATGTGCATTTGTTACTGGGAGCGACAGCTTTACTTTTGTATATACACAGACGCAGGTAAGTGAGCAGCCGGTGTTGTATGTGCATTTGTTACTGGGAGCGACAGCTTTACTTTTGTATATACACCGACGGCAATAAGAGTGCTGCCGATGTTTAATGTGCATTTGTTACTGGGAACGTCAGCTTAACTTTTGTATATACACGACGGTAGTAAGTGTGCTGCCGGTGTTGGATGTGCATTTGTTACTGGGAGCGACAGTTTTACTTTTGTATATACACCGACGGCAGTAAGTGTGCTGCCGGTATTGGATGTGCTTTTGTTACTGGGAGCGACAGCTTTACTTAAGTATACACACCGCCGGCAGTAAGTGTGCTGCCAGTGTTGGATGTGCATTTGTTACTGGGAGCGACAGCTTTACTTTTGTACATACACCGACGGCAGTAGGTGTGCTGCCGGTGTTGGATATGCATTTGTTGCTGGGAGGGACAGCTTTACTTTTGTATATACACCGACGGCAGTAAGAGTGCTGCCGATTGTGGATGTGCATTTTTTACTGGGATTGACAGCTTTACTTTTGTATATACACCGACGGCAGTAAGTGTGGTGCCGGTGTTGGATGTGCATTTGTTACTGGGAGCGACAGCTTTACTTTTGTACATACACCGACGGCAGTAGGTGTGCTGCCGGTGTTGGATATGCATTTGTTGCTGGGAGGGACAGCTTTACTTTTGTATATACACCGACGCTAGTAAGTGTGCTGCCGATGTTGGATGCGCATTTGTTACTGAGAACGACAGCTTTACTTTTGTATATACACCAACGGCAGTAAGAGTGCTGCCGATGTTGGATTTGCATTTGTTACTGGGAACGACAGCATTACTTTTGTATATACACCGACGGTAGTAAGTGTGCTGCCGGTGTTGTATGTGCATTTGTTACTGGGAGCTACAACTTTACTTTTGTATATACACGACGGCAGTAACTGTGCTGCCGATGTTGGATGTGCATTTGTTACTGGGAGCGACAGCTTTACTTTTGTTCATACACCGACAAAAGTAAGTGTGCTGCCGGTTTTGGATGTGCATTTGTTACTGGGAGACACAGCTTTACGGTTGAATATACACAAACGGCAGTAAGTGTGCTGCCGGTGTTGGATGAACATTTGTTACTGGGAACGATAGCTTTACTTTTGTATATAAACCGACGGCAGTAAGTCTGCTGCCGGTGTTGGTTGTGCATTTGTTACTGGGAGCGACAGCTTTACTTTTGTGCATACACCGATGCCAGTAAGAGTGCTGCCGATGTTGGATGTGCATTTTTGACTGGGAACGACAGCTTTACTTTTGTATATACACCGACGGCAGTAAGAGTGCTGCCCATGTTGTATGTGCATTTGTTACGTGGGACGTCAGCTTTACGTTTGTATAATAACTACGGTAGTAGAAGTGCTGCAGATGTTGGATGTGCATTTGTTACGGGGAACGACAGCTTTACTTTTGTATATACACGACGGAAATAAGAGTGCCTAGGATACTGGATGTGCATTTTTTACTGGGAACGACAGCTTTACTTTTATATATACACCGACGGTAGCTAGTGTGCTGCCGATGTTGGATGCGCACTTGTTACTGAGAACGACAGCTTTACTTTTGTATATACACCGACGGCAGTAAGTGTGGTGCCGGTGTTGGATGTGCAAATGTTACTGGGAACGACAGCTTTACTTTTGTATATACACGACGGAAATAAGAGTGCCTCGGATATTGGAAGTGCATTTTTTACTGGGAACGACAGCTTTACTTTTATATATACACCGACGGTAGCTAGTGTGCTGCCGATGTTGGATACGCACTTGTTACTGAGAACGACAGCTTTACTTTTGTATATACACCAACGGCAGTAAGAGTGCTGCCGATGTTGGATTTGCATTTGTTACTGGGAACGACAGCTTTACTTTTGTATATACACCGACGGTAGTAAGTGTGCTGCCGGTGTTGTATGTGCATATGTTACTAGGAGCTACACCTTTTCTTTTGTATATACACGACGGCAGTAAGTGTGCTGCCGATGTTGGACGTACATTTGTTACTGGGAGCGACAGCTTTACTGTTGTTCATACACCGACGGAAGTAAGTGTGCTGCCGGTTTTGGATGTGCATTTGTTACTGGGAGACACAGCTTTACGGTTGAATATACACAAACGGCAGCAGGTGTGCTGCCGGTGTTGGATGAACATTTGTTACTGGGAACGACAGCTTTACTTTTGTATATACACCGACGGCAGTAAGTCTGCTGCCGGTGTTGGTTGTGCATTGCTTATTGGGAGCGACAGTTTTACTTTTGTGCATACACCGATGCCAGTAAGAGTGCTGCCGATGTTGGATGTGCATTTTTGACTGGGAACGACAGCTTTACTTTTGTATATACACCGACGGCAGTATGTGTGCTACCGATGTTGGAAGTGCATTTGTTACTGGGAGCGTCAGCTTTATTTCTGTGTATACACCGACGGCAGTAAGAGTGCTGCCGATGTTGTATGTGCATTTGTTACGTGGGACGACAGCTTTACTTTTGTATAATAACTACGTTAGTAGAAGTGCTTGCGATGTTGGATGTGCATTTGTTACGGGGAACGACAGCTTTACCTTTGTATATACACCGACGGCAGTAAGTGTGGTGCCGGTGTTGGATGTGCATATGTTACTGGGAACGACAGCTTTTCATTCGTATATACACCGACCGCAGTAACTGTATTGGCGTTGTTGGATGTGCATTTGTTACTGGGAACGACAACTTTACTTTTGTATATACACCGACGGTGGTACCAGTGCAGCTGGTGTTGGATGTGCATATGTTACAGGGAGCGACATCTTTACTTTTGTATATACATCGAAGGTAGTGAGTATGCTGCCGATGTTGGATGTGCATTTGTTACTGGGAACGGCAGCTTTACCTTTGTATATACACGACGGTAGTAATTGTGCTAACGATGTTGGATGTGCATTTTTTAATGGGAGCAACAGCTTTACTTTTGTGTATACACCGACGGTAGTAAATGTGCTGCCGGTGTTGGATGTGCATTTGTTACTGGGATCGAAAGCTTTACTTTTGTATATACACGACGACAGTAAGTGTGCTGCCGATTTTGGATGTGCATTTGTTACAGGGAATGACAGCTTTACTTTTGTATATACACCGACGGCAGTATGTGTGCTACCGATGTTGGAAGTGCATTTGTTACTGGGAGCGTCAGCTTTATTTCTGTGTATACACCGACGGCAGTAAGAGTGCTGCCGATGTTGTATGTGCATTTGTTACGTGGGACGACAGCTTTACTTTTGTATAATAACTACGTTAGTAGAAGTGCTGCCGATGTTGGATGTGCATTTGTTACGGGGAACGACAGCTTTACCTTTGTATATACACCGACGGCAGTAAGTGTGGTGCCGGTGTTGGATGTGCATATGTTACTGGGAACGACAGCTTTTCATTTGTATATACACCGACCGCAGTAACTGTATTGGCGTTGTTGGATGTGCATTTGTTACTGGGAACGACAACTTTACTTTTGTATATACACCGACGGTGGTACCAGTGCAGCTGGTGTTGGATGTGCATATGTTACAGGGAGCGACATCTTTACTTTTGTATATACATTGAAGGTAGCGAGTATGCTGCCGATGTTGGATGTGCATTTGTTACTGGGAACGACAGCTTTACCTTTGTATATACACGACGGTAGTAATTGTGCTAACGATGTTGGATGTGCATTTTTTAATGGGAGCAACAGCTTTACTTTTGTGTATACACCGACGGTAGTAAATGTGCTGCCGGTGTTGGATGTGCATTTGTTACTGGGATCGAAAGCTTTACTTTTGTATATACACGACGACAGTAAGTGTGCTGCCGATTTTGGATGTGCATTTGTTACAGGGAGTGACAGCTTTACTTTTGTATATACACGACGGTAGTAGGAGTGCTGCCGATGTTGTATGTGCATTTGTTACTGGGAACGACAGCTTTACTTTTGTATATACACCGACGGCAGTAACAGTGCTGCCTGTGTTGGATGAGCATTTGATACTGGGAACGACAGTTTTACTTTTGTATATACACCGACGGTAGTAACAGTGCAGCCGGTGTTGGTTGTGCATTTGTTACTGGGACCGACAGCTTTACCTTTGTATATACACCGACAATAGTAAGTGTGGTGCCGGTGTTGTATGTGCATTTGTTACTGGGAGCGACAGCTTAACTTTTGTATATACACGACGGAAGTAGGTGTGCTACCGATGTTGGATTTGTTACTGGGAGCGACAGCTTTACTTTTGTATATACACCGACGGTAGTAATCGTGCAACCGATTATGGATCTGCATTTGTTACTGGGAACGACAACTTTACTTTTGTATATACACCGACGGCAGTAAGTGCGCTCCCGGTGTTGGATGTGCATTTGTTACCGGGAGCGAAAGCTTTACTTTTGTGTATACATCGACGGTTGTAAGCGTGCTGCCGGTGTTAGATACGTATTTGTTACTGGGAACGACAGCTTTACTTTTGTATATACAGGACGGCAGTAAGTGTGCTGCCGATGTTGGATGTGCATTTGTTACTGGGAGCGTCAGCTTTACTTTGGTGTATACACCGACGCCAGTAAGAGTGCTGCCGATGTTGGATGTGCATTTGTTAGTGGGAGCGACAGCTTTACTTTTGTATATACAGGACGGCAGTATGTGTGCTGCCGATGTTGGATGTGCATTTGCTATTGGGAGCGACAGCTTTACTTTTGTATATACTCCGACGGCAGTAAGAGTGCTGCCGATTTGCCATGTGCATTTCTTACTGGGAGCGACAGCCTAACATTTGTATATACACGACGGTAGTAAGAGTGCTGCCGATGTTAGATGTTCATTTGTTACTGGGAACGACAGCTTTACCTTTGTATATACACCGACGGAAGTAAGTGTGGTGCCGGTATTGGGTGTGCATTTGTTACTGGGAACGACAGCTTTACATTTGTATATAAACCGACGGCAGTAACAGTGCTGCCGGTGTTGGATGTGCATTTGTTACTGGGAACGACAGCTTTACATTTGTATATAAACCGACGGTGGTAACAGTGCAGCCGGTGTTGGATGTGTATATGTTACTGGGAGCGAAAGTTTTACTTTTGTATATACGCGACGGTAGTAAGTATGCTACCGATGTTGGATGCGCATTTGTTACTGGGAGCGACAGCTTTACTCTTGTATATACACCGACGGCAATAAGTGTGCTGCAGATTTTGTATGTGCATTTGTTACTGGGAACGACAGCTTTACTTTTGTATATACACCGACGGCAGTAAGTGTGCTGCCGGTGTTGAATGTGCATTTGTTACTGGGAGCGACAGCTTTACTCTTGTATATACACCGACGGCAGTAAGTGTCCTGCCGATTTTGGATGTGCATTTGTTACTGGGAACGACAGCTTTACTTTTGTATATACACCGATGGCAGTAAGTGTGCTGCCGGTGTTGGATGTGCATTTGTTACTGGGAGCGACGGCTTTACCTTTGTATATACACCGACAATTGTAGGTGTGATGCCGATGTTGGATGTGCATTTGTTGCTGGGAGCGACAGCTTAACTTTTGTATATACACGACGGTAGTAAATGTGCTACCGATGTTGAATTTGATACTGGGAGCGACAGCTCTACTTTTGTATATACACCGACGGTAGTAAGGGTGACGCCGATATTGGATGTGCATTTGTTACTGGGAACGACAGCTTTACTTTTGTATATACACCGACGGTAGTAAGTGTGCTGCCGGTGTTGGATGTGCATTTGTTTCTGGGAGCGAAACCTTTATTTTTGTGTATACACGACGGCAGTAAGTGTGCTGCCGATGTTAAATGTGCATTTGTTACTGGAAGTGACAGCTTTACTTTTGTATATACACCGACGGAGGTAAGTGTGCTGCCGATGCTGGATGTGCATTTGTTACTGGGAACGACAGCTTTACTTTTGTATATACAGCGACGGTAGTAAGTGTACTGCCGATTTTGGATGTGCATTTGTTAATGGGAACGACAGCTTTACTTCTGTATATACACCGTCGGCAGTAAGAGTGCTGCCGATGCTGGATGTGCATTTTTACTGGGAACCACAGCTTTACTTTTGTTTATACACCGACGGCAGTAAGTGTGCTGCCGGTGTTGGATGTGCATTTGTTACTGGGAGCGAAAGCTTTTCTTTTGTGTATACACCGACTTTAGTAAGCGTGCTGCCGGTGTTAGATGCGCATTTGTTACTGGGAGCGACAGCTTTACTTTTGTATATACACGACGGCAGTAAGTGTGCTGCCGATGTTGGATGTGCATTTGTTACTGGGAGTGACAGCTTTACTTTTGTATATACACCAACGATAGTAAGTGTGCTGCCGATTTTGGATGTGCATTTGTTAATGGGTACGACAGCTTTACTTTTGTATATACACCGACGGCAGTAAGAGTGCTGCCGATGCTGGATGTGCATTTGTTACTGGGAACGACAGCTTTACTTTTGTATACACATCGACGGCAGTAAGAGCGCTGCCGTAGTTGGATTTGCATTTGTTACTGGGAACGGCAGCTTTACTTTTGTATATAAAGGACATTTTTAATTGTGCTGCCGATGTTGGATGTCCATTTGCTACTGGGAGCGACAGCTTTGCTTTTGTATATACACCGACGGCAGTAAGAGTGCTTCCGATGTTGCATGTGCATTTCTTACTGGGAACGACAGCCGCACCTTTGTATATACACGACGGAAATAAGAGTGCATCGGATATTGGATGTGCATTTTTTACTGGGAACGACAGCTTTACTTTTGTATATACACCGACGGCAGTAACAGTGCTGCCGGTGTTGGATGTTCATTTGTTACTGGGAACAACAGCTTTACTTTTGTGTATACACCGACGGTAGTAACAGTGCTACCGGTGTTGGATGTGGATATGTTACTGGGAGCGAATCTTTAGTTTCGTATATACATCGACGGTATTAAGTGTGCTACCGATGTTGCATGTTCATTTGTTACTGGAAGCGACAGCTTTAGTTTTGTATATACACCGACGGCAGTAAGTGTGCTGCCGATTTTGGATGTGCATTAGGTACTGGGAACGACAGCTGTACTTTTGTATATACACCGACGGCAGTAAGTGTGCGGCCGATTTTGGATGTGCATTTGTTACTGTGAGCGACAGCTTTACTTTTGTATATACGCCGACGGTAGTAAGAGTGCTGTCAGTGCATTTGTTACTGGGAGCAACTGCTTCACTTTTGTATATACACCGAAGTTAGTAAGAGCGCTACCGTTGTTGGATGTGCGTTTGGTACTGGGAACGACAGCTTTACTTTTGTATATACACCGACGGTAGTAAGTGTGAAGCCGATGTTGAATTTGCATTTGTTACTGGGAGAGACAGCTTTACTTTTGTATATACACTGACGGCAGTAAGTGTGCTGTCAGTGCATTTGTCACTGGGAGCGACAGCTTTACTTTTGCATATACACCGACGGTAGTAAGAGTACTGTCAGTGCATAAGTTACTGAGAACGACAGCTTTACTTTTGTATATACACCGACGGTAGTAAATGTGCTGCCGGTGTTTAATGTGCATTTGTTACTGGGAGTGACATCTTTACTTTTCTAAATAGACGACGGCAGTTAGTGTGCTGCCGATATGGATGTGCATTTGTTACTGGGACCGACAGCTTTACCTTTGTATATACACGGACAATAGTAGGTGTGCTGCCGATGTTGGATGTGCATTTGTTATTGGGAGCGACAGCTTAACTTTTGTATATACACGACGGTAGTAAATGTGCTACCGATGTTGGATTTGATACTGGGAGCGACAGCTTTACTTTTGTATATACACCGACGGTAGTAAGTGTGCTGCCGGTGTTGGATGTGCATTTGTTACTGGGAGCGAAAGCTTTACTTTTGTATATACACGACGGCGGTAAGTGTGCTACCGATGTTAGATGTGCATTTGTATTGGGAGTAACAGCTTTACTTTTGTATATACACCGACGGAGGTAAGTGTGCTGCCGGTGTTGGATTTGCATTTGTTACTGGGAGCGACAGCTTTACTTTTGTATATACACCGACGGCAGTAAGAGTGCTACCGATGCTGGATGTGCATTTGTTACTGGGAGCGACAGCTTTACTTTTGTATATCCAGCGACGGTAGTAAGTGTGCTGCCGATTTTGGATGTGCATTTGTTAATGGGAACGACAGCTTTAGTTTTGTATATACACCGACGGCAGTAAGAGTGCTGCCGATGCTGGATGTGCATTTGTTATTGGAAACGACAGATTTACTTTTGTATATACACCGACGGCAGTAAGTGTGCTGCCGGTGTTGGATGTGCATATGTTACTGGGAGCGAAAGCTTTTCTTTTGTGTATACACCGACGGTAGTAAGCGTGCTGCCGGATTAGATGCGCATTTATTACTGGGAGCGACAGCTTTACTTTTGTATATACACGACGGCAGTAAGTGTGCTGCCGATGTTGGATGTGCATTTGTTACTGGGAGTGACAGCTTTACTTTTGTATATACACCGACGGAGGTAAGTGTGCTGCGGATGCTGGAAGTGCATTTGTTACTGGGAACGACAGATTTACTTTGTATATACACCGACGGTAGTAAGTGTGCTGCCGATTTTGGATGTGCATTTGTTAATGGGAACGACAGCTTTACTTTTGTATACACATCGACGGCAGTAAGAGTGCTGCCGTAGTTGGATGTGCATTTGTTACTGGGAACGGCAGCTTTACTTTTGTGTATAAAGGACATTATTAAGTGTGCTGCCGATGTTAGATGTCCATTTGCTACTGGGAGCGACAGCTTTGCTTTTGTATATACACCGACGGCAGTAAGAGTGCTTCCGATGTTGCATGTGCATTTCTTACTGGGAACGAAAGCTTCACTTTTGTATAAACACGACGGAAATAAGAGTGCCTCGGATATTGGATGTGCATTTTATACTGCGAACGACAGCTTTACTTTTGTATATACACCGACGGCAGTAACAGTGCTGCCGGTTTTGGATGTGCATTTGTTACTGGGAACAACAGCTTAACTTTTGTGTATACACCGACGGTAGTAACAGTCACACCGGTGTTGGATGTGGATATGTTACTGGGAGCGAAGCTTTAATTTTGTATATACATCGACGGTAGTAAGTGTGCTACCGATGTTGCATGTGCCGTTGTTACTGGAAGCGACAGCTTTACTTTTGTATATACACCGACGGCAGTAAGTGTGCTGCCGATTTTGTATGTGCATTAGGTACTGGGAACGACAGCTTTACTTTTGTATATACACCGACGGCAGTAAGTGTGTGGCCGATTTTGGATCAGCATTTGTTACTGTGAGCGACAGCTTTACTTTTGTATATACGCCGACGGTAGTAAGAGTGCTGTCAGTGCATTTGTTACTGGGAAAAACAGCTTCAATTTTGTATATACACCGAGGTTAGTAAGAGCGCTACCGGTGTTGGATGTGCATTTGTTACTGGGAACGACAGCTTTACTTTTGTATATACACCGACGGTAGTAAGTGTGAAGCCGATGTTGAATGTGGATTTGTTACTGGGAGCGACAGCTTTACTTTTGTATATACACGGACGGCAGTAAGTGTGCTGTCAGTGCATTTGTTACTGGGAGCGACAGCTTTACTTTTGTATATACACCGACGTTAATAAGAGTTCTGTCAGTGCATTGGTTACTGGGAACGACAGATTTACTTTTGTATATACACCGACGGTAGTAAGTGTGCTGCCGGTGTTTAATGTGCATTTGTTACTGGGAGTGACAGCTTTACTTTTGTAAATAGACGACGGTAGTAAGTGTTCTGCCGATGTTGGATGTGCATGTTATACTGGGAGCGACAACTTTACTTTTGTATATACACTGACGGCAGTGAGTGTGCTGCCGATCTTCGAAGTGCATTTGTTACAGCGAACGACAGCTTTACTTTCGTATATACACCGACCGCAGTAAGAGTACTGCCTGCGTAAGATGTGCATTTGATACTGGGAGCGACAGCTTTACTTTTGTATATACACCAACGGCAGTAAGAGTGCTGCCGATGTTGGATTTGCATTTGTTACTGGGAACGACAGCTTTACTTTTGTATATACACCGACGGTAGTAAGATGGCTGCCGGGGTTGGATGTGCATTTGTTACCGGGAAGCAGCTTTACGTTTGTGTATACACCGACAGCAGTAAGTGTGCTGCCGGTGTTGGATGTGCATTTGTTACTGGGAGCGACAGCTTTACTTTTGTATATACACCGACGGCAGTAAGTGTGCTGTCAGTGCATTTGTTACTGGGAGCGACAGCTTTACTTTGGTATATACACCGACGGTAGTAAGAGTGCTGTCAGTGCATTGGTTACTGGGAACGACAGCTTTACTTTTGTATATACACTGACGGTAGTAAGTGTGCTGCCGGTGTTTAATGTGCATTTGTTACTGGGAGAGACAGCTTTACTTTTGTAAATAGACGACGGTAGTAAGTGTTCTGCCGATTTTGGAAGTGCATTTGTTAGTGGGAGCGACAGCTTTACTTTTGTATATACACCGACGGTAGTAAGTGTGCTGCCGATTTTGGTAGTGCATTTGTTAATGGGAACGACAGCTTTACTTTTGTATACACATCGACGGCAGTAAGAGCGCTGCCGTAGTTGGATGTGCATTTGTTACTGGGAACGGCAGCTTTACTTTTGTATACAAAGGACATTATTAATTGTGCTGCCGATGTTGGATGTCCATTTGCTACTGGGAGCGACAGCTTTGCTTTAGTATATACACCGACGGCATTAAGAGTGCTTCCGATGTTGCATGTGCATTTCTTACTGGGAACGACAGCCGCACCTTTGTATATACACGACGGAAATAAGAGTGCATCGGATATTGGATGTGCATTTTTTACTGGGAACGACAGCTTTACTTTTGTATATACACCGACGGCAGTAACAGTGCTGCCGGTGTTGGATGTGCATTTGGTACTGGGAACAACAGCTTTACTTTTGTGTATACACCGACGGTAGTAACAGTGCTACCGGTGTTGGATGTGGATATGTTACTGGGAGCGAATCTTTAGTTTCGTATATACATCGACGGTATTAAGTGTGCTACCGATGTTGCATGTTCATTTGTTACTGGAAGCGACAGCTTTAGTTTTGTATATACACCGACGGCAGTAAGTGTGCTGCCGATTTTGGATGTGCATTAGGTACTGGGAACGACAGCTGTACTTTTGTATATACACAACGGCAGTAAGTGTGCGGCCGATTTTGGATGTGCATTTGTTACTGTGAGCGACAGCTTTACTTTTGTATATACGCCGACGGTAGTAAGAGTGCTGTCAGTGCATTTGTTACTGGGAGCAACTGCTTCACTTTTGTATATACACCGAAGTTAGTAAGAGCGCTACCGTTGTTGGATGTGCGTTTGGTACTGGGAACGACACCTTTACTTTTGTATATACACCGACGGTAGTAAGTGTGAAGCCGATGTTGAATGTGCATTTGTTACTGGGAGCGACAGCTTTACTTTTGTATATACACTGACGGCAGTAAGTGTGCTGTCAGTGCATTTGTCACTGCTAGCGACAGCTTTACTTTTGTATATACACCGACGGTAGTAAGAGTACTGTCAGTGCATTGCTTACTGAGAAGGACAGTTTTACTTTTGTATATACACCGACGGTAGTAAGTGTGCTGCCGGTGTTTAATGTGCATTTGTTACTGGGAGTGACATCTTTACTGTTGTAAATAGACGACGGCAGTTAGTGTGCTGCCGATATGGATGTGCATTTGTTACTGGGACCGACAGCTTTACCTTTGTATATACACGGACATTAGTAGGTGTGCTGCCGATGTTGGATGTGCATTTGTTATTGGGAGCGACAGCTTAACTTTTGTATATACACGACGGTAGTAAATGTGCTACCGATGTTGGATTTGATACTGGGAGCGACAGCTTTACTTTTGTATATACACCGACGGTAGTAAGAGTGATGCCGATTTTGGATGTGCATTTGTTACTGGGAACGACAGCTTTACTTTTGTATATACACCGACGGTAGTAAGTGTGCTGCTGGTGTTGGATGTGCATTTGTTACTGGGAGCGAAAGCTTTACTTTTGTATATACACGACGGCGGTAAGTGTGCTGCCGATGTTAGATGTGCATTGGTTTTGGGAGTGACATCTTTACTTTTGTATATACACCGACGGAGGTAAGTGTGATGCCGGTGTTGGATTTGCATTTGTTACTGGGAGCGACAGCTTTACTTTTGTATATACACCGACGGCAGTAAGAGTGCTGCCGATGCTGCATATGCATTTGTTACTGGGAGCGACAGCTTTACTTTTTTATATACAGCGACGCTAGTAAGTGTGCTGCCGATTTTGGATGTGCATTTGTTAATGGGAACGACAGCTTTAGTTTTGTATATACACCGACGGCAGTAAGAGTGCTGCCGATGCTGGATGTGCATTTGTTACTGGAAACGACGGCTTTACTTTTGTATATACACGACGGCAGTAAGTGTGCTGCCGATGTTGGATGTGCATTTGTTACTGGGAGTGACAGCTTTACTTTTGTATATACACCGACGGAGGTAAGTGTGCTGCCGATGCTGGATGTGCATTTGTTACTGGGAACGACTGCTTTACTTTTGTATATACACCGACGGTAGTAAGTGTGCTGCCGATTTTGGATGTGCATTTGTTAATGGGAACGACAGCTTTACTTTTGTATACACATCGACGGCAGTAAGAGTGCTGCCGTGGTTGGATGTGCATTTGTTACTGGGAACGGCAGCTTTACTTTTGTATATAAAGGACATTATTAAGTGTGCTGCCGATGTTAGATGTCCATTTGCTACTGGGAGCGACAGCTTTGCTTTTGTATATACACCGACGGCAGTAAGAGTGCTTCCGATGTTGCATGTGCATTTCTTACTGGGAACGAAAGCTTCACTTTTGTATAAACACGACGGAAATAAGAGTGCCTCGGATATTGGATGTGCATTTTTTACTGGGAACGACAGCTTTACTTTTGTATATAAACCGACGGCAGTAACAGTGCTGCCGGTGTTGGATGTGCATTTGTTACTGGGAACAACAGCTAAACTTTTGTGTATACACCGACGGTAGTAACAGTGCCACCGGTGTTGGATGTGGATATATTACTGGGAGCGAAGCTTTAATTTTGTATATACATCCACGGTAGTAAGTGTGCTACCGATGTTGCATGTGCCGTTGTTACTGGAAGCGACAGCTTTACTTTTGTATATACACCGACGGCAGTAAGTGTGCTGCCGATTTTGTATGTGCATTAGGTACTGGGAACGACAGCTTTACTTTTGTATATACACCGACGGCAGTAAGTGTGTGGCCGATTTTGGATCAGCATTTGTTACTGTGAGCGACAGCTTTACTTTTGTATATACGCCGACGGTAGTAAGAGTGCTGTCAGTGCATTTGTTACTGGGAAAAACAGCTTCAATTTTGTATATACACCGAGGTTAGTAAGAGCGCTACCGGTGTTGGATGTGCATTTGTTACTGGGAACGACAGCTTTACTTTTGTATATACACCGACGGTAGTAAGTGTGAAGCCGATGTTGAATGTGGATTTGTTACTGGGAGCGACAGCTTTACTTTTGTATATACACGGACGGCAGTAAGTGTGCTGTCAGTGCATTTGTTACTGGGAGCGACAGCTTTACTTTTGTATATACACCGACGTTAATAAGAGTTCTGTCAGTGCATTGGTTACTGGGAACGACAGATTTACTTTTGTATATACACCGACGGTAGTAAGTGTGCTGCCGGTGTTTAATGTGCATTTGTTACTGGGAGTGACAGCTTTACTTTTGTAAATAGACGACGGTAGTAAGTGTTCTGCCGATGTTGGATGTGCATGTTATACTGGGAGCGACAACTTTACTTTTGTATATACACTGACGGCAGTGAGTGTGCTGCCGATCTTCGAAGTGCATTTGTTACAGCGAACGACAGCTTTACTTTCGTATATACACCGACCGCAGTAAGAGTACTGCCTGCGTAAGATGTGCATTTGATACTGGGAGCGACAGCTTTACTTTTGTATATACACCAACGGCAGTAAGAGTGCTGCCGATGTTGGATTTGCATTTGTTACTGGGAACGACAGCTTTACTTTTGTATATACACCGACGGTAGTAAGATGGCTGCCGGGGTTGGATGTGCATTTGTTACCGGGAAGCAGCTTTACGTTTGTGTATACACCGACAGCAGTAAGTGTGCTGCCGGTGTTGGATGTGCATTTGTTACTGGGAGCGACAGCTTTACTTTTGTATATACACCGACGGCAGTAAGTGTGCTGTCAGTGCATTTGTTACTGGGAGCGATAGCTTTACTTTGGTATATACACCGACGGTAGTAAGAGTGCTGTCAGTGCATTGGTTACTGGGAACGACAGCTTTACTTTTGTATATACACTGACGGTAGTAAGTGTGCTGCCGGTGTTTAATGTGCATTTGTTACTGGGAGAGACAGCTTTACTTTTGTAAATAGACGACGGTAGTAAGTGTGCTGCCGATTTTGGAAGTGCATTTGTTAGTGGGAGCGACAGCTTTACTTTTGTATATACACCGACGGTAGTAAGTGTGCTGCCGATTTTGGTAGTGCATTTGTTAATGGGAACGACAGCTTTACTTTTGTATACACATCGACGGCAGTAAGAGCGCTGCCGTAGTTGGATGTGCATTTGTTACTGGGAACGGCAGCTTTACTTTTGTATACAAAGGACATTATTAATTGTGCTGCCGATGTTGGATGTCCATTTGCTACTGGGAGCGACAGCTTTGCTTTAGTATATACACCGACGGCATTAAGAGTGCTTCCGATGTTGCATGTGCATTTCTTACTGGGTACGACAGCCGCACCTTTGTATATACACGACGGAAATAAGAGTGCATCGGATATTGGATGTGTATTTTTTACTGGGAACGACAGCTTTACTTTTGTATATACACCGACGGCAGTAACAGTGCTGCCGGTGTTGGATGTGCATTTGTTACTGGGAACAACAGCTTTACTTTTGTGTATACACCGACGGTAGTAACAGTGCTACCGGTGTTGGATGTGGATATGTTACTGGGAGCGAATCTTTAGTTTCGTATATACATCGACGGTATTAAGTGTGCTACCGATGTTGCATGTTCATTTGTTACTGGAAGCGACAGCTTTAGTTTTGTATATACACCGACGGCAGTAAGTGTGCTGCCGATTTTGGATGTGCATTAGGTACTGGGAACGACAGCTGTACTTTTGTATATACACAACGGCAGTAAGTGTGCGGCCGATTTTGGATGTGCATTTGTTACTGTGAGCGACAGCTTTACTTTTGTATATACGCCGACGGTAGTAAGAGTGCTGTCAGTGCATTTGTTACTGGGAGCAACTGCTTCACTTTTGTATATACACCGAAGTTAGTAAGAGCGCTACCGTTGTTGGATGTGCGTTTGGTACTGCAAACGACAGCTTTACTTTTGTATATACACCGACGGTAGTAAGTGTGAAGCCGATGTTGAATGTGCATTTGTTACTGGGAGCGACAGCTTTACTTTTGTATATACACTGACGGCAGTAAGTGTGCTGTCAGTGCATTTGTCACTGGTAGCGACAGCTTTACTTTTGTATATACACCGACGGTAGTAAGAGTACTGTCAGTGCATTGCTTACTGAGAAGGACAGTTTTACTTTTGTATATACACCGACGGTAGTAAGTGTGCTGCCGGTGTTTAATGTGCATTTGTTACTGGGAGTGACATCTTTACTGTTGAAAATAGACGACGGCAGTTAGTGTGCTGCCGATATGGATGTGCATTTATTACTGGGACCGACAGCTTTACCTTTGTATATACACGGACATTAGTAGGTGTGCTGCCGATGTTGAATGTGCATTTGTTATTGGGAGCGACAGCTTAACTTTTGTATATACACGACGGTAGTAAATGTGCTACCGATGTTGGATTTGATACTGGGAGCGACAGCTTTACTTTTGTATATACACCGACGGTAGTAAGAGTGATGCCGATTTTGGATGTGCATTTGTTACTGGGAACGACAGCTTTACTTTTGTATATACACCGACGGTAGTAAGTGTGCTGCTGGTGTTGGATGTGCATTTGTTACTGGGAGCGAAAGCTTTACTTTTGTATATACACGACGGCGGTAAGTGTGCTGCCGATGTTAGATGTGCATTGGTTTTGGGAGTGACATCTTTACTTTTGTATATACACCGACGGAGGTAAGTGTGATGCCGGTGTTGGATTTGCATTTGTTACTGGGAGCGACAGCTTTACTTTTGTATATACACCGACGGCAGTAAGAGTGCTGCCGATGCTGCATATGCATTTGTTACTGGGAGCGACAGCTTTACTTTTGTATATACAGCGACGGTAGTAAGTGTGCTGCCGATTTTGGATGTGCATTTGTTAATGGGAACGACAGCTTTAGTTTTGTATATACACCGACGGCAGTAAGAGTGCTGCCGATGCTGGATGTGCATTTGTTACTGGAAACGACGGCTTTACTTTTGTATATACACGACGGCAGTAAGTGTGCTGCCGATGTTGGATGTGCATTTGTTACTGGGAGTGACAGCTTTACTTTTGTATATACACCGACGGAGGTAAGTGTGCTGCCGATGCTGGATGTGCATTTGTTACTGGAAACGACTGCTTTACTTTTGTATATACACCGACGGTAGTAAGTGTGCTGCCGATTTTGGATGTGCATTTGTTAATGGGAACGACAGCTTTACTTTTGTATACACATCGACGGCAGTAAGAGTGCTGCCGTAGTTGGATGTGCATTTGTTACTGGGAACGGCAGCTTTACTTTTGTATATAAAGGACATTATTAAGTGTGCTGCCGATGTTAGATGTCCATTTGCTACTGGGAGCGACAGCTTTGCTTTTGTATATACACCGACGGCAGTAAGAGTGCTTCCGATGTTGCATGTGCATTTCTTACTGGGAACGAAAGCTTCACTTTTGTATAAACACGACGGAAATAAGAGTGCCTCGGATATTGGATGTGCATTTTTTACTGGGAACGACAGCTTTACTTTTGTATATAAACCAACGGCAGTAACAGTGCTGCCGGTGTTGGATGTGCATTTGTTACTGGGAACAACAGCTTAACTTTTGTGTATACACCGACGGTAGTAACAGTGCCACCGGTTTTGGATGTGGATATATTACTGGGAGCGAAGCTTTAATTTTGTATATACATCGACGGTAGTAAGTGTGCTACCGATGTTGCATGTGCCTTTGTTACTGGAAGCGACAGCTTTACTTTTGTATATACACCGACGGCAGTAAGTGTGCTGCCGATTTTGTATGTGCATTAGGTACTGGGAACGACAGCTTTACTTTTGTATATACACCGACGGCAGTAAGTGTGCGGCCGATTTTGGATGAGCATTGGTACTGTGAGCGACAGCTTTAATTTTGTATATACGCCGACGGTATTAAGAGTGCTGTCAGTGCATTTGTTACTGGGAGCAACAGCTTCACTTTTGTATATACACCGAGGTTAGTAAGAGCGCTACCGGTGTTGGATGTGCATTTGTTACTGGGAACGACAGCTTTACTTTTGTATATACACCGACGGTAGTAAGTGTGCTGTCAGTGCATTTGTTACTGGGAGCGTCAGCTTTACTTTTGTATATACACCGACGGTAATAAGAGTTCTGTCAGTGCATTGGTTACTGGGAACGACAGATTTACTTTTGTATATACACCGACGGTAGTAAGTGTGCTGCCGGTGTTTAATGTGCATTTGTTACTGGGAGTGACAGCTTTACTTTTGTAAATAGACGACGGTAGTAAGTGTTCTGCCGATGTTGGATGTGCATGTTATACTGGGAGCGACAACTTTACTTTTGTATATACACTGACGGCAGTGAGTGTGCTGCCGATTTTCGAAGTGCATTTGTTACAGCGAACGACAGCTTTACTTTCGTATATACACCGACCGCAGTAAGAGTACTGCCTGCGTAAGATGTGCATTTGATACTGGGAGCGACAGCTTTACTTTTGTATATACACCAACGGCAGTAAGAGTGCTGCCGATGTTGGATTTGCATTTGTTACTGGGAACGACAGTTTTACTTTTGTATATACACCGACGGTAGTAAGAGTGCTGCCGGGGTTGGATGTGCATTTGTTACCGGGAAGCAGCTTTACGTTTGTGTATACACCGACAGCAGTAAGTGTGCTGCCGGTGTTGGATGTGCATTTGTTACTGGGAGCGACAGCTTTACTTTTGTATATACACCGACGGCAGTAAGTGTGCTGTCAGTGCATTTGTTACTGGGAGCGACAGCTTTACTTTTGTATATACACCGACGGTAGTAAGAGTGCTGTCAGTGCATTGGTTACTGGGAACGACAGCTTTACTTTTGTATATACACTGACGGTAGTAAGTGTGCTGCCGGTGTTTAATGTGCATTTGTTACTGGGAGAGACAACTTTACTTTTGTAAATAGACGACGGTAGTAAGTGTGCTGCCGATTTTGGAAGTGCATTTGTTACTGGGAGCGAAAGCTTTACTTTTGTATATACACCGACGGCAGTTAGTGTGCTGTCTGTGCATTTGTTACTCGGAGCGACATCTTTACTTTTTTATATACACCGACGGTAGTAAGAGAGCTGTACGTGCATTTGTTACTGGGAACGACAGCTTTACTTTTGTATATACACCGAAGGCAGTAACAGTGCTGGCGGTGTTGGATGTGCATTTGTTACTGGGAGCGACAGCTTTACTATTGTTCATACACCGACGGAAGTAAGTGTGCTGCCGGTTTTGGATGTGCATTTGTTACTGGGAGACACAGCTTTACGGTTGAATATACACAAACGGCAGTAAGTGTGCCGCCGGTGTTGGATGTGCATTTGTTACTGAGAGCGACAGCTTTACTTTTGTACATACACCAACGCCAGTATGAATTTTGCCGAATTTGGATGTGCATTTTTGACTGGGAACGACAGCTTTACTTTTGTATATACACCGTCGCCAGTAAATGTAGTGCCGGTGTTGGATGTGCAATTGCTACTGGGAACGACAGCTTTACATTTGTATATACACCGAAGGCAGTAACAGTGCTGCCGGTGTTGGATGTGCATTTGTTACTGGGAACGACAGCTTTACTTTTGTATAATCACTACGATAGTAGAAGTGCTGCCGATGTTGGATGTGCATTTCTTACTGGGAACGACAGCTTTACTTTTGTATATACACCGTCGCCAGTAAATGTAGTGCCGGTGTTGGATGTGCAATTGCTACTGGGAACGACAGCTTTACATTTGTATATACACCGAAGGCAGTAACAGTGCTGCCGGTGTTGGATGTGCATTTGTTACTGGGAACGACAGCTTTACTTTTGTATATACACGACGGCAGTAAGTGTGCTGCCGATTTTGGATGTGCATTTGTTACTGGGAACGACAACTTTACTTTTGTATATACACCGATGGTGGTAACAGTGCAGCTGGTGTTGGATGTGCATATGTTACAGGGAGCGACATCTTTACTTTTGAATATACATCGAAGGTAGTGAGTATGCTGCCGATGTTGGATGTGCATTTGTTACTGGGAACGACAGCTTTATCTTTGTATATACACCGACGGCAGTAAGTGTGCTGCCGATGTTGGATGGGCATTTGTTACTGGGAAAGACAGCTTAACTTTTGTATATACACGACGGTAGTAATTGTGCTAACGATGTTGGATGTGCATTTTTTAGTGGGAGCAATAGCTTTACTTTTGTGTATACACCGACGATAGTAAGTGTGCTGCCGGTGTTGGATGTGCATTTGTTACTGGGAGCGAAAGCTGTACTTTTGTATATACACGACGGCAGTGAGTGTGCTGCCGATTTTGGATGTGCATTTGTTACTTGGAGTGACAACTTTACTTTTGTATATACACCGACGGCAGTAAGAGTGCTGCCGATTTTCCATATGCATTTCTTACTGGGAGCGACAGCTTCACTTTTGTATATACACCGACATAGTAAGAGTGGTGCCGGTTTTGGATGTGCATTTGTTACTGCGAGCGACAGCTTTATTTTGTATATATATCAACGGCAGTAAAGTGCGCTGCCAATGCTGGATGTGCATTTGTTACGTAGAACGACAGCTTTACTTTCGTATATACACGACGGTAGTAGGAGTGCTGCCGATGTTGTATGTGCATTTGTTACTGGGAACGAAAGCTTTACTTTTGTATATACACGACGGTAGTAAGTGTGCTACCGATGTTGGATTTGTTACTGGGAGCGACAGCTTTACTTTTGTATATACACCGACGGTAGTAAGCGTGCAGCCGATTTTGGATGCATTTGTTACTGGGAACGACAACTTTACTTTTGTATATACACCGACGGCAGTAAGTGCGCTGCCGGTGTTGGATGTGCATTTGTTACCGGGAGCGAAAACTTTACTTTTGTGTATACATCGACGGTTGTAAGCGTGCTGCCGGTGTTAGATACGCATTTGTTAATGGGAACGACAGCTTTACTTTTGTATATACACCGACGGCAGTAAGAGTGCTGCCGATGCTGGATGTGCATTTGTTACTGGGAAGGACAGCTTTACTTTTGTATATAACCCGACGGCAGTAAGTGTGCTGCCGGTGTTGGATGTGCATTTGTTACTGGGAGCGAAAGCTTTACTGTTGTGTATACACCGACGGTAGTAAGCGTGCTGCCGGTGTTAGATGCGCATTTGTTACTGGGAGCGACAGCTTTACTTTTGTATACACCGACGCCAGTAAGACTGCTGCCGATGTTGGATGTGCATTTGTTACTGGGAGCGACAGCTTTACTTTTGTATATACAGGACGGCAGTAAGTGTGCTGCCGATGTTGGATGTGCATTTGTTACTGGGAACGACAGCTTTACCTTTGTATATACACCGACGGAGGTAAGTGTGGTGCCGGTGTTGGGTGTGCATTTGGTACTGGGAACGACAGCTTTACATTTGTATATAAACCGACGGCAGTAACAGTGCTGCCGGTTTTGGATGTGCATTTGTTACTGGGAACGACAGCTTTACATTTGTATATACACCGACGGTGGTAACAGTGCAGCCGGTGTTGGATGTGCATATGTTACAGGGAGCGAAAGTTTTATTTTTGTATATACGCGACGGTAGTAAGTGTGCTACCGATGTTTGATGCGCATTTGTTACTGGGAGCGACAGCTTTACTCTTGTATATACACCGACGGCAGTAACTGTGCTGCCGATTTTGGATGTGCATTTCTTACTGGGAACGACAGCTTTACTTTTGTATATACACTGACGGCGTTATGTGTGCTGCCGGTGATGGATGTGCATTTGTTACTGGGAGCGACAGCTTTACTCTTGTATATACACCGACGGCAGTAAGTGTGCTGCCGATTTTGGATGTGCATTTGTTACTGGGAACGACAGCTTTACTTTTGTATATACACCGACGGCAGTAAGTATGCTGCCGGTGTTGGATGTGCATTGGTTACTGGGACCGACAGCTTTACCTTTGTATATACACCGACAATATTAGGTGTGCTGCCGATGTTGGATGTGCATTTGTTACTGGGAGCGACAGCTTAACTTTTGTATATACACGACGGTAGTAAATGTGCTACCGATGTTGGATTAGATACTGGGAGCGACAGCTTTACTTTTGTATATACACCGACGGTAGTAAGAGTGATACCGATATTGGATGTGCATTTGTGACTGGGAACGACAGCTTTACTTTTGTATATACACCGACGGCAGTAAGTGTGCTGCCGGTGTTGGATGTGCATTTGTTACTGGGAGCGAAAACTTTTCTTTTGTGTATACACCGACGGTAGTAAGCGTGCTGCCGGATTAGATGCGCATTTGTTACTGGGAGCGACAGCTTTACTTTTGTATATACACGACGGCAGTAAGTGTGCTGCCGATGTTGCATGTGCATTTGTTACTGGGAGTGACAGCTTTACTTTTGTATATACACCGACGGAGGTAAGTGTGCTGCCGATGCTGTTTGTGCATTTGTTACTGGGAACTACAACTTTACTTTTGTATATACACCGACGGTAGTAAGTGTGCTGCCGATTTTGGATGTGGATTTGTTAATGGGAACGACAGCTTTACTTTTGTATACACATCGACGGCAGTAAGAGTGCTGCCGTAGTTGGATGTGCATTTGTTACTGGGAACGGCCGATTTACTTTTGTATATAAAGGACATTATTAAGTGTGCTGCCGATGTTGGATGTCCATTTGCTACTGGGAGCGACAGCTTTGCTTTTGTATATACACCGACGGCAGTAAGAGTGCTTCCGATGTTGCATGTGCATTTCTTACTGGGAACGACAGCTTCACTTTTGTATATACACGACGGAAATAAGAGTGCCTCGGATATTGGATGTGCATTTTTTACTGGGAACGACAGCTTTACTTTTGTATATACACCGACGGCAGTAACAGTGCTGCCGGTGTTGGATGTGCATTTGTTACTGGAAACGACGGCTTTACTTTTGTATATACACGACGGCAGTAAGTGTGCTGCCGATGTTGGATGTGCATTTGTTACTGGGAGTGACAGCTTTACTTTTGTATATACACCGACGGAGGTAAGTGTGCTGCCGATGCTGGATGTGCATTTGTTACTGGGAACGACTGCTTTACTTTTGTATATACACCGACGGTAGTAAGTGTGCTGCCGATTTTGGATGTGCATTTGTTAATGGGAACGACAGCTTTACTTTTGTATACACATGGACGGCAGTAAGAGTGCTGCCGTAGTTGGATGTGCATTTGTTACTGGGAACGGCAGCTTTACTTTTGTATATAAAGGACATTATTAAGTGTGCTGCCGATGTTAGATGTCCATTTGCTACTGGGAGCGACAGCTTTGCTTTTGTATATACACCGACGGCAGTAAGAGTGCTTCCGATGTTGCATGTGCATTTCTTACTGGGAACGAAAGCTTCACTTTTGTATAAACACGACGGAAATAAGAGTGCCTCGGATATTGGATGTGCATTTTTTACTGGGAACGACAGCTTTACTTTTGTATATAAACCGACGGCAGTAACAGTGCTGCCGGTGTTGGATGTGCATTTGTTACTGGGAACAACAGCTTAACTTTTGTGTATACACCGACGGTAGTAACAGTGCCACCGGTGTTGGATGTGGATATATTACTGGGAGCGAAGCTTTAATTTTGTATATACATCGACGGTAGTAAGTGTGCTACCGATGTTGCATGTGCCTTTGTTACTGGAAGCGACAGCTTTACTTTTGTATATACACCGACGGCAGTAAGTGTGCTGCCGATTTTGTATGTGCATTAGGTACTGGGAACGACAGCTTAACTTTTGTATATACACCGACGGCAGTAAGTGTGCGGCCGATTTTGGATGAGCATTTGTTACTGTGAGCGACAGCTTTAATTTTGTATATACGCCGACGGTATTAAGAGTGCTGTCAGTGCATTTGTTACTGGGAGCAACAGCTTCACTTTTGTATATACACCGAGGTTAGTAAGAGCGCTACCGGTGTTGGATGTGCATTTGTTACTGGGAACGACAGCTTTACTTTTGTATATACACCGACGGTAGTAAGTGTGCTGTCAGTGCATTTGTTACTGGGAGCGTCAGCTTTACTTTTGTATATACACCGACGGTAATAAGAGTTCTGTCAGTGCATTGGTTACTGGGAACGACAGATTTACTTTTGTATATACACCGACGGTAGTAAGTGTGCTGCCGGTGTTTAATGTGCATTTGTTACTGGGAGTGACAGCTTTACTTTTGTAAATAGACGACGGTAGTAAGTGTTCTGCCGATGTTGGATGTGCATGTTATACTGGGAGCGACAACTTTACTTTTGTATATACACTGACGGCAGTGAGTGTGCTGCCGATTTTCGAAGTGCATTTGTTACAGCGAACGACAGCTTTACTTTCGTATATACACCGACCGCAGTAAGAGTACTGCCTGCGTAAGATGTGCATTTGATACTGGGAGCGACAGCTTTACTTTTGTATATACACCAACGGCAGTAAGAGTGCTGCCGATGTTGGATTTGCATTTGTTACTGGGAACGACAGTTTTACTTTTGTATATACACCGACGGTAGTAAGAGTGCTGCCGGGGTTGGATGTGCATTTGTTACCGGGAAGCAGCTTTACGTTTGTGTATACACCGACAGCAGTAAGTGTGCTGCCGGTGTTGGATGTGCATTTGTTACTGGGAGCGACAGCTTTACTTTTGTATATACACCGACGGCAGTAAGTGTGCTGTCAGTGCATTTGTTACTGGGAGCGACAGCTTTACTTTTGTATATACACCGACGGTAGTAAGAGTGCTGTCAGTGCATTGGTTACTGGGAACGACAGCTTTACTTTTGTATATACACTGACGGTAGTAAGTGTGCTGCCGGTGTTTAATGTGCATTTGTTACTGGGAGAGACAACTTTACTTTTGTAAATAGACGACGGTAGTAAGTGTGCTGCCGATTTTGGAAGTGCATTTGTTACTGGGAGCGAAAGCTTTACTTTTGTATATACACCGACGGCAGTTAGTGTGCTGTCTGTGCATTTGTTACTCGGAGCGACATCTTTACTTTTTTATATACACCGACGGTAGTAAGAGAGCTGTACGTGCATTTGTTACTGGGAACGACAGCTTTACTTTTGTATATACACCGAAGGCAGTAACAGTGCTGGCGGTGTTGGATGTGCATTTGTTACTGGGAGCGACAGCTTTACTATTGTTCATACACCGACGGAAGTAAGTGTGCTGCCGGTTTTGGATGTGCATTTGTTACTGGGAGACACAGCTTTACGGTTGAATATACACAAACGGCAGTAAGTGTGCCGCCGGTGTTGGATGTGCATTTGTTACTGAGAGCGACAGCTTTACTTTTGTACATACACCAACGCCAGTATGAATTTTGCCGAATTTGGATGTGCATTTTTGACTGGGAACGACAGCTTTACTTTTGTATATACAGGACGGCAATAAGTGTGTTCCGATGTTGGATGTGCATTTGTTACGTGGAACGACAGCTTTACTTTTGTATAATCACTACGATAGTAGAAGTGCTGCCGATGTTGGATGTGCATTTCTTACTGGGAACGACAGCTTTACTTTTGTATATACACCGTCGCCAGTAAATGTAGTGCCGGTGTTGGATGTGCAATTGCTACTGGGAACGACAGCTTTACATTTGTATATACACCGAAGGCAGTAACAGTGCTGCCGGTGTTGGATGTGCATTTGTTACTGGGAACGACAGCTTTACTTTTGTATATACACGACGGCAGTAAGTGTGCTGCCGATTTTGGATGTGCATTTGTTACTGGGAACGACAACTTTACTTTTGTATATACACCGATGGTGGTAACAGTGCAGCTGGTGTTGGATGTGCATATGTTACAGGGAGCGACATCTTTACTTTTGAATATACATCGAAGGTAGTGAGTATGCTGCCGATGTTGGATGTGCATTTGTTACTGGGAACGACAGCTTTATCTTTGTATATACACCGACGGCAGTAAGTGTGCTGCCGATGTTGGATGGGCATTTGTTACTGGGAAAGACAGCTTAACTTTTGTATATACACGACGGTAGTAATTGTGCTAACGATGTTGGATGTGCATTTTTTAGTGGGAGCAATAGCTTTACTTTTGTGTATACACCGACGATAGTAAGTGTGCTGCCGGTGTTGGATGTGCATTTGTTACTGGGAGCGAAAGCTGTACTTTTGTATATACACGACGGCAGTGAGTGTGCTGCCGATTTTGGATGTGCATTTGTTACTTGGAGTGACAACTTTACTTTTGTATATACACCGACGGCAGTAAGAGTGCTGCCGATTTTCCATATGCATTTCTTACTGGGAGCGACAGCTTCACTTTTGTATATACACCGACGTAGTAAGAGTGGTGCCGGTTTTGGATGTGCATTTGTTACTGCGAGCGACAGCTTTATTTTGTATATATATCAACGGCAGTAAAGTGCGCTGCCAATGCTGGATGTGCATTTGTTACGTAGAACGACAGCTTTACTTTCGTATATACACGACGGTAGTAGGAGTGCTGCCGATGTTGTATGTGCATTTGTTACTGGGAACGAAAGCTTTACTTTTGTATATACACGACGGTAGTAAGTGTGCTACCGATGTTGGATTTGTTACTGGGAGCGACAGCTTTACTTTTGTATATACACCGACGGTAGTAAGCGTGCAGCCGATTTTGGATGTGCATTTGTTACTGGGAACGACAACTTTACTTTTGCATATACACCGACGGTAGAAACAGTGGAGCCGGTGTTGGATGTGCATTTGTTACTGGGACCGACAGCTTTACCTTTGTATATACACCGACAATAGTAAGTGTGCTACCGGTGTTGGATGTGCATTTGTTACTGGGAGCGACAGCTTTACTTTTGTATATACTCCGACGGCAGTAAGAGTGCTGCCGATTTTCCATGTGCATTTCTTACTGGGAGCGACAGCCTAACATTTGTATATACACGACGGTAGTAAGAGTGCTGCCGATGTTAGATGTTCATTTGTTACTGGGAACGACAGCTTTACCTTTGTATATACACCGACGGAAGTAAGTGTGGTGCCGGTATTGGGTGTGCATTTGTTACTGGGAACGACAGCTTTACATTTGTATATAAACCGACGGCAGTAACAGTGCTGCCGGTGTTGGATGTGCATTTGTTACTGGGAACGACAGCTTTACATTTGTATATAAACCGACGGTGGTAACAGTGCAGCCGGTGTTGGATGTGTATATGTTACTGGGAGCGAAAGTTTTACTTTTGTATATACGCGACGGTAGTAAGTATGCTACCGATGTTGGATGCGCATTTGTTACTGGGAGCGACAGCTTTACTCTTGTATATACACCGACGGCAATAAGTGTGCTGCAGATTTTGTATGTGCATTTGTTACTGGGAACGACAGCTTTACTTTTGTATATACACCGACGGCAGTAAGTGTGCTGCCGGTGTTGAATGTGCATTTGTTACTGGGAGCGACAGCTTTACTCTTGTATATACACCGACGGCAGTAAGTGTCCTGCCGATTTTGGATGTGCATTTGTTACTGGGAACGACAGCTTTACTTTTGTATATACACCGATGGCAGTAAGTGTGCTGCCGGTGTTGGATGTGCATTTGTTACTGGGAGCGACGGCTTTACCTTTGTATATACACCGACAATTGTAGGTGTGATGCCGATGTTGGATGTGCATTTGTTGCTGGGAGCGACAGCTTAACTTTTGTATATACACGACGGTAGTAAATGTGCTACCGATGTTGAATTTTATACTGGGAGCGACAGCTCTACTTTTGTATATACACCGACGGTAGTAAGGGTGACGCCGATATTGGATGTGCATTTGTTACTGGGAACGACAGCTTTACTTTTGTATATACACCGACGGTAGTAAGTGTGCTGCCGGTGTAGGATGTGCATTTGTTTCTGGGAGCGAAAGCTTTATTTTTGTGTATACACGACGGCAGTAAGTGTGCTGCCGATGTTAAATGTGCATTTGTTACTGGAAGTGACAGCTTTACTTTTGTATATACACCGACGGAGGTAAGTGTGCTGCCGATGCTGGATGTGCATTTGTTACTGGGAACGACAGCTTTACTTTTGTATATACAGCGACGGTAGTAAGTGTACTGCCGATTTTGGATGTGCATTTGTTAATGGGAACGACAGCTTTACTTCTGTATATACACCGACGGCAGTAAGAGTGCTGCCGATGCTGGATGTGCATTTGTTACTGGGAACCACAGCTTTACTTTTGTTTATACACCGACGGCAGTAAGTGTGCTGCCGGTGTTGGATGTGCATTTGTTACTGGGAGCGAAAGCTTTTCTTTTGTGTATACACCGACTTTAGTAAGCGTGCTGCCGGTGTTAGATGCGCATTTGTTACTGGGAGCGACAGCTTTACTTTTGTATATACACGACGGCAGTAAGTGTGCTGCCGATTTTGGATGTGCATTTGTTACTGGGAACGACTGCTTTACTTTTGTATATACACCGATGGCAGTAAGTGTGCTGCCGGTGTTGGATGTGCATTTGTTACTGGGAGCGACGGCTTTACCTTTGTATATACACCGACAATTGTAGGTGTGATGCCGATGTTGGATGTGCATTTGTTGCTGGGAGCGACAGCTTAACTTTTGTATATACACGACGGTAGTAAATGTGCTACCGATGTTGAATTTGATACTGGGAGCGACAGCTCTACTTTTGTATATACACCGACGGTAGTAAGGGTGACGCCGATATTGGATGTGCATTTGTTACTGGGAACGACAGCTTTACTTTTGTATATACACCGACGGTAGTAAGTGTGCTGCCGGTGTTGGATGTGCATTTGTTTCTGGGAGCGAAACCTTTATTTTTGTGTATACACGACGGCAGTAAGTGTGCTGCCGATGTTAAATGTGCATTTGTTACTGGAAGTGACAGCTTTACTTTTGTATATACACCGACGGAGGTAAGTGTGCTGCCGATGCTGGATGTGCATTTGTTACTGGGAACGACAGCTTTACTTTTGTATATACAGCGACGGTAGTAAGTGTACTGCCGATTTTGGATGTGCATTTGTTAATGGGAACGACAGCTTTACTTCTGTATATACACCGACGGCAGTAAGAGTGCTGCCGATGCTGGATGTGCATTTTTACTGGGAACCACAGCTTTACTTTTGTTTATACACCGACGGCAGTAA
Source organism: Hymenopus coronatus (assembly GCA_030762935.1). NCBI lineage: Eukaryota > Metazoa > Arthropoda > Insecta > Mantodea > Hymenopodidae > Hymenopus > Hymenopus coronatus. The sequence goes on from CM060899.1 coordinate 7,653,396, forward strand.
GTGTGCTGCCGGTGTTGGATGTGCATTTGTTACTGGGAGCGAAAGCTTTTCTTTTGTGTATACACCGACTTTAGTAAGCGTGCTGCCGGTGTTAGATGCGCATTTGTTACTGGGAGCGACAGCTTTACTTTTGTATATACACGACGGCAGTAAGTGTGCTGCCGATGTTGGATGTGCATTTGTTACTGGGAGTGACAGTTTTACTTTTGTATATACACCAACGATAGTAAGTGTGCTGCCGATTTTGGATGTGCATTTGTTAATGGGTACGACAGCTTTACTTTTGTATATACACCGACGGCAGTAAGAGTGCTGCCGATGCTGGATGTGCATTTGTTACTGGGAACGACAGCTTTACTTTTGTATACACATCGACGGCAGTAAGAGCGCTGCCGTAGTTGGATTTGCATTTGTTACTGGGAACGGCAGCTTTACTTTTGTATATAAAGGACATTATTAATTGTGCTGCCGATGTTGGATGTCCATTTGCTACTGGGAGCGACAGCTTTGCTTTTGTATATACACCGACGGCAGTAAGAGTGCTTCCGATGTTGCATGTGCATTTCTTACTGGGAACGACAGCCGCACCTTTGTATATACACGACGGAAATAAGAGTGCATCGGATATTGGATGTGCATTTTTTACTGGGAACGACAGCTTTACTTTTGTATATACACCGACGGCAGTAACAGTGCTGCCGGTGTTGGATGTTCATTTGTTACTGGGAACAACAGCTTTACTTTTGTGTATACACCGACGGTAGTAACAGTGCTACCGGTGTTGGATGTGGATATGTTACTGGGAGCGAATCTTTAGTTTCGTATATACATCGACGGTATTAAGTGTGCTACCGATGTTGCATGTTCATTTGTTACTGGAAGCGACAGCTTTAGTTTTGTATATACACCGACGGCAGTAAGTGTGCTGCCGATTTTGGATGTGCATTAGGTACTGGGAACGACAGCTGTACTTTTGTATATACACCGACGGCAGTAAGTGTGCGGCCGATTTTGGATGTGCATTTGTTACTGTGAGCGACAGCTTTACTTTTGTATATACGCCGACGGTAGTAAGAGTGCTGTCAGTGCATTTGTTACTGGGAGCAACTGCTTCACTTTTGTATATACACCGAAGTTAGTAAGAGCGCTACCGTTGTTGGATGTGCGTTTGGTACTGGGAACGACAGCTTTACTTTTGTATATACACCGACGGTAGTAAGTGTGAAGCCGATGTTGAATTTGCATTTGTTACTGGGAGAGACAGCTTTACTTTTGTATATACACTGACGGCAGTAAGTGTGCTGTCAGTGCATTTGTCACTGGGAGCGACAGCTTTACTTTTGCATATACACCGACGGTAGTAAGAGTACTGTCAGTGCATAAGTTACTGAGAACGACAGCTTTACTTTTGTATATACACCGACGGTAGTAAATGTGCTGCCGGTGTTTAATGTGCATTTGTTACTGGGAGTGACATCTTTACTTTTCTAAATAGACGACGGCAGTTAGTGTGCTGCCGATATGGATGTGCATTTGTTACTGGCACCGACAGCTTTACCTTTGTATATACACGGACAATAGTAGGTGTGCTGCCGATGTTGGATGTGCATTTGTTATTGGGAGCGACAGCTTAACTTTTGTATATACACGACGGTAGTAAATGTGCTACCGATGTTGGATTTGATACTGGGAGCGACAGCTTTACTTTTGTATATACACCGACGGTAGTAAGAGTGATGCCGATTTTGGATGTGCATTTGTTACTGGGAACGACAGCTTTACTTTTGTATATACACCGACGGTAGTAAGTGTGCTGCCGGTGTTGGATGTGCATTTGTTACTGGGAGCGAAAGCTTTACTTTTGTATATACACGACGGCGGTAAGTGTGCTACCGATGTTAGATGTGCATTTGTATTGGGAGTAACAGCTTTACTTTTGTATATACACCGACGGAGGTAAGTGTGCTGCCGGTGTTGGATTTGCATTTGTTACTGGGAGCGACAGCTTTACTTTTGTATATACACCAACGGCAGTAAGAGTGCTACCGATGCTGGATGTGCATTTGTTACTGGGAGCGACAGCTTTACTTTTGTATATCCAGCGACGGTAGTAAGTGTGCTGCCGATTTTGGATGTGCATTTGTTAATGGGAACGACAGCTTTAGTTTTGTATATACACCGACGGCAGTAAGAGTGCTGCCGATGCTGGATGTGCATTTGTTATTGGAAACGACAGATTTACTTTTGTATATACACCGACGGCAGTAAGTGTGCTGCCGGTGTTGGATGTGCATATGTTACTGGGAGCGAAAGCTTTTCTTTTGTGTATACACCGACGGTAGTAAGCGTGCTGCCGGATTAGATGCGCATTTATTACTGGGAGCGACAGCTTTACTTTTGTATATACACGACGGCAGTAAGTGTGCTGCCGATGTTGGATGTGCATTTGTTACTGGGAGTGACAGCTTTACTTTTGTATATACACCGACGGAGGTAAGTGTGCTGCGGATGCTGGAAGTGCATTTGTTACTGGGAACGACAGCTTTACTTTGTATATACACCGACGGTAGTAAGTGTGCTGCCGATTTTGGATGTGCATTTGTTAATGGGAACGACAGCTTTACTTTTGTATACACATCGACGGCAGTAAGAGTGCTGCCGTAGTTGGATGTGCATTTGTTACTGGGAACGGCAGCTTTACTTTTGTGTATAAAGGACATTATTAAGTGTGCTGCCGATGTTAGATGTCCATTTGCTACTGGGAGCGACAGCTTTGCTTTTGTATATACACCGACGGCAGTAAGAGTGCTTCCGATGTTGCATGTGCATTTCTTACTGGGAACGAAAGCTTCACTTTTGTATAAACACGACGGAAATAAGAGTGCCTCGGATATTGGATGTGCATTTTATACTGCGAACGACAGCTTTACTTTTGTATATACACCGACGGCAGTAACAGTGCTGCCGGTTTTGGATGTGCATTTGTTACTGGGAACAACAGCTTAACTTTTGTGTATACACCGACGGTAGTAACAGTCACACCGGTGTTGGATGTGGATATGTTACTGGGAGCGAAGCTTTAATTTTGTATATACATCGACGGTAGTAAGTGTGCTACCGATGTTGCATGTGCCGTTGTTACTGGAAGCGACAGCTTTACTTTTGTATATACACCGACGGCAGTAAGTGTGCTGCCGATTTTGTATGTGCATTAGGTACTGGGAACGACAGCTTTACTTTTGTATATACACCGACGGCAGTAAGTGTGTGGCCGATTTTGGATCAGCATTTGTTACTGTGAGCGACAGCTTTACTTTTGTATATACGCCGACGGTAGTAAGAGTGCTGTCAGTGCATTTGTTACTGGGAAAAACAGCTTCAATTTTGTATATACACCGAGGTTAGTAAGAGCGCTACCGGTGTTGGATGTGCATTTGTTACTGGGAACGACAGCTTTACTTTTGTATATACACCGACGGTAGTAAGTGTGAAGCCGATGTTGAATGTGGATTTGTTACTGGGAGCGACAGCTTTACTTTTGTATATACACGGACGGCAGTAAGTGTGCTGTCAGTGCATTTGTTACTGGGAGCGACAGCTTTACTTTTGTATATACACCGACGTTAATAAGAGTTCTGTCAGTGCATTGGTTACTGGGAACGACAGATTTACTTTTGTATATACACCGACGGTAGTAAGTGTGCTGCCGGTGTTTAATGTGCATTTGTTACTGGGAGTGACAGCTTTACTTTTGTAAATAGACGACGGTAGTAAGTGTTCTGCCGATGTTGGATGTGCATGTTATACTGGGAGCGACAACTTTACTTTTGTATATACACTGACGGCAGTGAGTGTGCTGCCGATCTTCGAAGTGCATTTGTTACAGCGAACGACAGCTTTACTTTCGTATATACACCGACCGCAGTAAGAGTACTGCCTGCGTAAGATGTGCATTTGATACTGGGAGCGACAGCTTTACTTTTGTATATACACCAACGGCAGTAAGAGTGCTGCCGATGTTGGATTTGCATTTGTTACTGGGAACGACAGCTTTACTTTTGTATATACACCGACGGTAGTAAGATGGCTGCCGGGGTTGGATGTGCATTTGTTACCGGGAAGCAGCTTTACGTTTGTGTATACACCGACAGCAGTAAGTGTGCTGCCGGTGTTGGATGTGCATTTGTTACTGGGAGCGACAGCTTTACTTTTGTATATACACCGACGGCAGTAAGTGTGCTGTCAGTGCATTTGTTACTGGGAGCGACAGCTTTACTTTGGTATATACACCGACGGTAGTAAGAGTGCTGTCAGTGCATTGGTTACTGGGAACGACAGCTTTACTTTTGTATATACACTGACGGTAGTAAGTGTGCTGCCGGTGTTTAATGTGCATTTGTTACTGGGAGAGACAGCTTTACTTTTGTAAATAGACGACGGTAGTAAGTGTGCTGCCGATTTTGGAAGTGCATTTGTTAGTGGGAGCGACAGCTTTACTTTTGTATATACACCGACGGTAGTAAGTGTGCTGCCGATTTTGGTAGTGCATTTGTTAATGGGAACGACAGCTTTACTTTTGTATACACATCGACGGCAGTAAGAGCGCTGCCGTAGTTGGATGTGCATTTGTTACTGGGAACGGCAGCTTTACTTTTGTATACAAAGGACATTATTAATTGTGCTGCCGATGTTGGATGTCCATTTGCTACTGGGAGCGACAGCTTTGCTTTAGTATATACACCGACGGCATTAAGAGTGCTTCCGATGTTGCATGTGCATTTCTTACTGGGAACGACAGCCGCACCTTTGTATATACACGACGGAAATAAGAGTGCATCGGATATTGGATGTGCATTTTTTACTGGGAACGACAGCTTTACTTTTGTATATACACCGACGGCAGTAACAGTGCTGCCGGTGTTGGATGTGCATTTGTTACTGGGAACAACAGCTTTACTTTTGTGTATACACCGACGGTAGTAACAGTGCTACCGGTGTTGGATGTGGATATGTTACTGGGAGCGAATCTTTAGTTTCGTATATACATCGACGGTATTAAGTGTGCTACCGATGTTGCATGTTCATTTGTTACTGGAAGCGACAGCTTTAGTTTTGTATATACACCGACGGCAGTAAGTGTGCTGCCGATTTTGGATGTGCATTAGGTACTGGGAACGACAGCTGTACTTTTGTATATACACAACGGCAGTAAGTGTGCGGCCGATTTTGGATGTGCATTTGTTACTGTGAGCGACAGCTTTACTTTTGTATTTACGCCGACGGTAGTAAGAGTGCTGTCAGTGCATTTGTTACTGGGAGCAACTGCTTCACTTTTGTATATACACCGAAGTTAGTAAGAGCGCTACCGTTGTTGGATGTGCGTTTGGTACTGGGAACGACAGCTTTACTTTTGTATATACACCGACGGTAGTAAGTGTGAAGCCGATGTTGAATGTGCATTTGTTACTGGGAGCGACAGCTTTACTTTTGTATATACACTGACGGCAGTAAGTGTGCTGTCAGTGCATTTGTCACTGGTAGCGACAGCTTTACTTTTGTATATACACCGACGGTAGTAAGAGTACTGTCAGTGCATTGCTTACTGAGAAGGACAGTTTTACTTTTGTATATACACCGACGGTAGTAAGTGTGCTGCCGGTGTTTAATGTGCATTTGTTACTGGGAGTGACATCTTTACTGTTGTAAATAGACGACGGCAGTTAGTGTGCTGCCGATATGGATGTGCATTTGTTACTGGGACCGACAGCTTTACCTTTGTATATACACGGACATTAGTAGGTGTGCTGCCGATGTTGGATGTGCATTTGTTATTGGGAGCGACAGCTTAACTTTTGTATATACACGACGGTAGTAAATGTGCTACCGATGTTGGATTTGATACTGGGAGCGACAGCTTTACTTTTGTATATACACCGACGGTAGTAAGAGTGATGCCGATTTTGGATGTGCATTTGTTACTGGGAACGACAGCTTTACTTTTGTATATACACCGACGGTAGTAAGTGTGCTGCTGGTGTTGGATGTGCATTTGTTACTGGGAGCGAAAGCTTTACTTTTGTATATACACGACGGCGGTAAGTGTGCTGCCGATGTTAGATGTGCATTGGTTTTGGGAGTGACATCTTTACTTTTGTATATACACCGACGGAGGTAAGTGTGATGCCGGTGTTGGATTTGCATTTGTTACTGGGAGCGACAGCTTTACTTTTGTATATACACCGACGGCAGTAAGAGTGCTGCCGATGCTGCATATGCATTTGTTACTGGGAGCGACAGCTTTACTTTTTTATATACAGCGACGGTAGTAAGTGTGCTGCCGATTTTGGATGTGCATTTGTTAATGGGAACGACAGCTTTAGTTTTGTATATACACCGACGGCAGTAAGAGTGCTGCCGATGCTGGATGTGCATTTGTTACTGGAAACGACGGCTTTACTTTTGTATATACACGACGGCAGTAAGTGTGCTGCCGATGTTGGATGTGCATTTGTTACTGGGAGTGACAGCTTTACTTTTGTATATACACCGACGGAGGTAAGTGTGCTGCCGATGCTGGATGTGCATTTGTTACTGGGAACGACTGCTTTACTTTTGTATATACACCGACGGTAGTAAGTGTGCTGCCGATTTTGGATGTGCATTTGTTAATGGGAACGACAGCTTTACTTTTGTATACACATCGACGGCAGTAAGAGTGCTGCCGTAGTTGGATGTGCATTTGTTACTGGGAACGGCAGCTTTACTTTTGTATATAAAGGACATTATTAAGTGTGCTGCCGATGTTAGATGTCCATTTGCTACTGGGAGCGACAGCTTTGCTTTTGTATATACACCGACGGCAGTAAGAGTGCTTCCGATGTTGCATGTGCATTTCTTACTGGGAACGAAAGCTTCACTTTTGTATAAACACGACGGAAATAAGAGTGCCTCGGATATTGGATGTGCATTTTTTACTGGGAACGACAGCTTTACTTTTGTATATAAACCGACGGCAGTAACAGTGCTGCCGGTGTTGGATGTGCATTTGTTACTGGGAACAACAGCTAAACTTTTGTGTATACACCGACGGTAGTAACAGTGCCACCGGTGTTGGATGTGGATATATTACTGGGAGCGAAGCTTTAATTTTGTATATACATCCACGGTAGTAAGTGTGCTACCGATGTTGCATGTGCCGTTGTTACTGGAAGCGACAGCTTTACTTTTGTATATACACCGACGGCAGTAAGTGTGCTGCCGATTTTGTATGTGCATTAGGTACTGGGAACGACAGCTTTACTTTTGTATATACACCGACGGCAGTAAGTGTGTGGCCGATTTTGGATCAGCATTTGTTACTGTGAGCCACAGCTTTACTTTTGTATATACGCCGACGGTAGTAAGAGTGCTGTCAGTGCATTTGTTACTGGGAAAAACAGCTTCAATTTTGTATATACACCGAGGTTAGTAAGAGCGCTACCGGTGTTGGATGTGCATTTGTTACTGGGAACGACAGCTTTACTTTTGTATATACACCGACGGTAGTAAGTGTGAAGCCGATGTTGAATGTGGATTTGTTACTGGGAGCGACAGCTTTACTTTTGTATATACACGGACGGCAGTAAGTGTGCTGTCAGTGCATTTGTTACTGGGAGCGACAGCTTTACTTTTGTATATACACCGACGTTAATAAGAGTTCTGTCAGTGCATTGGTTACTGGGAACGACAGATTTACTTTTGTATATACACCGACGGTAGTAAGTGTGCTGCCGGTGTTTAATGTGCATTTGTTACTGGGAGTGACAGCTTTACTTTTGTAAATAGACGACGGTAGTAAGTGTTCTGCCGATGTTGGATGTGCATGTTATACTGGGAGCGACAACTTTACTTTTGTATATACACTGACGGCAGTGAGTGTGCTGCCGATCTTCGAAGTGCATTTGTTACAGCGAACGACAGCTTTACTTTTGTATATACACCAACGGCAGTAAGAGTGCTGCCGATGTTGGATTTGCATTTGTTACTGGGAACGACAGCTTTACTTTTGTATATACACCGACGGTAGTAAGATGGCTGCCGGGGTTGGATGTGCATTTGTTACCGGGAAGCAGCTTTACGTTTGTGTATACACCGACAGCAGTAAGTGTGCTGCCGGTGTTGGATGTGCATTTGTTACTGGGAGCGACAGCTTTACTTTTGTATATACACCGACGGCAGTAAGTGTGCTGTCAGTGCATTTGTTACTGGGAGCGACAGCTTTACTTTGGTATATACACCGACGGTAGTAAGAGTGCTGTCAGTGCATTGGTTACTGGGAACGACAGCTTTACTTTTGTATATACACTGACGGTAGTAAGTGTGCTGCCGGTGTTTAATGTGCATTTGTTACTGGGAGAGACAGCTTTACTTTTGTAAATAGACGACGGTAGTAAGTGTGCTGCCGATTTTGGAAGTGCATTTGTTAGTGGGAGCGACAGCTTTACTTTTGTATATACACCGACGGTAGTAAGTGTGCTGCCGATTTTGGTAGTGCATTTGTTAATGGGAACGACAGCTTTACTTTTGTATACACATCGACGGCAGTAAGAGCGCTGCCGTAGTTGGATGTGCATTTGTTACTGGGAACGGCAGCTTTACTTTTGTATACAAAGGACATTATTAATTGTGCTGCCGATGTTGGATGTCCATTTGCTACTGGGAGCGACAGCTTTGCTTTAGTATATACACCGACGGCATTAAGAGTGCTTCCGATGTTGCATGTGCATTTCTTACTGGGAACGACAGCCGCACCTTTGTATATACACGACGGAAATAAGAGTGCATCGGATATTGGATGTGTATTTTTTACTGGGAACGACAGCTTTACTTTTGTATATACACCGACGGCAGTAACAGTGCTGCCGGTGTTGGATGTGCATTTGTTACTGGGAACAACAGCTTTACTTTTGTGTATACACCGACGGTAGTAACAGTGCTACCGGTGTTGGATGTGGAAATGTTACTGGGAGCGAATCTTTAGTTTCGTATATACATCGACGGTATTAAGTGTGCTACCGATGTTGCATGTTCATTTGTTACTGGAAGCGACAGCTTTAGTTTTGTATATACACCGACGGCAGTAAGTGTGCTGCCGATTTTGGATGTGCATTAGGTACTGGGAACGACAGCTGTACTTTTGTATATACACAACGGCAGTAAGTGTGCGGCCGATTTTGGATGTGCATTTGTTACTGTGAGCGACAGCTTTACTTTTGTATATACGCCGACGGTAGTAAGAGTGCTGTCAGTGCATTTGTTACTGGGAGCAACTGCTTCACTTTTGTATATACACCGAAGTTAGTAAGAGCGCTACCGTTGTTGGATGTGCGTTTGGTACTGCAAACGACAGCTTTACTTTTGTATATACACCGACGGTAGTAAGTGTGAAGCCGATGTTGAATGTGCATTTGTTACTGGGAGCGACAGCTTTACTTTTGTATATACACTGACGGCAGTAAGTGTGCTGTCAGTGCATTTGTCACTGGTAGCGACAGCTTTACTTTTGTATATACACCGACGGTAGTAAGAGTACTGTCAGTGCATTGCTTACTGAGAAGGACAGTTTTACTTTTGTATATACACCGACGGTAGTAAGTGTGCTGCCGGTGTTTAATGTGTATTTGTTACTGGGAGTGACATCTTTACTGTTGAAAATAGACGACGGCAGTTAGTGTGCTGCCGATATGGATGTGCATTTGTTACTGGGACCGACAGCTTTACCTTTGTATATACACGGACATTAGTAGGTGTGCTGCCGATGTTGAATGTGCATTTGTTATTGGGAGCGACAGCTTAACTTTTGTATATACACGACGGTAGTAAATGTGCTACCGATGTTGGATTTGATACTGGGAGCGACAGCTTTACTTTTGTATATACACCGACGGTAGTAAGAGTGATGCCGATTTTGGATGAGCATTTGTTACTGGGAACGACAGCTTTACTTTTGTATATACACCGACGGTAGTAAGTGTGCTGCTGGTGTTGGATGTGCATTTGTTACTGGGAGCGAAAGCTTTACTTTTGTATATACACGACGGCGGTAAGTGTGCTGCCGATGTTAGATGTGCATTGGTTTTGGGAGTGACATCTTTACTTTTGTATATACACCGACGGAGGTAAGTGTGATGCCGGTGTTGGATTTGCATTTGTTACTGGGAGCGACAGCTTTACTTTTGTATATACACCGACGGCAGTAAGAGTGCTGCCGATGCTGCATATGCATTTGTTACTGGGAGCGACAGCTTTACTTTTGTATATACAGCGACGGTAGTAAGTGTGCTGCCGATTTTGGATGTGCATTTGTTAATGGGAACGACAGCTTTAGTTTTGTATATACACCGACGGCAGTAAGAGTGCTGCCGATGCTGGATGTGCATTTGTTACTGGAAACGACGGCTTTACTTTTGTATATACACGACGGCAGTAAGTGTGCTGCCGATGTTGGATGTGCATTTGTTACTGGGAGTGACAGCTTTACTTTTGTATATACACCGACGGAGGTAAGTGTGCTGCCGATGCTGGATGTGCATTTGTTACTGGGAACGACTGCTTTACTTTTGTATATACACCGACGGTAGTAAGTGTGCTGCCGATTTTGGATGTGCATTTGTTAATGGGAACGACAGCTTTACTTTTGTATACACATCGACGGCAGTAAGAGTGCTGCCGTAGTTGGATGTGCATTTGTTACTGGGAACGGCAGCTTTACTTTTGTATATAAAGGACATTATTAAGTGTGCTGCCGATGTTAGATGTCCATTTGCTACTGGGAGCGACAGCTTTGCTTTTGTATATACACCGACGGCAGTAAGAGTTCTTCCGATGTTGCATGTGCATTTCTTACTGGGAACGAAAGCTTCACTTTTGTATAAACACGACGGAAATAAGAGTGCCTCGGATATTGGATGTGCATTTTTTACTGGGAACGACAGCTTTACTTTTGTATATAAACCGACGGCAGTAACAGTGCTGCCGGTGTTGGATGTGCATTTGTTACTGGGAACAACAGCTTAACTTTTGTGTATACACCGACGGTAGTAACAGTGCCACCGGTGTTGGATGTGGATATATTACTGGGAGCGAAGCTTTAATTTTGTATATACATCGACGGTAGTAAGTGTGCTACCGATGTTGCATGTGCCTTTGTTACTGGAAGCGACAGCTTTACTTTTGTATATACACCGACGGCAGTAAGTGTGCTGCCGATTTTGTATGTGCATTAGGTACTGGGAACGACAGCTTTACTTTTGTATATACACCGACGGCAGTAAGTGTGCGGCCGATTTTGGATGAGCATTTGTTACTGTGAGCGACAGCTTTAATTTTGTATATACGCCGACGGTATTAAGAGTGCTGTCAGTGCATTTGTTACTGGGAGCAACAGCTTCACTTTTGTATATACACCGAGGTTAGTAAGAGCGCTACCGGTGTTGGATGTGCATTTGTTACTGGGAACGACAGCTTTACTTTTGTATATACACCGACGGTAGTAAGTGTGCTGTCAGTGCATTTGTTACTGGGAGCGTCAGCTTTACTTTTGTATATACACCGACGGTAATAAGAGTTCTGTCAGTGCATTGGTTACTGGGAACGACAGATTTACTTTTGTATATACACCGACGGTAGTAAGTGTGCTGCCGGTGTTTAATGTGCATTTGTTACTGGGAGTGACAGCTTTACTTTTGTAAATAGACGACGGTAGTAAGTGTTCTGCCGATGTTGGATGTGCATGTTATACTGGGAGCGACAACTTTACTTTTGTATATACACTGACGGCAGTGAGTGTGCTGCCGATTTTCGAAGTGCATTTGTTACAGCGAACGACAGCTTTACTTTCGTATATACACCGACCGCAGTAAGAGTACTGCCTGCGTAAGATGTGCATTTGATACTGGGAGCGACAGCTTTACTTTTGTATATACACCAACGGCAGTAAGAGTGCTGCCGATGTTGGATTTGCATTTGTTACTGGGAACGACAGTTTTACTTTTGTATATACACCGACGGTAGTAAGAGTGCTGCCGGGGTTGGATGTGCATTTGTTACCGGGAAGCAGCTTTACGTTTGTGTATACACCGACAGCAGTAAGTGTGCTGCCGGTGTTGGATGTGCATTTGTTACTGGGAGCGACAGCTTTACTTTTGTATATACACCGACGGCAGTAAGTGTGCTGTCAGTGCATTTGTTACTGGGAGCGACAGCTTTACTTTTGTATATACACCGACGGTAGTAAGAGTGCTGTCAGTGCATTGGTTACTGGGAACGACAGCTTTACTTTTGTATATACACTGACGGTAGTAAGTGTGCTGCCGGTGTTTAATGTGCATTTGTTACTGGGAGAGACAACTTTACTTTTGTAAATAGACGACGGTAGTAAGTGTGCTGCCGATTTTGGAAGTGCATTTGTTACTGGGAGCGAAAGCTTTACTTTTGTATATACACCGACGGCAGTTAGTGTGCTGTCTGTGCATTTGTTACTCGGAGCGACATCTTTACTTTTTTATATACACCGACGGTAGTAAGAGAGCTGTACGTGCATTTGTTACTGGGAACGACAGCTTTACTTTTGTATATACACCGAAGGCAGTAACAGTGCTGGCGGTGTTGGATGTGCATTTGTTACTGGGAGCGACAGCTTTACTATTGTTCATACACCGACGGAAGTAAGTGTGCTGCCGGTTTTGGATGTGGATTTGTTACTGGGAGACACAGCTTTACGGTTGAATATACACAAACGGCAGTAAGTGTGCCGCCGGTGTTGGATGTGCATTTGTTACTGAGAGCGACAGCTTTACTTTTGTACATACACCAACGCCAGTATGAATTTTGCCGAATTTGGATGTGCATTTTTGACTGGGAACGACAGCTTTACTTTTGTATATACAGGACGGCAATAAGTGTGTTCCGATGTTGGATGTGCATTTGTTACGTGGAACGACAGCTTTACTTTTGTATAATCACTACGATAGTAGAAGTGCTGCCGATGTTGGATGTGCATTTCTTACTGGGAACGACAGCTTTACTTTTGTATATACACCGTCGCCAGTAAATGTAGTGCCGGTGTTGGATGTGCAATTGCTACTGGGAACGACAGCTTTACATTTGTATATACACCGAAGGCAGTAACAGTGCTGCCGGTGTTGGATGTGCATTTGTTACTGGGAACGACAGCTTTACTTTTGTATATACACGACGGCAGTAAGTGTGCTGCCGATTTTGGATGTGCATTTGTTACTGGGAACGACAACTTTACTTTTGTATATACACCGATGGTGGTAACAGTGCAGCTGGTGTTGGATGTGCATATGTTACAGGGAGCGACATCTTTACTTTTGAATATACATCGAAGGTAGTGAGTATGCTGCCGATGTTGGATGTGCATTTGTTACTGGGAACGACAGCTTTATCTTTGTATATACACCGACGGCAGTAAGTGTGCTGCCGATGTTGGATGGGCATTTGTTACTGGGAAAGACAGCTTAACTTTTGTATATACACGACGGTAGTAATTGTGCTAACGATGTTGGATGTGCATTTTTTAGTGGGAGCAATAGCTTTACTTTTGTGTATACACCGACGATAGTAAGTGTGCTGCCGGTGTTGGATGTGCATTTGTTACTGGGAGCGAAAGCTGTACTTTTGTATATACACGACGGCAGTGAGTGTGCTGCCGATTTTGGATGTGCATTTGTTACTTGGAGTGACAACTTTACTTTTGTATATACACCGACGGCAGTAAGAGTGCTGCCGATTTTCCATATGCATTTCTTACTGGGAGCGACAGATTCACTTTTGTATATACACCGACGTAGTAAGAGTGGTGCCGGTTTTGGATGTGCATTTGTTACTGCGAGCGACAGCTTTATTTTGTATATATATCAACGGCAGTAAAGTGCGCTGCCAATGCTGGATGTGCATTTGTTACGTAGAACGACAGCTTTACTTTCGTATATACACGACGGTAGTAGGAGTGCTGCCGATGTTGTATGTGCATTTGTTACTGGGAACGAAAGCTTTACTTTTGTATATACACGACGGTAGTAAGTGTGCTACCGATGTTGGATTTGTTACTGGGAGCGACAGCTTTACTTTTGTATATACACCGACGGTAGTAAGCGTGCAGCCGATTTTGGATGTGCATTTGTTACTGGGAACGACAACTTTACTTTTGCATATACACCGACGGTAGAAACAGTGGAGCCGGTGTTGGATGTGCATTTGTTACTGGGACCGACAGCTTTACCTTTGTATATACACCGACAATAGTAAGTGTGCTACCGGTGTTGGATGTGCATTTGTTACTGGGAGCGACAGCTTAACTTTTGTATATACACGACGGTAGTAAGTGTGCTACCGATGTTGGATTTGTTACTGGGAGCGACAGCTTTACTTTTGTATATACACCGACGGTAGTAAGCGTGCAGCCGATTTTGGATGCATTTGTTACTGGGAACGACAACTTTACTTTTGTATATACACCGACGGCAGTAAGTGCGCTGCCGGTGTTGGATGTGCATTTGTTACCGGGAGCGAAAACTTTACTTTTGTGTATACATCGACGGTTGTAAGCGTGCTGCCGGTGTTAGATACGCATTTGTTAATGGGAACGACAGCTTTACTTTTGTATATACACCGACGGCAGTAAGAGTGCTGCCGATGCTGGATGTGCATTTGTTACTGGGAAGGACAGCTTTACTTTTGTATATAACCCGACGGCAGTAAGTGTGCTGCCGGTGTTGGATGTGCATTTGTTACTGGGAGCGAAAGCTTTACTGTTGTGTATACACCGACGGTAGTAAGCGTGCTGCCGGTGTTAGATGCGCATTTGTTACTGGGAGCGACAGCTTTACTTTTGTATACACCGACGCCAGTAAGACTGCTGCCGATGTTGGATGTGCATTTGTTACTGGGAGCGACAGCTTTACTTTTGTATATACAGGACGGCAGTAAGTGTGCTGCCGATGTTGGATGTGCATTTGTTACTGGGAACGACAGCTTTACCTTTGTATATACACCGACGGAAGTAAGTGTGGTGCCGGTGTTGGGTGTGCATTTGGTACTGGGAACGACAGCTTTACATTTGTATATAAACCGACGGCAGTAACAGTGCTGCCGGTTTTGGATGTGCATTTGTTACTGGGAACGACAGCTTTACATTTGTATATACACCGACGGTGGTAACAGTGCAGCCGGTGTTGGATGTGCATATGTTACAGGGAGCGAAAGTTTTATTTTTGTATATACGCGACGGTAGTAAGTGTGCTACCGATGTTTGATGCGCATTTGTTACTGGGAGCGACAGCTTTACTCTTGTATATACACCGACGGCAGTAACTGTGCTGCCGATTTTGGATGTGCATTTCTTACTGGGAACGACAGCTTTACTTTTGTATATACACTGACGGCGTTATGTGTGCTGCCGGTGATGGATGTGCATTTGTTACTGGGAGCGACAGCTTTACTCTTGTATATACACCGACGGCAGTAAGTGTGCTGCCGATTTTGGATGTGCATTTGTTACTGGGAACGACAGCTTTACTTTTGTATATACACCGACGGCAGTAAGTATGCTGCCGGTGTTGGATGTGCATTTGTTACTGGGACCGACAGCTTTACCTTTGTATATACACCGACAATATTAGGTGTGCTGCCGATGTTGGATGTGCATTTGTTACTGGGAGCGACAGCTTAACTTTTGTATATACACGACGGTAGTAAATGTGCTACCGATGTTGGATTAGATACTGGGAGCGACAGCTTTACTTTTGTATATACACCGACGGTAGTAAGAGTGATACCGATATTGGATGTGCATTTGTGACTGGGAACGACAGCTTTACTTTTGTATATACACCGACGGCAGTAAGTGTGCTGCCGGTGTTGGATGTGCATTTGTTACTGGGAGCGAAAACTTTTCTATTGTGTATACACCGACGGTAGTAAGCGTGCTGCCGGATTAGATGCGCATTTGTTACTGGGAGCGACAGCTTTACTTTTGTATATACACGACGGCAGTAAGTGTGCTGCCGATGTTGCATGTGCATTTGTTACTGGGAGTGACAGCTTTACTTTTGTATATACACCGACGGAGGTAAGTGTGCTGCCGATGCTGTTTGTGCATTTGTTACTGGGAACGACAACTTTACTTTTGTATATACACCGACGGTAGTAAGTGTGCTGCCGATTTTGGATGTGGATTTGTTAATGGGAACGACAGCTTTACTTTTGTATACACATCGACGGCAGTAAGAGTGCTGCCGTAGTTGGATGTGCATTTGTTACTGGGAACGGCCGATTTACTTTTGTATATAAAGGACATTATTAAGTGTGCTGCCGATGTTGGATGTCCATTTGCTACTGGGAGCGACAGCTTTGCTTTTGTATATACACCGACGGCAGTAAGAGTGCTTCCGATGTTGCATGTGCATTTCTTACTGGGAACGACAGCTTCACTTTTGTATATACACGACGGAAATAAGAGTGCCTCGGATATTGGATGTGCATTTTTTACTGGGAACGACAGCTTTACTTTTGTATATACACCGACGGCAGTAACAGTGCTGCCGGTGTTGGATGTGCATTTGTTACTGGAAACGACGGCTTTACTTTTGTATATACACGACGGCAGTAAGTGTGCTGCCGATGTTGGATGTGCATTTGTTACTGGGAGTGACAGCTTTACTTTTGTATATACACCGACGGAGGTAAGTGTGCTGCCGATGCTGGATGTGCATTTGTTACTGGGAACGACTGCTTTACTTTTGTATATACACCGACGGTAGTAAGTGTGCTGCCGATTTTGGATGTGCATTTGTTAATGGGAACGACAGCTTTACTTTTGTATACACATCGACGGCAGTAAGAGTGCTGCCGTAGTTGGATGTGCATTTGTTACTGGGAACGGCAGCTTTACTTTTGTATATAAAGGACATTATTAAGTGTGCTGCCGATGTTAGATGTCCATTTGCTACTGGGAGCGACAGCTTTGCTTTTGTATATACACCGACGGCAGTAAGAGTGCTTCCGATGTTGCATGTGCATTTCTTACTGGGAACGAAAGCTTCACTTTTGTATAAACACGACGGAAATAAGAGTGCCTCGGATATTGGATGTGCATTTTTTACTGGGAACGACAGCTTTACTTTTGTATATAAACCGACGGCAGTAACAGTGCTGCCGGTGTTGGATGTGCATTTGTTACTGGGAACAACAGCTTAACTTTTGTGTATACACCGACGGTAGTAACAGTGCCACCGGTGTTGGATGTGGATATATTACTGGGAGCGAAGCTTTAATTTTGTATATACATCGACGGTAGTAAGTGTGCTACCGATGTTGCATGTGCCTTTGTTACTGGAAGCGACAGCTTTACTTTTGTATATACACCGACGGCAGTAAGTGTGCTGCCGATTTTGTATGTGCATTAGGTACTGGGAACGACAGCTTAACTTTTGTATATACACCGACGGCAGTAAGTGTGCGGCCGATTTTGGATGAGCATTTGTTACTGTGAGCGACAGCTTTAATTTTGTATATACGCCGACGGTATTAAGAGTGCTGTCAGTGCATTTGTTACTGGGAGCAACAGCTTCACTTTTGTATATACACCGAGGTTAGTAAGAGCGCTACCGGTGTTGGATGTGCATTTGTTACTGGGAACGACAGCTTTACTTTTGTATATACACCGACGGTAGTAAGTGTGCTGTCAGTGCATTTGTTACTGGGAGCGTCAGCTTTACTTTTGTATATACACCGACGGTAATAAGAGTTCTGTCAGTGCATTGGTTACTGGGAACGACAGATTTACTTTTGTATATACACCGACGGTAGTAAGTGTGCTGCCGGTGTTTAATGTGCATTTGTTACTGGGAGTGACAGCTTTACTTTTGTAAATAGACGACGGTAGTAAGTGTTCTGCCGATGTTGGATGTGCATGTTATACTGGGAGCGACAACTTTACTTTTGTATATACACTGACGGCAGTGAGTGTGCTGCCGATTTTCGAAGTGCATTTGTTACAGCGAACGACAGCTTTACTTTCGTATATACACCGACCGCAGTAAGAGTACTGCCTGCGTAAGATGTGCATTTGATACTGGGAGCGACAGCTTTACTTTTGTATATACACCAACGGCAGTAAGAGTGCTGCCGATGTTGGATTTGCATTTGTTACTGGGAACGACAGTTTTACTTTTGTATATACACCGACGGTAGTAAGAGTGCTGCCGGGGTTGGATGTGCATTTGTTACCGGGAAGCAGCTTTACGTTTGTGTATACACCGACAGCAGTAAGTGTGCTGCCGGTGTTGGATGTGCATTTGTTACTGGGAGCGACAGCTTTACTTTTGTATATACACCGACGGCAGTAAGTGTGCTGTCAGTGCATTTGTTACTGGGAGCGACAGCTTTACTTTTGTATATACACCGACGGTAGTAAGAGTGCTGTCAGTGCATTGGTTACTGGGAACGACAGCTTTACTTTTGTATATACACTGACGGTAGTAAGTGTGCTGCCGGTGTTTAATGTGCATTTGTTACTGGGAGAGACAACTTTACTTTTGTAAATAGACGACGGTAGTAAGTGTGCTGCCGATTTTGGAAGTGCATTTGTTACTGGGAGCGAAAGCTTTACTTTTGTATATACACCGACGGCAGTTAGTGTGCTGTCTGTGCATTTGTTACTCGGAGCGACATCTTTACTTTTTTATATACACCGACGGTAGTAAGAGAGCTGTACGTGCATTTGTTACTGGGAACGACAGCTTTACTTTTGTATATACACCGAAGGCAGTAACAGTGCTGCCGGTGTTGGATGTGCATTTGTTACTGGGAGCGACAGCTTTACTATTGTTCATACACCGACGGAAGTAAGTGTGCTGCCGGTTTTGGATGTGCATTTGTTACTGGGAGACACAGCTTTACGGTTGAATATACACAAACGGCAGTAAGTGTGCCGCCGGTGTTGGATGTGCATTTGTTACTGAGAGCGACAGCTTTACTTTTGTACATACACCAACGCCAGTATGAATTTTGCCGAATTTGGATGTGCATTTTTGACTGGGAACGACAGCTTTACTTTTGTATATACAGGACGGCAATAAGTGTGTTCCGATGTTGGATGTGCATTTGTTACGTGGAACGACAGCTTTACTTTTGTATAATCACTACGATAGTAGAAGTGCTGCCGATGTTGGATGTGCATTTCTTACTGGGAACGACAGCTTTACTTTTGTATATACACCGTCGCCAGTAAATGTAGTGCCGGTGTTGGATGTGCAATTGCTACTGGGAACGACAGCTTTACATTTGTATATACACCGAAGGCAGTAACAGTGCTGCCGGTGTTGGATGTGCATTTGTTACTGGGAACGACAGCTTTACTTTTGTATATACACGACGGCAGTAAGTGTGCTGCCGATTTTGGATGTGCATTTGTTACTGGGAACGACAACTTTACTTTTGTATATACACCGATGGTGGTAACAGTGCAGCTGGTGTTGGATGTGCATATGTTACAGGGAGCGACATCTTTACTTTTGAATATACATCGAAGGTAGTGAGTATGCTGCCGATGTTGGATGTGCATTTGTTACTGGGAACGACAGCTTTATCTTTGTATATACACCGACGGCAGTAAGTGTGCTGCCGATGTTGGATGGGCATTTGTTACTGGGAAAGACAGCTTAACTTTTGTATATACACGACGGTAGTAATTGTGCTAACGATGTTGGATGTGCATTTTTTAGTGGGAGCAATAGCTTTACTTTTGTGTATACACCGACGATAGTAAGTGTGCTGCCGGTGTTGGATGTGCATTTGTTACTGGGAGCGAAAGCTGTACTTTTGTATATACACGACGGCAGTGAGTGTGCTGCCGATTTTGGATGTGCATTTGTTACTTGGAGTGACAACTTTACTTTTGTATATACACCGACGGCAG
Organism: Hymenopus coronatus; assembly: GCA_030762935.1. Classification (NCBI taxonomy): domain Eukaryota; kingdom Metazoa; phylum Arthropoda; class Insecta; order Mantodea; family Hymenopodidae; genus Hymenopus; species Hymenopus coronatus. The sequence goes on from CM060899.1 coordinate 7,673,377, forward strand.
TAAGAGTGCTGCCGATTTTCCATATGCATTTCTTACTGGGAGCGACAGATTCACTTTTGTATATACACCGACGTAGTAAGAGTGGTGCCGGTTTTGGATGTGCATTTGTTACTGCGAGCGACAGCTTTATTTTGTATATATATCAACGGCAGTAAAGTGCGCTGCCAATGCTGGATGTGCATTTGTTACGTAGAACGACAGCTTTACTTTCGTATATACACGACGGTAGTAGGAGTGCTGCCGATGTTGTATGTGCATTTGTTACTGGGAACGAAAGCTTTACTTTTGTATATACACGACGGTAGTAAGTGTGCTACCGATGTTGGATTTGTTACTGGGAGCGACAGCTTTACTTTTGTATATACACCGACGGTAGTAAGCGTGCAGCCGATTTTGGATGTGCATTTGTTACTGGGAACGACAACTTTACTTTTGCATATACACCGACGGTAGAAACAGTGGAGCCGGTGTTGGATGTGCATTTGTTACTGGGACCGACAGCTTTACCTTTGTATATACACCGACAATAGTAAGTGTGCTACCGGTGTTGGATGTGCATTTGTTACTGGGAGCGACAGCTTAACTTTTGTATATACACGACGGTAGTAAGTGTGCTACCGATGTTGGATTTGTTACTGGGAGCGACAGCTTTACTTTTGTATATACACCGACGGTAGTAAGCGTGCAGCCGATTTTGGATGCATTTGTTACTGGGAACGACAACTTTACTTTTGTATATACACCGACGGCAGTAAGTGCGCTGCCGGTGTTGGATGTGCATTTGTTACCGGGAGCGAAAACTTTACTTTTGTGTATACATCGACGGTTGTAAGCGTGCTGCCGGTGTTAGATACGCATTTGTTAATGGGAACGACAGCTTTACTTTTGTATATACACCGACGGCAGTAAGAGTGCTGCCGATGCTGGATGTGCATTTGTTACTGGGAAGGACAGCTTTACTTTTGTATATAACCCGACGGCAGTAAGTGTGCTGCCGGTGTTGGATGTGCATTTGTTACTGGGAGCGAAAGCTTTACTGTTGTGTATACACCGACGGTAGTAAGCGTGCTGCCGGTGTTAGATGCGCATTTGTTACTGGGAGCGACAGCTTTACTTTTGTATACACCGACGCCAGTAAGACTGCTGCCGATGTTGGATGTGCATTTGTTACTGGGAGCGACAGCTTTACTTTTGTATATACAGGACGGCAGTAAGTGTGCTGCCGATGTTGGATGTGCATTTGTTACTGGGAACGACAGCTTTACCTTTGTATATACACCGACGGAAGTAAGTGTGGTGCCGGTGTTGGGTGTGCATTTGGTACTGGGAACGACAGCTTTACATTTGTATATAAACCGACGGCAGTAACAGTGCTGCCGGTTTTGGATGTGCATTTGTTACTGGGAACGACAGCTTTACATTTGTATATACACCGACGGTGGTAACAGTGCAGCCGGTGTTGGATGTGCATATGTTACAGGGAGCGAAAGTTTTATTTTTGTATATACGCGACGGTAGTAAGTGTGCTACCGATGTTTGATGCGCATTTGTTACTGGGAGCGACAGCTTTACTCTTGTATATACACCGACGGCAGTAACTGTGCTGCCGATTTTGGATGTGCATTTCTTACTGGGAACGACAGCTTTACTTTTGTATATACACTGACGGCGTTATGTGTGCTGCCGGTGATGGATGTGCATTTGTTACTGGGAGCGACAGCTTTACTCTTGTATATACACCGACGGCAGTAAGTGTGCTGCCGATTTTGGATGTGCATTTGTTACTGGGAACGACAGCTTTACTTTTGTATATACACCGACGGCAGTAAGTATGCTGCCGGTGTTGGATGTGCATTTGTTACTGGGACCGACAGCTTTACCTTTGTATATACACCGACAATATTAGGTGTGCTGCCGATGTTGGATGTGCATTTGTTACTGGGAGCGACAGCTTAACTTTTGTATATACACGACGGTAGTAAATGTGCTACCGATGTTGGATTAGATACTGGGAGCGACAGCTTTACTTTTGTATATACACCGACGGTAGTAAGAGTGATACCGATATTGGATGTGCATTTGTGACTGGGAACGACAGCTTTACTTTTGTATATACACCGACGGCAGTAAGTGTGCTGCCGGTGTTGGATGTGCATTTGTTACTGGGAGCGAAAACTTTTCTATTGTGTATACACCGACGGTAGTAAGCGTGCTGCCGGATTAGATGCGCATTTGTTACTGGGAGCGACAGCTTTACTTTTGTATATACACGACGGCAGTAAGTGTGCTGCCGATGTTGCATGTGCATTTGTTACTGGGAGTGACAGCTTTACTTTTGTATATACACCGACGGAGGTAAGTGTGCTGCCGATGCTGTTTGTGCATTTGTTACTGGGAACGACAACTTTACTTTTGTATATACACCGACGGTAGTAAGTGTGCTGCCGATTTTGGATGTGGATTTGTTAATGGGAACGACAGCTTTACTTTTGTATACACATCGACGGCAGTAAGAGTGCTGCCGTAGTTGGATGTGCATTTGTTACTGGGAACGGCCGATTTACTTTTGTATATAAAGGACATTATTAAGTGTGCTGCCGATGTTGGATGTCCATTTGCTACTGGGAGCGACAGCTTTGCTTTTGTATATACACCGACGGCAGTAAGAGTGCTTCCGATGTTGCATGTGCATTTCTTACTGGGAACGACAGCTTCACTTTTGTATATACACGACGGAAATAAGAGTGCCTCGGATATTGGATGTGCATTTTTTACTGGGAACGACAGCTTTACTTTTGTATATACACCGACGGCAGTAACAGTGCTGCCGGTGTTGGATGTGCATTTGTTACTGGAAACGACGGCTTTACTTTTGTATATACACGACGGCAGTAAGTGTGCTGCCGATGTTGGATGTGCATTTGTTACTGGGAGTGACAGCTTTACTTTTGTATATACACCGACGGAGGTAAGTGTGCTGCCGATGCTGGATGTGCATTTGTTACTGGGAACGACTGCTTTACTTTTGTATATACACCGACGGTAGTAAGTGTGCTGCCGATTTTGGATGTGCATTTGTTAATGGGAACGACAGCTTTACTTTTGTATACACATCGACGGCAGTAAGAGTGCTGCCGTAGTTGGATGTGCATTTGTTACTGGGAACGGCAGCTTTACTTTTGTATATAAAGGACATTATTAAGTGTGCTGCCGATGTTAGATGTCCATTTGCTACTGGGAGCGACAGCTTTGCTTTTGTATATACACCGACGGCAGTAAGAGTGCTTCCGATGTTGCATGTGCATTTCTTACTGGGAACGAAAGCTTCACTTTTGTATAAACACGACGGAAATAAGAGTGCCTCGGATATTGGATGTGCATTTTTTACTGGGAACGACAGCTTTACTTTTGTATATAAACCGACGGCAGTAACAGTGCTGCCGGTGTTGGATGTGCATTTGTTACTGGGAACAACAGCTTAACTTTTGTGTATACACCGACGGTAGTAACAGTGCCACCGGTGTTGGATGTGGATATATTACTGGGAGCGAAGCTTTAATTTTGTATATACATCGACGGTAGTAAGTGTGCTACCGATGTTGCATGTGCCTTTGTTACTGGAAGCGACAGCTTTACTTTTGTATATACACCGACGGCAGTAAGTGTGCTGCCGATTTTGTATGTGCATTAGGTACTGGGAACGACAGCTTAACTTTTGTATATACACCGACGGCAGTAAGTGTGCGGCCGATTTTGGATGAGCATTTGTTACTGTGAGCGACAGCTTTAATTTTGTATATACGCCGACGGTATTAAGAGTGCTGTCAGTGCATTTGTTACTGGGAGCAACAGCTTCACTTTTGTATATACACCGAGGTTAGTAAGAGCGCTACCGGTGTTGGATGTGCATTTGTTACTGGGAACGACAGCTTTACTTTTGTATATACACCGACGGTAGTAAGTGTGCTGTCAGTGCATTTGTTACTGGGAGCGTCAGCTTTACTTTTGTATATACACCGACGGTAATAAGAGTTCTGTCAGTGCATTGGTTACTGGGAACGACAGATTTACTTTTGTATATACACCGACGGTAGTAAGTGTGCTGCCGGTGTTTAATGTGCATTTGTTACTGGGAGTGACAGCTTTACTTTTGTAAATAGACGACGGTAGTAAGTGTTCTGCCGATGTTGGATGTGCATGTTATACTGGGAGCGACAACTTTACTTTTGTATATACACTGACGGCAGTGAGTGTGCTGCCGATTTTCGAAGTGCATTTGTTACAGCGAACGACAGCTTTACTTTCGTATATACACCGACCGCAGTAAGAGTACTGCCTGCGTAAGATGTGCATTTGATACTGGGAGCGACAGCTTTACTTTTGTATATACACCAACGGCAGTAAGAGTGCTGCCGATGTTGGATTTGCATTTGTTACTGGGAACGACAGTTTTACTTTTGTATATACACCGACGGTAGTAAGAGTGCTGCCGGGGTTGGATGTGCATTTGTTACCGGGAAGCAGCTTTACGTTTGTGTATACACCGACAGCAGTAAGTGTGCTGCCGGTGTTGGATGTGCATTTGTTACTGGGAGCGACAGCTTTACTTTTGTATATACACCGACGGCAGTAAGTGTGCTGTCAGTGCATTTGTTACTGGGAGCGACAGCTTTACTTTTGTATATACACCGACGGTAGTAAGAGTGCTGTCAGTGCATTGGTTACTGGGAACGACAGCTTTACTTTTGTATATACACTGACGGTAGTAAGTGTGCTGCCGGTGTTTAATGTGCATTTGTTACTGGGAGAGACAACTTTACTTTTGTAAATAGACGACGGTAGTAAGTGTGCTGCCGATTTTGGAAGTGCATTTGTTACTGGGAGCGAAAGCTTTACTTTTGTATATACACCGACGGCAGTTAGTGTGCTGTCTGTGCATTTGTTACTCGGAGCGACATCTTTACTTTTTTATATACACCGACGGTAGTAAGAGAGCTGTACGTGCATTTGTTACTGGGAACGACAGCTTTACTTTTGTATATACACCGAAGGCAGTAACAGTGCTGCCGGTGTTGGATGTGCATTTGTTACTGGGAGCGACAGCTTTACTATTGTTCATACACCGACGGAAGTAAGTGTGCTGCCGGTTTTGGATGTGCATTTGTTACTGGGAGACACAGCTTTACGGTTGAATATACACAAACGGCAGTAAGTGTGCCGCCGGTGTTGGATGTGCATTTGTTACTGAGAGCGACAGCTTTACTTTTGTACATACACCAACGCCAGTATGAATTTTGCCGAATTTGGATGTGCATTTTTGACTGGGAACGACAGCTTTACTTTTGTATATACAGGACGGCAATAAGTGTGTTCCGATGTTGGATGTGCATTTGTTACGTGGAACGACAGCTTTACTTTTGTATAATCACTACGATAGTAGAAGTGCTGCCGATGTTGGATGTGCATTTCTTACTGGGAACGACAGCTTTACTTTTGTATATACACCGTCGCCAGTAAATGTAGTGCCGGTGTTGGATGTGCAATTGCTACTGGGAACGACAGCTTTACATTTGTATATACACCGAAGGCAGTAACAGTGCTGCCGGTGTTGGATGTGCATTTGTTACTGGGAACGACAGCTTTACTTTTGTATATACACGACGGCAGTAAGTGTGCTGCCGATTTTGGATGTGCATTTGTTACTGGGAACGACAACTTTACTTTTGTATATACACCGATGGTGGTAACAGTGCAGCTGGTGTTGGATGTGCATATGTTACAGGGAGCGACATCTTTACTTTTGAATATACATCGAAGGTAGTGAGTATGCTGCCGATGTTGGATGTGCATTTGTTACTGGGAACGACAGCTTTATCTTTGTATATACACCGACGGCAGTAAGTGTGCTGCCGATGTTGGATGGGCATTTGTTACTGGGAAAGACAGCTTAACTTTTGTATATACACGACGGTAGTAATTGTGCTAACGATGTTGGATGTGCATTTTTTAGTGGGAGCAATAGCTTTACTTTTGTGTATACACCGACGATAGTAAGTGTGCTGCCGGTGTTGGATGTGCATTTGTTACTGGGAGCGAAAGCTGTACTTTTGTATATACACGACGGCAGTGAGTGTGCTGCCGATTTTGGATGTGCATTTGTTACTTGGAGTGACAACTTTACTTTTGTATATACACCGACGGCAGTAAGAGTGCTGCCGATTTTCCATATGCATTTCTTACTGGGAGCGACAGCTTCACTTTTGTATATACACCGACGTAGTAAGAGTGGTGCCGGTTTTGGATGTGCATTTGTTACTGCGAGCGACAGCTTTATTTTGTATATATATCAACGGCAGTAAAGTGCGCTGCCAATGCTGGATGTGCATTTGTTACGTAGAACGACAGCTTTACTTTCGTATATACACGACGGTAGTAGGAGTGCTGCCGATGTTGTATGTGCATTTGTTACTGGGAACGAAAGCTTTACTTTTGTATATACACGACGGTAGTAAGTGTGCTACCGATGTTGGATTTGTTACTGGGAGCGACAGCTTTACTTTTGTATATACACCGACGGTAGTAAGCGTGCAGCCGATTTTGGATGTGCATTTGTTACTGGGAACGACAACTTTACTTTTGCATATACACCGACGGTAGAAACAGTGGAGCCGGTGTTGGATGTGCATTTGTTACTGGGACCGACAGCTTTACCTTTGTATATACACCGACAATAGTAAGTGTGCTACCGGTGTTGGATGTGCATTTGTTACTGGGAGCGACAGCTTAACTTTTGTATATACACGACGGTAGTAAGTGTGCTACCGATGTTGGATTTGTTACTGGGAGCGACAGCTTTACTTTTGTATATACACCGACGGTAGTAAGCGTGCAGCCGATTTTGGATGCATTTGTTACTGGGAACGACAACTTTACTTTTGTATATACACCGACGGCAGTAAGTGCGCTGCCGGTGTTGGATGTGCATTTGTTACCGGGAGCGAAAACTTTACTTTTGTGTATACATCGACGGTTGTAAGCGTGCTGCCGGTGTTAGATACGCATTTGTTAATGGGAACGACAGCTTTACTTTTGTATATACACCGACGGCAGTAAGAGTGCTGCCGATGCTGGATGTGCATTTGTTACTGGGAAGGACAGCTTTACTTTTGTATATAACCCGACGGCAGTAAGTGTGCTGCCGGTGTTGGATGTGCATTTATTACTGGGAGCGAAAGCTTTACTGTTGTGTATACACCGACGGTAGTAAGCGTGCTGCCGGTGTTAGATGCGCATTTGTTACTGGGAGCGACAGCTTTACTTTTGTATACACCGACGCCAGTAAGACTGCTGCCGATGTTGGATGTGCATTTGTTACTGGGAGCGACAGCCTTACTTTTGTATATACAGGACGGCAGTAAGTGTGCTGCCGATGTTGGATGTGCATTTGTTACTGGGAACGACAGCTTTACCTTTGTATATACACCGACGGAAGTAAGTGTGGTGCTGGTGTTGGGTGTGCATTTGGTACTGGGAACGACAGCTTTACATTTGTATATAAACCGACGGCAGTAACAGTGCTGCCGGTTTTGGATGTGCATTTGTTACTGGGAACGACAGCTTTACATTTGTATATACACCGACGGTGGTAACAGTGCAGCCGGTGTTGGATGTGCATATGTTACAGGGAGCGAAAGTTTTATTTTTGTATATACGCGACGGTAGTAAGTGTGCTACCGATGTTTGATGCGCATTTGTTACTGGGAGCGACAGCTTTACTCTTGTATATACACCGACGGCAGTAACTGTGCTGCCGATTTTGGATGTGCATTTCTTACTGGGAACGACAGCTTTACTTTTGTATATACACTGACGGCGTTATGTGTGCTGCCGGTGTTGGATGTGCATTTGTTACTGGGAGCGACAGCTTTACTCTTGTATATACACCGACGGCAGTAAGTGTGCTGCCGATTTTGGATGTGCATTTGTTACTGGGAACGACAGCTTTACTTTTGTATATACACCGACGGCAGTAAGTATGCTGCCGGTGTTGGATGTGCATTTGTTACTGGGACCGACAGCTTTACCTTTGTATATACACCGACAATATTAGGTGTGCTGCCGATGTTGGATGTGCATTTGTTACTGGGAGCGACAGCTTAACTTTTGTATATACACGACGGTAGTAAATGTGCTACCGATGTTGGATTAGATACTGGGAGCGACAGCTTTACTTTTGTATATACACCGACGGTAGTAAGAGTGATACCGATATTGGATGTGCATTTGTGACTGGGAACGACAGCTTTACTTTTGTATATACACCGACGGCAGTAAGTGTGCTGCCGGTGTTGGATGTGCATTTGTTACTGGGAGCGAAAACTTTTCTTTTGTGTATACACCGACGGTAGTAAGCGTGCTGCCGGATTAGATGCGCATTTGTTACTGGGAGCGACAGCTTTACTTTTGTATATACACCGACGGAGGTAAGTGTGCTGCCGATGCTGTTTGTGCATTTGTTACTGGGAACGACAACTTTACTTTTGTATATACACCGACGGTAGTAAGTGTGCTGCCGATTTTGGATGTGGATTTGTTAATGGGAACGACAGCTTTACTTTTGTATACACATCGACGGCAGTAAGAGTGCTGCCGTAGTTGGATGTGCATTTGTTACTGGGAACGGCCGATTTACTTTTGTATATAAAGGACATTATTAAGTGTGCTGCCGATGTTGGATGTCCATTTGCTACTGGGAGCGACAGCTTAACTTTTGTATATACACGACGGTAGTAAATGTGCTACCGATGTTGGATTAGATACTGGGAGCGACAGCTTTACTTTTGTATATACACCGACGGTAGTAAGAGTGATACCGATATTGGATGTGCATTTGTGACTGGGAACGACAGCTTTACTTTTGTATACAAAGGACATTATTAATTGTGCTGCCGATGTTGGATGTCCATTTGCTACTGGGAGCGACAGCTTTGCTTTAGTATATACACCGACGGCATTAAGAGTGCTTCCGATGTTGCATGTGCATTTCTTACTGGGAACGACAGCCGCACCTTTGTATATACACGACGGAAATAAGAGTGCATCGGATATTGGATGTGCATTTTTTACTGGGAACGACAGCTTTACTTTTGTATATACACCGACGGCAGTAACAGTGCTGCCGTTGTTGGATGTGCATTTGTTACTGGGAACAACAGCTTTACTTTTGTGTATACACCGACGGTAGTAACAGTGCTACCGGTGTTGGATGTGGATATGTTACTGGGAGCGAATCTTTAGTTTCGTATATACATCGACGGTATTAAGTGTGCTACCGATGTTGCATGTTCATTTGTTACTGGAAGCGACAGCTTTAGTTTTGTATATACACCGACGGCAGTAAGTGTGCTGCCGATTTTGGATGTGCATTAGGTACTGGGAACGACAGCTGTACTTTTGTATATACACAACGGCAGTAAGTGTGCGGCCGATTTTGGATGTGCATTTGTTACTGTGAGCGACAGCTTTACTTTTGTATATACGCCGACGGTAGTAAGAGTGCTGTCAGTGCATTTGTTACTGGGAGCAACTGCTTCACTTTTGTATATACACCGAAGTTAGTAAGAGCGCTACCGTTGTTGGATGTGCGTTTGGTACTGGGAACGACAGCTTTACTTTTGTATATACACCGACGGTAGTAAGTGTGAAGCCGATGTTGAATGTGCATTTGTTACTGGGAGCGACAGCTTTACTTTTGTATATACACTGACGGCAGTAAGTGTGCTGTCAGTGCATTTGTCACTGGTAGCGACAGCTTTACTTTTGTATATACACCGACGGTAGTAAGAGTACTGTCAGTGCATTGCTTACTGAGAAGGACAGTTTTACTTTTGTATATACACCGACGGTAGTAAGTGTGCTGCCGGTGTTTAATGTGCATTTGTTACTGGGAGTGACATCTTTACTGTTGTAAATAGACGACGGCAGTTAGTGTGCTGCCGATATGGATGTGCATTTGTTACTGGGACCGACAGCTTTACCTTTGTATATACACGGACATTAGTAGGTGTGCTGCCGATGTTGGATGTGCATTTGTTATTGGGAGCGACAGCTTAACTTTTGTATATACACGACGGTAGTAAATGTGCTACCGATGTTGGATTTGATACTGGGAGCGACAGCTTTACTTTTGTATATACACCGACGGTAGTAAGAGTGATGCCGATTTTGGATGTGCATTTGTTACTGGGAACAACAGCTTTACTTTTGTATATACACCGACGGTAGTAAGTGTGCTGCTGGTGTTGGATGTGCATTTGTTACTGGGAGCGAAAGCTTTACTTTTGTATATACACGACGGCGGTAAGTGTGCTGCCGATGTTAGATGTGCATTGGTTTTGGGAGTGACATCTTTACTTTTGTATATACACCGACGGAGGTAAGTGTGATGCCGGTGTTGGATTTGCATTTGTTACTGGGAGCGACAGCTTTACTTTTGTATATACACCGACGGCAGTAAGAGTGCTGCCGATGCTGCATATGCATTTGTTACTGGGAGCGACAGCTTTACTTTTGTATATACAGCGACGGTAGTAAGTGTGCTGCCGATTTTGGATGTGCATTTGTTAATGGGAACGACAGCTTTAGTTTTGTATATACACCGACGGCAGTAAGAGTGCTGCCGATGCTGGATGTGCATTTGTTACTGGAAACGACGGCTTTACTTTTGTATATACACGACGGCAGTAAGTGTGCTGCCGATGTTGGATGTGCATTTGTTACTGGGAGTGACAGCTTTACTTTTGTATATACACCGACGGAGGTAAGTGTGCTGCCGATGCTGGATGTGCATTTGTTACTGGGAACGACTGCTTTACTTTTGTATATACACCGACGGTAGTAAGTGTGCTGCCGATTTTGGATGTGCATTTGTTAATGGGAACGACAGCTTTACTTTTGTATACACATCGACGGCAGTAAGAGTGCTGCCGTAGTTGGATGTGCATTTGTTACTGGGAACGGCAGCTTTACTTTTGTATATAAAGGACATTATTAAGTGTGCTGCCGATGTTAGATGTCCATTTGCTACTGGGAGCGACAGCTTTGCTTTTGTATATACACCGACGGCAGTAAGAGTGCTTCCGATGTTGCATGTGCATTTCTTACTGGGAACGAAAGCTTCACTTTTGTATAAACACGACGGAAATAAGAGTGCCTCGGATATTGGATGTGCATTTTTTACTGGGAACGACAGCTTTACTTTTGTATATAAACCGACGGCAGTAACAGTGCTGCCGGTGTTGGATGTGCATTTGTTACTGGGAACAACAGCTAAACTTTTGTGTATACACCGACGGTAGTAACAGTGCCACCGGTGTTGGATGTGGATATATTACTGGGAGCGAAGCTTTAATTTTGTATATACATCCACGGTAGTAAGTGTGCTACCGATGTTGCATGTGCCGTTGTTACTGGAAGCGACAGCTTTACTTTTGTATATACACCGACGGCAGTAAGTGTGCTGCCGATTTTGTATGTGCATTAGGTACTGGGAACGACAGCTTTACTTTTGTATATACACCGACGGCAGTAAGTGTGTGGCCGATTTTGGATCAGCATTTGTTACTGTGAGCGACAGCTTTACTTTTGTATATACGCCGACGGTAGTAAGAGTGCTGTCAGTGCATTTGTTACTGGGAAAAACAGCTTCAATTTTGTATATACACCGAGGTTAGTAAGAGCGCTACCGGTGTTGGATGTGCATTTGTTACTGGGAACGACAGCTTTACTTTTGTATATACACCGACGGTAGTAAGTGTGAAGCCGATGTTGAATGTGGATTTGTTACTGGGAGCGACAGCTTTACTTTTGTATATACACGGACGGCAGTAAGTGTGCTGTCAGTGCATTTGTTACTGGGAGCGACAGCTTTACTTTTGTATATACACCGACGTTAATAAGAGTTCTGTCAGTGCATTGGTTACTGGGAACGACAGATTTACTTTTGTATATACACCGACGGTAGTAAGTGTGCTGCCGATGTTTAATGTGCATTTGTTACTGGGAGTGACAGCTTTACTTTTGTAAATAGACGACGGTAGTAAGTGTTCTGCCGATGTTGGATGTGCATGTTATACTGGGAGCGACAACTTTACTTTTGTATATACACTGACGGCAGTGAGTGTGCTGCCGATCTTCGAAGTGCATTTGTTACAGCGAACGACAGCTTTACTTTCGTATATACACCGACCGCAGTAAGAGTACTGCCTGCGTAAGATGTGCATTTGATACTGGGAGCGACAGCTTTACTTTTGTATATACACCAACGGCAGTAAGAGTGCTGCCGATGTTGGATTTGCATTTGTTACTGGGAACGACAGCTTTACTTTTGTATATACACCGACGGTAGTAAGATGGCTGCCGGGGTTGGATGTGCATTTGTTACCGGGAAGCAGCTTTACGTTTGTGTATACACCGACAGCAGTAAGTGTGCTGCCGGTGTTGGATGTGCATTTGTTACTGGGAGCGACAGCTTTACTTTTGTATATACACCGACGGCAGTAAGTGTGCTGTCAGTGCATTTGTTACTGGGAGCGACAGCTTTACTTTGGTATATACACCGACGGTAGTAAGAGTGCTGTCAGTGCATTGGTTACTGGGAACGACAGCTTTACTTTTGTATATACACTGACGGTAGTAAGTGTGCTGCCGGTGTTTAATGTGCATTTGTTACTGGGAGAGACAGCTTTACTTTTGTAAATAGACGACGGTAGTAAGTGTGCTGCCGATTTTGGAAGTGCATTTGTTAGTGGGAGCGACAGCTTTACTTTTGTATATACACCGACGGTAGTAAGTGTGCTGCCGATTTTGGTAGTGCATTTGTTAATGGGAACGACAGCTTTACTTTTGTATACACATCGACGGCAGTAAGAGCGCTGCCGTAGTTGGATGTGCATTTGTTACTGGGAACGGCAGCTTTACTTTTGTATACAAAGGACATTATTAATTGTGCTGCCGATGTTGGATGTCCATTTGCTACTGGGAGCGACAGCTTTGCTTTAGTATATACACCGACGGCATTAAGAGTGCTTCCGATGTTGCATGTGCATTTCTTACTGGGAACGACAGCCGCACCTTTGTATATACACGACGGAAATAAGAGTGCATCGGATATTGGATGTGTATTTTTTACTGGGAACGACAGCTTTACTTTTGTATATACACCGACGGCAGTAACAGTGCTGCCGGTGTTGGATGTGCATTTGTTACTGGGAACAACAGCTTTACTTTTGTGTATACACCGACGGTAGTAACAGTGCTACCGGTGTTGGATGTGGATATGTTACTGGGAGCGAATCTTTAGTTTCGTATATACATCGACGGTATTAAGTGTGCTACCGATGTTGCATGTTCATTTGTTACTGGAAGCGACAGCTTTAGTTTTGTATATACACCGACGGCAGTAAGTGTGCTGCCGATTTTGGATGTGCATTAGGTACTGGGAACGACAGCTGTACTTTTGTATATACACAACGGCAGTAAGTGTGCGGCCGATTTTGGATGTGCATTTGTTACTGTGAGCGACAGCTTTACTTTTGTATATACGCCGACGGTAGTAAGAGTGCTGTCAGTGCATTTGTTACTGGGAGCAACTGCTTCACTTTTGTATATACACCGAAGTTAGTAAGAGCGCTACCGTTGTTGGATGTGCGTTTGGTACTGCAAACGACAGCTTTACTTTTGTATATACACCGACGGTAGTAAGTGTGAAGCCGATGTTGAATGTGCATTTGTTACTGGGAGCGACAGCTTTACTTTTGTATATACACTGACGGCAGTAAGTGTGCTGTCAGTGCATTTGTCACTGGTAGCGACAGCTTTACTTTTGTATATACACCGACGGTAGTAAGAGTACTGTCAGTGCATTGCTTACTGAGAAGGACAGTTTTACTTTTGTATATACACCGACGGTAGTAAGTGTGCTGCCGGTGTTTAATGTGCATTTGTTACTGGGAGTGACATCTTTACTGTTGAAAATAGACGACGGCAATTAGTGTGCTGCCGATATGGATGTGCATTTGTTACTGGGACCGACAGCTTTACCTTTGTATATACACGGACATTAGTAGGTGTGCTGCCGATGTTGGATGTGCATTTGTTATTGGGAGCGACAGCTTAACTTTTGTATATACACGACGGTAGTAAATGTGCTACCGATGTTGGATTTGATACTGGGAGCGACAGCTTTACTTTTGTATATACACCGACGGTAGTAAGAGTGATGCCGATTTTGGATGTGCATTTGTTACTGGGAACGACAGCTTTACTTTTGTATATACACCGACGGTAGTAAGTGTGCTGCTGGTGTTGGATGTGCATTTGTTACTGGGAGCGAAAGCTTTACTTTTGTATATACACGACGGCGGTAAGTGTGCTGCCGATGTTAGATGTGCATTGGTTTTGGGAGTGACATCTTTACTTTTGTATATACACCGACGGAGGTAAGTGTGATGCCGGTGTTGGATTTGCATTTGTTACTGGGAGCGACAGCTTTACTTTTGTATATACACCGACGGCAGTAAGAGTGCTGCCGATGCTGCATATGCATTTGTTACTGGGAGCGACAGCTTTACTTTTGTATATACAGCGACGGTAGTAAGTGTGCTGCCGATTTTGGATGTGCATTTGTTAATGGGAACGACAGCTTTAGTTTTGTATATACACCGACGGCAGTAAGAGTGCTGCCGATGCTGGATGTGCATTTGTTACTGGAAACGACGGCTTTACTTTTGTATATACACGACGGCAGTAAGTGTGCTGCCGATGTTGGATGTGCATTTGTTACTGGGAGTGACAGCTTTACTTTTGTATATACACCGACGGAGGTAAGTGTGCTGCCGATGCTGGATGTGCATTTGTTACTGGGAACGACTGCTTTACTTTTGTATATACACCGACGGTAGTAAGTGTGCTGCCGATTTTGGATGTGCATTTGTTAATGGGAACGACAGCTTTACTTTTGTATACACATCGACGGCAGTAAGAGTGCTGCCGTAGTTGGATGTGCATTTGTTACTGGGAACGGCAGCTTTACTTTTGTATATAAAGGACATTATTAAGTGTGCTGCCGATGTTAGATGTCCATTTGCTACTGGGAGCGACAGCTTTGCTTTTGTATATACACCGACGGCAGTAAGAGTGCTTCCGATGTTGCATGTGCATTTCTTACTGGGAACGAAAGCTTCACTTTTGTATAAACACGACGGAAATAAGAGTGCCTCGGATATTGGATGTGCATTTTTTACTGGGAACGACAGCTTTACTTTTGTATATAAACCGACGGCAGTAACAGTGCTGCCGGTGTTGGATGTGCATTTGTTACTGGGAACAACAGCTTAACTTTTGTGTATACACCGACGGTAGTAACAGTGCCACCGGTGTTGGATGTGGATATATTACTGGGAGCGAAGCTTTAATTTTGTATATACATCGACGGTAGTAAGTGTGCTACCGATGTTGCATGTGCCTTTGTTACTGGAAGCGACAGCTTTACTTTTGTATATACACCGACGGCAGTAAGTGTGCTGCCGATTTTGTATGTGCATTAGGTACTGGGAACGACAGCTTTACTTTTGTATATACACCGACGGCAGTAAGTGTGCGGCCGATTTTGGATGAGCATTTGTTACTGTGAGCGACAGCTTTAATTTTGTATATACGCCGACGGTATTAAGAGTGCTGTCAGTGCATTTGTTACTGGGAGCAACAGCTTCACTTTTGTATATACACCGAGGTTAGTAAGAGCGCTACCGGTGTTGGATGTGCATTTGTTACTGGGAACGACAGCTTTACTTTTGTATATACACCGACGGTAGTAAGTGAGCTGTCAGTGCATTTGTTACTGGGAGCGTCAGCTTTACTTTTGTATATACACCGACGGTAATAAGAGTTCTGTCAGTGCATTGGTTACTGGGAACGACAGATTTACTTTTGTATATACACCGACGGTAGTAAGTGTGCTGCCGGTGTTTAATGTGCATTTGTTACTGGGAGTGACAGCTTTACTTTTGTAAATAGACGACGGTAGTAAGTGTTCTGCCGATGTTGGATGTGCATGTTATACTGGGAGCGACAACTTTACTTTTGTATATACACTGACGGCAGTGAGTGTGCTGCCGATTTTCGAAGTGCATTTGTTACAGCGAACGACAGCTTTACTTTCGTATATACACCGACCGCAGTAAGAGTACTGCCTGCGTAAGATGTGCATTTGATACTGGGAGCGACAGCTTTACTTTTGTATATACACCAACGGCAGTAAGAGTGCTGCCGATGTTGGATTTGCATTTGTTACTGGGAACGACAGTTTTACTTTTGTATATACACCGACGGTAGTAAGAGTGCTGCCGGGGTTGGATGTGCATTTGTTACCGGGAAGCAGCTTTAAGTTTGTGTATACACCGACAGCAGTAAGTGTGCTGCCGGTGTTGGATGTGCATTTGTTACTGGGAGCGACAGCTTTACTTTTGTATATACACCGACGGCAGTAAGTGTGCTGTCAGTGCATTTGTTACTGGGAGCGACAGCTTTACTTTTGTATATACACCGACGGTAGTAAGAGTGCTGTCAGTGCATTGGTTACTGGGAACGACAGCTTTACTTTTGTATATACACTGACGGTAGTAAGTGTGCTGCCGGTGTTTAATGTGCATTTGTTACTGGGAGAGACAACTTTACTTTTGTAAATAGACGACGGTAGTAAGTGTGCTGCCGATTTTGGAAGTGCATTTGTTACTGGGAGCGAAAGCTTTACTTTTGTATATACACCGACGGCAGTTAGTGTGCTGTCTGTGCATTTGTTACTCGGAGCGACATCTTTACTTTTTTATATACACCGACGGTAGTAAGAGAGCTGTACGTGCATTTGTTACTGGGAACGACAGCTTTACTTTTGTATATACACCGAAGGCAGTAACAGTGCTGGCGGTGTTGGATGTGCATTTGTTACTGGGAGCGACAGCTTTACTATTGTTCATACACCGACGGAAGTAAGTGTGCTGCCGGTTTTGGATGTGCATTTGTTACTGGGAGACACAGCTTTACGGTTGAATATACACAAACGGCAGTAAGTGTGCCGCCGGTGTTGGATGTGCATTTGTTATTGAGAGCGACAGCTTTACTTTTGTACATACACCAACGCCAGTATGAATTTTGCCGAATTTGGATGTGCATTTTTGACTGGGAACGACAGCTTTACTTTTGTATATACAGGACGGCAATAAGTGTGTTCCGATGTTGGATGTGCATTTGTTACGTGGAACGACAGCTTTACTTTTGTATAATCACTACGATAGTAGAAGTGCTGCCGATGTTGGATGTGCATTTCTTACTGGGAACGACAGCTTTACTTTTGTATATACACCGTCGCCAGTAAATGTAGTGCCGGTGTTGGATGTGCAATTGCTACTGGGAACGACAGCTTTACATTTGTATATACACCGAAGGCAGTAACAGTGCTGCCGGTGTTGGATGTGCATTTGTTACTGGGAACGACAGCTTTACTTTTGTATATACACGACGGCAGTAAGTGTGCTGCCGATTTTGGATGTGCATTTGTTACTGGGAACGACAACTTTACTTTTGTATATACACCGATGGTGGTAACAGTGCAGCTGGTGTTGGATGTGCATATGTTACAGGGAGCGACATCTTTACTTTTGAATATACATCGAAGGTAGTGAGTATGCTGCCGATGTTGGATGTGCATTTGTTACTGGGAACGACAGCTTTATCTTTGTATATACACCGACGGCAGTAAGTGTGCTGCCGATGTTGGATGGGCATTTGTTACTGGGAAAGACAGCTTAACTTTTGTATATACACGACGGTAGTAATTGTGCTAACGATGTTGGATGTGCATTTTTTAGTGGGAGCAATAGCTTTACTTTTGTGTATACACCGACGATAGTAAGTGTGCTGCCGGTGTTGGATGTGCATTTCTTACTGGGAGCGAAAGCTGTACTTTTGTATATACACGACGGCAGTGAGTGTGCTGCCGATTTTGGATGTGCATTTGTTACTTGGAGTGACAACTTTACTTTTGTATATACACCGACGGCAGTAAGAGTGCTGCCGATTTTCCATATGCATTTCTTACTGGGAGCGACAGCTTCACTTTTGTATATACACCGACGTAGTAAGAGTGGTGCCGGTTTTGGATGTGCATTTGTTACTGCGAGCGACAGCTTTATTTTGTATATATATCAACGGCAGTAAAGTGCGCTGCCAATGCTGGATGTGCATTTGTTACGTAGAACGACAGCTTTACTTTCGTATATACACGACGGTAGTAGGAGTGCTGCCGATGTTGTATGTGCATTTGTTACTGGGAACGAAAGCTTTACTTTTGTATATACACGACGGTA
Source organism: Hymenopus coronatus (assembly GCA_030762935.1). NCBI lineage: Eukaryota > Metazoa > Arthropoda > Insecta > Mantodea > Hymenopodidae > Hymenopus > Hymenopus coronatus. The sequence continues at coordinate 7,691,799 of CM060899.1, forward strand.
GTAAGTGTGCTACCGATGTTGGATTTGTTACTGGGAGCGACAGCTTTACTTTTGTATATACACCGACGGTAGTAAGCGTGCAGCCGATTTTGGATGTGCATTTGTTACTGGGAACGACAACTTTACTTTTGCATATACACCGACGGTAGAAACAGTGGAGCCGGTGTTGGATGTGCATTTGTTACTGGGACCGACAGCTTTACCTTTGTATATACACCGACAATAGTAAGTGTGCTACCGGTGTTGGATGTGCATTTGTTACTGGGAGCGACAGCTTAACTTTTGTATATACACGACGGTAGTAAGTGTGCTACCGATGTTGGATTTGTTACTGGGAGCGACAGCTTTACTTTTGTATATACACCGACGGTAGTAAGCGTGCAGCCGATTTTGGATGCATTTGTTACTGGGAACGACAACTTTACTTTTGTATATACACCGACGGCAGTAAGTGCGCTGCCGGTGTTGGATGTGCATTTGTTACCGGGAGCGAAAACTTTACTTTTGTGTATACATCGACGGTTGTAAGCGTGCTGCCGGTGTTAGATACGCATTTGTTAATGGGAACGACAGCTTTACTTTTGTATATACACCGACGGCAGTAAGAGTGCTGCCGATGCTGGATGTGCATTTGTTACTGGGAAGGACAGCTTTACTTTTGTATATAACCCGACGGCAGTAAGTGTGCTGCCGGTGTTGGATGTGCATTTGTTACTGGGAGCGAAAGCTTTACTGTTGTGTATACACCGACGGTAGTAAGCGTGCTGCCGGTGTTAGATGCGCATTTGTTACTGGGAGCGACAGCTTTACTTTTGTATACACCGACGCCAGTAAGACTGCTGCCGATGTTGGATGTGCATTTGTTACTGGGAGCGACAGCTTTACTTTTGTATATACAGGACGGCAGTAAATGTGCTGCCGATGTTGGATGTGCATTTGTTACTGGGAACGACAGCTTTACCTTTGTATATACACCGACGGAAGTAAGTGTGGTGCCGGTGTTGGGTGTGCATTTGGTACTGGGAACGACAGCTTTACATTTGTATATAAACCGACGGCAGTAACAGTGCTGCCGGTTTTGGATGTGCATTTGTTACTGGGAACGACAGCTTTACATTTGTATATACACCGACGGTGGTAACAGTGCAGCCGGTGTTGGATGTGCATATGTTACAGGGAGCGAAAGTTTTATTTTTGTATATACGCGACGGTAGTAAGTGTGCTACCGATGTTTGATGCGCATTTGTTACTGGGAGCGACAGCTTTACTCTTGTATATACACCGACGGCAGTAACTGTGCTGCCGATTTTGGATGTGCATTTCTTACTGGGAACGACAGCTTTACTTTTGTATATACACTGACGGCGTTATGTGTGCTGCCGGTGATGGATGTGCATTTGTTACTGGGAGCGACAGCTTTACTCTTGTATATACACCGACGGCAGTAAGTGTGCTGCCGATTTTGGATGTGCATTTGTTACTGGGAACGACAGCTTTACTTTTGTATATACACCGACGGCAGTAAGTATGCTGCCGGTGTTGGATGTGCATTTGTTACTGGGACCGACAGCTTTACCTTTGTATATACACCGACAATATTAGGTGTGCTGCCGATGTTGGATGTGCATTTGTTACTGGGAGCGACAGCTTAACTTTTGTATATACACGACGGTAGTAAATGTGCTACCGATGTTGGATTAGATACTGGGAGCGACAGCTTTACTTTTGTATATACACCGACGGTAGTAAGAGTGATACCGATATTGGATGTGCATTTGTGACTGGGAACGACAGCTTTACTTTTGTATATACACCGACGGCAGTAAGTGTGCTGCCGGTGTTGGATGTGCATTTGTTACTGGGAGCGAAAACTTTTCTTTTGTGTATACACCGACGGTAGTAAGCGTGCTGCCGGATTAGATGCGCATTTGTTACTGGGAGCGACAGCTTTACTTTTGTATATACACGACGGCAGTAAGTGTGCTGCCGATGTTGCATGTGCATTTGTTACTGGGAGTGACAGCTTTACTTTTGTATATACACCGACGGAGGTAAGTGTGCTGCCGATGCTGTTTGTGCATTTGTTACTGGGAACGACAACTTTACTTTTGTATATACACCGACGGTAGTAAGTGTGCTGTTGATTTTGGATGTGGATTTGTTAATGGGAACGACAGCTTTACTTTTGTATACACATCGACGGCAGTAAGAGTGCTGCCGTAGTTGGATGTGCATTTGTTACTGGGAACGGCCGATTTACTTTTGTATATAAAGGACATTATTAAGTGTGCTGCCGATGTTGGATGTCCATTTGCTACTGGGAGCGACAGCTTTGCTTTTGTATATACACCGACGGCAGTAAGAGTGCTTCCGATGTTGCATGTGCATTTCTTACTGGGAACGACAGCTTCACTTTTGTATATACACGACGGAAATAAGAGTGCCTCGGATATTGGATGTGCATTTTTTACTGGGAACGACAGCTTTACTTTTGTATATACACCGACGGCAGTAACAGTGCTGCCGGTGTTGGATGTGCATTTGTTACTGGAAACGACGGCTTTACTTTTGTATATACACGACGGCAGTAAGTGTGCTGCCGATGTTGGATGTGCATTTGTTACTGGGAGTGACAGCTTTACTTTTGTATATACACCGACGGAGGTAAGTGTGCTGCCGATGCTGGATGTGCATTTGTTACTGGGAACGACTGCTTTACTTTTGTATATACACCGACGGTAGTAAGTGTGCTGCCGATTTTGGATGTGCATTTGTTAATGGGAACGACAGCTTTACTTTTGTATACACATCGACGGCAGTAAGAGTGCTGCCGTAGTTGGATGTGCATTTGTTACTGGGAACGGCAGCTTTACTTTTGTATATAAAGGACATTATTAAGTGTGCTGCCGATGTTAGATGTCCATTTGCTACTGGGAGCGACAGCTTTGCTTTTGTATATACACCGACGGCAGTAAGAGTGCTTCCGATGTTGCATGTGCATTTCTTACTGGGAACGAAAGCTTCACTTTTGTATAAACACGACGGAAATAAGAGTGCCTCGGATATTGGATGTGTGTTTTTTACTGGGAACGACAGCTTTACTTTTGTATATAAACCGACGGCAGTAACAGTGCTGCCGGTGTTGGATGTGCATTTGTTACTGGGAACAACAGCTTAAATTTTGTGTATACACCGACGGTAGTAACAGTGCCACCGGTGTTGGATGTGGATATATTACTGGGAGCGAAGCTTTAATTTTGTATATACATCGACGGTAGTAAGTGTGCTACCGATGTTGCATGTGCCTTTGTTACTGGAAGCGACAGCTTTACTTTTGTATATACACCGACGGCAGTAAGTGTGCTGCCGATTTTGTATGTGCATTAGGTACTGGGAACGACAGCTTTACTTTTGTATATACACCGACGGCAGTAAGTGTGCGGCCGATTTTGGATGAGCATTTGTTACTGTGAGCGACAGCTTTAATTTTGTATATACGCCGATGGTATTAAGAGTGCTGTCAGTGCATTTGTTACTGGGAGCAACAGCTTCACTTTTGTATATACACCGAGGTTAGTAAGAGCGCTACCGGTGTTGGATGTGCATTTGTTACTGGGAACGACAGCTTTACTTTTGTATATACACCGACGGTAGTAAGTGAGCTGTCAGTGCATTTGTTACTGGGAGCGTCAGCTTTACTTTTGTATATACACCGACGGTAATAAGAGTTCTGTCAGTGCATTGGTTACTGGGAACGACAGATTTACTTTTGTATATACACCGACGGTAGTAAGTGTGCTGCCGGTGTTTAATGTGCATTTGTTACTGGGAGTGACAGCTTTACTTTTGTAAATAGACGACGGTAGTAAGTGTTTTGCCGATGTTGGATGTGCATGTTATACTGGGAGCGACAACTTTACTTTTGTATATACACTGACGGCAGTGAGTGTGCTGCCGATTTTCGAAGTGCATTTGTTACAGCGAACGACAGCTTTACTTTCGTATATACACCGACCGCAGTAAGAGTACTGCCTGCGTAAGATGTGCACTTGATACTGGGAGCGACAGCTTTACTTTTGTATATACACCAACGGCAGTAAGAGTGCTGCCGATGTTGGATTTGCATTTGTTACTGGGAACGACAGTTTTACTTTTGTATATACACCGACGGTAGTAAGAGTGCTGCCGGGGTTGGATGTGCATTTGTTACCGGGAAGCAGCTTTACGTTTGTGTATACACCGACAGCAGTAAGTGTGCTGCCGGTGTTGGATGTGCATTTGTTACTGGGAGCGACAGCTTTACTTTTGTATATACACCGACGGCAGTAAGTGTGCTGTCAGTGCATTTGTTACTGGGAGCGACAGCTTTACTTTTGTATATACACCGACGGTAGTAAGAGTGCTGTCAGTGCATTGGTTACTGGGAACGACAGCTTTACTTTTGTATATACACTGACGGTAGTAAGTGTGCTGCCGGTGTTTAATGTGCATTTGTTACTGGGAGAGACAACTTTACTTTTGTAAATAGACGACGGTAGTAAGTGTGCTGCCGATTTTGGAAGTGCATTTGTTACTGGGAGCGAAAGCTTTACTTTTGTATATACACCGACGGCAGTTAGTGTGCTGTCTGTGCATTTGTTACTCGGAGCGACATCTTTACTTTTTTATATACACCGACGGTAGTAAGAGAGCTGTACGTGCATTTGTTACTGGGAACGACAGCTTTACTTTTGTATATACACCGAAGGCAGTAACAGTGCTGGCGGTGTTGGATGTGCATTTGTTACTGGGAGCGACAGCTTTACTATTGTTCATACACCGACGGAAGTAAGTGTGCTGCCGGTTTTGGATGTGCATTTGTTACTGGGAGACACAGCTTTACGGTTGAATATACACAAACGGCAGTAAGTGTGCCGCCGGTGTTGGATGTGCATTTGTTACTGAGAGCGACAGCTTTACTTTTGTACATACACCAACGCCAGTATGAATTTTGCCGAATTTGGATGTGCATTTTTGACTGGGAACGACAGCTTTACTTTTGTATATACAGGACGGCAATAAGTGTGTTCCGATGTTGGATGTGCATTTGTTACGTGGAACGACAGCTTTACTTTTGTATAATCACTACGATAGTAGAAGTGCTGCCGATGTTGGATGTGCATTTCTTACTGGGAACGACAGCTTTACTTTTGTATATACACCGTCGCCAGTAAATGTAGTGCCGGTGTTGGATGTGCAATTGCTACTGGGAACGACAGCTTTACATTTGTATATACACCGAAGGCAGTAACAGTGCTGCCGGTGTTGGATGTGCATTTGTTACTGGGAACGACAGCTTTACTTTTGTATATACACGACGGCAGTAAGTGTGCTGCCGATTTTGGATGTGCATTTGTTACTGGGAACGACAACTTTACTTTTGTATATACACCGATGGTGGTAACAGTGCAGCTGGTGTTGGATGTGCATATGTTACAGGGAGCGACATCTTTACTTTTGAATATACATCGAAGGTAGTGAGTATGCTGCCGATGTTGGATGTGCATTTGTTACTGGGAACGACAGCTTTATCTTTGTATATACACCGACGGCAGTAAGTGTGCTGCCGATGTTGGATGGGCATTTGTTACTGGGAAAGACAGCTTAACTTTTGTATATACACGACGGTAGTAATTGTGCTAACGATGTTGGATGTGCATTTTTTAGTGGGAGCAATAGCTTTACTTTTGTGTATACACCGACGATAGTAAGTGTGCTGCCGGTGTTGGATGTGCATTTGTTACTGGGAGCGAAAGCTGTACTTTTGTATATACACGACGGCAGTGAGTGTGCTGCCGATTTTGGATGTGCATTTGTTACTTGGAGTGACAACTTTACTTTTGTATATACACCGACGGCAGTAAGAGTGCTGCCGATTTTCCATATGCATTTCTTACTGGGAGCGACAGCTTCACTTTTGTATATACACCGACGTAGTAAGAGTGGTGCCGGTTTTGGATGTGCATTTGTTACTGCGAGCGACAGCTTTATTTTGTATATATATCAACGGCAGTAAAGTGCGCTGCCAATGCTGGATGTGCATTTGTTACGTAGAACGACAGCTTTACTTTCGTATATACACGACGGTAGTAGGAGTGCTGCCGATGTTGTATGTGCATTTGTTACTGGGAACGAAAGCTTTACTTTTGTATATACACGACGGTAGTAAGTGTGCTACCGATGTTGGATTTGTTACTGGGAGCGACAGCTTTACTTTTGTATATACACCGACGGTAGTAAGCGTGCAGCCGATTTTGGATGTGCATTTGTAACTGGGAACGACAACTTTACTTTTGCATATACACCGACGGTAGAAACAGTGGAGCCGGTGTTGGATGTGCATTTGTTACTGGGACCGACAGCTTTACCTTTGTATATACACCGACAATAGTAAGTGTGCTACCGGTGTTGGATGTGCATTTGTTACTGGGAGCGACAGCTTAACTTTTGTATATACACGACGGTAGTAAGTGTGCTACCGATGTTGGATTTGTTACTGGGAGCGACAGCTTTACTTTTGTATATACACCGACGGTAGTAAGCGTGCAGCCGATTTTGGATGCATTTGTTACTGGGAACGACAACTTTACTTTTGTATATACACCGACGGCAGTAAGTGCGCTGCCGGTGTTGGATGTGCATTTGTTACCGGGAGCGAAAACTTTACTTTTGTGTATACATCGACGGTTGTAAGCGTGCTGCCGGTGTTAGATACGCATTTGTTAATGGGAACGACAGCTTTACTTTTGTATATACACCGACGGCAGTAAGAGTGCTGCCGATGCTGGATGTGCATTTGTTACTGGGAAGGACAGCTTTACTTTTGTATATAACCCGACGGCAGTAAGTGTGCTGCCGGTGTTGGATGTGCATTTGTTACTGGGAGCGAAAGCTTTACTGTTGTGTATACACCGACGGTAGTAAGCGTGCTGCCGGTGTTAGATGCGCATTTGTTACTGGGAGCGACAGCTTTACTTTTGTATACACCGACGCCAGTAAGACTGCTGCCGATGTTGGATGTGCATTTGTTACTGGGAGCGACAGCTTTACTTTTGTATATACAGGACGGCAGTAAATGTGCTGCCGATGTTGGATGTGCATTTGTTACTGGGAACGACAGCTTTACCTTTGTATATACACCGACGGAAGTAAGTGTGGTGCCGGTGTTGGGTGTGCATTTGGTACTGGGAACGACAGCTTTACATTTGTATATAAACCGACGGCAGTAACAGTGCTGCCGGTTTTGGATGTGCATTTGTTACTGGGAACGACAGCTTTACATTTGTATATACACCGACGGTGGTAACAGTGCAGCCGGTGTTGGATGTGCATATGTTACAGGGAGCGAAAGTTTTATTTTTGTATATACGCGACGGTAGTAAGTGTGCTACCGATGTTTGATGCGCATTTGTTACTGGGAGCGACAGCTTTACTCTTGTATATACACCGACGGCAGTAACTGTGCTGCCGATTTTGGATGTGCATTTCTTACTGGGAACGACAGCTTTACTTTTGTATATACACTGACGGCGTTATGTGTGCTGCCGGTGATGGATGTGCATTTGTTACTGGGAGCGACAGCTTTACTCTTGTATATACACCGACGGCAGTAAGTGTGCTGCCGATTTTGGATGTGCATTTGTTACTGGGAACGACAGCTTTACTTTTGTATATACACCGACGGCAGTAAGTATGCTGCCGGTGTTGGATGTGCATTTGTTACTGGGACCGACAGCTTTACCTTTGTATATACACCGACAATATTAGGTGTGCTGCCGATGTTGGATGTGCATTTGTTACTGGGAGCGACAGCTTAACTTTTGTATATACACGACGGTAGTAAATGTGCTACCGATGTTGGATTAGATACTGGGAGCGACAGCTTTACTTTTGTATATACACCGACGGTAGTAAGAGTGATACCGATATTGGATGTGCATTTGTGACTGGGAACGACAGCTTTACTTTTGTATATACACCGACGGCAGTAAGTGTGCTGCCGGTGTTGGATGTGCATTTGTTACTGGGAGCGAAAACTTTTCTTTTGTGTATACACCGACGGTAGTAAGCGTGCTGCCGGATTAGATGCGCATTTGTTACTGGGAGCGACAGCTTTACTTTTGTATATACACGACGGCAGTAAGTGTGCTGCCGATGTTGCATGTGCATTTGTTACTGGGAGTGACAGCTTTACTTTTGTATATACACCGACGGAGGTAAGTGTGCTGCCGATGCTGTTTGTGCATTTGTTACTGGGAACGACAACTTTACTTTTGTATATACACCGACGGTAGTAAGTGTGCTGCCGATTTTGGATGTGGATTTGTTAATGGGAACGACAGCTTTACTTTTGTATACACATCGACGGCAGTAAGAGTGCTGCCGTAGTTGGATGTGCATTTGTTACTGGGAACGGCCGATTTACTTTTGTATATAAAGGACATTATTAAGTGTGCTGCCGATGTTGGATGTCCATTTGCTACTGGGAGCGACAGCTTTGCTTTTGTATATACACCGACGGCAGTAAGAGTGCTTCCGATGTTGCATGTGCATTTCTTACTGGGAACGACAGCTTCACTTTTGTATATACACGACGGAAATAAGAGTGCCTCGGATATTGGATGTGCATTTTTTACTGGGAACGACAGCTTTACTTTTGTATATACACCGACGGCAGTAACAGTGCTGCCGGTGTTGGATGTGCATTTGTTACTGGAAACGACGGCTTTACTTTTGTATATACACGACGGCAGTAAGTGTGCTGCCGATGTTGGATGTGCATTTGTTACTGGGAGTGACAGCTTTACTTTTGTATATACACCGACGGAGGTAAGTGTGCTGCCGATGCTGGATGTGCATTTGTTACTGGGAACGACTGCTTTACTTTTGTATATACACCGACGGTAGTAAGTGTGCTGCCGATTTTGGATGTGCATTTGTTAATGGGAACGACAGCTTTACTTTTGTATACACATCGACGGCAGTAAGAGTGCTGCCGTAGTTGGATGTGCATTTGTTACTGGGAACGGCAGCTTTACTTTTGTATATAAAGGACATTATTAAGTGTGCTGCCGATGTTAGATGTCCATTTGCTACTGGGAGCGACAGCTTTGCTTTTGTATATACACCGACGGCAGTAAGAGTGCTTCCGATGTTGCATGTGCATTTCTTACTGGGAACGAAAGCTTCACTTTTGTATAAACACGACGGAAATAAGAGTGCCTCGGATATTGGATGTGCATTTTTTACTGGGAACGACAGCTTTACTTTTGTATATAAACCGACGGCAGTAACAGTGCTGCCGGTGTTGGATGTGCATTTGTTACTGGGAACAACAGCTTAACTTTTGTGTATACACCGACGGTAGTAACAGTGCCACCGGTGTTGGATGTGGATATATTACTGGGAGCGAAGCTTTAATTTTGTATATACATCGACGGTAGTAAGTGTGCTACCGATGTTGCATGTGCCTTTGTTACTGGAAGCGACAGCTTTACTTTTGTATATACACCGACGGCAGTAAGTGTGCTGCCGATTTTGTATGTGCATTAGGTACTGGGAACGACAGCTTTACTTTTGTATATACACCGACGGCAGTAAGTGTGCGGCCGATTTTGGATGAGCATTTGTTACTGTGAGCGACAGCTTTAATTTTGTATATACGCCGACGGTATTAAGAGTGCTGTCAGTGCATTTGTTACTGGGAGCAACAGCTTCACTTTTGTATATACACCGAGGTTAGTAAGAGCGCTACCGGTGTTGGATGTGCATTTGTTACTGGGAACGACAGCTTTACTTTTGTATATACACCGACGGTAGTAAGTGTGCTGTCAGTGCATTTGTTACTGGGAGCGTCAGCTTTACTTTTGTATATACACCGACGGTAATAAGAGTTCTGTCAGTGCATTGGTTACTGGGAACGACAGATTTACTTTTGTATATACACCGACGGTAGTAAATGTGCTGCCGGTGTTTAATGTGCATTTGTTACTGGGAGTGACAGCTTTACTTTTGTAAATAGACGACGGTAGTAAGTGTTCTGCCGATGTTGGATGTGCATGTTATACTGGGAGCGACAACTTTACTTTTGTATATACACTGACGGCAGTGAGTGTGCTGCCGATTTTCGAAGTGCATTTGTTACAGCGAACGACAGCTTTACTTTCGTATATACACCGACCGCAGTAAGAGTACTGCCTGCGTAAGATGTGCACTTGATACTGGGAGCGACAGCTTTACTTTTGTATATACACCAACGGCAGTAAGAGTGCTGCCGATGTTGGATTTGCATTTGTTACTGGGAACGACAGTTTTACTTTTGTATATACACCGACGGTAGTAAGAGTGCTGCCGGGGTTGGATGTGCATTTGTTACCGGGAAGCAGCTTTACGTTTGTGTATACACCGACAGCAGTAAGTGTGCTGCCGGTGTTGGATGTGCATTTGTTACTGGGAGCGACAGCTTTACTTTTGTATATACACCGACGGCAGTAAGTGTGCTGTCAGTGCATTTGTTACTGGGAGCGACAGCTTTACTTTTGTATATACACCGACGGTAGTAAGAGTGCTGTCAGTGCATTGGTTACTGGGAACGACAGCTTTACTTTTGTATATACACTGACGGTAGTAAGTGTGCTGCCGGTGTTTAATGTGCATTTGTTACTGGGAGAGACAACTTTACTTTTGTAAATAGACGACGGTAGTAAGTGTGCTGCCGATTTTGGAAGTGCATTTGTTACTGGGAGCGAAAGCTTTACTTTTGTATATACACCGACGGCAGTTAGTGTGCTGTCTGTGCATTTGTTACTCGGAGCGACATCTTTACTTTTTTATATACACCGACGGTAGTAAGAGAGCTGTACGTGCATTTGTTACTGGGAACGACAGCTTTACTTTTGTATATACACCGAAGGCAGTAACAGTGCTGGCGGTGTTGGATGTGCATTTGTTACTGGGAGCGACAGCTTTACTATTGTTCATACACCGACGGAAGTAAGTGTGCTGCCGGTTTTGGATGTGCATTTGTTACTGGGAGACACAGCTTTACGGTTGAATATACACAAACGGCAGTAAGTGTGCCGCCGGTGTTGGATGTGCATTTGTTACTGAGAGCGACAGCTTTACTTTTGTACATACACCAACGCCAGTATGAATTTTGCCGAATTTGGATGTGCATTTTTGACTGGGAACGACAGCTTTACTTTTGTATATACAGGACGGCAATAAGTGTGTTCCGATGTTGGATGTGCATTTGTTACGTGGAACGACAGCTTTACTTTTGTATAATCACTACGATAGTAGAAGTGCTGCCGATGTTGGATGTGCATTTCTTACTGGGAACGACAGCTTTACTTTTGTATATACACCGTCGCCAGTAAATGTAGTGCCGGTGTTGGATGTGCAATTGCTACTGGGAACGACAGCTTTACATTTGTATATACACCGAAGGCAGTAACAGTGCTGCCGGTGTTGGATGTGCATTTGTTACTGGGAACGACAGCTTTACTTTTGTATATACACGACGGCAGTAAGTGTGCTGCCGATTTTGGATGTGCATTTGTTACTGGGAACGACAACTTTACTTTTGTATATACACCGATGGTGGTAACAGTGCAGCTGGTGTTGGATGTGCATATGTTACAGGGAGCGACATCTTTACTTTTGAATATACATCGAAGGTAGTGAGTATGCTGCCGATGTTGGATGTGCATTTGTTACTGGGAACGACAGCTTTATCTTTGTATATACACCGACGGCAGTAAGTGTGCTGCCGATGTTGGATGGGCATTTGTTACTGGGAAAGACAGCTTAACTTTTGTATATACACGACGGTAGTAATTGTGCTAACGATGTTGGATGTGCATTTTTTAGTGAGAGCAATAGCTTTACTTTTGTGTATACACCGACGATAGTAAGTGTGCTGCCGGTGTTGGATGTGCATTTGTTACTGGGAGCGAAAGCTGTACTTTTGTATATACACGACGGCAGTGAGTGTGCTGCCGATTTTGGATGTGCATTTGTTACTTGGAGTGACAACTTTACTTTTGTATATACACCGACGGCAGTAAGAGTGCTGCCGATTTTCCATATGCATTTCTTACTGGGAGCGACAGCTTCACTTTTGTATATACACCGACGTAGTAAGAGTGGTGCCGGTTTTGGATGTGCATTTGTTACTGCGAGCGACAGCTTTATTTTGTATATATATCAACGGCAGTAAAGTGCGCTGCCAATGCTGGATGTGCATTTGTTACGTAGAACGACAGCTTTACTTTCGTATATACACGACGGTAGTAGGAGTGCTGCCGATGTTGTATGTGCATTTGTTACTGGGAACGAAAGCTTTACTTTTGTATATACACGACGGTAGTAAGTGTGCTACCGATGTTGGATTTGTTACTGGGAGCGACAGCTTTACTTTTCTATATACACCGACGGTAGTAAGCGTGCAGCCGATTTTGGATGTGCATTTGTTACTGGGAACGACAACTTTACTTTTGCATATACACCGACGGTAGAAACAGTGGAGCCGGTGTTGGATGTGCATTTGTTACTGGGACCGACAGCTTTACCTTTGTATATACACCGACAATAGTAAGTGTGCTACCGGTGTTGGATGTGCATTTGTTACTGGGAGCGACAGCTTAACTTTTGTATATACACGACGGTAGTAAGTGTGCTACCGATGTTGGATTTGTTACTGGGAGCGACAGCTTTACTTTTGTATATACACCGACGGTAGTAAGCGTGCAGCCGATTTTGGATGCATTTGTTACTGGGAACGACAACTTTACTTTTGTATATACACCGACGGCAGTAAGTGCGCTGCCGGTGTTGGATGTGCATTTGTTACCGGGAGCGAAAACTTTACTTTTGTGTATACATCGACGGTTGTAAGCGTGCTGCCGGTGTTAGATACGCATTTGTTAATGGGTACGACAGCTTTACTTTTGTATATACACCGACGGCAGTAAGAGTGCTGCCGATGCTGGATGTGCATTTGTTACTGGGAAGGACAGCTTTACTTTTGTATATAACCCGACGGCAGTAAGTGTGCTGCCGGTGTTGGATGTGCATTTATTACTGGGAGCGAAAGCTTTACTGTTGTGTATACACCGACGGTAGTAAGCGTGCTGCCGGTGTTAGATGCGCATTTGTTACTGGGAGCGACAGCTTTACTTTTGTATACACCGACGCCAGTAAGACTGCTGCCGATGTTGGATGTGCATTTGTTACTGGGAGCGACAGCTTTACTTTTGTATATACAGGACGGCAGTAAGTGTGCTGCCGATGTTGGATGTGCATTTGTTACTGGGAACGACAGCTTTACCTTTGTATATACACCGACGGAAGTAAGTGTGGTGCTGGTGTTGGGTGTGCATTTGGTACTGGGAACGACAGCTTTACATTTGTATATAAACCGACGGCAGTAACAGTGCTGCCGGTTTTGGATGTGCATTTGTTACTGGGAACGACAGCTTTACATTTGTATATACACCGACGGTGGTAACAGTGCAGCCGGTGTTGGATGTGCATATGTTACAGGGAGCGAAAGTTTTATTTTTGTATATACGCGACGGTAGTAAGTGTGCTACCGATGTTTGATGCGCATTTGTTACTGGGAGCGACAGCTTTACTCTTGTATATACACCGACGGCAGTAACTGTGCTGCCGATTTTGGATGTGCATTTCTTACTGGGAACGACAGCTTTACTTTTGTATATACACTGACGGCGTTATGTGTGCTGCCGGTGTTGGATGTGCATTTGTTACTGGGAGCGACAGCTTTACTCTTGTATATACACCGACGGCAGTAAGTGTGCTGCCGATTTTGGATGTGCATTTGTTACTGGGAACGACAGCTTTACTTTTGTATATACACCGACGGCAGTAAGTATGCTGCCGGTGTTGGATGTGCATTTGTTACTGGGACCGACAGCTTTACCTTTGTATATACACCGACAATATTAGGTGTGCTGCCGATGTTGGATGTGCATTTGTTACTGGGAGCGACAGCTTAACTTTTGTATATACACGACGGTAGTAAATGTGCTACCGATGTTGGATTAGATACTGGGAGCGACAGCTTTACTTTTGTATATACACCGACGGTAGTAAGAGTGATACCGATATTGGATGTGCATTTGTGACTGGGAACGACAGCTTTACTTTTGTATATACACCGACGGCAGTAAGTGTGCTGCCGGTGTTGGATGTGCATTTGTTACTGGGAGCGAAAACTTTTCTTTTGTGTATACACCGACGGTAGTAAGCGTGCTGCCGGATTAGATCCGCATTTGTTACTGGGAGCGACAGCTTTACTTTTGTATATACACGACGGCAGTAAGTGTGCTGCCGATGTTGCATGTGCATTTGTTACTGGGAGTGACAGCTTTACTTTTGTATATACACCGACGGAGGTAAGTGTGCTGCCGATGCTGTTTGTGCATTTGTTACTGGGAACGACAACTTTACTTTTGTATATACACCGACGGTAGTAAGTGTGCTGCCGATTTTGGATGTGGATTTGTTAATGGGAACGACAGCTTTACTTTTGTATACACATCGACGGCAGTAAGAGTGCTGCCGTAGTTGGATGTGCATTTGTTACTGGGAACGGCCGATTTACTTTTGTATATAAAGGACATTATTAAGTGTGCTGCCGATGTTGGATGTCCATTTGCTACTGGGAGCGACAGCTTTGCTTTTGTATATACACCGACGGCAGTAAGAGTGCTTCCGATGTTGCATGTGCATTTCTTACTGGGAACGACAGCTTCACTTTTGTATATACACGACGGAAATAAGAGTGCCTCGGATATTGGATGTGCATTTTTTACTGGGAACGACAGCTTTACTTTTGTATATACACCGACGGCAGTAACAGTGCTGCCGGTGTTGGATGTGCATTTGTTACTGGGAACAACAGCTTTACTTTTGTGTATACACCGACGGTAGTAACAGTGCTACCGGTGTTGGATGTGGATATGTTACTGGGAGCGAAGCTTTAATTTTGTATATACATCGACGGTAGTAAGTGTGCTACCGATGTTGCATGTGCATTTGTTACTGGAAGCGACAGCTTTACTTTTGTATATACACCGACGGCAGTAAGTGTGCAGCCGATTTTGTATGTGCATTAGGTACTGGGAACGACAGCTTTACTTTTGTATATACACCGACGGTAGTAAGTGTGCGGCCGATTTTGGATTTGCATTTGTTACTGTGAGCGACAGCTTTACTTTTGTATATACGCCGACGGTAGTAAGAGTGCTGTCAGTGCATTTGTTACTGGGAGCAACAGCTTCACTTTTGTATATACACCGAGGTTAGTAAGAGCGCTACCGGTGTTGGATGTGCATTTGTTACTGGGAGTGACAGCTTTACTTTTGTATATACACCGACGGCAGTAAGTGTACTGCCGATGTCGGATGTGCATTTGTTACTGGGAGTGACAGCTTTACTTTTGTATATACACCGACGGCAGTAAGTATGCTGCCGGGTTTGGATGTGCATTTGTTACTGGGAACGACAGCTTTACCTTTGGTCTGCATAGTGGCACACCCATTTATACTGCTGAGCGCAATGTCATATATCGAGCCATTCTTTACGTTCGCCGTCGGAATTTAGGTGACTGCCTGCTAATGAGTGATTCTCTTAGTGACCATCAGTGCGTTCGTAAGTTGTACAATCACCATCCTTTCGTGCAGCGCATCCAGGACCTCCTTCGCATTCTACACACTTCTGGTGTTAATGTGGAGTGTGCATGGATTCCTGGTCACATCGGCTTGCAGGGTAATTAACTGGCGGATTTGGTAGCTAAGACGGCAGCAACGCAATCCAGTACTACTCTTCCTTTTATAACTGCTGCGGACTTCAGGCTTGTTGTCCGGAGAATTGTACACTCCGGCTGGCATGATGAGTGGGCGTCTCTTCGCGGGAACAAACTTAGGGAGGTGAAGGATATTCCTGCTATCTTGGTAACCTCCTGTTGTAAATCCCGTCGGGAAGAGGTGCAATGGGCTCGATTACGGATCGGTCACTATTATTTTACGCATAGTTATATTTTTAAGAGGGATCCTGTACCTACATGTACGCTCTGTGGGGCAGAATTGTCGGTCCGGCATATGCTGCTAGAGTGTATTTCTTTAGCAGCCTTTCGTACATCATTCCACCTGCCGGCCTCCCTCTTGGAGGTCCTTGCCGACGACCACAGGGCGGTCGATAGAGTTTTTACCTTTTTATCTTCTTTGGCGTTTCCAATTAGGATTTAGTTTGCCTTCATGTTAACTTTATAACTGTTGCTTTTATTGGAGCGCATGTTCATGGTTTTTAATCATTTTATGTATCTTTCCACGGAGTAATTCTAATCCGTTGACCACCTTTTAAATTATTTGTGTGCTTCTTGCTTCGTTTTTAACTATTTTAGATTCAGGTGCGACATTTAGCCAACAGTGGCCTTAGTCTCTAGTTTTTGACATTTCCACGCTCTGTGTGGGTGTTTGGAGGGTTGTTTAAAAAGTGGTAATTCATGAACAGTTTAATATAATTTAATGTTATTTTTTTCCTTTGAATTTTTGTTATTAGAGTTTAAAACCAAATAATGAATGTAAACACAATATTTTAAGAGATCACATAAAATTTAGAAAAAATGAAATACTCATACAAGCAAACTTAAATTAACAAAACAAAAATTAGCATGATTTTCATGCTCACTATATTTTCTTTATTAGTGTAATGCTCTTCTTTTGTAAATATAAATATTGAAGAAATATAGTACATCTTTTCTTGAAGGAAAATAATTGTATCAGAAAACGCATAAAACATTACGTCTACAATTTACCAATAATAATCTCAGATTATCAATAAATTACAATGTAGAAAATTCCATAAAATACAATTTAACTCCTTCAGAATTGTTTACACTCTCAAAAAATTCACTAAAGTCTCCTTTAGATCCTGAATCATATAAATTGGTGCTGAGCATTTCTTCTTTGGTAAGATTATGCTTGCTTGAGCTAGCCATCTTTGAACCATGTATGCTGTAGGTCTGTAGACATGCTGGCTGTCAAACAAAACATACTTTCATTTGTTTACCTTGTCTCATCTGCCATCTAGGGGATTTCTTCATTAACTAAAACATCTGGCTACATAGCACAACAACAAAACTGTAAGCATGGGTCTGCGTAAATGTTCTGTGTATTTTTATACTTCACCATGAGCATAGCCTGTCACACATCGTAAGCATTACATACAGAACTGCAAGCATAGTCCACATTTAGACCAGAAAGTGTTGAAGAATATATGTAAATAAAACTCAATTTAAATTTAAACACTTTTAAAAGTGATTAAATTACATATTTTCAGGAAGGTACAATTGCAAGATGCTACTACATGCTACTACACAGTCAAGCTTTTAAGAGCTGGTTGCTATGTAAGGGCAGTGAAACTCCTTTCATTTTGCTTGTTCAGGAACAAGAACAAAAAGAGGCCTCATTTGAAAACAGTACTAAGATTAAAAAACCAATAATAAAATAAAATAAAAAGCAAGAAATTTGAACCCCATCCAAAAGAAAGTGCATTTTGATATAAATTTTCTCCTTTATTGACATTTACCATTTTAATGTAATAAGATTTTATCAATCTCTTGATTAACCAGTTATGCAAAAGTCATTTAGAATACAGATTACTTCAGAACTCTTCGCAGAAAATTTAAGATATGCATTTCAGATGTCACAAAAATATCTTTAAGATAGAGTATCTTAATCATGATTGTTAAACAATGTTCCATAAAATAGCAAAATATATCTTCAAAATATTTTATCTATACATTCTGGGATGGGATAGTTTTCTTGTATACTCCAGCAAATCTTGTTTATTTCCAGTAAATGTATATATTCCAATGCTGCTATACAATTTGATCTCTTGTTGCTATGATACTTGTTTCATTGCTTCAACTGTTTTTCTAATTCAAGTATACTGTCTGAAATTATTGTTCAAACTGCAGTACTTTGGACTTGGCTGTTCTGCTTTTATACCTCCAAATAAATGAACAAGAATCTTCAGAAGCAACAGACAATATACGCAGGTATGACAACAGAGGCTGGATGTCATGCACTTCATCTACAACAATGAATGACTATTTAAAGAAATCTGACAATGGACATGCACAATGGCAAGGTATAGGTACCTTTACATTAGGTCCAATATACCTGAATTGATTCCATGGAAGTTGCTGAACTTAGATACAAGTTTGGTAGCTATCCATTTTTCGTATGTGAGTTATACTGTTCACAGAAACAGGAACCATTCTGAAAAATGTATTTTTTGCTTTCAAAGATGTTTGAAACCTATATCCTTTTCAGTGAAATTTGACATTAAATTTTTGGATGGCAAAAAACATTTTCCCAACCATCTGTTAAAGTAATAAGTTTTCATAGCAATAGTTTTGTATCAGCACACCTGGGTAGTGTGGTAGTAGTATGTCTGCTTTACGTTCAACAGGTCATTAATTCAAATCTTGCTCAGGGTCAGTCACTTGCAATAAGCTTTCATAACCATAGTTTTGTATCTGGCACCTGGGTAGTGTGGTGGTAGCATATCTGCTTTACATTCCACAAGTCATTAATTCAAATCTTGCTCAAGGTCAGTCACTTGCAATAAGCTTTCATAGCAATAGTTTTGTATCTGGCACCTGGGTAGTGTGGTGATAGCATGCCTGCTTTACATTCCACAGGTCATTAATTCAAATCTTGCTCAAGGTCAGTCACTTGCAATAAGTTTTCATTACCATAGTTTTGTATCTGGCGCCTGGGTAGTGTGGTGGTAGCATATCTGCTTTACATTCAACAGGTCTCGAGATCAATTCTCCCTTAGGGTTACTGGATAAGGTTTTCTTCTAGGTTTTTCCGTTTTCTGAGAAAACAAATGTGGAGTAACCTTACGCTCCATGGACCCGGAGGTCATTTGAACATCATTTTGAAAACTTCAGTCATCTTCTGATATGAATAATTAGTCTATAGAATGTTAAGCTGCCAAAAAAATAAAAAAAGTATCGCTATTAACAAATTGACATAGAGAAATTGCTGTGAAGGTAGCATCAGTTTTTTCTATCTGTTAGAGTCTGCTTAGATAAGATTTTGGTTTCCATTGGAAGATGTACCAATGTTATTGTATCTTTCCATATGTGTCCAGTTTTCTATGTATGCTGACAGTATGTTTCATGATCTTTATATCTAGAAACTGTGTCTGATTTGCTGAATTTATGCAAATATACTTATTGATATTGCACCATGTTCTGTAAATTATTCAGAAACTATACAAATATGTCATCAATATAAGATAACCAAATTTTAAAGCAATGTGAGAAGGTTTCTGTGATAAAGTTCTCCAAATGACTGATGTAAAATTCCACCAGGAACAGTGAAACAGGTTTTTCCATCTTACAAAAATTTCATAGCATCCTCAGTCATAGCTTGGATTCCAAACAATAAGAATACATTACCTTAGCTCCTTAGAAGGCAACAACTTCTGTGCAGCAGGATAGAGCATCTCGAATCGAGCAACATGAAGACAGGAATCAATGGAGTGATTATAATGAACTTAGTAGGGTGCTCCAATGATTCTTTATGTACATTTTCAGCATCTGTATATCCCATACCAGCATCTTTACACTCCTTATATCACACTTCCACATTGTATCCAATTAGGTAAATGATTAAAGTTCGAAGGCTTTCACGGCCGGTGTTAGAATCACTTATAGAAAACAAAACCGGGCTTGTAGGCCGTGGTCCACTGGGCTTCTCCCTTCGTTCCCCAGACGTTTCGCCTGCGTCTGCGGCAGGCATCATCAGTGGCGTGTACATCTCCGTGGTCTCTCAGTAGCGACTATGGACAAATACTATTGGGACAGAACAAGACTAATATTGCATCCAATATGTTATTTCCCAACAAAAGGCTTACCTGTCTATTGTCCCCCTTTGTGGGTGGCTTTCTGTTTCACCATTCTCTGCTCTTTCTACATTTTTATATCTTATTTTTGGAATAAAGGCTACTTATCTGCTCCAGAAATTGAGTGAATTGCTAAACCCTTAACTGGTGAGGTGACATCTCTCAGATGTAGCTCATGTTATGAATTGGTGCCTAATGATCAGTAAGCATAGCTATCCCGGAATGTTTATAGTACCTTCCTCTCTGAGTTTACCAAACATTACGTGATCACTTGTATCAACTTACATTTTGTTATTAAAGGCCTAAGAGAAACCAAAGTTTTCAAGGTGTCTCTGAAATGAAATGGAGTTTTATTTATGGACGCCCTTAACTACTATGGTTCTCAGTATCCCATTTTATACTGGGTGTAATTTCGCTCTGAGCCCTCTTTATCAGGCTTGATGTTCTTTTACATGCTGTAAATTTTCGACAACGGACCAACAGCTTTACTTCTCTTCCAAACGAAACCATGGTAAAGAATATTTTCATCCCCCCCCCAAAAAAAAATCGTTCTCTGCCAGGTTTGAACCCAACCTTGGGTGTATGAAGCTAGCATGGTAACCATTACATCACCCCCTCAGGCGCCTATTACGGTAGGTACGGGTTTGGCGCACCCTGGGGTTCCCAAGCCACTCGCCATCTATCCTCCCCATCGCCATCCACTGGGCCACGATTTGTGTTTTGTGTTTCTGTCATGCTCTCTCCGCGCAAACCTAGTTTGTTTGACCGCTTTTTAGTTGTGACCTTGGCCTGCGAAACGAAAACAATGAAAAGTATGAGTCCGTTTTACATACAACGCGGATTGACAGAATCTGCGGTAAAGTGACCAATGCCACCAGAACACGAGACGGTACGTTGCTAGTTTGAAACAAAGACAGAAAACCAGTCAAAGAAACTCCGGAAGGTCAGCATGTTGGGTTCCTAACCCATAAAGGTGGCCCCCCTCCCACAAGTCTTTGAACACCTGCAGAGGCGTGGTGACTACCTCTTGTTTAACGGTCTTTCCGAGGCAGATATTGTCACCAATTTATCTGACCAGGGTGTGTGCCAAGCGTACCGTTTTCTTGGCAAACGTGATGGACAGTCAGTAGCTCTGCGAACAGTATTTCTAACTTTCAAGGGTACCACAATACGTGAGACCTTGTATTGTGGGTATGAACGCGTACCTGTGCTGCCGTATGTACCGAACCCAATGCGCTGTTTTCGGTGCCAGCGGTTCGGTCATACACAAACTCGGTGCACGTTTGATGCAGCATGTGAGCGGTGCGGCCAGCCTGCACATGGTGATGTCTGTTCCCGAGAACCTTGCTGCGTACACTGCCGCGGAAATCTCACCTCTAGTTCAGGGCAATGTCCCCGATTTTTGGAGGAAAAGGCCTTACAGGAATTGCGAATCAAGGAACGCCTAACTTTTCCTGAGGCCCGGCGCCACTATCAGCAGCTTCAGCCTGCGACTACCTTAGGGTACGCCTCCGCAGTTCGCCGCACGCCTGATCCCTCTGTGGCCCTTCAAACTGCTCCAGGTGCTGAGGCATCCACACAAACGAACCTGTCCCTGAGCTCTACCACCTTGCCTGAATGACCCAAACCGCGGCATTCGACGTCTTCCGCTTCAGCTGATCCTCCGACGACATCTGTACGCCAACACTCACCTTGTTCACTACCTGTCGCCGCTGCCTCTCCTGAACGGTTTGGTAAGAAGCACGAGGCGGCGAAAAAACCCGCAAAATCCCGCTCAAGATCTACAGGTCGTAGAGCATCTTCCAACCATCTGAGGAATCCGATGGGGACACAGACCGTCCTTTTCTAGGCCAGAAATATGTGAAACTTAACAGCCCACCTTAGCAGTGTTTGTTAACTGTCCAGCACCATGTTTAGAGAGTTTGCCTATCCCACATTTCTAGCGTCCTTCTTTTTACCATGGTGTTGCTGACGTGGAATCCTCGCGGTGTTCGCTCCCATAGAGCTGAACTGCAGTTGTTGCTGCGGTCGTATGACCCCTTGGTCGACTGATTACAGGATACGAAGCAAGGGGCCTACTACGGTAGGTACGGATTTGGCGTAACCGGGGGTTCCCGAGCCACTTACCGACATCTCATCATCCCCATCCGCACTAACTGTGCCACGTTTTGTGTTCGTGTCGGTGTGTGTGTACGCGTGTGTACTTGTCTTATCTTCCCCTTCTAGGCTTATTCTTTACATATTTAGTTTTAAGGCTTTAGATTTATTAACTCCTGCCTCACCAACAGGGATCTTTATTCTATCTCCGTAGTTCCTGTCCCACGGTTCCAGCGCGGCTTCCAACTTGTGTGCTCTTCGAAGGTCTCAGGCGTGAAGGTTGGCTGGACCCTTCCTACTGCCCCTATGTGTAAGCCTTAGGTGCGGAGCCCGTCCATACCGTTATGTACACCCACGTAGCTTCCTTGGGAGCCCGGTCCGTTTTAATCTCCCGACGAACGCAGTTCGTTGGTTTAGAATCACGGACCGGTCGTGTTACCGCTAAACGGAAATCCGGTGTAATCAACCACAAGTCCCGTGAATCCATGTCTGCTTTATTACGCAGCATGGCCTAAATTGGGGAGCCACCTGTCGTAGGGGCTTAAAGCCGGGTTGTACATGGTGAAGGGCTTACCCGTATGGACCAGCAGTAATAGCTGGAGGGTAATTCTTTCTGACGTACTCTTTGAGATCGGTCTGGTAGGGGTCTACCAGGCGGCACAGACCGGAAAGCTTTTTGCTGTCTTTTTTCTCTACTCCCGGATGGCAGGCTGACGCCGACGGTTCCGGAAGGGGGTCCTTTCAACATGCTCTCTCCACGCAAACCTACATACTTTGACCGCTTTCTAGTTATGACCTTGACCTGCGAACGAAAACAATGAAAGATATCAGTCCTTATTACATACAACGCGAGATTGACAGGATCTGCGGTAAAGTGACCAATGCTACCAGAACGGGAGACGGTACGTTGCTAGTTGAAACAAAGACAGA
This sequence comes from Hymenopus coronatus, assembly GCA_030762935.1. Lineage (NCBI taxonomy): Eukaryota > Metazoa > Arthropoda > Insecta > Mantodea > Hymenopodidae > Hymenopus > Hymenopus coronatus. Next base: position 7,714,815 of record CM060899.1, read on the forward strand.
AAACCAGTCAAAGAAACTCCTGAAGGCCAGTTTGTTGGGTTCTTACCAAAAGGTGACACCCCACAAGTCTTTGAACATCTGTAGAGGCGTGGTGACTACCTCTTGTTTGCACGGTGTTTCCGAGGCAGATATTGTCACCAATTTATCTGACCAGCGTGTGTGCCAAGCGTACCGTCTTCTTGGCAAACGTGATGGACAGTCAGTAGCTCTGCGAACAGTATTTCTAACTTTAAAGGGTACCACAATACCCGAGACCTTGTATTGAGGGTATGAGCGCGTAACTGTGCGGCGGTATGTACCGAACCCAATGCGCTGTTTTCGGTGCCAGCGGTTCGGTCATACACAAACTCGGTGCACGTGTGATGCAACATGTGAGAGGTGCGGCCAGCATGCACATGGTGATATTGTCTGTTCCCGAGACCCTTGCTGCGTACACCGCCGCGGAAATCACACCTCTAGTTCAGGGCAATGTCCCCGATTTTTGGAGGAAAAGGCCATACAGGAGTTGCGAATCAAGGAACGCCTAACTTTTCCTGAGGCCCGGCGTTATCAGCAGCTTCAGCCTGCGACTACCTTAGGGTACGCCTCCGCATTTCGTCGCACTCCTGGTCCCTCTGTGGCCCTTCAAACTGCTCCTGTTGTTGACGCGTCCACACAAACGGACCTGCCCCTGAGCTCGACCACCTTGCCTGAGCGACCCAAACCGCGGCCTTCGACATCTTCCACTTCAGCTGAACCTCCGACAACAACAGTGCGACAATCCTCGCCTTGTCCACCTCTTCTGAGCGGTCTCGTAAGAAGCACAGGGCGGCGAAAACACCGGCAAAGTCCCGTTCGAGATCTAAAGGTCGTAGAGCATCTTACGGATCCCGACTATCTGAGGATTCCGATGGGGACACATGCCGTCCTTTTCTAGGCCAGAAATCTGTGAAACTTAACAGGCCACCTTAGCAGTGTTCGTTAACTGTCCATCACCGTTTTTAAAGAGTTTGCTTTCTTCCACCTCGCCTATCCCAGGTTTGTAACATCCTTTTACCATGGCGTTGCTGACGTGGAATACTCGCGGTGTTCGCCCCCATAGAGTTGAACTGCAGCTGTTGCTACGATCGTATGACCCCTTGATCATCTGTTTACAGGAGACGAAGCTTCGCCCTCACGATCCATTCGTTGTACACCATTACGTGCCGGTTCGTTTCGATCTTACCCCGGAGGAGGGCTCTCCTGCTCATGGGGGTGATATGATACTCACGCGCGATGATGTCTATTGTGAGCCACTATCGCTTACCACTGCCTAGCAAGCTGTTGCTGTCCATCCGGGTTTCAACTTTTCAGCTTGTAACGTTTACGTTCCTCCTTCAGCTACCCTCAGTTCAGCCGACACGGTCAATCTTCTGTCTCAACTCCCGGTACCTTTGCTTTTGTTGGGGGATTTCAATGCCCATCACCCACTTTGGGGTTCCCCTAGGGCATGTGAGCGGGGGATACTCCTTGTTGACCTTTTTGACCAATTTCGGCTTCCTGTTTTGAAAACTGGTGAACCAACTTTACTTTCTCATTCTTCTGCCACGTTCTCCCATCTGGACCTTTCTGTTTGTTTAGCGCAGCTTGCTCCTCGGTTGCAATGGAAGGTTGTATCTGACACCCATTCCAGCGATCATTGTGCGTGTGTTCTGACTTTGCTCTCACACCGCGTTTCTTCCCCGCGAGCAGCAACTTGGCAGCTAGCGAAAGCGAACTGAGCCCTTTTTTCAGAGAAAGCTGTTTTCAGCAACTATGAGTTCGACAATATGATAGAGCACTTTAATTCTGTCGTTCTCTCTGCCGCCGAATTGTCTATCCCTCGGTCGTCTTCCCATCCCAGCTGCTTGCCAGTTCCTTGGTGGAATGCCAAAATCCGCGAAGCTGTTTGTGCGCGCAGGACGGGTTTTAGGGTGTTTCAACATCACCCTAAAATGGTTAACTTGATCCGCTTCAAACAGCTCGCGCAAGGGGCCGTCGCATTATTCAGGATAGCAAACGGGCTTCCTGGACTTCGTTTGTTGGTACCTTTATTCGGCCCAGCCTTCATCCGTTGTGTGGGAGAAGCTACGACGTGTTGCCGGTAAGCAGGCTAACTCCTCCATACCGGAACCCCACATGGGATCTGCTACTGTCGTGGATCCGGTAGCTGTTGCGGACACCCTTGGTAGTACGTTCGCGTCTGTCTCAAGCTCCAGAAACTATGACCCAGGTTTTCGTACTACTAAGGCCGAGGTGGACTCTCAGGCTTTCCCCTTTCGCTCTTTTAATAACAAGTGTTACAACTCGATTTTATTATAGAGGAGCTCGAAACCTCCGTATCGTCCTCTAGCCTTTCTGCTCCTGGGCCAGATGAAATTCATATTGCCATGCTCCAGTATCTCTGCCCCTCTGGTACATTCTTTCTCTTGGGACTCTTCAACCGCATTTGGTGCGAAGGAGTGTTTCCTACAGTCTGGCGCGCGGCCACCATCGTTCCCATTTTAAAATCTGGTAAGGATCCCCATCTCCCTTCCAGCTATCGTCCGATCTCCCTCACCAGTTGCGTCTGCAAGGTGATGGAGCGCATGATTAACGGGCGACTATGATGAGGGCTCGAATCCCCGACCTGCTATCCAGCGTCCAATGTGGCTTCCGTCGTTACCGTTCCACAGTCGGCCACTTGGTGTCCCTCTCCACGTTTATCATGGATGGCTTTTTATGGAACAGTCCGACAGTTGCAGTATTTTTTTATCTGGAAAAGGCGTATGATACCTGCTGGAGGTTATACTTCGTACCCTTCACAATTGGGGAATGCGTGGTCTCTGCCCCTTTTTATCCGGGAGCTATAATGGATAGAGTTTTTAGGGTTCGGTTTGGTTCGATTTTATCCGGTGTTTTTACTCAGGAGAACGGGGTACCTCAGGTCGCATTGTTTGCTATTGCCACCAATTTTGTTGTAGAGTGCGTACCATCTTGCGTTTCCTCTTCATTGTTTCTGGACGATATCGCCATTTACATTAGTTCTCGGCGGACTTGCCTTATAGAACGCCGCCTCCAACTTTGTCTTGATCGCCTGTACCTTTGGAGTATAGAAAACGGCTTCAGGTTCTCTGCCGAGAAAAATGTCTGCGTTAATTTATGAAGACGGAAGGCGTATCCTTCGTCTTCTCTCCGTCTTGGTCTGGACTTTCTTCCTTTCGCCGAGGAGACGAAATTTTTAAGTTTGATTTTTGACATGAAACTCAGTTGGTCTAGCCGTATATCGTACTTAAGGCAAAACGTGACAGTTCCCTTAATCTTATACGAGTTTTAAGTGGCACATCCTGGGGGGACTGATCGGACCACACTTTTACGCTTTTATTGGTCTCTGGTTCGGTCAAAAATTGATTTTGATTGCGTTGTATATTCTTCGGGCCGCCCGTCCATTTGGGCTCGTCTCAATGTTACACATCACCGTGGTATCCGTTTGAGATTGGTGCTTTCCCTCATGAGTCCGGTTCTCAATCTTTGTGCAGAAGCTGCAGAACCTCCGCTGTCTTTTCGATGCGATTCTCTACTTTGTAGTTATGCCTATAGTCGTCTTAGCTTACCCAGACACCCGCCTTTACCTTGTTTTTTAACGATTCTTTGGACCGCTGATACTCAAGTAATTCCCAGACCCTCCTTTCACCTGGTGTGCGCTTTCGGCTGCTCCTTCGGCGTTTGGACGTCACTTTGCCAGCCGTATATCCCAGAGGGGAACTCAATTTCCTCCGTGACTCCACCCTCAGCCCCGCATTGATCTAGGGTTGCTGTCCACGCCGAAGTCGACGACGCCCGATTCTCTTATTCATTCCGCCTTTTTAGCCCTCAAGGAGCAGTTTGCTACATGCAATTTTATTTACACAGATGGCTTCAAGGATGCTAGGGGAGTAGGGTGTGCTTTTATTCAATACCAAGCGAGTTTTAGATTTCGACTTTTACCGCAGTGCTCAATTTTTACAGTTGACGTTTTAGTGTTTTCCAGGCTCCTTTATATATTCAGCGGCAAGGTATTCCTGAAAGGGTTGAGTGCTCTGATTCTTTGAGTGTTCTGCAGAGCCTTAGGCCGCTGTACAGTCCCCAACCCCTCGTACAGCGTGTCCAGGATTGTCTCCACTCGCTCGCCGATTCTGGCTTCCGCGTTACTTTTGTGTGGGTGCCTGGCCACGTCGGCCCTCGCGGAAACGAGGCTGCCGTTGCTGCAGCGAAGGCTGCCGTTTCAGCCCACAGGTGTTTTAACTCTTCTGTGACCTCTGCATACTTACAAACCTTTTTATGTCGTTTACTCCTTTTGCGTTAGAGTGCTGCCTGGGCCGAGCTACAGGGCAACAAATTTCGGGAGGTGAAGACCCTCCCTGTCTGCTGGTGCACATCTTCTCGCGTGTGCCGTCGCAAAGAGGTCAATTTAACTAGACTACGGATCGGGCACATTCGTTTTAGTCACAGTTATTTATTGTCTTCGGACCCTGCACCGTTTTGTGCACATTGTCAGGAGCCGTTAACTGTGAGGCATGTTTTAATCGGGTTTCAGTTATTATATCCCTTACGTTTGTCCGTAGGATTACCAGCTGTTATTTCGCAGGTACTGGCGGACGAACTCATTGCTGTGGAACACGTTTTAGATTTGATGCGTTTAGTCAGTATGAGCCACCGTGTGAAATTTTAACATGTTACGCTTTGTGTCCTGTATTTGTCTGCCTTCTTGGTGACTCGACAGGAACCCTTTCATCGCTTTCATGTTTACGTTCCGCAGTAGCTGACACTGTTTTAGACACATTTTATTTTATTTTTAGATTTAAGTGTGTGGACCTAGTCCTTAGCTTTTCTTTCATTACCTGATCACTTTTTTCGGTGGCTAATAACCGTTGCAGTTATGCGCCCTAAAGCTCCACTACCACCGACGCCGCCGCCTTCTCTATATCTCGGGACGGAACCGCTGCCGCTGCCTTCTCTATATCTCGGGACCGAACCGCTGCCCTTCGCCGAAACTGTGAAGTTTCTTGGCTTGGTATTCGACAAGAAGCTTAGCCTGGTCGTCCCATGTCTCTTCTCTGAAGGCTAGATGTGATCGTGCACTTCATATTTTACGTGTTTTATGTGGCACATCCTGGGAGCAGATCGCAGCGTGCTATTACAGCTCTAAACTTGATTACGGTGGCATTGTGTACTCTTCGGCTAGTCCTTCGGTTTTACACCGTTTAAACCCACTCCACCATCTAGGAATTCGTCTGGCGCTGAGTGCGTTTCCGACTAGCCCGGTTATTTGTCTGCGGAAGCTGCTGAACCTCCGCTGTCTCATAGGCGTGACCTGCTTCTTTGCAGCTATGCTATCCGCCTCATTGCCTTGCCAGATCACCCGCCTTTCAAGTTATTCCTTGACGAGTCTCTTGACCGTCAATATGCTGTGAGCGCGGTTGCCTTGCTTCCCGCAGGAGTTCGTTTTCGTCTGCTTCTTTGGCTCTTGGATGTTCGCCCACCGCCTGTTTTTCCACGGAGTGAATGTTTATTCCCCCCTTGGTTACGTTGCGACACCCAGTTCCACCTTGGGTTGGCACCCATGCCGAAATCAACGACTCCACCTTCAGTTTCCCGCAACGCATTTTTAGAGCTGCAGGCCGAGTTTCCCAGCCACTGCTTTATTAGTACGGATGGTTCCAAGGAAGGCCGTGGTGTGGGATGTGCTTTCGTTTTTAAATCGAGGAGTTATAAATTTCATCTTTTGGGGCAATGTTCGATTTTTACCGCCGATCTTTTTAGTATCTATCAGGCTCTTGTATTTATCCGGGGACAGCATTTAAGGCAGTTTGTTATTTATAGCGATTCCCTCAGTGCACTACAGAGCCTGCGTGAGCTGTATTCCTGCCATCCGTTGATACAGCGTATACAGGATCGCCAGCAGTCTGCAATTTTACTGCCTAAAGTTTTTAGCACCACTGTTCCTCCAGGTGATGTTCGTGTTCACCTGCGCCGGGCCATTCTTTCGCGCTGGTTCGCGGAATGGTCCGGGATGCGTGACAACAAACCGAGAGGGTCAAGTACCTTCCTGTCCCCTGGCCTACTTCCTCGCGTGAAGGTGACCGCGATGAGGTGGTTTTAGCGCGACTGCGTATCGGGCATTGCCGTTTTAGCCACCAGCATCTTTTATGTAGGGAACCCGCACCTCAATGTACTTCGTGTAATGAGCCTTTGACGGTGTGTCATGTTTTATTGGAGTGCCACCCTTTTACTGTGCTGCGTGCGTCCCTGTGTCTTCCTACTGACATCCCCAGCATTCTGGGCGACAACCCTGTTTCCTGTGACGGACTTTTAATTTTCTCCGCCGCTGCGGGATGTACAGTAGGGTTTAATTTTACCTCTGGGTTTTACCTTTTACCAACTTGTGTTTTAATCCCTCGATTTTAGTCTGGCTTTTGTGGCCTTTTCACCACATCCCTGGTTTTAGCTCTTGTGTGGTACTCCTGTTTTAGTGGTTTTTATGTCTTTTAATATTTGGCTCTTTTATTTACCTTAGGGCGCTAATGACCTTTGCAGTTGTGCGCCCTAAAACTATTGTACTACTACTACTACTGCTGCTCCTGCTGCTGCTGCTGCCGCTGCCGCCGCCGCTATAGAATCTTGTAAAATATTTGCACACAGTTACTAAATTGTTTACTTACACTGTCCGTTGTTAAGGAAACAAGAACAAAATAAACCCTTAAGACTCCTATAACTATTATTTTCTCCTGAAGCAATTCAGATAATCATTTAATGGAATAATGTCGAAATGGTTAATAAGGGAGAGAAATATTGTTAGGTCCATTCTGAAATGTAGGATGTTATTCAACTATTAAAGCTTAAAACATTTGTTGATTATGCCCAGCACCAATCAGAATATCTTGTAATGGCTGTAAAACCTGTAACATATTAGCGTGCATTAGAAACACATGCGTAAAATTGTTTAGATGACTTGTCTCAAGTAATGAGCAGCTCACAGGAAGGAGACAAATTAACCTTTTGCAAAAACTTACACAAACTTGCAAGGATGTATATTTTTGTAATCAGTGTTTGCTACTAAATCACAAAACACTACATATATACATATGAGAAAATATAAAGTGTAAGTGTAAACAAACAAATGCAGTGATGCGCTTACTTTTCATGAAGGTGTATTAAAATGTGTGCTAATTAACCCTTAGATTAGACTTTTTTTTTTTTTTGTATTGTTTAATGCCCGCTTTTACTATTTGTGGCATCGCAGGCGATGACACTGGTGATACATGGAATGAAGATGAAGCACCGGTGGAATGTAATAGCGGGGGAAACCGGAGAAAACCGGCCCCTGCGCCGCTTTGTCCACCACAAATCTCACATGCGGTCACTTGGGATCGAACCCAGGCCGTCTAGGTGAGAAGCGAAAGGCTAAAGCACTCAGCTATGGCACGGCCTTAATCCTAAAAGGGCATATACACCATACTACTCTGAGATGTCATGCAAGCAGTTGCGTGACTTGTTTATCATATCACCGGTTAAGGGACCAATTTCACACCACTAGCCAAGCGCTCTAACCACACGGCTACATGGACCCAGTAAGCTAAGCAATCAATATAATGTATTGAACCAGTGCCATGGACTTAGAGGAGAAATTATGAGAGTAAAAAATGGAAAATTGAACAGTACTAAATATTTTATGTTCCATTATAAATAATTTCCATAGCCAGAAACTGAGAGTACACTATTTCATCCCACACCAATAATAGGCAAATACTTGTGAATTCATTCTTACTGGTACTGTTTTATGCTGATACCAATTTTGTTGTTGGAAAAGGCTGTGTTATGGAATTATATACTAACTTTGTTCATGCACAAGATAACTTTGTCATTTGTTTAATCTTAGAATGAACGGAAAGTAAGTCTAGGTCATAGCAAGCCCCACAAGGATCTATGTTATCTAAATTTAACTCAAAGGTAGTGTATTTGTATATACCAACAGATAGTGTGTCATAAATAAATCACAAGAATTTTAATCACTACCTGCATTCTCTCTCTCCTCCTGACCACTCTGCCCCCTCCCTCTCTCTATCACAGAGTATAAGACTAGCATTGAGTTTTAATTATAGAAAGCACAGAATCCCTTGGTTTACTGTGAATTGCTGTGGTGCACCATACTCCTTCTAATGGACATGGCAACTAACCATTCATTAATATTTACCTTGCCATGGGAAGATTTTGACTAGCATAATGATCACACAACACTGCGCAAATGTTCACCACAGTTTATCCGACTGGTTAGTTGGCTGGTGTTCACTTTGAATGAGCACACCATACATTGCAAGTAAACTACTGGATACATCCTAAATTGCCTTATGTTTTTTTTTTTCACATGCTCTGTCTTATGCTGAAACACATGCATATACTTATCAGTGTTATAATGAAGGAAATCAGAAGCTGCTCCTTGTTTCATGAACACATATGTAATTAAATTTAACATGGAATTTCTAAGAAAAGATAGAAATAAAGACACATAAGCAATAACTTAAAGATGGACATGTGGAAAAAGTTGGCCTTATAATTAAGTAGAAAACTAGGCTCAAGTATAAAAAAGTTTATTTCCTTTCTTATTCAAGTGATTCAAGTTCCTTTATTTCACATTTCAGTCTGGAAAAAAAAAATAAATAAAAAAGAATTGGACCTGGACAAAATCTGTTATGGGATCTATGTTTCAGCTGACATAATTATGATGTGCCATGTCACAACTGTCACAATATCTTTGTGTGTTTGGTCAAGGTATTGATATAAAACATCTTACGAGGATATAGATATACAGTACCAGGCAGGTGTTTATCAGGAAATGATAACATGTTCTTTTGTTTGGGCATTCTAACCTATCAGTCATGAAATGCCAGTGAGACTTAACAGCAGTAAAATACTGAATAAACTTTTACCATCATTGATGTACTATAAATGGCTGTTCATCATCTAAAAGGAAGTATTTTATGATGTTAAAATATAACTAAGAATACAGCACAACACAATAAGGCTCGCAAGTCAAGGTTAACTTAAAAAATTAGTGTTTAAATCTGTAATGGATCTTTACCAGTAGTAATATGATCAACTGACACATAATTTATTTTTAGGTAATTATTTACCTTAGCAGCTTTTTCTTCACAAAATTACTTAAATTGCTTTTCTTTTACAAATTTAAAGTATTCTTCAGAAACAGTTTTCGTTCATTTTCCAAACATAAGGCTCATTTGAATTTAGTCTCACACTCTCTTGGCTATGCCCAGCCATCGTGCTCCTATAAAACTTATCCCTCTGCTGCTCTTTGCAGCTGAGGTCCGTATATCAGTGTTACACTGGGAATAACAACACCACTGTGACAGTGTGACAGAGCAACCTCGAGGAGTGTTAACATTGGGTAAATAGTTAATTCCACAAGACTGTAATATTTTGCCCAATAGCATCAGATGATATAATGATAAGGTATCTTTGTACTGCTGACTTTCTGTGCATTTGGCAGAGTGCATGTTCAAGTATAAGTATGAACCACTGATCTATGTGCTGTTTAGTTGGAGCAGCTGTGAGTTTTAACAAGTAAACTAAGTTGCCAACATTATTCCCAGACAAATACGGAAGTGGGGCAGAAGTTACAAAGCTGAGCACAATGTTGTGGGCCCCAAGGTGCTTGGCATAATTAGATATGTTTTAAAGGTAAAACAGTGATGGAAAAAGGTAGAAGAATGGAGAGGCATAGGCAAGGGTTTTGTGAAGATAATGTAACTGAGCCCAGTATGTGGAAGAAAATTAAAAATATAGTAGTATTTTACAGTGTTAAAAAGCAATGCAATTTTTTTTTTTTTTTTTGGGAAGGGGGACCTTTTTAATTCTTTCTGTAGTTAAAGCAAAGTTATCTCTTTATCTATTCAGTCAAATATATAGTGTCTTTCAGAACTCCCCCCAGGGGCTACTTCGGTAGATATGGGTTTGGCCCCCCCCCCAGGGGCCTACTACAGTAGGTACGGGTTAGGCGCACCCGGGGTCCCGAGCCACCTTGACTCCCTCTGTGGGCAACCTCAGAGTGGTGAGGGAGTTAGTAGGTCAAAATTCCCACCCACGTGTAGGCCGTGCGTGGAGACCCGTGTCGGTGAAAAATTTCCAGGTTGGTTTAGGGTTGCGTACCTGAGCCTGGGCTTCTGTCTTTCAGTAACTGGGGAGGGTGCACAGCCCAATACACCGCTTTGGTTTCTGATTTGCCTAAACGGGAGACTAGGGACTAACCCACCCCTAGTCAATCGGCCAGGACTAGGTATTTCAACGAACTCCAGGGTGAGTGGAACGGCAAGCCCGCTATATCCCCTGTGTAGCCCTGTCACCCCAGTGGGGTGACCCCTCGTTGGGCTCCGTGGTGGGTGGGGAGCACAGGGGGATGAATGCAGACCATATTTCTATGGAAAAACCTAAATCAAAATCTAGTATGCGTGGAAAAGATGTAGTCGAGTCTCAAGGTCCTCGCTACTTAGTTATATCTAGGACAGAGGAAGGAAGGAAATTTTCGTCTGTGAGCCCTTTCGCTATCCAAAAGGGATTAGACAACATCGCTGGCCCGGTTAATTCTTGTGTTAGAAGTCGAAATGGTACCCTCCTGGTTGAGGCAATTCCAGCCTCCCAGGCAGCAAACATTCTTCGAACTAAAATGTTAACCAGCTACCCAGTTAAGGTGGAAAAGCACAAGACTTTGAACTCCTCGCGTGGCGTTATCACCACCCGCGCATTGGACGGTATGTCCAATGAGGAGCTTCAAGATGATCTGGCAGAACAAGGCGTATCATCCGTCTATAGGGTTCAACGGAAAGTAAATGGTGAATTCGTGCCTACCCGTACCTGTTCCTTACCTTTGACCGGGTAGATCTCCCTCAAAGGATTAAGGCAGGGTACGAAGCTATCGAGGTTAGGGCCTACATTCCGAACCCCTTACGCTATTAAAAGTGCCAGCGATTTGGTCATACGAGCGAATTTTGTACTGGTCAGTCCAACTGTGCTACCTGTGGTGATGCTTCGCACGATGGGGATTGCGGCATCTCTCCAACTTGTGTGAACTGCAGCGGGGAACACCCATCTAGTTCCCGAGATTGCCCCTGTTTTGCTGAGGAGAGAGCGATCCAGGTGATACGGGTGAAAGAGAAGGTGTCCTCCGAAGCCCGTAAGCTCCTGCGTATCCGACAACCCTCTGTCCCGCGTTCCGGTTCTTATAGCTCTGTTGCAGCTAAACCGGTGACGAGGCGGGAGATCGCAACACAGAACTGCGATATCAACGGGGCCACTATTGCCGAAAGCATTATCGTTGCCAGAACTAGTACGAAGACCTCTACAGCTGCGTCAGTGTCGGCATCACCATCTGCCAACGTAAAGCATACTCCAGGAAAACTGTCAGCCCAACCATCGACATCAGGCAATAAGACCGGTAAAACCGTTGAGTATTCTGCACCAAAAAAAGTTTTCAAGACCAGCTATGTTCGGACAGTCTTCCTCAAAGAGCGTGTTTCGCCTGCGCCCAAAACATCCAAGGGTGGTAAATCTCCATGTCACTCTCCCCGCAGATCCTCTTCGGAGGAATCTTCTGCGAGAAGCTCCGATCGGCGACGTCCATCTTCGCCGATCAGTACCTCAAATAAGTTCGAGATCCTCGAACCGAGGTTCTCTATTGGTAAGGGCTCCTCCCTTGTGGAGGAAATGGAACAGGACGATCCTGCCTCGACTGCCAAACGGACAGTCCGTAAGCGCCAGGATCGTGCTCCTGGAAAAAGTGTTAGTCCGACGGCCAAAAAGAACAAACTCAACCGACCAGCACCGCCGAAAAAGCAGAAACGTCTATCTATTTAGAACTTATCTCATATTAGAGACCATGGCTTACCTACAGTGGGACATACGTGGCATTCGGACACATCGAGCTGAGCTTAAACTGCTACTCCACGCGTATCAACCTCTAGTCGTCTGCCTACAAGAGACAAAGCTCCGTCCGCAAGACAATGTTACATTCAGGCACTATTCTTCTGTACGGTTTGATTTAAGTCCGACAGAAGGTTTTCCCGCACACGGGGGCACTATGACGCTCGTCAGGGATGATATTTATGCTGATTCCGTCTCCTTACAGTCTGACCTCCAGTCATTTGCTAAAAAGATTACACTGCCATCTGCCAGATTTACTATTTGTAGTATCTACTTGCCTCCCTCTAATGACCTCTCGCGCACCGAGTTAGAAGACCTCATTTCCCAGCTACCACCGCCATTTGTGTTGGTGGGGAAGTGAATGCCCACCACCCACTTTGGGGCTCTCCTCGGGCTTGTGCGAGAGGTGAGCTAAATGCAGACTTCTTAGACACTAAGAATCTGGCTCTCCTGAACACCGGAGAGCCAACCTTTCTTTCTGACGCTTTTCACAGTCTTTCACACCTTGACATAGCGATTTGTTCACCACAGTTAGCGATCTCGTTATCCTGGAATATCATCTCTGATTTGCACACTAGTGACCACTTCCCCTGTCTTATTAGTCTCTTGACACACGCTGCATGTTCCGCTCGCTTACCTAGATTTCGCTTAGATCACGCCAACTGAACCTGTATTCCCGCTTGGCTAACTTCAACTCCGATGAGCATGACTCTGTGAACTATTTAGTCAACCATCTCACCGAGACAATTCTTTCCGCTGCTGAGCAATCCATTCCGCGTTCGACTGGCAAAACCCGTCGCTTTCCAGTACCCTGGTGGACTGATGACTGTCGGAATTCTATTCGTGCTCACAGACGTGCGCTCAGGGTCTTCCAACGTCGCCCTACATTACATAATCTAATACAATATAACAAGTTGCGTGCCAAATCTAAACAAATTATAAGGGATAGCAAGAACACATCCTGGAGTAATTTTGTATCATCTTTTAACCGACATACACCTACCTCTGTCGTATGGGACAAGTTACGGCGTGTGGCCGGAAAATCGACTCAAATGCCTATCGCCGGTCTCAAAACGCCTGCCGGAGATGTTGATACGTTTGACGTGACGAACACCTTAGGCAGAGCATTCGAACAGGTGTCTAGCTCAGACAATTATCTCCCTGACATTCTTACGGTTAAGACTCAGGTGGAATCTCAAGGATTTTCCTTTCCTTCTAGGAACCTTGAGGATTATAACCGTCTTTTCACAATGGCAAGGCTAGACAGTGCAATTTCGTCATCGCGACACTCTGCAGTAGGACCAGACGGTATCCACGTCCAAATGCTGCAACATCTCTCTCCTGACGGTAAGGTTTTCCTACTCGAGGTCTATAACCGTGTCTGGGTTGAGCAACTTTTCCAGACAAGTGGCGGGAGGCCACCATCATAACCTTTCTTAAACCTGGAAAGGACCGCCATCTTCCTTCCAGGTACCGTCCTATTTCCCTCACCTGTTGCGTATGTAAGGTGATGAAACGCATGCTCAATGGACGGTTGGTGGGTGGCTGGAGTCCCACAACCTTCTGACTAATATCCAGTGTGATTTTAGACGACGTCGTTCGGCAACTGACCACCTTGTCTAACTGTCAACTCAGATCTTGGACGGGTTTCTGAAGAACAGCCCAACAGTTGGGATATTTTTTGACCTCGAGAAGGCTTATGATACTTGCTGGCTGGCAGGGATTTTGCGCTCCCTCCACAGCTGGAATATACGTGGACGCCTACCGTTGTTCATTCAGGAGTTTATGCGGGACCGGGCTTTCGGAGTAAGGGTGGGCTCGGTTTTTTTTTAATTATTTTATTCAGGAAAACGGAGTGCCGCAGGGCTCGGTGCTCAGCGTAACGCTGTTTGCTATAGCGATACATTCCATCTCGCTCTGTGTTCAACTAGGTGTCTCTTCTTATTTATTCGTTGACGACTTTGCGATCTTCTGCACTTCTCAGCGTTCGCCATTTTTGGAACGCCGTCTCCAGCGGTGTTTGGACAATCTTTATGATTGGAGCTCCAGAAACGGCTTCCGTTTCTCACCTTAGAAGACAACCTGCGTTAATTTCAGGCGCCGAAGGTGGCGAATGTCTTGGGCCGGATATACTTCCCTTCACAGATGAGGTGAGATTCCTGGGGTTGATATTCGATCGAAAACTATGCTGGTCATCTCATGTAGCACAGCTTAAAGCGTGGTGTGACCGTTCCCTGAATATTTTACGGGTACTAAGCGGCAAATGTTGGGGAGCAGATCGGACAATACTGCTGCGTCTTTACCGTGCACTGATCCGATCAAGGTTAGACTATGGATGTATTGTTTATGCCTCAGCACGTCCATCTGTGCTGAGAAAGTTGGATATGGTTCGGGTGGCTGTTGGAGCGGTATTCCAACTGGCCCAGTTGTGAGACTCTATTCCGAATCTGCCGAGCCCCCTCTGCGTTTTCGGCGGGATATGCTTCTCTCTAACCATGGCTGTTTGAAGTGCATACCTGCGCATCCATCTTTACTCCTTTTTTTGATCTGGATTGGACGATCGTTATAGAAACCACTTACGTAGTCCAACACCTGCAGGATTTTGCTTCCGGGAGCTGCTTCGAACGTAGTCTTGAAATGCCTGACATGTTTCCCAAGGGAGAGAGGGTGCATCCACCTTGGGTACGTGCTTCCTCCCACGTAGATCTCGGGATGACAGCCTACGTGAAATCTTCTACGCCTATGTTTAGTATCCAATCTTGTTTTTTAGAATTTTTATCAAAACAGAGAGGCCAGTGTCATATATATACCGATGGCAGTAAGTGCGCTGATGGAGTTGGCTGTGCCTTTGTCACTCGAAACGAATCCTTTACTTTCCGGTTGCCGAGTAGCACTTCCATTTATTCGTCAGAGCTGTATGCTATTTACCGAGCCGTTTTATATTTTCGCCGTCGAAACTTGGGTGACTGGCTTCTTGTGAGTGATTCTCTTAGTGCACCTCAGAGCCTTCGTGAACTGTACATTTACCATCCTCTAGTACAGCGCATTCAGGACAACCTCCACACTTTGCACCCTTCGGGTGTAAATGTCGAGTTCGCCTGGGTTCCTGGACACGTTGGCGTGCCGGGGAATCAACTGGCGGATTTGGCGGCAAAGAATGCATCCCCTGCGCCCAGTGCCTGCACTAACTTTGTCACGGCCGAAGATTTTAGACTTGTTGTCCGCAGTAATTTCGAGCTGGCATCGAGAGTGGTCCGCTCTTCGCGGAAACAAACTTCGGGAAGTGAAGGAGCTCCCTATACAATGGATGACTTCCTATCTCTCGTCGCGAGGAAGCTATTTCAGCAAGGTTGCGTATAGGTCACTGTATTTTTAGTCATAGCCACTTATTTCAGAGGGAACCTCCACCTGTATGCCCGCTCGGTGTTGATGCCCTTTCAGTCCGACACGTGCTTGTAGAGTGTGCTCGTCTAGCACCACTACGAGCCACTCTACGACTGCCGGTCGGGCTTCCGCAGTTCCTGGCCGATGATCTTGGAGCATTGGAGAACGTTTTTAAATGTTTATCAAAAGTGACATACGCCGTACGTATCTAGTTTTATTTTGATTTAATCGATTTGGTGGAGATACTGGAGGGATAAGTGAGGTATTTGCAATTTTTATCACCCTTAAAACTTCAGTCAGTATTGTTTTACATTCCCTTTTGTTTAAGGAGTTTTAGTGTCATAGTTTTAACACTAGCTCTGGATTCAGGGCTGGATAGTTATTTTATCCTAGGTTTACTTATTTATGCAAATTGTATCCATTTTTTAGCTTTTTTGATTGAGATACTCTTCAGCATACTTTTAGCTAAGGTGTTTTAATTCCTAAGTTTTATGTTAAGGGCGCTGATAACCTAGCAGTTGAACGCCCTTAAACCCCATTCATCATCATCATCATCATCGCCCTCCTAGCTTTACTTGCTTCTTCTTCTTCTTCTTCTTCCCGGTTTTCACCATTTGTCGCAGTCCACTGCCCATTCTTTTTGCAATATAGTTGACACATTCTTCTTTCTTTAGTTCAACTGTGCTGCCATACACATTTTCATTTACTAAATGGTTAAATGTTTTGGAATCACCATTTGACAGCACAGTTGTATAGCGCATCATGCACTCTAAAACAGACTGCTTCCGAAGTATGTCTGCTGCAAAAACCTCCATTGCTGTGGATTAGCCTTCATAATTGTTATTGCACTCACCACTGGATTTGTGCCCCTCTAACAAAGCATGGAATTCAGGTGTATTTTATCCTAATTCTGAAGATGTGACTTTACACATTAGACAATACTTGGAAACACAGTATAGTCTAGCACCAATCCAGTCATAATATCTATGACAATTCCAATATTGTAATTAGAAGTAAATCTACGCTTGTGTCAGGATCCATCAAAAGTTACAGCAACATCAATTACAGCATTTTCATCTAAACCTGAGTCACTATTTAAAGATTTATATGCTCTTTTGACAATTTCCCTTGGCTGACGTAAAACATTTTCCTTTAACTTTTTCCTATGTTCAGCCAGTATTTTCATGTGTCTAGCGAATGTCCTAGAATCCATACCAGATATGCCTACTGCGCAGCAAAACTTTTCTAATCCTCTATGGCCCACACCCAAACCCAGAAAGGCATCAACAACTTTTCTATTCACCTCAAATGGAGGTCTTCTGGATCTGTGTTCTTCTACTCTAGGTCTGGAATAAGCTTTCCCTGGACTGAACCCACATTCAGTGCACTTCAAAACTAATTTAACAGTAAAGCCATGCTTTTCAATCAGTTGCACCGTAAGTGAAGCTTTGCCACATTCTCCACACTGCACTTTGCTTATGAGGTGGTTCAAAAAAGTATAATGTACTAAAATATATTCACTATTTACACCTACACTAATAGATACATTTCTACAGTTTCATTTGCAAGATTTACAATATTTATGCTGGCATCTGCACTACTATTTACACTAATTGCTCTCCGCTCAGTAAAACTTGCCTTGAGAAAAACTCCTCTTGTTTTCATAATAGAATTGAATCAGCCATACTCTATCATTTAGTGATAAGAACCAGGATTTGTAGCTTACAATGTCTTATAGCACTATGAATAAAAACCCTTATTAACATCTGAATTGTTAGAAAATTAATCCTCATACGTAACATCCCCGCTTAATGCATTTCTGGCTTCATTACTGAAGTACGGACCAACAAAACATGTACTTATTGTAAAAATAAGACAGAGAAAATAAAATACACTAAGTCAGTGCTTAAAGAATTAATCTATCTTACATTTTTAATTTGCACTTAAAAAATAATAATACCAAACTCCTGTTTGCCCAGTAAGTGAGTGAGTAAATGGTGTTTAAGGGCCCGTCGACAACTAGGTCATTTGGGCCCGAAGTTAAGAAAAAGCAAAACACATTAAAAACAAATCTACGGATGAAAAGTTAAAAAGTGCTAAACACCCTTACAAAGGCACACACGAAAAAAGGCCGGGGTGATACACACATGGCTAGAAGGATAAAAAAAGCTAAAAACACACACACAAAAAGTGGTCTCATATGGGCAAAGTCAGAGGCTAAAAAGTTAAAAAGGCTAAAACTTCACACACGCATGAAACAGATCGGATGTCTTTGCTGAGGTCAATAGAGGCAACAAAGCATAGCACCATATCGACGGAATTGGCGTCGTCGCATAAAATGGCAGGTAAAGAGGTATCTAGGCAGTTGGATTGCCGTTCGCGATGAAATTTCGGACAGTCAAGAAACACATTTGCCACAGACAGACGAACATCTCAGGTCTGACATATAGGAGCTAGCTCAGCACGTAGAAGGTAGCCATGTGTTAGCTGCGTGTGACCGATACGCAGACGCGTAAGGATAACCTCGCGGCGCCGGTTTAGTTGGCAAGATGTGAGCCATGGCTGTACCGTGTCTTGAGTGTGCGAAGCTGTGTACCTGTTAATTTTGCCAAGATTGCTGCCAGGCTAAAAGAAGAGACCTGCGAAAGTCATGTGAAACATCCCCTGAGGGCACAGCCGCTTCTGAATAATCCTGCAAGGAGCAGACCTATCCGATACCTCATTACCTGCAATACCGACATGACCTGGAACCCACGTGAAGATGAACTGGTAGCTGCAAGCAATCAATTCAGAAAGGCGAGATTGAATACGCATAACGAGTGATGAGGAGACGGTATACTACTGCAGAGCCTGTAGGGCACTCAAGGAATCACTGCAAACAAGAAACTTACAGGTGCTAAAAGAGACATCAAATCTGGAAAGTAAAAGATAGCGTACAGTTCGGCGGTGAATATCGAACTGGCGTCCGCAAGGCGATAACTATGTGTTACCCCATTGAAATAAAAGGCACAAACTGTAGCTCCTGCCAGCTGGGAGCCGTCAGTGAATACTGGTGCATATGCCCGGTAATTGTTTAGTAGTTCGTAAAACAGTCGCCGAAATATCTCCGGAGCGGTCGAATGTTTCACAAGGTTGGAGAGGGTCAGGTCGAAACTGGGACGCCTCAGTTACCAAGCAGGTTCCGAGTATACAAAAACACGTTCCACAGAAGGCAATCTAAGACCCCAATCGGAGAGCAGTTCACGAAACCGAATACCACAGGGGCGTGAAGCAGTGGCGTTCCTCAGAGAGCGGTGTGAATAATCCGGGCGTAACACAGGGTTAAAACAAGGATGGCGGGGATCCGCAGACAACGTAGCAGCATACGAACAAAGTAAAAATGAGCGACGCACTGCCAGTGGGGGTTCAGCAGCATCGGAATACAAGCATTCCACACGACTAGTGCGGAAGGCTCCTGTAGCAAGACGTATACCTGTGTGATGAACGGTCTCTAAAAGGCGAAGTTTAGAAGTGGTCACTGCGCCGTAAATAAAACAACCGTAGTCTAGTTTTGAGCGAACGAGTGAACGGTACAAACGTAGCATCACGGAACGATCGCCGCCCCACGACGCACCAGAAAGCAGTTTGAGGATCCGAAGCGATCGGTCACAGGAGGCACGAAGGTATCGGATGTGGGGTACCCAAGACAGTTCACGGGCTAGGTGGAGACCTAAGAACTTCAAGGACGGAACGAAAGGCAGTGGCACACCGTTCAATTGGAGGTCAGGAGGAGGGTGTACTCCACGAAGACGGTGGAAGTGTATGCACTGAGTTTTCGGAGGGGAAAAACGAAAACTAATCTGAAGCGCCCAACCAGCGATGGGGTTTATGGACAGCTGGAGCTGTCGTTCGAGATGGTATGCTGTAGGAGCGATAGTGCAGCGCAACGTCATCCACATACAGTGCCGATGATATCCCACTACGAATCACGCTAGTAATGCCGTTGATGGCCTCGGCAAAAAGCATAACACTAAGAACGGAACCTTGGGGTACACCGTTCTCCTGAATCTTCTCCCGCGAGAGAGTATTGCCAATACGGACACGAAAGCGGCGCAGCTGGAGAAAGTTGCACAGAAATATCGCCAGATAGCCGCGTAACCCGGAACTGTGTAAATTACGCAGAATACCGTATCGCTAAGTAGTGTCGTAAGCCCTCTCGATGTCAAAAAAGACACTCATGACTTGCTGCTTCAGAAGGAAAGCATTCCGTATATAAGCTTAGATACGCGCCAGGTTACCAACGCTTGAACGACGAAATCCGCACTGCTCGGAACAGAGCACGTCGTTCGCCTCCAACCACCAAGTAAACCGCATGCTGATCATGCGTTCCAAGGTCATGCAAGCGACGCTCGTGAGGCAAATCGGCCGGTAAGAGGATGGGAGGGTCCGGTCTTTGCCAGGACGAGGGATAGGAATGACAATACCCTCTCGCCACACAGGCGGGAAAACCTGTTCGCGCCAAATGCGGTTATAGAGGTCCAGAAGGAATGTAACGGCTGCAGGTGGGAGGTGAAGTAGCATTTGTCGGTGAATATCATCGGGACCAGGAGAAGAGTCCCTCGCAGCGTGTAGAGCATAAGTGAGTTCCGCAAGGGTGAAGTGTGCATTGTACGGCTCACTACAGTCACTAGTAAAATCAAGGCGAAATCTCTCAGCAGCTTCCTTAATGGGAAGAAATGCATTGTCGTAATTGCCCGTTGCACTTGTCGCAGCGAAGGAGGTGGCTAGGGCGTCGGCAACATCCGTTTCGCTGGTGAAGGTGGAGCCGTGAACGGTAGGGCCAGGGATGTATGTCCTGAGACATTTGCCGGTCATGCGGCGTACCGAAGTCCACACTCTCTGTGAGGAGGTCCTGCGAGACAGCGAGGAGACATATGATTCATACGAATTCCGCTTGGCTTTACGAACGATATAGCGCGACTTAGCCCGGACGCGTTTGAAAGTAAAAAAGTTCTCCGCCGTCGGGTGTAGGTGGAAAAGACGAAGAGCTTTTCTACGCACCTTTAATGCCAAGTTGCAGTCTGCGGTCCACCACGGCACTGCAATACGCCGAGGGGGTAGAAGAGCTCCGAGGAATATTTGATTCTGCGGCGAGCAAAACCGAGCAAGTAAAATACTCCACCATGTCTTCTATGGAGGTACAGCCATCGGAATGGAGATGGAGCAGAGAGGAAAGCTTTTCCCAATCAGCCTTGGAGATAATCCAGCGGCGATGTTGCGTGGGTAATGGATATTGTCCCGAAAAAAGAATGTCAATGGGGAAATATCACTGCCAAGAAGATCGGAAAATACCGACAAATCCAGGAAGGGTAGTAAGGCAGGGCTGCAGAAAGTTACATATAGGGCGGATAGGGTGCCATATGCGGAAGATAAGAATGTGGGTGCACCGGAGTTTAAGAGTAATAAACCATATCTATCGCAAACGTCTGCTATTATTGTACCTCGAGCATCGTCAGCAGAAGAACCCCAAAGAACATTGCAAGCATTGACATTGTCCAAAAAGATCAGCGGCGGGGGAATTTGTGCTAACAATGCCCGAAACTCAATGTCTGTGATCATATCGTGCGGCGGCAAATAGACATTGCAAACAGAAAAGATGGATGGCAATGTTACGCGCACAGCTACCGCTTGTAGCGGGGTGTTGAGTGTAATACTGGCGGCAAGGATGGTAGGAGCCACGAGAGTAACAACGCCGTTGCAAGCACGCTGGCCACCAACAAAGTCGTGTCTGAAGGATTGAAAATGACGAAGTGGAAGGGTATGGTGAGAATGTAAGTGGGTTTCTTGGAGACAGAGGATTGAGGGTGAACGCTTGTTGATTATATGTTGAAGGTCTGGTAGACGGGCCCTGATCTCATTGACATTCCACTGGATTATATCCATGGTGAGATAGAAATTAAGGTGGTGTAATTTCTTTCTTTCTCTCCTTAGCAGATTTAGCTCCAACTAACCTAAAATCCGTGTCTTCCTCAGACTCCACTGGCGGTCGGGAGTCAGAAGAAATCTTTCGGTTCGCAGAACGAGAGCGGGACGTTGCCGAAGTTCGGCTCGTCGGTCTCCTACGTTGACGGGAACGATCTCCGGCGAAGGACGAACTAGGAGTACATGGGTTAGTCGACGGCTGAGATTGCTGTTGTGCATTAGACGTTGTACACTGAGATGCAGATGATCGAGGAGGTAAAAGAGCGGCTTCGCACAAGTCAGTTTGCGTCGACGCATCCGCAACAGGCACAGTCTGTAAACCGACGGATTGGACAAGCTTAGGGCGAACGGCCGAGGAGTGTCCTGTGGTGTTGGCAGGCTTTAGCTGCTGAAAGCGCCGTCTCGCCTCAGGAAAAGTAAGATGTTCCTTCACACGTATTTCTTGTATGCTTTTCTCTGCCAAGTACATGGGACACTGTCGAGAGCTAGACGGATGACTGCCTTCACATTTTACACAGCACGGTGTGCGCGTACAGACGGTGTCAACGTGTGCCGCTAGACCACAACGATCGCAGGTTGTAGGTTGGGCACAGGCGGCTTGGGTATGCCCAAAGCACTGGCACTTGAAGCACCGCATAGGGTTCGTTACATATGGGCGGACGGCAGCACGTTCGTAACCACAGTATATGAACTCCGGAACACTAGTACCCTTGAACGTGAGAAAGATCGTACGCAATGGGTACTCCTTGCCCTCAGGTTTATCATGTAGACGGTAGGCCTGACAAACTCGCTGTTCTGAAAGATGGGTGGCAATATCTTCATTGGAGAGGTCGTCTAAGTTAGAGGTGGTCACAACTCCTCTACAGGTGTTCCTGGACTTGTGGGGGTAAACTTTGATGCTTTACGAGCCCAACAGAGTAGCATGAAGTATCTTGTCCAATTGGTCTTTATTGTGGACCTCTACCAGTAGCGTACCGTCTCGCAGCCTTGTCGCGTTTTTAACCTTGCCGCAGATCCTGTCAACTTCCCTTTGCACGTAGAATGCACATATATCTGAAAATTTCTTCGTCTCGTTTAACATAGACATAACAATAAACTGGTCAAAATAAGAAGGTGGTGCGTGGTTTGACATATTGAAAGGACCCCCTTCCGGAACCGTCGGCGTCAGCTTGCCATCCGGGGGTTAAAGAAGAAAAGACAACAAATCTCCACGGCCTGTGCCGTCACGGGAATCATCCCGTGACCGATACCCAAAGCCTAAGCCACAAGGGTTACCCTCCAAACACCACTGCTGGTCCGTATGCGTATACCGTTCACCATGCACGCCCCGGTTTAAGCCCCTACCATACGAATAACGCTCCCCGCTCTAGGCCGTGCAGCTACAGAACACATGCACGGATTCAGGGGACTTGTGGTTGATTACGCCGGGGCAGCGTCAGCGGTAGCACGTCCGGCCCGTGAAACTACCCCAACGACGTAACCCGGTCGTCGGGACACCAGCACAAGCCGGGCTTACTAAAAAGCTACATGAATGTACTTGACGGTATGGACGGGCTCCGCACCTAAAGCTGCACATAGGGGCAGTGGGGAGGGTGCACCCAACCTCCAGTCCTGGCACTTGCGTAGTGCACACATTGGGAGCCGCGCTGGAACCGTGGGACAGGAACCACGGGGATAGTGAAAGTTCCCTGCTGGTGAGACAGGAGTTAATAAACCTACAAAAATGGAAATGGCGTTTTATTTATGGACGCTCTTTAACTGCTGTGGTTCTCAGCGTCCCATTCTATACTGGGGGAGAAAGACCGCTTAATTTTGCTCAGAGGCCTCTCTATCAGGCTTGAGGTTCTTTTACGTGCCGTAAATCTACGACACGGGACCCACGGCGTTACTTCCCTTCCGAAGGAAGCCATGCTAAGGATTTTTACGCCCGAAAAAATCCATCGTCCTTCGCCGGGTTTGAACCCGCGACCTTGGGTATATGAAGTTAGCATGGTAACCATTACAACCACGGAGGGCGACCTAATGCCTTACAAACTACTAAGTTCCATAAGCCTAGCAGAGGAAGAGGGCGATAAAGTAAACAAACGGAAGAAACAAAAGACGTGACAACAGTCAATGGCGATGGGTAGGGTGAAGTGGCGGTGAGCGGCTCGGGAACCCCCGGGTGCACCAAACCCGTACCTACAGTAGTAGGCCCCTGGGGGACCCAGTAAGTGACTTCTGTTGTTTCTATCCTATCAAATATAATATTTGTAATGGTTTATAGTTTGAATTTAGTTTTGGAAGAGAGAGAGAGAGAGAGAGAGAGAGAGAGAGAGAGAGAGAGGTAAAGTTTTAGAGTGCCCAACCTATACGGTTATTAGCGTTCTATAAAACAAAATGAAACAAAGTTAATCTTCTAGCTAAAATAATATGATGAAATGAAAAGTATAACCGACTAATATATCCCCCAAAGTAAAAAAAGTTAAAACGGTCCAGTGGGTAAGGAAACAATTAATCATAGAATTGATCTTCCAGCTAAAATATCCAGGTCAATTGAACATTTTAATTTACTAATTAGCTCCCCAACAATAACATTTTAAAACCAGTCCGATCGGTTAAAATTACGGATTAGTTAATGAAAAACTAATCTTCTAGCTAAAATATTATGGTAAAATGAATATAACCTACTAATACATCCCTCCAAAGTTAAAACTTTAAAAACAGTCTGGTAGGCTAAAATAAAGAATAAAAGACCATATTGCTAAAGCTAGAGAACGGAAATAAAACTATATATGGCCAATCGGAGAGCACTGTCGTACGAAAGATAAAACCCGTTCTACAGCATGCAGGCTGTCCGCTAGGAATGCATGCATGTCGTGGGGCAAACTCAACGACATAGGAAGAGTAGCTAAGTATTGGCACTGGATTAAATAGTGTTTCACTGTCAAGGTTGCGCCGCACCGACATTCTGGAGCTGGCTCTCCTCGCAGTAGATGACAGTGGCTAAAATGACAGTGTCCGATACGTAGGCAACATAAAATGACTTCTTCTCGGCGGTAAGACCGACAAGATGTTTTCCAGGCTGCCGGGAGTGGCTTGATTACCCGCAATTTGTCTCTAATTTGGGACCATTCAGTCTCCCAACGAGCAAGAGTAGTCCCCCTTCAGATCATTCGCCGGGACAGAAGAACAAAATATCCCGGGAGATAAAATGACTCTCTTGGCAGCAGAATCAGCTGCCTCATTCCCGACCACTCCAGTGTGACCAGGCACCCACACGAACGTCATTTTCAGACCTACTTCTAAAAGGGAGTGAAGACAGACCTGGATTCTCTGTACGCCGGTATATCCCGAATCCGATGTGCTGTTACCCTTGTCAGAAATTTGGACATACACAACAACGCTGCACCAAATCGCCGGTTTGTGCTCCAAGCGGGCAAAAAGCACACGATGGATCTGTATGCGCCCAAGGTCCCAGCTGCGTCAACTGTGGAGAGGCGCATCCATCTAATTCGAAGGAGTGTTCCCGTTTCCTTGAGGAGAAGACGATCCATGAGATAAGAGTCAAAGACCACTTAACCTTTCAGGCGGCACGCAAACGTTCTTTTGAGCTCAACCCGACCACCAACTTGAATTATTCCGCTGCCGCCAGCCAGTGCGGAAACAGGATGCTGTAGTTTCGACTATTCCCAGGTCCTCGTTCTCGCGTGTCTATTGGTATACAGACAGATTCCGCCCCCTCCGGCGTTTCGTCTAAAAAAGGAAACTCCGTTGCACCCGGTTTGCTATACATCTTTATCCACTGTACCTGATTGCCCATCCCGTAAGTGGCCCATTCATCGTCCCACAAGTCGTTCCCGAGCTCGTAACCGCACCCGAACTTGTTTTGTCACCTATACCAGCGATGGAAACACACCGCCTGAGCCGTAGTCCAACCAAAAAGAAAAAGATAAAGCTGCTCCGGACACCCCAGGCCGCCCAATGATTCTTTTTTTGTTTTTTTTTTGTTTTTTGTTTTTACCGGTACGCGCATACTGATAACCAACCTTCTTACCGCCCTTTTTATGACCCTGCTCCACTGGAATATACGTAATCTACGTACACATAAGTCTGAACTGGAAATTTTACTGCGAGCGTATACACCTCTCATCGTTTGCTTACAGGAGACAAAGCTTCGCCCTCGCGATACCTTTACTATGCATAGGTACACACCGCTTCGCTTTGACCTGGAACCGCAGGAGGGTTCTGCGCACGGTGGTTGCATTCGAGATGACGTATGCTTCCAACCTGTGCTCAGCACCACTCCATTGCAAGCTGTTGCTCTCCACCTTTCTCTTCCGGGTTTTGGTTAATCCGTCTGTAGTCTTTATATTCCATCTTCGACTCCCCTTGCCATTGCTGACCTGGTGAGTCTAGCGTCGCAATTGCCTCCACCATACCTTCTGGTGGGAGACTTTAATGGTCATCACCCTCTTTGGGGATCTCCCAGGACGTGAGCGAGGGGAATCATAATCGCTGACCTACTGGACCACGTGAACCTGTCAGTTTTGAACACTGGTGAGCCTACTTTTCTTTCAGACTCCACAGGCACCCTTTCTCACCTCGATTTAAGTATCTGCTTAGCACAACTTTCACACCGCTTGGAGTGGAACATCGTCCCTGATGCTCACTCCAGTGATCATTTTCCTGTTATTACTTTTCTTTGTCATACTCCTCCAGCCACTGGTGTACCAAAATTCCAGTTCAGCAAGGCGGACTGGTTACTTTATTCTCGTTTAGCCCACTTCTCCGATAGGGGTTATCCCACCGTCGATAGCATGGTTGAGCACCTGACTTCCGTTATTATGTCCGCTGCCGAGCGCTCCATTCCCAGTACGTCTCCCCATCCCAGGCGTACCCCAGTTCCTTGGTGGAACGAGGGATGCGGTAAAGCCATCCGTGCGCGGAGAGGTGCTCTTCGGGTTTTCAAACGTCACCCAACGGAAGATAACTTACTGGTGTATAAACGATTCAGGGCTGGAGCAACGAGCATAATCTGTGAAAGTAAGAAGGCATCTTGGAAGCGTTATGTACAGAGCTTTCATAGCTCCACGCAAACATCCTTAGTGTGGGACCAAATCGGCACGTAGCCGGTAAGGCAAAACTCTGTGCTATACCCCCTCCCTCCAGGGGCCTACTACGGTTGGTACGGGTTAGGCGCACCCGTGGTCCCGAGCCACCTTGACTCCCTCTGTGGGCAACCTCAGAGTGGTGAGGGAGTCAATAGGTCAAAATGCCCACTAACTTGTCGGCCGTGCGTGGAGACCCCTGTCGGTTGCGTATGAGCCTCAGCTTCTGTTTTTCAGCAACTGAGGAGGGTGCGCAACCTAATACACCACTTTGGTTTCTGCTTTGCCTAAACGGGAGGCTAGGAACTAACCCACCTCTAGTCAATGGGCCAGGACTAGTTATTACACCGAACTCCAGGGTGAGTGGGACGGCGAGCCTGCTATATCCCCTGTTTAGCCCTGTCACCCCAGTGGGGTGACCCCATTTTGGGCTCCGTGGTGGTTGTGGAGCACTGGGTGATGAATGTATATGCCTTTTTTATGGCAAACCTTAAACCTAGAAATAAATTGATAGTTGGAAAAGAAGTAGTCGAGTATAGTGGTCCTCACTACTTGGATATTCATCGAACTGAGGAAGGTAGAAAGTTTACGTCAGTTAGCCCTTTTGCTATTCAAACGGGTCTAGGCAACATTGCTGGTCCGGTGAAATCCTGTATAAGAGCTCGCAATGGTACTTTCCTGGTTGAGGCACTTTCAATATCCCAGGCAGAGAAATACTTAGAACCAAAATATTAGGCAGCTACCCCATTAAGGTCGAGAAATATAAAACTCTGAACTCCTCTCGCGGCGTGATTACCACCCTCGCCTTGGACGGTTCATCCAATGAGGAGCTTTAAGAGGACCTGGCAGACCAAGGTGTAACATCAGTTTACAGGGTTCAACGCAAAATGGTGAATTCGTGTCTACCCGTACCCTGTTCCTTACCTTTGATAGGGTAGACCTCCCTCAAAGGATTAAGGTAGGGTACGAGGCGATCGAGGTTAGGCCTTATGTACCGAACACCCTATGTAGCATATCATGAAGAGGCATAAACATTTTTTTATACTCGGAAAATCCAGAGACTGTATAATGATCGCGGGATGTTTGAACTCGCATTAATGTGGCATGACCTAAATGAGAATTCCAAAAATCCTGATATTTTGTGAGGTTTAGTAAATATAAGGGAACGGAGGGTAATACCGCTCGGCGGGTAATGGCGCTCATGCAAATATTTGGACTTAGTTGAGAGTTTGACCTGTCCAGGACGTACAGACATCTTGTGGCAGTCTTAATAAGTTCATAGTGGTTGAATGGTGAGTGCGAGGGAAGAAGTTTCGTTCTAATATTCAAAAATATTTTCAGCGGGAATTTATTATAGAAATTAGTGTGTATAAACCTGAAGCTATGCGATTAACCATTATTTTCTGTCCATGACAGTTATCACATTGAGAAATGGGATGCATACCTACAGAATGCTTTCTAATCTAATCTAATCTTCCATTAATATATTGCGTAGCATAAAAAGCCGTTTGGTTTCTTCACTATTGGCAAAGAATCCCAAAATGGCCATGGAGGGCAATGGCGCTCAGGTGAGCGGTATTACCCCTCAACTGTGCAGCATTACTTACCTTATCTTTATGAGGTTTATTATAAATTTTATAATGAAAAATAAAGCATTTAACATGAACTTTCCTAATTCTTAAAATGCCTATTACTAAATTATATATTATTAAAATTGGCAAGCATTTTATAATTAGCTTTTACCCTATCATTTGTGAATATTAATTATGAAATTTAACTTTTTGGGCACTTAGTTAAAATATTTGCATTTTATATTTACTAAACACCTTTAGTGGTCTAGAATTGCTATTTTATTACAATATTTACATTTTATTCATTAACTTATCAGATACCAAGGAAAAGGGACAGGAGTACGAATAAGGTAACATGGTCATTGGAGACAATCGAAACATCATTCAGAACAGTAAATTCAAAAGCTTCTATAAGACAAACAGCGCAGCAGTTCAATATCCACTATAAGCACAATGAAGACAGTATAGAATCAGGGAAGCTTTATAGTCCATCATTAGGTGCAAAATGTGCTTTTACAAAGGCTCAGGAAAACGAAATGGAAGAACATGCCTTAACACTTTAAAAATTATATTTTGGTATTACACCTTCTGAACTCAGAATATATATTGTATATTGGAATATACAGATCAAAATGGGATCAAAAATAACTTTTGCAAACAGAAGTGAGAGACTGAGAAAGATTTGTTCTACGGTTTCCTTAGAAGGCACCCCAATTTAAGTTTAAAGGATTCAGAACCTACAAGGAATCAGACCAACAAGCTAATTTAAGCTGCGTCTTCTGCAAAATCTAAGAAAGGACAAAAGAGGTCCATCACACCAGCTGGATCAAATTATAGGGCAAAGAAAATAGAGGAAAAAGGCAGAAGAAACTCCGAAGAAGAGTTGTGCGATGAAGTCGAACTAGACATCACTAGAAACCAATTTCCTCATTGTCAGGAGAACGACAATAAAGATATTTGTGTGCTATGTGGAGAGTTGGGTTGAAATGGTGAAGTCGGGTTCCGATGCACCATTTGTGCAAGTTGGACCCATAAAGATTGTATTGGAGCTGATAAACCACAAAATTATAAGTGTCTTTGTGTAACCTTTGAACTGACCAGACTGACCAACATTACCTTCAAGTAACGGGCAATCCCGCTCATTGCATAGGTTTATAATTTAATTTTTAATTCCTATAATGTTGTTTTCAAATAAAATTTATTCATTTGTGAAGAAAAATATCTAATGACTGTGTTATACTAATACTCCACATGTTTAGGTATATTTTGAGATATTGTTGTTATGTTGTCCAAAGTGAGCTCCGCTACCCCTCCTTTACCTAACAGTCCATTTATAATAGTGTTTAACGCCTGCTTTAAATTTTTAACTTATGACACTTAACTGATGATATATGGAATGAAGATGGAGCACCGGAGGAATGTGATGGCGGGGGAAACCGGAGAAAACCAGCCCTGCGCTGCTTTGTTCACCAAAAAACCCACATGCACTCGCTTGGGTTCGAACCGACCCGGCTAGGTGAGGGGCTAACAGCCGAATGTCTTAAAATAACACAGAGAAAACAGAAAAGAGGTTTTTATTCAGCCTATCAAATACGATTCAAAATGAAATACTAGACTGAGTCTAGAGTAGTACCTCAATTTGATTCGGGACGAATTATCGCATACTAATTACCTTACTACTAAAGTTGAATGTGTCACGTTATCCTAATTAGATTTTGTGATTCGGTATAAACGGAAAGGGGAGATAACTCAAAAGTTTATTATTTTCATTCACATGAAAATCCATAGTGCAGAGGTAGTACCCGACATTTAGAGAAAATGAAAGTTTACTAGATCCCGCAAAAAAAAGAAAAAAAAAAAATTGCGCAAGATTACGATGATATGGATGGTATGTCTACAGAAAGCAAATTTTGGAATGCACGGACAAAATTACCTACAGCTAATGAGCAGTTAAAAAAAAAAATGTGCGCAAGGCTGTGGGAGTGAAGTACGTACTATACGACGAAGATTTCAATTTCAGATTGTAATTTTTCTACAAAATGACGCCTATATGCAATATTTTTTACTATGTACATAGTGTATAGAGAAGGTATTGCACTCCACCAAAAATTTCGATACCAAGATTTCAACGGAAATATATGTTTAGGGTCCCCTGTATCCAAATAAAGTATTTTCAGAAAAAGGTCCGTGTGTCTGTGAACACAACTCAAAAACGAAAAGTAAAATACCAAACTCGGTATTTAAGTTTAGTATCTTCCAGGGATGCGACACGAAGATTTTGAGAAAAATCACCCCACCCCAAACTACCCTTTACATGGAACTTTTTTCGAAAATTTTGATTTTCTAAAAATGGCTCTAATGATTTTGATTAAAATATCGCATATTGAAGATATTTACCATGTTCTCCTGAATCTCCTCACTACTTAGTCCGTCAAGAACACGGGTGGTGATCACACCGCGTGAGGAGTTTAGCGTCTTATGCAGTTCGACCTTCACGGGGAACCTGGCTAACAGTTTCACTTTCAGTATTTTGGCAACCTGGGATGCGGAGAAGGCCTCGACCAGCAGCGTGCCATTGCGAGCTCTAATGCAGGATTTTACAGGGCCAGCCAGCTATTGCGTCGAGACCCTTCTGAATTATAAAGGGGCTCACCGTCATAAACTTCCTTCCTTCCTCTGTCCGATTCATTACCAAGTAGCGAGGACCACAAGACTCGACTACTTCTTTTCCCATAGTACTAAGAGTTTGATTTTGGTTTTTTGGTGCCACAAAGGAACATAGAAATTCATCCCCCAGTGTTCCCCACCCACCACGGAGCCCAACACGGGGTCACCCCACTGGGGTGACAGGGCTACACAGGGAATATAGCGGGCACGCCGTCCCACTCACTCTGGAGTTCGGTATAATACCTAGTCCTGGCCGATTGACTAGGGGTGGGTTAGTCCCTAGCCTCCCGTTTAGGCAAAGCACAAACCAAAGTGGTGTATTAAGTTGCGCACCCTCCCCAGTTACTGAAAGACAGAAGCCCAGACTCAGGTACGTAACCCTCAACCAACCAGGATATTCCGTTTCACCGACTCGGGTCTTCACGCACGGCCTACATGTGGGTGGGCATTTGGCCCTACTGACTCCCTCACCACTCTGAGGTTGTCCACAGAGGGAGCCAAGTTGGCTCGGGACCCCGGTTGCGCCTAACTCGTACCTACGGTAGTAGGCCCCTGGGGGGACGTAATAGAGAGGTACACAGAATAAAATACTTTACTAATGATGAAGTTGAACAATTAAACTATATTTTTATATAATTAATAATCATGAACTTCAACTGGTCGGTGCCACTAGTCTCCTAGCAACTTCAGCAAAACTTTTACACTCACACAAAGCACAAAATTACATTTCAAAATTTCACTCTTACTGCATTTATTATTGTCCAGATTTAACAACAGCATCTTTAGCGCCTATTTTCTAAATATAGCGAACGTGGACTTGTCAGCACAAAGTTAAATTCACCAGTGAGTTAAAGTACTCTTACTCCTTTGTTACATTAGCGCACACTTTCCTGAAACGACAAGCGTGAGTTTATGTAGTAGAGATCAGAATCGCAAGGGACGCTATCAAACTTTCTACACTTTATATACTGTTTTTCTTTAAATATTACGCCATAGCGCCATACTTATTTTCAATTGGTGAGTGGAAAGGTCATGCGATATCAATGTGACAGCTTTGTTACATAACCACGCTATACAGTCCCCCCCCAAGGGCCTACTATGGCACGTACGGGTTTGCCGCACCCGGGGGTTCCCGAGCCACTCACCGGCATCTCATTATCCCCATCGCCACCAACTGAGCCACGTTTTGTGATTGTGTGCATGTTTGTGTTTATTTTTGTGGGAGCGGGTTTACTGGCCTCGTTTTCTTCCCCTTCTAGGCTTATTCTTCACATATTTAGTTTTAAGGCTTTAGAGTTATTAACTCCTTCCTCACCAATAGGGATCTTTATTCTATCTCCGTGGTTCCTGTCCCACGGTTTCAGCGCGGCTACCAACATGTGTGCTCTTCGGAGGTCTCAGGCGTGAAGGTTGAGTGGACCCTTCCTACTGCCCCTATGTGTAAGTCTTAGGTACGAAGCCCGTCCATACCATTATGTATACCCACGTAGCTTCCTTGGGGACCCGGTCCGTTTTAATTTTCTGTCGAACGCTGTTAGTTTAGTTTGAATCACGGACCAGTCGTATTACGGCTAATGGAAACCCGGTGTAATCAACCACAAGTACCCTGAATCCATGTCTGCTTTATTATTCAGCATGGCCTAAAGTGGGGAGCCACAGGTGGTTATACCTGTGGTAGGGGCTTAAAGCCGGGTTGTACGTTGTGATGGGCTTACCCATATGGACCAGCAGTGGTGACTGGAGGGTAACGCCTTCTGAGGTATTCCTTGAGATCGGTCTGGTAGGGGTCTCCCAGGCGGCACAGAACAGAAAGTATTTTGGTATCTTTTTTTCTCTACCCCCGGA
Source organism: Hymenopus coronatus (assembly GCA_030762935.1). NCBI lineage: Eukaryota > Metazoa > Arthropoda > Insecta > Mantodea > Hymenopodidae > Hymenopus > Hymenopus coronatus. Next base: position 7,747,279 of record CM060899.1, read on the forward strand.
TGGCAGGCTGACGCCGACGTTCCAAAAGGTGGTCCTTCCATCATGCTATCTCCGCGCAAATCTACTTCATTTGACCGCTTTTTAGTTGTGAGCTGGGCCTGCGAAAAAAAAAAACTCTCTGAGATATCAGTCCATTTTATATACGTGAGATAGACAGGATATGCGGTAAAGTGACCAATGCCACCGACGATACGCTTTTTGTTGAAACGAAGACGGAAGACCAGTCAAAGAAACTCCTGAAGGCCAGCTTGTTGGGTTCCTACCCCATTACGGTGACTCCCCACAAGTTTATGAACACCTGTAGAGGCGTCGTAGCTACCTCTTGTTTAAACGGTCTTTCAGAGGCGGATATCATCACCAATTTATCTGACCAGGGTGTATGCCAAGCGCACTGTCTGCTCGGCAAACGCGATTGTCAATCAGTGGCATTGCGTACGGTATTTCTAATTTTTTAAGCGAACAATACCCGAGACCTTGTATTGTGGATATGAACGCGCGCGACCGTAAGTGGCGAACACAATGCGCTGTTTTCGGTGCCAACGGTTCGATCATACGCAAACGCGGTGCACGTTTGATGCAACATGTGAACGCTGCGGCCAGCCTGCACATGATGAAGGGGTCGGTTCACGAGACCCTTGTTGGACCCACTGCCGCGGAAGCCATACCGCTAGCTCCCAGCAATGCCTACGATTTTGGAGGAAAAGGCCATTCAGGAATTAAGAATCAAAGAGGCCCTCGCGCCGGCTCTCAGCAGCTCAAGCCTGCGTCTACCTTAGGTTACGCCTCCGCTGTTCGCCGCACTCCTGGTGCCTCTGTGGCCCTTCAAACTGCACCGGTTGCTGAAGCGTCCACTCAAACAGAAGTGTCCCGTCCATAGCCATTGTTCCTACTGCCCCATTTTCTTTTCTAAGCAAATGCTTCTTATTCCTCCCCCCTCATCTTCTGGTTTCAATTATAACTTATTTTGCTTTGCTAACTTGCATAGTTTTGAGTTGAAATTACATGTGACTATATGATTTTCAAAGTCCTTGGTAGACATTTATTAAAAATGTCTGCATTTTATTTTATATTATTTTTCCATATTTCACAGACGCATATTATAGCTGATTTCACATTACTGTTAAATATTATGTTGGATGTCTAGAGTTATTTGGTTTTTAAAATCCTTTAAAGCTCCTTCATCCTTATCAGTTATGCTATCCAAATATTTAAATTCTAGAACAGTTGTTTTTGTTATTATATACTATGATTTTATTTGTCTTCCTACCATTTAATCTCATTTCTTTAGTTTTCTTTGCATTTTTTTTCTCATATGAACCCCTTTTATTACTTCCGATAAGCTGCTGGCTTTATTTTGTATTTCATCAAAACTTTGGGAGAGCAAACAAACATCATTAGCTAAATCCAAGTCTTACAGCGTTTCATTCAGTCTCCATCTCTTAAGCTAATTCTAACATTGGCAACAGATCTTCCCATAATATCGTTCATAATAATCAGAAATATGATCAGAAAGAGCATACAACCCTGCTTCACTCCACGGGCCTTTGTGTATAACATTGCTACTATACTGTTAATATGCAAGTTGAAATATTTTAAAAAAAAATTGTTGTAGTATATAATTTTGTTAGGGTTCCCCATACATAATCTCTATTAGGCATGCAGGTATTCTTAACGTTGTTTGTCACACTGTATCTATTGGACACATGCTACACTTTTAGGTGTTTTAGCTTTTGGCCTTGCTGTTTGTTCATTTTGTTTGCTTCTTTTTTAAATTCAGTGCTTATGTTTTATACATATGACATATACAAGATATTATACATTACATTCTAATTCATAATGAGGAGTAACATTTTGCCATGCAGAAGTTTTATAGCTACCATTGTAAAACTTGGGTTAATAATTTATCTAATCAGAATGCATTATGGGTTTTTCATTGCTTACCAATGATAGACATTTTTGATAAACTATTTCTGCATTCTTATTTAGAACATAACTTGCTTCACATTTTACACATACATACTTGCTGAGGCAATCCTTTTTTATTTCTTTTGCCTCTCACGTTTTGGAGTGGGTTAAGAGGTTCAGGGAGGGTAGGGAAGACAATCTGATATGAAGTTATCCTTCCACTTTGAAAATCGAAGAGAATGTTGAGGTCAGTAGAATTGTTTCAGAAGACAGCTGCCTGAGCATTTAAGAAATTTCAGAGCTTCCCTGCATCAATAAGAAAACGATTAGATTTTCATTCATAATCTGAGCATCACAAGGTTTGTGTCAGGCGGTCCCAAGAATTCTCACAAATGGGCAACAGCTGAAATATATATTCCAATATGATCCAGAGACTATATATACGTGAGCAGTTATCTACATTGATTACCTAAAGGTCAGACTGTGAATCAAGTGTATTATACACATGTTCTGGAGATCCTCCATGAATATATGCAGCAAAGGAAACTATATCTGTGGAAGAAGCACTCTTGGATTCATCAGGGTAATGCACAGCCCATAGTACCAAGTCTGGGAAGAGGTTTTTGGCAAAAAACAAGATTCCAGTGATTGAGCATCACCATATTTGCCTGACCTAGAAACATGCAAGATTTTATCTTCCCCAAAAGTGAAGTCTGTCCTGAAAGGTATCAGGTTCATGTTTACAGATATATTGAAGGAGAAAGCATTGAGACTCCTCAAAAACATAACATTAAAAGACTTGCAGCACTGCATCCAGCTGTGGAACATTCAAATAGAGGGGTTCATTGATCAGTGAGGGGACTGCACTGAAGGTGAGAACAGTTCAGTTGTGTAAGTCTTTAGAGCACGAGTTCACTTTCTTTATTACCATACCTAGTAAGCTGATAGATTGATCTCTATATTATGAATGTTCATACCTTCTATAAAATTATAACTATTTAGATGCTCTTTTTTAATGATAAATTTTTAGTACTGTCGGCATCACAGATGAAAATAATTAATCTAAGGCTGATAAATGCAAGCCTGTGAATGAAGGCTTAGCATGAAGAACAGCATAAGTGATTCTTGTATAAGCAAAACACACTGAAAACTGTATCTCCAATATCTGTATAGAGTTCCAATAGAACAGCTTCAATGTAAAGATACACCCTGTATTTGTATAACTTGTGTGTCTTTTTTGGATCAAGTAATTTGCTTTGGCACATCATACAGCAAAGCTTATTTATAATATAAAAATATTATTGCCTTTCAAGAAAACATGCATACATATTTGTCAAAAAGATTTTACACCTTTTACAGTAGAACTGTTTCCCTGAGATTAGCACAACATATTGAAAAATGAATGAATAAAAAAAAGCACTGAGTGAATGATTGAATTTCCAACAAAATACACAAATAGAGAAAGGGCCAAGCAATATAAAGTATTAAGCATAGCAAAAAAAATTATTGAGGAAGCTAAATGGTAACTGAAATAAAGCCTGGGTGTTTCACTTAAGTATGTGATATGGGAAAAAGCCAAGTAAATATATTTTATATACTTATTGTGGAAGCTAAATGCTAAATGGATTCAAAACTGCCTTGTAGTTTTTAGGTGATAAAAATGCATAAGAAGTGTTATGATCACTTAACAGCTAATACACGTTCTTTTGGAAAGTAGGGATTTAAATGCTAATGAGACCATTTATTTCATTTTAAAGATCAACCTAATAACCACGAGTTTCTCACTTATCTGTATAGTCAATCTGTGCCTTAAGCTTTGATACATGAATAAAGCACTTCCCACAAGTATCATACTTGTGTGGATTCATGTGACAACTTATGGATTTTTAAAGAAGCTGATCGAGCAAAACACTTACCACAAGTATTACACTTGTGTGGTTTTATGGCTTCATGAGTCAATATATGGCTTTTCAAATAAGCCAATCGAGAAAAACATTTACCACAAGTATCACATTTGTATTGCTTGATACCTACATGAGTTAATGTATGGCTTTTCAAGTAAGCCGACTGAGCAAAACACTTACCACAAGTATCACACTTGTGTGGCTTTATGCCTGTATGAGTCAATTTATGTCTTTCCAAATTTGCCAATCGAGTAAAACTCTTACCACAAGTAATACACTTGTGTGGCTTTATGGCTTCATGAGTCAATTTATGGCTTTTCAAATAAATCAATAGAGCAAAACATTTACCACAAGTAACACACCTATGTTGCTTTATGCCTTCATGAGTCAATTTATGTTTTTTCAAATAAGACAATTGAGAAACACACTTGCCACAAGCAAGACACATGTATGGCTTTATGCCTTCATGAGTTAATTTATGTCGTTCTAAATGAGCCATTTGAGTAAAACACTTGCCACAAGTAATACACATGAATCGCTTTATGCCTTCATGAGTAAATTTATGGCGTTCTAAATTAGCCAATTGAGTAAAACACTTTCCACAAGTAACACACTTGTGGCGCTTTATGTCTTTATGAGTCAATTTATGCTCTTTCAAATCTGCTAAATGGGTAAAACATTTCCCACAAGTATCACACTTGTGCGGCTTTATGCCTGCATGAGGTAATTTATGCCGTTTCATACCCATTACATTACTAAAATATTTCCCACAAGTGCCACACTTGTGTGGCTTTAGGCTTTATGCCTTCATGAGTATGTCAATTCAAAACTATTATATTGCTATAACATTTCCTACAATTGTGGGGTTTTATTACTTCATTAGTCAATTTATGGCTTTTCATACAAGTCAATTATGTAAAACACTTACCACCAGTATCACACCTGTGCAACTTTATGCCTTCATGAGTCAATTTATGTTGTTTAAAAACTGCTAAATGGCTAAAACATTTTTCACAAGTATCAAACTAGTGGGGCTTATGCCTGCATGGGTCAATTCATGGCCATTTAAATGAGCCAAATGAACAAAACACTTGCCACATATATCACATTTATGAGGCTTAATGTCTTTTTGATCAATTAATGGGTTTTCTAATAAGCCAAACGAGCAAAACACTTTGCACAGGTATCACACTTGTATTGCTTTATGCCTTTATGAGACAATGTCTTCATGAGTTTAATTTGTTAACTAGCAGAAATAACCTTAGTTTCATCATCCACAGATACAGCTTCTGTAGAAGTTGTTTCCAGCAACCACAGTCCTTCCTTGATGCTCTAGTTTGGAGTGTTTGTTGCATGAGTTAGCTGTCACATCTGGTACTTTAGAAAAAAACACTCCCTTGTTTTGAAAGCAAAGCACTGAGACAAAACTTGCTTCATTCATTTCTGTTTTGATTTTTATTCCAAAGACATTGAGCTAATGTTTGTTCTTCATTATAAGTTTCTCAGATAAATGCTGCCAAGTATTATGTGGACTAAAGAACAAATCAACATCCTCTTCCTTGAATTTTGTTTCCAACATTTTGTTGCACACAGTACCATCACTGTTCAACTTTACTGAAATGTCTTACGAGAAACTTTCTCTCTCAGTCTGTGAAATAAATTCTGAGAGAAAAACCTGTTCTTTAATTTCTGATTTGATATCCACTTCATATCTGATGCATTTGATAGTAGTGTTTCTAAGTTGAGTACCAATCCTGTGGAGCAAAAAAAAAACTTCAATTAAATATTGATAATCTCAAACAATCGGCATGGAAACAAACAACTTGTAAATTAGTCTACTATATGTGCTAAGCAAGGAAGTGAAGTACTGAAAGCTGTCACACCTTGCAGTAGATCAAATCAAATATTTACACAGCTTATTTGATTGGATGCATTTTTTTGGATTGTGTTTAATGCCCGCTTTAACTACTTATGGCACCGCAGGCAGTGACACTGATGATACATGAATGAAGATGGAGCACCGGTGGAATGCAATGGCAGGGGAAACCGGAGAACCCGGAGAAAACCCGCCCCAGCGCCGCTTTGTCCACCACATATCTCACATGCGGTCGCATTAAGAGATACAGGTGAATGATTGTAAGGTGCAGCAATCTCTCAGAATACTGAAACTTTCAACATGATGGTGCATATGCTGCTATATAAGCACACAAAACAACACTGTCTTGTTGCTTGTGGATATCCCTTAACAGTGTGTTGTTAAATGGCTCTTGCATCTGCAAAAATATTTCATGGGACTTGAAACATCTCTGGAAGTGCAACTACATCAGCCTAACTTGAGTTGTAAAAGCTTGAGCTTTGTAGCTCAAATTGTAAGATAGTTGCAGGTATATTAGAAGATATATACATCAATCCTGTAGATAAAATGTAATTTTTGTTTCTCATTTAAGTTTTAATATGACACAGTTCTGAGATGTTACTCTTGTAGGTTTTCCCAATAAGATGCCCTATGAGAAACCTTTACTGAGAGAAGGAATGGCCTTGCAAATGCTTGTTATATTAGCTCTCATTGAGATGCTATTCTCTGTATTTTCCCCAGAGATATCCAGTGAACAGACATTACTGGGTACAGGAAAGCTTCTTGGAATGTTACAGTATCTCACACTCAAATGCTATTCCTGTGAGATTTTTTGACAAGATATCCAGTTAAACCCATTACTGAGAGCAGGAAAAGCTCTGCAAGCATTACATAGCTCATACTGAGAGTAGGAAAGACTCTCCAAGGGTTACATTAGCTCATACTCAAATGTTATTCATGTAGACTTTTCCCCAAGATGCTCAGTTTAAAGCCATTACTGATCTGCAAGTATTAGATTAAGTTACACTCAAACGTCACCCTTGAAGATTTTACCTGTATATTATTCAGTGTAAAGCAATTAATGAGAGTAGGGACAGCTCCCCAGGTGTTGCATTAGCTCACACACAGATAATATTCATGTAGGCTTCTCCCACAAGGTAGTCTGTGAAAATCTATTACCGAGAGCAGGAAAGGCTCTCCAAGTGTTACATTAACTCACACTCAGATATTATTCTTGTGTGATTTTCTGCAAGGTACTCAGTGTAAAGCCACTACTAAGGGTAGGAAAGGCTCTCCAAGTCTTACATTAGCTCACACTCAGATATTATTCTTCGTGATTTTCTGCAAGATACTCAATGTAAAGCCTTTACTGAGGGTAGGAAAGGCTCTCCAAGTGTTACATTAGCTCACACTCAGATATTATTTTTGTATGATTTTCTCTAACATAATCAGTGAAACGCAGTTACTGAGGGTAGGAGAGGCTTTGCAAGTTTCACATTAGCTCACACTCAGGTGTTATTCTTGTATAATTTTCCCCAACTTATTAAATGAGAAGCCATTACCAGGAGGAGATGTTAGTAGTTGACATTCAGATGTTATTCTAGATTATGTTAGGTTTTTCTCCAAGATATAGCGTGAAAGCCATTACTATTAGCAGCAAAGGCTCTACAAGTGTTTAATTAACTTAAACTCTGAACTCACAATTAAGTTACATTGTTCTCTTTGCTAAAAAAATTCAAAAATATATATTCACAGCATGAATGTGAAAGTTGTAGTGAAATAAATTATCTATATTTGTCATATGTTTTTTTACAACTTCAACTCATTGTATGGTTAGCAACTACTAAACAACTTCTTTTACAATATGTGTAGGATCTTAAATGTAATTCTGTCTTTCAGCTACATTTATTTGAATACAAGGCAAGGTATTTCCCAATGGAAATATTAATATTTTGAACTGGGTTCACTTTGCAGTTGTGATATATGTTTCTTCAAACAGCATGCAGGAGAAAGTAAGCCTCAAACTTCGTGGGTATTGCAATAGGAAAGCCTGTGGTAAATGGTAAACATAACCGAAAGGTTGTGATTAATGAGCGATTTTGTATATTTTGTTTTATGCTGCTATGTTATCTGTTAACATATGCAGAGGAATTGGAAAGACAGATTTCTCTGTAAGACTAAACGAGATATAGAGTAATTCATTTTACATTTATGGTTGTTCCTATCTCTGTAAAAACAAAAGTTCAAATGGAAGGAGAGAGATTTTTATGCATATTTCCCTCTCCTGTCGTGTACATACCAGAAACTTTTTTTATCTATACTCTTTCCCTCGCGGGTGCTGTAGATATACCAGTACATATACCTGTACATTTATGTCTCTGTCCTCCCCTCATATCACATACATACTAGTACATATCTGTTCTCACCCCTCCCTCTTTCTCCCAGCACACACATACTAGAATTATTTCTGTTATCTCCTTTCCTTCTTTCTCCCAGCACACACGCACACACATACCAGTATATTTCTGTTCTCTCCTCTTCCTCTATCACCCAGCACACACATACCAGAGCTATTTCTGTTCTCTCCTCTCCCTCTTTCACCCAGCACACACATACCAGAACTATTTCTGTTCTCTCCTCTTCCTCTTTCACCCCCCCCCCCTGGGGCCTACTACGATAGGTACGGGTTTGGCACACCCGGGGATTTCCGAGCCACTTGCCACCATATCATCCTCCCCATCGCCATCCACTGGGCCACGTTTTGTGTTTATGTCTGCGTGTGTCTGCGCATTTCTTTGTGTTCTTGTGGGTGCGAGTTTACTCACCTCATCTTCTTCCTCTTCTAGGTTTATATCCTATATATTTAGTTTTAGGGTTTTAGGTTTATTAGCTTCTGCATCACCAACAGGGATCTTTCTTCTATCTCCGTGGTTCCTGTCCCACGGTTCATGCGCGGCTTCCAACTTGTGTGCTCTTCGGAGGTCTCAGGCATGAGGGTTGAGTGGACACTTCCTACTGCCCCTATGTTTAAGCCTAAGGTGCGGAGCCCGTCCATACCATTATGTAAGCTTCCTTGGCGGCCCGGTCCGTTTTAATTTCCCGACGAGCGCTGCTCGTTGGGTTAGAATTACGGACCGGTCGTGTTACCGCTAACGGAAACCAGGTGTAATCAACCACAAGTCCCCTGAATCCATGTCTGCCTTATTACGCAGCATGGCCTAAAGTGGGGAGCCACAGGTGGTTATACCTGTGGTAGGGGCATAAAGCCGGGTTGTGCATGGTGGAGGGCTTACCCGTATGGACCAGCAGTGGAGGCTGGAGGGTAATTCCGCCTAAGTACTCCGTGAGATCGATTTGGGTCTCCCAGGCGGCACAGACCGGAATGTATTTTTGGTGTCTTTTTTCTCTTTCCCCCGGATGGCAGGCTGACGCTGACATTACCGGAAGGGTTCTTTTTATGATACCTCCGCCCAAAACTCTTCCATTTGACCGCTTTTTGGTAGTGACTTTGCATGCGAATTTAACACTATGCGAGATATTAACCCATTTTATATTTGACGGGAAATTGACAGGATCTGTGGTAAAGTAAGCAACGCAACCGGGACTAGAGACGGTACGCTGTTAGTGGAAACCAAGAGCGAAGACCAGTCTAAGAAACTCCCGAAAGCCGGCTTGTTGGGTTCCTACCCAATAAAGGTAGCCCCACATAAATCTCTGAATACTTGTAGAGGCGTGGTGACCACCAGCTGCCTAGACGGTCTTTCAGATGCAGACATTGTTTCCCATCTCTCCGACCAGGGTGTATGTCAAGGTAAACGTGATGGTCAGTCGGTTGTGTTGAGAACGGTATTCCTAACGATCAAAGGCATTACCCTACCTGAGGCACTCTACTGTGGTTACAAACGCGCTGCTGTGAGACCGTATGTACCAAATCCGATGCGTTGTTTTCGGTGTCAGAAATTTCGTCATACCCAAAGTCGGTGCACCTTCGACGCTACATGTGGACGTTGCGGCCAATCTGCTCACAGTGAATCTGCTTGTGCTCGAGACCCTTGCTACGTCCATTGTATAGGGAACCATTCATCCAGCTCCCGGCAGTGTCCGCGTTTTCTCAAGGAAAAAGCCATCCAGGAGTTGTAGGATAATGAACGCCTAACTTTTCCTGAAGTCCGCCGTTGCTTCCAACTACGACCATCTCAGGCTACGCATCTGCGCTCCGCCACACTCCTGTTTCCTCAGTGGCTCTACAAACCGTCCCCGTAGCCGACGAGTGTACGCAAACAGAGCAGGCGCCGAGCATAACAATCTTGCAGTCTTCAACATCCACAGCGCCCACTGCCTCAAGTTCTATTTCTCCAGAACGTTCTTGTAAGCCGCTAGTTAGACCGACACCTTCTGTCGCTGTTCCTCATGAGCGCAGTCGTAAAAAACTCAAGGCAACTAATAAACCTTCCAAGTCCCGTTATCGTTCTACGAGCCGTAGGGGATCTTCCGCATCTCGAAAATCAGCGGATAGTGGCGACGAAAGTGGCTATATTCTTGTGGGTCCAAAGAGTGTAAAGAACAAGAAACGCCCACTTTAACTTCAACTACTTCGTTTACACCATTCGTTTACATCTCAGCTGCAAAATCGTATTATGATTAATCGGTAACCTTTCACGCCTCTGTGCTCCATGGCTCTCCTGATATGGAATATCCGCGGTGTCCGTACCCATATGGCCGAATTGCAGCTGTTTCTACGGTCCTGTAGCCCTGTGGTTCTGTATTTGCAGGAGGCAAAGCTTCAACCCCAAGATGCATTTGCCCTGCACCAGTACATTCCAATGCGGTTTGATGTTACACCGGAGGAGGGCCCTCCTGCTCATGGGGGTGTTATGATCCTCACGCGCAATGACATCTGCGGTCAGCCAGTCTCGCTTACTCCTACCTTGCAAGCTGTTGCTACCCGACTTACCCTTCCTAGTTTCTGCGTTACTGTATGTAATGTCTACTTTCCACCTTTATCTATTCTCTGCGCCGCTGACATGCTCCATCTCTTGTCACAGCTCCCAGAACCTTTTCTTCTGCTGGGTGATTTTAATGCCCACCATATCCTATGGAGTTCTCCTAGGGCCTGCGCGCGGGGACCGTACTTGCTGACCTTTTCGATCAATATAGTCTCTCTGTTCTGAACACCGGTGAACCTACTTTCATTTCCGATTCTTCTGCCACGCTATCCCACCTGGAGCTTTCTGTTTGCTCTGCACAGCTTGCGCACCGCTTTCAGTGGAACGTAGTATCAGACACTCATTCCAGTGATCATGGCCCTTGTGTCATTACTCTTATATCATACCACATTTCCTCCTCGCGTGCGAGTTCTTGGCAGCAAAGTCGAATTGGGGTCTCGCGTTTTTAGTGCGCTGCGTGCGTCCCCGTGTCTGCCCACTGATCTCCCCACCCTTCTAGGCGACACACCTGAGCCTTGTGTGAGGCTTTTTACTTTTCTTCGCCGCTGTGGTATGTACAGTCGGGTTTAATTTTATCTTGGGGTTTTATCTTTTTAGCTACCTGTCTGTTATGTTACCTCTCTTTTTCCATTAAGTGGCGTTTTCCTCGCTGTTATTTCTTTACCTCCTTTTTAGTCTGGCTTTGGCAATCTTTTTATGCTATCCCTAGTTTTAACACTTGTGGGTACTCCCTTTTAGTGGTTTTTATGCCTTTTAACTTTTAGCCGTTTTATATACCTTAGAGCGCTAATAGCCTAAGCAGTTGTGCGCCCTAAGGCCCTACTGCTACCTCACAGCAACTATTATTGCTGCTGTATATCAGTTTATTCTACAATTGACTGGCCATCCACTACGATTTCCGATTCCTTGGTGGACCAATTACTGCTAGAATTTCATTCTTGCTCGTAGGCAAGCTCTCAGAGTTTGCCAGCATCGTCCAAACACTGGAAAACATGATACAGTATAAGAAGACGCATGCCAAAACTAGGAAAGTTATTAAGGATAGCAAAAAACAAACGTGATGCTGGTTTTCAGCTTCCTTTAATTACAATACTTCTTCCTCGGTTGTATGGGATAAGTTAAGGCGTGTGGCCGGAAAAGCGGCTTATATGCCCATCGCTGGTCTCCAAACACCTCCCCCCAGGCGCACCCGGGGTCCCGAGCCACCTTGATTTCTTCAGTGGGCAATCTCTAAGTGGTGAGGGAGTCACTAGGTCAAAATGCCCACCCACGTGTAGGCCGTGCGCGGAAATCCGTGTCGGTGGAAAGGAATCTCCTTGTTGGTTGAGGGTGGCGTACCTGAGCTTGGGCTTGTGTATTTCAGTAACTAGGGAGGGTGCGCAACTTAATACACAGCTTTGGTTTCTGATTCGCCTAAATGGGAGGCTAGGGACTAACCAACCCCTACTCAATCGGCCAGGACTAGATATTATACCGAACTCCAGGGTGAGTGGGACGGCGAGCCTGCTATATCTCCTGTGTAGCCCTGTCACCCCATGGGGCGACCCCTCGTTGGACTCAGTGGTGGGTGGGGAGCACAGGGGGATGAAATACAGACCATCTTTTATGGCAACCAAAAAAAAAAAAAAAAAAACCTAAACCAAATTTGGTAATAGGAAAGTAAGTAGTCGAGTCCAGTGGTCCTCGCTACTTGGTGATAACCAGGACAGAGGAAGGCAAGAAATTTACTTTTGTTACCCCATTTGCCATCCAAAAATGCCTTGATGAAATAACTGGTTCAGTCAAACTCTGTACTCGTTCCCGCAATGGTACGCTCCTTGTTGAAGCAGTATCTGAATCGCAGGCATCCAAGCATTGCGAGCTCATCTGTTAGGCAGCTACCCTGTTAAGATCGCACAAGACGCTAAACTGCTCACGCGGGGTTGTCACCACCTGCGCATTAGACGGTTTGTCTGATGAGATTCAGGAGGAGCTCTCAGCACACGGCGTCACCTCTGTGTATAGGGTTCAGCGAAGAGTTAATGGTGAATTTGTGCCTACTCGTACCCTGCTCCTAACCTTTGATCGGGTAGATCTCCCTCGAGGAATAAAGGCAGGGTACGAAGCCATCGAGGTTAGGCCATATATCCCGAACCCGCTGCGATGCTTCAAATGGCAACGCTTTGGGCACACTAGCGAGTATTGTAGTGTCGGTCTACATGTGCCAACTGTGGAGATGGAACGGACGATGGAGGTTGCACATCGAGTCCATGTTGTGTTAACTGCAGCGATGAGCATCCATCAAACTCCCTCGACTGTCCCCGTTTTGGAGGAGAGCAATTCAGGGGATCCGAGTGAAAGAGGTGTCCTTCTCGGAAGCTCAGAACCTCCTGCGAATCCGCAAAATCTCAATCCCGCTGTCTGGTACCTACAGGTCGGTTTTTGCTAAACCAGTACCGAAGGGGGAAATCGCAACGCAGACCTGCGATATTAACGGTGCCACAATTGCAGAAAAGACCCTCCTAGCCAGACCACTTACAAGGCCTCCAACTTCCACTTCTTCGTCGGCTTCTCGATCTGCCAACGCCACCTCTGGAAGACATTCTGCAGGGACAGTGTCACCCAAGCCTGCGACTTCGGGAACTCAATCAGCCGTAACCGTCGAGCATTCTGGTCCTGCAAAAGCCTTTAAAACCAAATATGTCCGGACCGACTTCCTGAAAGACAATATGAAAACACCTCGCAAATCATCTAACGGTATGAAAAGTCCACGCCACTCGCTGCGTAGATCCTCTTCCAAGGTCTCTTCTGGGGAGAGCACAGATCGGCAACCACCAACTTCGTCGATTAGTACCTCCAATCGGTTCGAGGATAGAAGACCTCCCCCGCGGAGGAGATGGACCAGGAAGATTCTGCCCTCACTGGAAGATGGCCAATGCGTAAGAGGCAGAATCGTGCTCAGGGGAAAAAAAAAAAAAATAGTCCGACGGCCAAGGAAACTAAATTAAACTGACCGGCATAACCGAATTTGCAGAAACGCCTTTGTATTTAAAACTTATCCCACAAAATTGCCCATGGCTATCCTACAATGGAACATACGTGGCATTAGGTCACATCGCCCAGAGCTTGAATTGTTGCTACACCACTGTCTGCTTGCAAGAGACCAAGCTCCGTCCCCAAGCCCACCTTACACTAAAGCAGTACTCTTCTGTCCGGTGTGAAGTATCACCGGCGGGTGGAACTCCTGCACATGAGGGCACTATGATTCTTATCATAGATGATATCTTCGCAGACTCTGTACACATTTAATCTGACATACATTCCATTGCTGTCAGAATTAAGCTACCCTCCATTTGCTTCACCGTTTGTAGTATTTATGTATCTCCCTCTGACGGCCTCTCGTGAACTGATATAGTAGACGTAACCTCACGGCTCCCGCCACCTTTTCTGTTGGTTGGGGACATGAATGCCAACCACCCCTTTTGGGGCTCCCCTCGGGCTTGTGCGAGAGGTCAACTACTCGCCGATTTCTTGGGCTCTTTTAATCTTTCTCTCCTGAACACCGGAGAGCCTAGATTTCTTTCCGACGCCTTTAATAGTTTTTTCACCTGGATATACCAGTTTGTTCTCCATAGTTCGAAGTCTCTCTACAATGGAATATCATCTCTGACTTACATTCAGACGACCACTTTCCTATTCTTATATCTCTCTTAGCACAGGATGTATGTTCCACAAGTTTACCTAGATGACGCTTAGACCGCACCAACTGGAGCCTTTATTCTGGTTTGGTCGTTTTTCAACATAACGAGCACGACTCGGTGGATTGCTTAGTCCACCACCTCACCCAAACAATTATATCTGCTTCTGAGGTTTCAATTCCGCGATCGACTGCACATCCCCGTCGCTTCCCTGTCCCTTGGTGGACAGGTAAATGTCGGAATGCCATTCGTGCTCGCAGACGTTCTCTTCGGATTTTTCAGTGTCGGCCTACGGTGGATAACCTCATACAATATAAGAAGATGCGTGCAAAGTCTAGACAAATTTTTAGGGATAACAAAAAGCAATCATGGCGCCAGTTTGTAGGCTCCTTTACTAGACTTACACCTTCCTCTGGCGTATAGGATAAGTTAAGGCGTTTATCTGGGAAACCGACCCATATGCCAATTGCCGGCCTAAAAACAGCGGCAGGCGCTGTGGTTGATGCATTTGACGTGGTTAACTCTCCAGGCAGTGCTTTCACTCAGGTGCCCTGCTCGGAGAACTATTCCCCTGAGTTTCTTCCAGTTAAGGCTCAGGTTGAATCTCAAGGTTTCGTTTTCCACCCTGGAAACCTTGAAGACCACAAACGCCTTTTCACCATGGCGGAGCCAGAAACTGCCCTCTCAACTTCTAGAAACTCTGCGCCAGGTCCAGATGGTATCCACATCTAAATGTTACAGGATGTGTCTCCTGAGGGTAAGGCTTTCCTCCTCGAGGTCTATAATCGGGTCTGAGTAGATGCCATTTTTCCAACTCAGTGGCGGGAGGCCACCATTATACCTATTTTGAAGTCTGGAAAGGACCGTCATCTTCCTTCCAGCTTTCGTCCAATTCCCCTCACCAGCTGTGTTTGCAAGGTGATGGAATGCATGATCAACGGACGGTTGGTGTGGTGGTTGGAATCCCACAATCTTCTGACCAACATCCAATGTGGTTTGTGAAGACGTCGTCCAGCGGTTGACCTCCTTGTGTCATTATCGACACACATCATGAACAGCTTTCTTCAGCATTGTCAGACGATTGGGACATTTTTTGACACCGAGAAGGCTTATGATACCTGTTGGCGGGCGGGGATTTTACGTTCCCTCCACAACTGGAATAAACGTGGAAGCCTACCATTGTTCATTCAGGACTTTATGAGGGACCGCGTTTTCCGAGTAAGGGTCGGCTCGGTTTTGTCTAACCATTATGTTCAAGAGAACGAAGTGTCGCAGGGCTCGGTACTAAGCGTGACGCTGTTTGCTATAGCGATCAATTCCATATCACAATGTGTCCCACCAGTAATATCGTCCCGTTTATTCGTTGACGACTTTGCCATCTTCTGTACTTCTCAGCGTACAGCGTTTTTGGAACGCCATCTCCAGCGGTGTTTGAAGAACCTCTATGATTGGAGCCCTACAAACGAATTTCGCTTTTCACCTGAAAAGACTGTCTGCGTTAACTTCTGGTGTCGTAGGTGGCAAGTGGCACCTACTCTTCAACTTGGGTCTGATTTACTTTCCTTCGCAGAAGAGGTGAGATGCCTGGGGTGGTTTTCGATCGGAAACTATGCTGGTCATTGCATGTAGCACAGCTTAAAGCGCGATGTCAGCGTTCTCTTAATATTTTACGGGTACTCAGTGGCAAATCTTCGGGAGCAGATCGGAAAGTTTTACTGCGTCTTTATCTTGCGCTGATCCGATCCAAGTTAGACTATGGATGACTATGTTGGAGCGTTTCCAACCAGCCCAGTTGTGAGCCTCTACGCCTAATCGGCAGAACCCTCTCTGCGGTGTCGGTGTGATGTCCTACTGGCTAATCATGGTTGTGGACTTCAGTGCCTGCCAACGCATTCTGCTTTTACCCCTTTTAATTCTGCTGAACTGGACGAACGTTATCACCACCTATCCCTTTGTCCAAAGCCCGCAGGTATTCGTTTTCGAGAGCTTCTTCGGAACTACTATATTGCACTACCTAGTAGTTTCCCAAGGGAGAGAGGATGTTGCCACCTTGGTTACGTGCTACATCCCACGCCAATCTCGGGATGACATCATTCGGGAACCGTACGATGCCTGCGTGTGCTATCCGTACTTTGTTTTTAGTATTTTTATCCCCTTACAGTGACCGACTTTATATACACACCGACGGTAGTAAGTGCACCGATGGCGTTGAATGTGCATTGTTACCGGAACCGAACAACATACTTTCGGTTTGCCTAGTTTCACATTCATCTATACTACAGAGCTGTATGTTATTTACCAAGGCATTCTTTATGCTCGCCATCGTAATTTGGGTGACTGCCTCATTCTTAGCGACTCCCTTAGCGCACTGCAGAGCGTTCGTCAGCTGTACAGCTACCGTCCTTGTGCAGCACATTCAGGATGTCCTCCACCTTTTACATACCTCTGGTGTGAATGTAGATTGCGCATGGCTTCCCGTACATGTTGGGTTGTCGGTTATTGAACTGGCGGATATGGCGGCAAAGTCGGCAACTACAGCGCCCAGTGTTATAGTTAATTTTTCCACTGCCGAAGATCTTAGGCTTGTTGTGCGGAGAGAAGTGCTTTCGTGCTGGCATACATATCGGTCGACTCTCCGCGGCAACAAGCTCAGATCAGTAAAGGATCTTCCGGGCCACTGGGCAACTTTCTCTCGTGCATCTCGTGGTGAGGAAGTGGTATTGGCTCGTCTGCACATCGGTCACTGAAATTTTACACAGTTATTTACTTAACGGGGGACCTGTACCTATCTGTCCGCTGTGTAAGGCACATTTGTCTGTACACCATGTGCTGCTGGAGTGTGTTGCTCTATCCGCTCTTCGAGCAACACACCAGCTTTGAGTCTCCATTTCTGAGGCTCTCAGGGATGACAACCACGCGATAGATAGGTTTTTTTTAGCTTTTTACGCCAGGTGCCATTTTTTAAATCCTTTTAGTGTTTTGAGGATTTTATCTCTCACTTTTAACCTTGGGGGTTTTCTTTTACGGTGCTTTGCTTTGCAATTGTCATGTTTGACCCAGTTTTTAAATCCTTTTCAGCCCATTGATCTTCATTGTTTTAGTAATTTTAGCTCTTTTGCACTTTCAGCACTGTGGGTTTACTTTTAGAGGGCTTTTCCTTCTAGTCTTCATGTGCGACCCAGTTTTATGTCCTATGGCCATTGCCATATTTTTATATATTCCCATATTTTAACTGTGCCGTTGGCCATATTTTATTTCCAATTTCGTTTCCCCCTTTGTTACTTAAGCAATATGCTTTTTTAGGGCGCTAATAACCTCGTAGTTGAGCGCCCTTAAGCCCCATTCTTCATCATCATCATCATCCAAACACCTGCCGGAGATGACTTTAGGCAGTGCTTTCGCTCGGTTATCTATTTCAGACAATTATTCCCCTGAGTTCCCTCAGTTACGGATCAGGTGGAGTCTCAAGGATTGTCTTTCCGGCGTGGAAACCTTAAAGATTATAATCGCCTTTTCACCATATCGGAGCCAGACAATGCCATTTCATCTTCGCAACACACTCCGGATCAGGTTGAATCCACGTCCAAAGGTTGCGACATCTTGCTCAGGATGGTAAGGCTCTTCTACTCGAGGTCTATAATCGTAACTGGGTTGACGCCACTTTTCCAGACAAATGGCGGGAAGCCACCGTTATATCTATTTCTAAACCTGGGAAAGACTGACATCTTCCTTCCAGCTAACTCCTATTTCCCTTGCAAGTTGCGTTTAGTAAGGTGATATACGCATGATCAGTGAACGGTTGGTATGGTGGCTAGAATCCCACAATCTGCTAACACCCAATGCGGTTTCCGAAGCCTTCGTTCCGCGGTTGACCACCTGGTTTCGCTAACGACGGAAACCACGGACCGCTTTCTCCAGAACTGTCAAACAGTCGGGATCCTTTTTGATCTTGAGAAGGCTTATGACACAGTTTTGGCAAGCGGGTATATTACATTGCCTCCACATTTGGAATATATGTACGCCCTACCGTTGTTAATTTATGAGTTTATGCGAGACCGCATTTTCGAGTAAGGGTCGGCTCGGTTTTTTCGCATCCTTTTATTAAAAAGAACAGAATGCCATAGGGGTCTGTATTAAGCGTGACGCTGTTCGCTATAGACATTAACTGTTTATCGCAATGTGTTCCCCGAGGGGTCTCTTTCTGTTTATTCGTAGACGACTTTGCCATCTTTTATACTTCTCAGCGTACGCAGTTTTAAGAATGTCGTATCCAGCAGAGTTTGGACCATCTTTCGGCTTGGAGACTGGCTTTCGCTTCTCAGCTGAGAAGTTAACGTGCATTAATTTCTGGCGTCGTAGGAAGCGATTTCCTCCTTCCCTTCGATTTGGATCAGATTTGCTTCCATACGCAGTTGAGGCACGATTCCTTGGGTTGGTATTTGATTGCAAACTTTCATAGCTGAAAGCGGGATGTGACCGTTCTCTTAATATTTTACAGACACTTTTGGAAAACCTTGGGGTGCGGATCGGACACCGTTGCTGCGTCTTTACCGTTCACTGATCCGATCCAAGTTGGACTATAGATGCATTTACTCTTCAGTGCGACAATCTGTGCTGAGCAAATTAGACTGTGTCCACAATCAGGGCATCCGTGTGGCGGTCGAAGCTTTTCCGACCAGACCAGTTGTTAGCCTTTACGCCGAATTGGCAGAACCCCCTCTGCGATGCCGTCGGGATGTCTTGTTAGGTAATTATGCCTGTGGGTTTCAGTGCATGCCTTCGCATCCAATATTTGCCCTTTTTTTTCAACACCGGTCTGGATGTACGTTATAGATACTCAGTCCCAGACTTGAAGGTTTCCGTTTTCGCGAGCTACTTCGGAAACACGATCTTGTGTTGACTCGCATGTTTCCCAAGGGGGAGAGGATGTACCCACCTTGATCTCGGGACGACCACCTATGGGACCTTTAAGTCTAGTATCCGTAATTGTTTGTTAGAATTTTTATCAAAGTACAGTGACCGTATATATATATACATATATATACACACACACACACACACACACACACATACCGATAGCAGCAAGGGTCCCAACGGTGCTGGATGTGCCTTTGTTATTGGCACCGAACCACATACTTTCGGTTTGCCTAGTAACACATCCATTTATACTGCAGAGCTGTATGCTATTTACCTAGCCATTCTTTATATTCGCCGTCGACGATTTGGCGACTGCCTTGTTATGAGTGATTCCCTTAGTGCGCTTCAGAGCCTTCGTGAGCTGTACAATTACAATCCTTTGATGTAACGCATCCAGGACACCCTCCACATTTTGCTCGCTTCAGGTGTTAATGTGAAGTACGCCTGGATTATGGGTGGGTGGGTGTGTAGGTAGGTGGGATAATATACATTAAATACAGTTTTTGAGATCCTTAATTACCTCACAATATTTACTTTAATTAATATCTAACATCTATTCCCTTTAAATTATCCCTCAATTTCTTTAAGGTCTGCGGGCAGCCCTGAATGGCCACTACAAGCAATTCATTCCATTCTTCAATGGTACTACTGAGAAAAGAAAAATTTCGTACGTCGGTTCTCTACCTTCTACCTTTAATTTTATACAAATGATCGTTTCGTCCGTAGTATGCCGGGTTTTATAACCTCTAACGTTCACCAATGCATTTAAACCAGTAAATGTTTTAAACAGAGTAACCAACCTATGTAATTTACGCCTAACTTTTAGCGGCTCCAATTTATTCTCTTCACCTTTCGTAAGCCCAAAATCTGTACCTCTCTTTATGAATTTTACAGCCGTTCTCTGCAGCTTTTCCAGCGAATCAGTTTGATTAACTCTGTATGGGTCTCAGCATGCTACTCCATATTCCATAACTGGCCTCACTTAGGACTTGTAGGCAATTTCCCTGGACTTTGGTCCCCTTCTTCAGTATTCTCATTACAAAGTGCAATGTCTTCCATGCGTTCCTAGATGTAGAATTTATCTGATCCTCCCACCCGGCATTACTTGACAAGCACACTCCTAAATATTTGCAGCTGTCCACCTGTGGAATTTGTTCCCTGCCCATATTATGTCTATGAAGAACTTTCCCCTTAGTACAACTAAAAACAATTTACTTACTTTTCCTAGCATTAATTGCCATTATTTTTTGCGGCGGCCCACCTACTTACTTCATGTAGGCCATCCTGAAGAGCGGCCTCATGCATGGTATTTTGAATCTTATTGAGAAAAAAAAAAAACAAAACAAAAAAACAATCGTATCTGACATTTAATATTTATATCATTAAAAAAATAAGAGAAAGTAACGGACCCAATAGCGAGCCTTGGGGCACGCCCCAACTTACAAAACTCTTTTCAGACAGTTCTGTATCTACTCTTACTCTTTGTGTCCTTCCTTTCAAAATGTGTTCAATCCATGATATTACGCGATTATCGATTCCTGTTTTTACTAGATTATGGATGAGTAAATTATGCGGCACCAGTTTCAAAGCTTTAGAAAAGTCTAACATCACTGCATCAATCCGTCCCCCTGCATCCACCTCATCTGCCAAATCCTGAAATAAAGAGGTTATTTGACTTTCACACGATTACCCAGATCCAAACCCATGTTGTGCTTCTTTGAACCATTTATTGTTTTCTAACTCCTGTATTCTGTAATTAAATGTTCTATTACTTTACACACTACTGACATTAGGTTAACAGGTCAGTAATTGTTTATTTCTGTTTTATTACCCCCTTTATATTTTGGGACTACAATAACGGTTTTCCAGTGTTCTGGTATAGCACAGTTGTTAATTGACATCTTAAACAAGAGCATTAGAAGAGCAGATAGGGAATTATGGCTTCTCCCCCATTTTTAAAATTTCTATAGGTAATTAATCCGGTCCTCTCGATTTTCCATTCTGTGGCATCTTGATTCTTTTCCATAATTTGGATGCCATTATTTGAAGAAGCGATTCTCTACCATCCCCAATTTCTTGTTCAGAACTGTCATCCAATCTATGAAAAACTGGTACAAAATTTGAATCTAATATGTTGGCTTTGTCGTTATCATTTACTACAGCAATTTCATTAACTTTAAAAACTGATATGTCCTCTTTTTACCCCTGCATCTTCTCATGTATTTGTAAACAGCTTTCCAGCCATTGTTTTCCTCATTAAGGATTTCTTCTAAGAACTATTCCTGTGTTTGCAGCTTTTTGTCTTGTAATTGCTTGGTTAGTTCTTTAAATTTAGTAAATTGCCATTCTGATTTCCTCCTTTTGTGGTACATGTGCATTGTCTTCCTTTTAAGTGACCTAATATGTTTTGTATAAAATTCTGGATTGGCGTTATTTCTGAATACTTTAAATGGTACATGTTTAATTATTGCTTCTGAGGTAAGGGTTTTGAAATTTCCCCAAGCTTCATTTACACTTGTACAAATTCCCCATATTGTTGGTGCAGAAAGGTTTGGATAGCAGCCCCTTCTGCTTCCAAATTTCCAGCTTATTTGTGATTGTTCTGTTTGAAACTGGTTTGTTCATCCTTTCCAGTTTACTTCTAACTGCACACAATGAAAGGTCACTGATATATGGTAAAACCTCACATGCAGAAAACAAAGGCTCAGCCCTGCATATGTATAAATCCAGTAAGGCTGACTTTCACATACCAGCCTTAACAACTTGCAACATTCCCTGCTGCCAAACCAGACAATTCACTAGATTGTGAGCTTCACCTCCTCTTAGCTGACCGTCCCAGTTTACATTTGACATATTTAAATCCCCTGCTATAATAACATTTTTCCCCCTTATGGTATAGATTTTTTATGTTAATTTAGACAGAGTTTCATAATTGGTTTCACCAGGTGTCGGTAGCAAGCTATTATTGTTAAATTATTCCCAAAATTATACATTTTGTACATAATACTAAATGTATTACTTACCCTACCTGTGAAGCTTCTTTGCTCCGAGGTAGGTGTCACTACTACTCCTGCCACTTGATGCTGTTGCTCTACTTCTTTCCCTCCCAAACAATGCTGCTAGCTTTGAATATCTCCTCTACGGTTCAAGTGTACACCATCCCGTCCAAAGCCCTGGTCTGCAATCCAAGAATGGATCCAGAAACTGCTCATCTAGTTGTTTTGCTATCCATGAGAATGCATCTTTTACTTGCATTACCCTTCTCCAGTTTACATCACATCACCTCAAAACACCACTAATGACGATTTTTGCTGATAGAAACAGCTGTTCTTCGCTTTAGGTAAGTCATACATGCCTCCCATCACATAGTTAACACTTCTTTGCAGGTCATTACTCCCAATATGAATCACAATCGTCCGATAGATGCCTTCTATCTCCTCTAGCTTTTTCTCGATTTCCACCAGCAAACAGCCAGTCCTTATGCCAGGATAGCAAGCTACTTCTGCATTTGGGTTCCCCACATACCTCACAATAGAGTCTCGGACTATCAAACATGAGTTTCTGTCTTCTTTTTCAATATCTTCCCTCAGCTCCCTCAGTGGTCTGTTTTCTTCTTCCAGCATCTGAATTTCATCTTCTGCTCGTTGGAGCTTCTCGCGTAACTCCCGTGCTTCCTCTTGCAGCTGCTCCAACTTCTTCTGATTGTCGGTGGCTGTTTCAGCTCCCCTGCAGTCCTCACATGCCCAGTTTTCCACAATGTTCTGCTCCTTCTTAGTTTTTTGGCAGCCAAAATGATACCATCTTGCGCAAATGCTGCACCAAAGTCCTCAGTGTTTTGTTGCAGCTCCCACATTGTTCATCTGCCACGGGTTCTGGGTTCAGTTCAATTCCTCCTATCACGAGCAGTGTTAATAAAACAAACATCATAAAATAGCACTTGGAGGAAGTAAAGTTCGCATTTCTGCTGGCTTGCTACCTGCTACCCATGAGCGCCTGCCCAACTACATTCCAATCCTCGCCTACTAGACCATCCCCATGACCGCTTCTTGTTTATACCTGCCAATAACTAGCATGTTTGCTCTCCTCAAGGTCTCAGGAACAACTGGACACATTGGCTTGACGGGAAATGAATTAGCGCATTTGGCAGCAAAGTTGGCAGTCATAGCACCCAGTGTTAATGTTACCATTGCAGCTGACAATTTTAGGGTTGTTGTACGGAGAGCAGTATTTTCGGTCTGTCATGCATAGTGGTTGGCTCTCCGCAGTAACAAGCTTAGGGAAGTGAAAGACCTATCACCTGGGCAACCTTCTCACGTTCTTCTTGTCAGGAGGAGGTGCATTTGGCATGGTTGCGAACTGGACCTTGTAGTTTTACCCATAGTTACCTTTTTAATAGAGATTATGAACATGTCTGTCTGCTCTGTGGTGCTGCTCTAGTATATCTTCACACCAGTGTGGTTTTTAAATTTTTATGAACCATTAGTTTTACAATCAGGATCTAGTTTGTTTTATTTATTTGTCCTCCTTTGCTTTTAGTTTTACCTCTTTTATCCCTTTTAAGGCTTATTGTTTCATATAGGTTTTTTTACAATGATTTAAGAATGGATACTTTTTACAGTTTCATTTATGTATAATTTTAGCTCGCTTTTTATCCTTTGTGTTTTTAAACCCATTTTAGTTCTGGTCTCGTGTCCCATTTAGCTTTCTAAGGGCACTGATAACCTAGTAGTTGAACGCCATTAAATACGAGTCTTCTTCATTATCATGATATTTCATTTAACAAAGATATACTCTATTATTTAGAGTAAAGTTCTTAAGGTACCAACTACTAGTTGATATTCATTTCAATTGTAACTTTCTATCACTATAGAAAAACTTTAATAAACAAAAACTTATGCAGAATGTGGGTGATACAAATCTGAAAACTGAGTAGAGAAGCAGTAGCACTGACTCAGATACAACTTAGCTTATTCCTTTTTTTTTTTTTTTTTAGTATTTAATGCCCACATTACTAGTGCCGCTTTGTCCACCATAAGTCCCACATGCATAGCTTATCAGTTTTCACATTACTCTTCAAATACTGATTTCTGTGACTTTCCCTTACAATATTGAAGATGTTAACTAATAACTGAGACTTTTGCCCATAGCACTGTAATTTTTTCAAATTTCATTAAATATATTTCAGAAGCTGATGTTTTTTTTAAATTTAAAGGAATGAAACTACACAATTTTGTTTCATTTCTATACTTCTTTACTGCATACATAGGTAGAGAAGGCGTTGCATTCCACTAACAACATTAGACATCAAGAATTTACTTTATTTTTGAGATGCAATGACAGGATCCTTGTCCAGTCCATGAATAGATATTTTATCATGGTTTACTTCAAGAGGAAGCTGTTGGTACAGTACTATAGATTTACAGAACTGTAAAAGAACCTCCAGGTTGATAAAGAGGCCTCTGAGCAAAATGAAACAGTCTTTCATGCTCTACAAAGAATGGGATGCTGAGTAGATAAAGTGTTTTAAATAAAACACCATCTGTATTTTGGATTAAGCTACTCCCTTAGTGATATACTTTCACAGTACAGACATTGCTTCAATAACATTGGAGACCTCCACAACAGTTTACTCTTTAGTTTACCTACTAAAGTAACTGTGTAGGGTATAAACAGCATAATGTAAAGGTGTTGGATATAAAAAGAAATGCCTAAAATAACATCAAGAGTTTAATGCTTAATTGTTATTGTTAATTGGGGGTAGATCTTTTCCAAAACTTTAAAAATAGATTAAAAGTTTCTTTCCTATTAGCAAAAAATTCCTTGTACTCTGTTGTAAGTACCATATGGATCTCATATTTACACATGCTGCATTAATCTGGGTTTTCCCATATGGTATGGACTATCACATCCTATGTTATTTTTGTTAATATCATCTAAGTTTTCATTGTTTTCTTTTTCAAGATCAGCAATGTAATCTAGATAATCATGAATGCATCAAAATATTTTGCTACAAATGTTATATATATATATATATATATATATCAGACTCCAACCAAATGACAAAGTAAATTCCAACTTATACCTCCACTTTCTTTTCCTCCATAACAACAAATTGCATGACAGTATTCTCCGAAATATATTTCTGTAGTCATTTATTCTGGGAGTGTCTGAAAAGAGTAACATACTTTAGAAGAAACTTACTCTCATATGAAAGTTGCCACGTGTTGACTTTCAGGTAAGAGTTTTAATGCTTACAGCAGCTAACATGATGCATTTAAGCACTGAAATTGACCTTATTATCTAAAGCAGAGCATCTAGAACTTATGATGTCATAATGCATATCGTAAAATATTAATATTAAATATGTAAGAGAAGGGTAGCTATTAATATAACACATTGGTTTTATTCCTAATTAAGTGAACCCATGTTTTCAAAATTACTTATGGAATTGAACAAACAGAATATATAACATTATCCTGAATGATTAAGGAAGTCCTTTAGTACAAGATAACACTCAACGTCATATGAATCACCCACCCATCTATTTTGGGCAAAATAATGCCAATTTGTAGCACAGTGTATATATATAATGTAGTAAAAACATCCTATTAAAAAGATTGCTAATTTCTGTGGTTCATTGGGGTTTCAGAATCACAGACTCCTTTGCCCAGCTTTTGACGCTTAGGGGACTCTGGGACTGAAATTTGAATTTTCTATATTGCTATAGCTATTAAATTTATACTTTGTACACTTAAAAGGGTTTATATGATAAACTACTACACAACATTTTAGCATTATATCTTGTATAGTTTAGCAGGAATTAATTATTTAATTTATTCAGTATTCAAATTACTCCATGTGCATCAAAAATTAAGATATGACAGTACTTTTATTATTTTCCAAACTGTAGTTGCGGTGCCAACACTTTCAGTCTCTGGTAAAAATAAAACACAATAACTTTTAAGTAAATAATTTTTTTTTGTATTGATAAACATTGAAAAACAGTTTTTTAACTTTTTTTTTTTTTTGGTATATAATTTTTTTAAGCTGAACTTATTTATTGCTTTAGAAAACAAAGATGAAGTTGAAGTCACATGTTGTAAAACTTCTAAAGCAATATCACAAAAACTAATGTGCATGGAGCAGATAGTGTATCAAAAAATGTAAAGTTAAGAAAAATCAATTTTTCTACAAACATGCATCAAACTTTAGATTCAAGTTAGCTTAATGTCCTAAAATTGCCCTGCTGCATATGTTACACCCTTCCCTCTTTTATTTGGTAATCTCTCTCCTCAGTTTCACAACTTTCCCCTTGTGTCGAGCTGGTTTCTTCCTCTGTGATGATGCTCGTACACTGTCATAAACTCAACGGTTGTCATGTTTCTTCAAAAGTTTTTCCTGTACTGTAGAGACTGTGCTGGTGTTCATAGCAGATTTCAATTCTTTTGTATTAAATTCTGCAATTGCATTAGCTGCTGCAATTTCTATCCAAAAGCGTGATACAAAAGTAATTTTGGGGAATTTTCTCCAGATTAATAGAATGCAATGACTCATTTTGATTTTGTTTAGTCCCACGCACACATCGGGATAAAAATTCATCACATGCTACTCTCTGGTACACTGGCATTATTTTGCAGACTATCTGCAGTTTGTTTTGACTTTGAGATGGTGTCCCTTCAGCGATGCTTCTATTATAAAACACCATGATATGAGACCTTGAAGACACTTATCATGCTGTGGTTTTGTATCTGTTGACACATAGTGACTGAGGGTTGCATATATGGCTTGCTTCATTTTGGAAATATTAGGAATGTTGTTCACTATTGCCTGTATGTAGTAATGTATTACTTTGTAATTGTTGCAGTGGTAAGTGTCCCATCTCCTCGCCCTCCTAGGTTTACTCCCTTCTTCTTCCAGGCTTCCACCATTTGTCGCAGTCCACTGCCCATTCTTTTTGCAATATAGTTGACACATTCTTCTTTCTTTAGTTCAACTGTGCTGCCATATACATTTTTATTTACTAAATGGTTAAATGTTTTGGTATCACCATTTGACAGCAGAGTTGTATAGCGCATCATGCACTCTAAAACAGACTGCTTCCGAAGTATGTCTGCTGCAAAAACCTCCATTGCTGTGGATTAGCCTTCATAATTGTTATTGCACTCACCACTGGATTTGTGCCCCTCTAACAAAGCATGGAATTCAGGTGTATTTTATCCTAATTCTGAAGATGTGACTTTACACATTAGACAATACTTGGAAACACAGTATAGTCTAGCACCAATCCAGTCATAATATCTATGACAATTCCAATATTGTAATTAGAAGTAAATCCACACTTGTGCCAGGATCCATCAAAAGTTACAGCAACATCAACTACAGGATTTTCATCTAAACCTGAGTCACTATTTAAAGATTTATATGCTCTTCTGACAATTTCCCTTGATTGACATAAAACATTTTCCTTTAACTTTTTGCTATGTTCAGCCAGTATTATCATGTGTGTAGTGAATGTCCTAGAATTCATACCAGATATGTCTATTACGCAGCAAAACTTTTCTAATCCACTATGACACACATCCAAACCCAGAAAGGCATCAACAACTTTTCTGTTCACCTCAAATGGAAGTCTTTTAGCTCTGTGTGGTTCTACTCCAGGGCTGGAATAAGCTTTCCCTGGACTGAAGCCACATTCAGTGCACTTCAAAACTAATTTACCAGGAAAACGATGCCTTTCTCTCAGTTGCACTGAAAGTGAAGCTTTGCCACATTCTCCACACTGCACATTGCTCATGAGCTGGTTCAAAGAATTTGAATGTATTAAAATGTATTCACTATTTACACCTGCACTACTAGATACATTATCTACAGTTTCATTTGCAAAATTTACAATATTTATACTGGTATCTGCACTACTATTTACACTACTTGCTCTAAGCTCAGAAAATCTTGCAAACTTTTCTTCAGTTTTACTAATATTTACAACCTTCTCAATACCTGTAACAGGACAATCCATTACTGTAGGTGAAGACTCCTGTTCATTGGATTCTTTCCACCTAGCAAGACCATGTTTCTTAGCAGCTTCCTTCTTTTTAGCATTTCTGCCTAAAGGCTTTCTTCAAGGGGAAGATGTAGCATGCATTTTACAGCGTAATATATATACAAAGTTCTACACACTTAATATTACACGTTACTTGCACACAAATTACATTTCCAAGCAAAATTATACAGGGTGTATATAAATGAATATCAGGGTTTTAACTCTTTATAAAATTTATTACATTCAACTTACAGTTATAAATGATATGTCAAACAAAAAAGCAACTCAAACAGTTTTGTTTGTTGGCACTAGTGCGCATGTGCGTGCAATGTTTCTGCCGCAATCCATTAGACAGCGGTAGTAGCAAAGATGGCGACTAGTAAACAGAAAGCGTTTCGTGTTTTACAGTTTGCAAAGACCGAATTGTAGTTACTGTTCAATGTGCATTCTGTAGTAAGTTCGGTTGTGATCCTCCTAGTGATAAAAACATTCATAGATGGTATAATCAATTTGAAGATACCGGCTGCCTTTGTAAAGGGAAGAGCACGGGACGACCAGGAGTTCCTGTGTCGACTGTGTGGAAAGTTGTAAGAAAACGCTTACAGCTACGTCCTTACCGTTTACAGTTATTACAGGCTCTAAAACCGACAGACCACGGATTACATGCCAAATTCGCAAACAACATGTTGTTTCATGACGATTTTATGGATCGTGTTGTCATCAGTTTTATGCATTGCCTCCATGTTCTCCTGACCTAATGCCATGCGATTTTTACCTATGGGGCTTCATCAAGGATTATGTGTACGTGCCTCCACTACTAGCTGACTAGAAACCAGATTGAAGCAGCTGTTGCTACAATTACTGAATACACACTTATCAACGTTTGGGAAGAACTCAGCTATAGATTTGATGTGTGCCGTGTGACAAAGGGTAGTCACATTGAACATTTATAAGCTTCTTGGTAAAACTGTTTGAGTTGCTTTTTCTTTTGTCATATCATTCATAACTGTAAGTTGAATGTAATATATATAAAGAGTTAAAACCCTGATATTCATTTATATACACCCTGTACTATAAACAAACGCACATGTACTGCTAAGGAAGTCACCATTACAGTAAAGGTAAACACAGTAAGGTAGTCAAAACAATAATATACTTGCAAATATATATAAATTTGTTGCATATTAATAAAATAGTTATGTTTATAATGAAGAATTTTGTACCATATTACATCTGCGAAGAATAACAGAATGCTGAAAAACATTTCATTGGGCATGTGTTTGAATTTCTTTACACATTTAGGGATTTTATACTGAATACATAATAATAGTTCACTGACATGTCACAAGATAGCAGCACAAAGCAGTTGTACACAAGATTTGAACCGTATTTGCCAGAATGAGCAAAAAAATAATCAAATTAGGTAAACATGAAACATAAGAGTGGCTAAACAGAAAAGGGGACGTGTTAATGGCAGCACACGTGCCATTTAAATCATGCGCAAGTCCTTTAAAAATGGCGGAAATTAGAACATTTCACTGCCAACTGATGAGTGAAAGTTTGGGGAACAATTATGTCTATAAATGTAAAAATCATAAATTTCACAATTTTTGGTCATTTTTCAGTCCCAGGGTCCCTTAGGGAAACCAAATTCTTGGCTATGCTTGGCTTTCAACTACATGCTTCCAAATTTTTCCCTATGGAAGCAATCTTCAGCAAAGTGGTTTGAATAAATTGCAAGAACAAAATTATCTCCTTTTATTTCTCTATCCAAATTTTCATTTTGCTTCCTTCTTTAGGGGGACTACCAAAAACATTTAATTCAAGGTTATAATCTTACTTCATCCAAAAACTGCTTATTACAACTTTAAATACACAAATTTACGTGACCAATAAACAGTTTTTTTAAATTTGTATTCAGCTCAGAGTTAAAGACTATGTGCACAGCTTTTCCTGTGCACTGGTTTTACAGGGAAGCGAGGGCCAGGGGGAAGAAGATAGAGCCCAACTACTGTATTTGCCCAGTGTTGTCAACCAAAGAAAGTGTTTTTCTTGAGCTCCTCAGCCATTAATGTGAATAGGTTATCCAATTCACTTGAACAAGGTGAATTAATAAATGAAACACACTGCACATACATGTGCGTGAACTCTGGGATTTACAGGTCAAATGAAACCTTAGCACTGAACCACTATTTGTCAGGGTGTATAGCATACTTCATTTCTCAATGCTGTCGCCTTGCTCTTATTGAGAAATTGTGCAAAATATACAGAATGAAGACTAGGAAGCCAAGCACCCAAGTAAACAAACATATTTAGTATTCTATTTTCAAATATGTACATAACTAATTGGTAAGCACTTGGAAATGTCAAGTGGGCATTCATGCAACACTTACAAATTGAAGGTTATCTCTCTCTCCTCCTTTCGCAAATTCCTCATTAAAACCAAAGTAGCAGCAATTGTGCTATATTTCACTTTTCTATAACTGTATGAATATCTTAAAGGCATCACAGACACCATTTCTTATATTAATATACACACAGATCTGCATGAATTTAAATGCACACTTTATTCATATAACCCACAAGTCATGTAACTTTCAGATTCCACGCTGACCCCAAATGTTGTTCACATTTATATCTTGAGAAAATTTTAAAGTGCATACAGCTTAACTTTTAAAAAACCATTGTATATCAAACCCTAATACAAATTTTGTATTCAATGATGATTAACACTTAATTGGTTTTGATCTACAATTATGCATGTGCAAAACCTTGTATTGCATGATGCAGATAAACACTTACATGAACAATATCTTGTAATTTACTTTCTTGAGTATTTTCAAGGTTTTGTTTAATGAAGTACACATTTTATCTATAAATATGAGTTTTATTTCACATCAGAGCAGAGTGTTTAGACCATTTGCCTCTCAACTAGATGGGCCGAGTTTGATCTCAGGCAACTCTTATGTGGGATTTTTGGTGAACAAAGCAGCACAGGGACGGTTTTCTCTGGGTTCTCTGGTTTCCCTCACCATCGTATTCCACCACTGCTCCATCTTCATTGCACATATTATCAGTGTTATTTCCAGCAGTGCCTGTGTAGTACCACTGAGTGTTACACCATAGATATAGAGAGAATAGATAGGAAATGCCCTCGCTTTATGCATTCAAGTTGGTGAAGCAGATTTTTGTTAAGTCGCCATGTTATTATTATAAACATCTGAGATGGTTAAAGCTTTCGTGTGTTAAATATGCAACCAAAAATAAGATTTTGTGGTGTTAAATGTTCATAAAACAGTTAATTTAAAGTTTAAGTTTTAAACCACTCAATATATGTGTGGTGTTAGTTATGGTTTCTCGAATATCAGAAGCAAAACCAAGGAAAGGTAAATTTGCAGACAAAATTGGCAACCCATTGTGAGTAAGAGAAACCTCTTGCTAATTTGTCCATTAGCAGCTATCGCCAGAAATAATTACTATCAAATTATGCTTTTGATACCAGAACCATGAGAATAGGGGGCATGTTCCTCGGATACAGAATGCAATACATGAAGTGCACAGTGAAAAATGATTATAAAAAATGATTTTAATATTTTGGATAATCTCTTATAAGTGTCACCCTTTTTTTGCTCTGTACTTACAAATGATTACAAATCTTTCCCAAACATATGTGTGTGTTTACGTACATGCATCCTCTTTATGACTACCTCATACATATCTTCAGTTTTTTAAAGCAGTTTTAGTAGAGATCTCAACCAGAGATCTCTCCCCTTCCTGGGTTCTTTTACTTCAAAAACTTGAAAAAACAATTAATTTAACAGGTGTTTCATATGGTGTAGCGGTAGTGAGTATAGGCACAAGATGGCGGCTGCACACAAAATGTGCTTCGGCAAGTCCTGTGCGTTAAATTTGAGGTTTTACAGACAGAATAAATTTTGTATTGGTATTGAAAAATGTTATGTAAATATATTGCCTTAGGCTCTTCTCACATTAGTATTACAATATAAAAAAAAAAAAAGTCCTCCGCAACATATTTCTTAAAACGAAATTCATTACTTCGGTCAAGAAACCAGATTTGCATGGGCATCGGAGAACTGAGAACTTGGAAAATTGCTAGCGTCCATGGTCGAAACTATCCCTTCAGTTTTACGCTGGATCCGTAAATATCTAGCAAATAGAACACTGGTTACTAAGACCGACAGTGAAACCCTTCTCTTATGTTGAACGTTATTTAATGAATGAATGACAAGATTAAATAGCAGAATTTCATTACTCACATTTGTATATTTATCTTTCTACTGGATTTGATATACAACAAGGACGTATCTTACAAGTGCATTAAATTAAAAGTACTATTATATCATACCTGTGAAAACAAAAATCCAGACTACGTTATATCTCGCACCACTGCTTTTGTAATTACATGTTTATTCTGTAATCAATGAACGTAATTAAAATGTTGCCTTCCACAACAAATGCTAGCCGCTAGCGATCAAATCGCCATGTTGTGTTCTCTAGCAGGCTTTGGTTCATATTCTCAAACAAACATCAAAAAACATTGATTCAAACAGCATTATATGTTACGTTAAAAATGATATTAAAATTTAGAAAATAAATACGAAATTTTAAATCCAACAGTGCGAGTAACAACAGAGCTCGTTTCTTGTGTTTTTACAGGTATGGTGTATGATATAACAGTACTTCTAATAATAATAATAATGCTCTTGTAAACATCGCTATGTCGTGATGTAGGTGTATAGAGAGACATGAAAGTGAACCAGATTAGATTAGAAAGCATTCTGTAGGTTCGTTTAGGCCAGCAAGTTCCTGAACATAGAGCTCGTCAAGGAATATACCTGTATACACATGATTATATACTACCAAAATAAAAAATGTCGCCAATGCACTATACTTAATGTGCTCCATAAAATCATATGTATTTCCTTTTTTGCATACACATACAAAGAGTATAAAAAATTAGTGTATAAATAAATATAATTTCACTATGTAACACTGATGAATTTTTAGATGATAATTTTCTTATTATCAACATAACATGCGGCTGTTAAACACTACCAAAAAAAAAAAAAAGAATTGACATAATAATTATTATTAGTTATTATATAAAACTAAAATATGATTGTTGTATTATGTATACTCATAAGTGCATTCATGTCAACAATTTACAATACATATTTACAAATATGTTATAGTATTGACAATGCCAAAATGCAAAATTGACAATATGTACTAGAGTGTAAAATATGTGATCTGGGTTTACAGATCTTGTGTCATTTCTAAATACTAAAAAATGTATATGACGCATTCAGCAAGTGAAGGCATGCAGCAGTTTGTCGCCCTCCGTGGTGTAATGGTTACCATGCTGACTTCATATATCCAAGGTCGCGGGTTCAAACTCGGCGGAGGACGATGGATTTTTTTGGGCATAAAAATCCTTAGCATGGCTTCCTTTTCGGAAGGGAAGTAAAGCTGTGGGTCCAGTGTCAAGCCTGATAAGAGAGGCCTCTGAGCAAAATTAAGCGATCTTTCACTCCCAATATAGAATGGGACGCTGAAAACCAAAGCAGTTAGAGCGTCCATAAATAAAAGGCCATTTGCTTTTCTTTTTTTCATGCAGCAGTTTAATTTGAGTAAAAAACACACACTAATATGCACAAAACGCAATACATTATAATACTTATAAAAACATTGATTATTACAGTATTGTGAGATTTGTCACTTAATTATTCATCTGTTGTGTAAAATGATTTATTACATAGGTACTCTTTAAGAGAAGCCTTAATAGTCCTGAACTGACCAAATTTTTCTTTGAGATTACTGGGGAGGGCATTAAATATCTTGATTGTTTCATAATATACAAAGATTAGCATTGGGATGTCGATTAACTGCATAGAATTTTAAAATGGATAATATCTAAACACAAGATAAGGTGAGTGATTTTGCCAAAAACACAGACATTAATAATGTCGAAAAATAGAACATGTGCTTTTAATATAACATAAACATTTGTTTAAAACCAATGTGTGAATGTAAATTGCATAAAGCATATTCTGAAATATATATAAGAAATTTGGAATGAAATATAGAAAAACTATCATTTTTGCCCTTAAGTTAATTTGCATGGAGGTCTGGGTTCGATTCCTGTTTGAATTGGTGAATTTTTCAGTAGGTAGAATTATTCCCTATCACTCACCGAGTACAGAAGTATGCATGTGAGAATCAATGTGCTGTGTTTGAAAATGGAAGTAATTGAAACAACCAACATTAAGGAACCTACAGAGTTTATATAAAAATGTATGTGCCACAATCACATGACTTTCTCAAGACATACTATCATTTGTTTTTATTTAGCTTTTGGAAACTACTTCTACAAAAGGTTATTTTTCTTTCTATTTCCTGTTAATTAAAATAAAGCTCTACAGAAAAATATTAATGCACTTTTTGATGTATGCAGTAGCAGCTTGTGGCTAAAATGATTGATGTTGCTAGTGGTTAATGAGTATCATGTCATCATTATTATCATCATCACCAACACAATCATCATCGGTAATGGTGTGTAAGAGGTACTATTGTCTGCTAGCAAGTGTGACTTCAGCAGTGCCAACCCAAGAAGTATTCATATGCTGAATGCAAACCAAAACCATAAATACTAGACTAACTATTAACGGTCGCCCTCCGTGGTGTAATGGTTACCATGCAACTTCATATACCCAAGGTTGACGGTTCAAACCTGGCAGAGGACGATGGATTCTTTTGGGTGTAAAAATCCTTAGCATGGCTTCCTTGGAAGGGGAAGTAAAGCCTGGGTCCCGTGTCATAGATTTACAGCATGTAAAAGAACCTCAAGCCTGATAGAGAGGCCTCTGAGCAAAATTAAGTCATCTTTCATGCCCAGTTTGGAATGGGACACTTAGAACCACAGCAGTTAAGGAGCATCCATATATAACACACCATTTACATTCAGCTATTAACCAAAGTGAACATAAAGTACATATTAATAAGAAAAAAATCCACTATATCTCAAAGTAAAGAAACTAATATATAAATAATCAATACAAATTGTAAGAGCTTTGGAAGCTTTTTCGTATAGTGTTTAACGCCCCCTTTTACTACCAGGCGATGACGTTGATGATACATGGAATAAAGATGGAGCACTGGTGGAATGCAATGGCAGGTAAACCGGAGAACCTGTAGAAAACCCATTCCTGCGCCAGTTTATCCACCACAAATCTCAAACGCAGTCGCTTGGAATCGAACCTGGGCCATCTAGGTGAGAGGTTAGTGGCTCGGCTATGGTGCGGCCAGCTTTTGGAGTGATGTACCTATGCAACACTTCAACAACTTACAAAACAACATGTCTGCATTTTATAAATTTACAGGAGAATTTTACATTTCACATTAAATATATAACGGCTTGCCTACTTGTTTTATTTATTAAATATTTAATAGAGTTAATCATTATCATTATCTGTGAACAGTGAAAGTAGGTAGCTAGGTATTTCTTTTCCTGCCAGACATAGGTACTCAGTTTAACAATTTTACGGCACAAAAACCAACTTAGCCCCATGTGGTGTGATCACATACTTTCACGGAAGAATACATTCTGATTTGTTTACATTGCTGTTGAGGTAAGGACAGACAGATTGTTGGCATATTTATATTTCTTGTGTGGTAGTTTGTATATAGCCGTCTTAAGTGTAATCATGTTTATAACTATTGTCAGTACGCTTAGATAAAACAAATAATAATATTAGTTTATTGATTCTTTATATCAAATTACAGATGTGTAGAACTTATCAATTTACAAAAAATTAAACTTATTTAGAAAGTTGTTGAAATATGTTAATCACAGTTTATAAATATCCTGTTAGTCTTGCATTTTATAATTAGTTTATTGCATAAAAACCTTTAATAATTTAAGTATCCTCTTAATTTATTTTTTAATATACTACCTTTACACAGTTTTAAACATTTAGATAGTTTGTTGTAATAATAGACCCCAGCAACATATGGATCTTTTATACTGAATTTGTTAATATAGCTTCTGTTTGGTATCATGCTGGTATATTTCCTCATTACCATATGAATTTAATCTTGAGCAAGCAAGTAGTAAGATGCTATATAAATATGTGTAAATATAAATATAAGCAGTAAACAATTTATTTTCTGTGAATATTTCCTCACAACCTTGTTTCCTTGCTAACTTGTACATTATTCTTATATATCTGTTTTGCAATATGCATATTCTTTTCAGGTGGGGGTCTGCACAAGAATCTGATACTTCAACACATACGCTTTATATGAATAGATTACTCCATACTAAACCGTTTTTAATAAGCTATTATCTACATGTTTAGAAAGATAACTCGTGAATTACATAGCTGTATATGCTCGTAGGCTTTCACAGCCAATGTTATTATTGGTAAAATATAACATATCCGGGCTTGTAGGCTGTGGTCGAATATTAAAATTATTAAAATAATTAAAACTTGATGTTTCATTCCCGACTGTGGAGGACATCTTCAGAATGAACCTGGGCAGGAATGGCTAGCGGCTGCAGATTCATGGAGCAGAGGTCGGCAATATATACTACTGAGGTAGTGGGAGGGGAGTGATTTGACTGCTGTGTTCTGATTGGCTGTTGTGTTGGCTGGTGCGAAGGTGCTGTAAGGCAGGAATCCAGGTCTGGTTTAGCTTAAATCCATCTTCTCTATTAAAATTATTGGGATGTTTGTATATTTCTATGGATTCTCTGACCATTCTGGGGTAGTAGCATTTGGTATTTGCGAGGACTTCTGTTTTTTCAAATAATATATCATGTTTGTCTAAGACCAGGGCATGAACTGCAATGGCAGCTTTGTCTGTATGGCCAAGGCGACAACATCTTTTGTGTTTGGCGAAGCGAAACGAAGCATAAAATCCACAGAAGAGAGAATGACAGGAGACAACACAAATTTATGTGTGTGGTGGGAGGAGTGCAATGTGCAAGTAAACCTCTCTCTTTCTCTTTATCCATTACATTAGAACACAGTGTAAGATACAAACCCGATGTGCAAGGAAAGTCTCTAATTTTATTTTAGTGTCAGATAGAAATATTTTTTCCAAGGAGAGTGCTTATAATCCCTCTCGGTCCATTAACAGCTAACTAAATATAGAAAATCTGTTGCATGCATAATCACCATAGCGCTAATCTTTATCAATTCCAGGCACTGGTGACCTTAGAAGTAGCGTGCCCTTAAACACCTTTTATCATCATTTATCAATTCCCTAGTGCTTCACCAGTGCCATATCTGCCAAGTTTGATACTTATGCTACATAGGGTTTGGAGAACATACACTGCGTGAGCCTCCCTCCCAGGGGCCTACTACGGTAGGTGCGGGTTTGGCATAGGCGGATGTTCCCGAGCTACTCAGCGCCATCTCATCATCTCTATCGCCCCCACCTGAACCAAGTTTTGTGTAAGTGTGTGTGTGTGTACACGTATTCGTTGTTTTGTGTGTTATTGTTAGTGCAAGTACACTTGCCTCATCTTCCTCTTCTAGGCTTATTCCTTATGTATTTAGTTTTAAGGCTTTAGATTTATTAACTCCTGCCTCACCAACACGGATCTTTCTTCTATATCCATGTTTCCTGTCCCACGGTTCCAGCGTGGCCAATCTCTCTGACCAGGGTGTGTGTCAGGCGCACCGTCTCCATGGCAAACGTAATGGTGAGTCGGTTGCATTACGAACAGTCTTCCTAACCTTTCGACGCTACATGTAAACGTTGCAGCCAAACTGCCCAGGGAGAAACTGCTTGTGCTCGAGACTTGTTGCATCCATTGTAAAGGGAACCATCCATCTAGCTCTCGGCAATGTCCACGTTTTCTCAAGGAAAAGACCTTCCAGGAGCTGCGAGTTAAGGAACGCCTGACTTTTCCGGAAGCCAGGCGTCGTTTCCAACATCTGTAGCCTGCTACCATCTCAAGCTACGCCTCAGCGCTCCGCCGCCCTCCTGCTTCCTTAGTGGCACTACAAACCGTGCCCATAGCCGACGCATGTACTGAAACAGAACAGACGCTGACCTCAATAACTTCGCAGTCTTCAGCATCTATTGCTCACACTGCCTCAAGTTCTAATTCACCTGAACCTGATTGTAAGCCGTTAGTTAGACCTACATCACCTTTCGCTGCTCCTCATGAGGGCAGTCACAAAAAACTCAAGGCCACCGATAAACCCTCCAAGTCCCGTTTTCGTTTTACGGATCCCGAACATCAGTGGCTACTGACGATGAAATTGGCTATACTATTGTGGGTCCTCCCCCCAAGGGCCTACTTCGGTAGGTACGGGTTTGGCGTACCTGGGGGTTCCCGAGCCAGTCACCGCTACCTCACCCTGCCCATCGTCCTCCACTGTTGCCATGTCTTTTTTATGTTTTTGTTTCTTTCGTTTGTTTGCCTTATCACCCTTCAAGGATTATGGCGATTATTGGTTTTAAGACCTTAGGATAATTACTCCCCAGGGGCTCACTTTCTGTGGGTACGGGTTTGGCGTTCCCGAGGTGCCCAGGCCTTTCACCCTCATTGTCATTCGCTCATTGACATCTGTCACAGCCACGTTAGTAACCAATCCATGTGACATCTTTACATTCCCGATTATGATAGCTTCTTCCTCTTCAAGGTTTATTAGCTTCTTAGGTTTAAGGTCATTAGGTTTATGAACTCCTGTCTCACCAACAAGCATCTTTCCTATCTCCGTGGTTCCTGGCCCACGGTTTCGGCGCAGCTTTCAACTTGTGTGCTCTCCGGAGGTCTCAAATGTGAAGGTTGAGTGTACCCTCCTCACTACTCCTTTCGTGCGACACTAGGTGCGGAGCCGTTCCGACGTCATGTACACCCACGTAGCTCCATGGAGCCGGGTCCCCGTGAGCAACTCGGCGGCCGTGAATAGCAGGGTTGATCGGGGGGACCCGACGTGTTACCGCTTTCTGGGGCCCGATGTAATCAACCACAAGTCCCCTGAATCCGCGCTGATCCCGTTGAGGCAGCGTGGCCTATAGTGGGGGACCACTGGCGGTTATTCCAGTGGTAGGGGCATAAAGGGGTGCTCCAGGTCTTCACAGACCGGAAGATTTAGTTGTGTTTTCTCTTTTATCCCCCGGATGGCAGGCTGACGCCGACGGTTCCGGAAGAGGGACTATACCATTATGGCTCCTCTGCGCTTACCCTCTTCAATGCGAGACAGATTATGAAGGATGTCAGTCCCTTTTATATTAAAAAAGAACTGGACAGGATTTGCGGAAAGGTGACCAATGCCACAAGATGTAGAAACGGCACACTGTTGATTGAGAGAGCCACACCTGACCAACAGGCCAAGTTAATGAGTGCTTCTCTTTTGGGTTCTTACCCTATTATGGTAGAGAAGTACAAATCGTTGAATGGTAGCCGTGGTGTAGTGACGACCGCTAGTTTGAGCGGCTTACCAAACGACGACTTCGTGAATTGCCTTTCTGACCAAGCCGTTATCAGTGCGTACAGATTAATTGGCAAACGGGACGACAAGCCGTTCCCATTCCTTACGGTCTTTTTGACTTTTGAGCGGACTGAAATTCCGGCTTTTATCATGTGTGGCTATGAAGGAGCACCCGTGCGCCCATATATCCCAAACCCGATACGCTGTTACCGCTGCCAGAAATTCGGCCATACGCAACAACGCCGTACCAATTCACCGGTTTCTGCTCAGTGTGGGCAAAAAGCACACGATGGATCAGTATGCGCCCAAGGCCCACCTGTGTCAACTGTGGAGAGGCGCATACATCAAATTGTAAGGAGTGTCAGCGTTTCCTGAGGAGAAGACGAACCAGGGTCAAAGGGCACTTAACTTTTCAAGCGGCACGGAAGCGCTATTTAGAGCTTAATCCGACCACTACTTTGAATTTTTCTGCTGCTGTCCGCCAACCAGTGCAGAAGCAGGATGCGATTATTCAGACCATCCCTAGTGTTCGTTCCCGTGTGTCTAAAGGTGTACAGACCAATTTCTCCTCCAATAACGTTACGTTTCCAAAGACCACTTCTATGTCATCTCCCTCTTCTGCCCCTCTTCCTGATTGCACGACACACAAGTCGCCCAATCGTCGCCCTAAAAGTCGTTCGCGTTCTCCTAACCGCACCCGAACGACTTTTTCGGTCACAGATTATAGTGATGGCCAACCAGAAACATTGCCAGCTGGCGGCCACACTCGCCTGAGTCGTAGCCCCACCAAAAAGAAAACGATAAAACTCCGGCAAACCCTCCCGGTCACCTAATGATTCGATACCTTACCGGCGAGCGCCTTCTGAAAACAAGCCTTCGTACTGTCCTTGTTATGCTTCTCCTTCAGTGGACCCCCCAGGGGCCTAGGGGCCTACTACGGTAGGTACGGGTTTGGCGCACCCGGGGGTTCCCGAGCCACTTGCAACCATATCATTCTTCCCATCGCCATCCACTGGGCCACCTTTTGTGTTTCTGTCTGCGCATTTCTTTGTGTTCTTGTGGGTGCGAGTTTACTCGCGTCATCTTCTTCCTCTTCTAGGCTTATACCCTATATAGTTAATTTTAAGGCTTTACTTTTATTAACTCCTGCCTCACCAACAGGGATCTTTCTTCTATCTTCGTGGTTCCTGTCCCACGGTTCCAGCGCGGCTTTCAACTTGTATGCTCTTCGGAGGTCTCAGGCGTGACGGTTGAGTGGACCCTTGACACTGCCCCTATGTGTAAGCCTTAGGTGCGGAGCTCGTCCATACCGATATGTACACCCACGTAGCTTCTCTGGGAGTCCGGCCCGTGCTAATCTCCCGACGAGCGCAGGTCTTCGGATTAGAATCACGGGCCGGATGTGTTACCGCTATCGGAAACCCGGTGTAATCAACCACAAGTCTCCTGAATCCATGGATGTGTCATTACACACCATGGCCTAAAGTGGGGGGGCACAAGTGGTTATACCTGTGGTAGGGGCATATAGCCGGGTTGTGCATGGTGGAGGGCTTACTCGTATGGACCAGCAGTGGAGGTTGGAGGGTAACTCCTGCTACGTACTCCGTGAGATCGGTCTGGGAGAGATTCTCCCTTTTCCCCGGATGGCAGGCTGACGCCGACAGTACCGGAAGGGGGCCTTTTTATAATGATCCCTTCGCTTAAAACCGCCCTTTTTGACAAATTTTTGGTGATGACCTTGGCTTGTAATTCAAATGCGAGACCTTAACCGATTTTACATCCAACGTGAACCGAACAGGATATGTGGCAAACTGAACAATGCAACCAGGACTAGAGACGGTACGTTGTTAGTCGAAACCAGGATCGAAGACCAGTCCAGAAAGCTCTTGAAAGCCGGTTTATTGGGTTCCTACCCAATAACGTTGGCACCACACAAATCGTTGAATACCTGTAAAGGCGTGGTGATTACCTCATGCGTAGACGGCCTTTCCGACGCTGAAATTGTCGCTAATATCTCCAACCAGGGTGTGTGTCAGGCCTACCGTCTTCTTGGGAAACGTATTGGTGAGTCGGTTGCGTTAAGGACAGTCTTCCTAACTTTCAAAGGCAGCAACTTGCCTGAGGCACTCTACTGTGGATGCGAACGCGCTGCTGTGAGGCCGTATATACCGCACCCTATGCGTTGTTTCCGCTGTCAGAAGTTTGGTCACACCCAAAGCCGGTGCACTTTCCACGCTACATGCGAACGTTGTGGCCAAGCTGCCCACGGAGAAACTACTTGTGCTCGAGACCCTTGTTGCGTTCATTGTAAAGAGACCCATCCATCTAGCTCGCGGCAATGTCCACGTTTTCTTGAGGAAAAGGCCATCCAGAAGCTCCGATTTAAGGAACGCCTGACTTTTCCGGAAGCCAGGCGTCGCTTGTAACAGCTGCAGCCTGCGACCATCTCAGGCTATGCATCAGCTCTCCACCGCACTCCTGTTTCCTCAGTGGCACTACAAACCGTGCCTGTAGCCGCCATGTGTACTCAAATAGAACAAGCTCCGACCACAATAACCTCGTCAACATCCACAGCACCCACTGCCTCAAGTTCTATTTCTCCAGAACCTGCTCGTAAGCCGCTAGTTAGACCGACACCATCTGTCGGTGCTCCTCACGAGCGTAGTCGTAAGAAACTAAAGGCCGCTGATAAACATTTTAAGTCCCGTTCTCGTTCTACGAGCCGTAGGGGATCTTCCGCATCCCGAACATCAGCGGATAGCGCCGACGAAGGTGGCTATACTCTTGTGGGTCAAAAATGTGCAGAGAACAAGAGACGTCCACGTTAACTGCATCTACTTCGTTTATGCCAGTCGTTTGCTTCCCAGCTGCAAACTCATAGTTTGATTCATCGATAACCTTTCCCGCCTCTAACTGTGTTCCATGGTTCTCCTGACGTGGAATATCCGCGGTGTGCGTACTCATAGGGCCGAATTGCAGCTGTTACTATGGTCCTATATTCTTGTAGTTCTGTGTTTGCAGGAGACAAAACTTCGCCCCCACGATGTCTTTGCCCTGCACCAATACCTTCCTGTGCGGTTTGATGTTACACCGGAGGAGGGCTCTCCTGCTCATGGGGGTGTTATGATCCTAACGCGCAATGACATCTGCGGTCAGCCGGTCTCACTTACCACTACCTTGCAAGCTGTTGCTATCCGACTTACTCTTCCTGGTTTCTGCTTCACTGTATGTAATGTCTACGTTCCGCCTTCATCTTTCCTCTCCGCCACTGACATGGTCCATCTTTTGTCTCAGTTGCCGGCACCTTTTCTTCTTCGTTTGGGTGCTTTTAATGCCCACCATCCCCTATGGGGTTCTCCTAGGGCCTGCGCGCGGGGGACTATTCTTGCTGAGATTTTCCTTCAATCTAATCTCTCTGTTCTGAACACCGGTGAACCTACTTTCATTTCCGATTCTTCTGCCACGCTCTCCCACCTGGACCTTTCTGTTTGCTCTGCACAGCTTGCTCAGCGTTTTCAGTGGAAGGTAGTATCAGACACTCATTCCAGTAATCATTGCCCTTGTGTCATTACTCTGCTATCACACCACATTTCCTCCTCACGTGCGATTTCTTGGCAGCTGTCTAAGTCGAATTGGGCTCTCTTTTCCGCTCTGGCTGTTTTCAGCGACCGCCTGTTCGACTCCGCTGACCACATGGTCGAACATTTCAACTCTGTCGTGACCTCCGCTGCCGAGCAGTACATCCCGCGGCCGCCTTACTACCCTAGACGCTTACCGGTCCCTTGGTGGACTACAGAGTGCCACGATACTATTCGTGATCGCAGGAGGGCTCTTCGGGTATTTCGCCATCACCCTACTTTGGAGCATTTGATCAATTTTAAACAAACACGCGCCCGGACACGGCGCATTATTCGAGATAGCTTCCTGGGCTTCGTTTGTTGAAACATTCAGTCGCACAACACCTTCATCTGTTGTGTGGGAGAAGCTCCGCCCTGTTGCCGGTAAGCAGACTGGCACTTCCATTCCGGGGCTTCTCGTGGGAACTGACACCGTCGTTGACCCGGATGCTATTGTAGATGCCCTTGGTAGCACGTTAGCAACTGCGTCTAGCTCCACCAATTATCACCCAGCGTTTCGTGCTATCAAGGCGGACTTGGAGTCTCAGAGTCTCTCTTTCCGGTCCTTGGATTCCGAGTGCTATAACTCGGATTTTAGCATGCGGGAGCTGGATGCCTGTTAAGCATCCTCTCGACACTCCACTCCAGGACCCGATGGTCTCCATATCGCCATGCTACAGAACCTCTCTTCTGACAGTAAGCAATATCTCCTGAACCTGTACAACCTCGTTAGGC
The DNA here is from genome assembly GCA_030762935.1 of Hymenopus coronatus. Taxonomy (NCBI): domain Eukaryota; kingdom Metazoa; phylum Arthropoda; class Insecta; order Mantodea; family Hymenopodidae; genus Hymenopus; species Hymenopus coronatus. The sequence goes on from CM060899.1 coordinate 7,791,346, forward strand.
GTGAGGGTGTGTTTCCTACACCTTGGCGCGAAGCCACCGTTGTTCCCATCTTAAAACCGGGGAAGGACCGTAGTCTTCCTCCCAGTTACCGTCCTATCTCCCTCACCAGGGCGGTTTGTAAGGTGATGGAGCGTATGATCAATGGGCGGTTACGATGGTGGCTCGAGTCCGAGAAACTTCTGAGCAACATACAGTGCAGCTTTCGCCGATACCGCTCCACGACTGACCACCTTGTATCTATCTCGACTCACATCCTGAATGGTTTTCTTCGGAAGTGTCAAACTGTGGCCAAATTTTTTGATCTGGAGAAAGTTTATGACACTTGCTGGAGGGCTGGCTTACTGCGTACCTTCCATAGTTGGGGCTGCCGTGGCCGCCTTCCAGTGTTCCTCCGGGAGTTCATGAAGGACCGGGTGTTTCGTGTGCCTGTGGGCTCTGTTTGCTCTCGTGTTTTAGTCAGGAGAACGGAGTGCCTCAAGGGTCAGTACTCAGCGTCACTCCCTTCGCTGTCAATCCCATTGTCGAATGTGTTCCTGCTGGTATCTCCTCCTCCTTATTTGTGGACGATTTTGCAATTTATTGCAGTTCTCGGCGCACGTGCCTTTTGGAGCGTCGCCTACAGGCATGTCTTGACCGTCTACATGCTTGGAGTGTCACAAATGGCTTCCGGTTTTCTTCCGAGAAGACAGTTTGTGTCAACTTCTGGCGTCGGAAACCATACCGCCTTCTCTACATCTTGGACCGAACCGCTGCCCTTCGCCGAAACTGTGAAGTTTCTTGGCTTGGTATTCGACAGGAAGCTTAGCTGGTTGTCCAATGTATCTTCTCTGAAGGCTAGATGTGATCGTGCACTTAATATTTTACGTGTTTTATGTGGCACATCCTGGGGAGCAGATCGCACCGTGCTATTACAGCTTTACCGTTCGCTTGTTCGGTCTAAACTGGATTACTGGTGCATTGTATACTCTTCGGCTTGTCCTTCGGTTTTACGATGTTTAAACCCAGTGCACCATCGCGGGATTCGTCTGACGCTGGGTGCGTTTCCGACTAGCCCAGTTATTAGTTTGTCTGCGGAGGCTGCTGAACCTCCGCTGTCTCATAGGCGTGATCTGCTTCTTTGCAACTATGCTACCCGCCTCTTTGCCTTGCCAGATGACCCGTCTTCAAGTTATTCTTTGACGAGTCTCTTGACCGTCAATATGCTGTCAGCGCGGTTGCCTTGCTTCCCGCAGGAGTTCGTTTTCGCCTGCTTCTTCGGCTCTTGGATGTTCGCCTACCACCTGTGTTTCCACGGGGGGGGGGGGCAATGTTCCTTCCCCCCTTGGTTACGTTGCGACACCCAGTTCCACCTTGGGTTGGCATCCATGCCGAAATCAACGACTCCACCTTCAGTCTTCCGCTCCGCATTTTTATAGCTGCAGGCTAGGTTTCGCAACCATTGGTTTATTTATACGGATGGTTCCAAGGAAGACCGTGGTGTGGGATGTGCTTTCGTTTTTAATTCGCGGAGTTATACATTTCATCTTTTGGGGCAATGGTCGATTTTTACCGCCGAACTTTTCAGTATCTATCAGGCTCTTCATTTTGTCCGGGGACAGGATTTAAGGCAGTTTGTTATTTGTAGCGACTCCCTCAGTGCACTACAGGACCTGCGTGAGCTGGATCCATGCCATCTGTTGATACAGCGTGTACAGGATCACCTGCAATTGCTCGCTGACGCTGGCGTCAGCGTGTCTTTTGTTTGGGTTCCTGGTCACGTAGTTGTGAGCGGAAACGAACAAGCGGACACAAATGCCAAGTCTGCAGTTTTATTGCCTAAAATTTCTAGCACGACCGTTCCTCCAGATGATGTTCGTGTTCACCTGCACCGGGCCATTCTTTCGCTCTGGTTCGCGGAATGGTCCGGGATGCGTTACAACAAGCTGAGATCGGTCAAATCCCTTTCTGTCCCCTGGCCTACTTCCTCGCGTGCAAGTCGCCGCGATGAGGTGGTTTTACCGTGACTGCGTATCGGGTATGCCTGTTTTAGCTACCAGCATCTTTTACGTAGGGAACGCACACCCCATTGTGCTTCTTGTAACGAGCCTTGACGGTGCGTCATCTTTTATTGGAGTGCCACCTTTTTACTGTGCATCGTGCGTCCCTGTGTCTGCCTACTGACATCCCCACCCTTCTGGGCGACAACCCTGGTTTTTGGGACTGACTGTTATTTTCTCTCCCGATGCCAGATGTGGAGTAGGTTTTAATTTTATCTTGGGGTTTTACCTTTTTACCGAGATGTGTTTGTAGTCCCTCGGTTTTAGTCTGGCTTTGGTAGCCCTTTTATGCTCTCACTGGTTTTAACCCTTATGTGGTACTCCTGTTTTAATTGTTTTATGTCTTTTAATTTTTAGCTCTTTTATTTACTCTAGGGCGCTAATAAGCTATGCAATTGTACGCCCTAAAGCCATACTACTATTACTGCTACTACTACTTGCCATGTACATCATCTAGCTGGAAACTTCAGTATTTAAGAGATTGCTGCACTCTGCAAACATTTCACCTACATCTCTTAATCAGCCAATCAAACAAATATGCTGTGTGAATATTTTATTTCCTGTACTATAGTATGAGATAACTTTCATCACTTCCCTTCTCTGCTTGTATATTGCAGAATAATTTATCTTTTGTTTGCTTCCTTGCTAATTGTTTCAAGTTTTTGATATTTAATTCAATTAATGATTATTTTTTATCTCCGCAGACTTGGTACTGAAATTTTGGAAAACTGCAATCAACTGTAGCAGATGTGAAATGGATATCAAAACAGTTATTAAGCAAGAAATTTCTTTCTCAGAAGATATTTCACAGACAGAGAAAGAAAGTTTCTCAATAGATGTTCCAATAAAGTTCAACAGTGATGCTACTGTCTGCAACAAAGTATGCAAAACAGAAATCAAAGAAGAGTTTGTTGATTCGGATTTTAGTCCACAAAATGATAGGCAGCATCTTTTTCAGAATGTTGTAATGGTCAAACAATGTCACAACTACTTTGAAATGGAAACCGAAAAAGAAATGAATGAAGCATGTTATGCCTCACAAAATGAGGGACAGCTTTTTTCTGAAGCTCCTGCAGGAGCAGTTAATCCGTGCAACAAAGATACTGAACTGCACCCCAAGGCAAAAATAAAAGAAAAATTTCATTGGTTGGAAATGCCGTGTTTTGATGATGCAAACAAGGTTAGTTTTGCTACTATACAAAGTAAACTATTGTTTAGTAATTGTGCCCGAATCAAGGAACTACAGTTTTGTAGAGAACAAAATTATTGCTTAGTATGCAAAGAATATTTTGGATGTTCTATTTCAAAATGATATATCTTGCAACTTGAATACCTCATAATTTTAGCAGTAATAGAAAGGTAATAGCAGATGCATTACATACCCTCAACCTAATTCTGAGTTTAGTGTAATGGTGTGAGCTGGGGGCAGAGTAACCTGTCAGATCAAGCAAACTGATACCAAAAGTGTTATATAGAATATATGACCAGGAACAGCTTGTTATTGGTGTAGCGCTTTTTTATATCATCTGAGAGTAGCTAGGGACAGAGTTATCTGTCTAGCAAAGTGATGTCAATAGTGTTATACAAGTATATATGATCAGGAACAGCTTGCTATTGGTGTAGCTGGTTTGTTATATAATCTGAGATTATGTTCAGACATATTTCATATATTTCCTTATTCTTTTAGAAAAACAAAATTTGAAACTCTCAGTTGTGTAGAGTTTAAGAGTTGTGTAATAATTTGCTTCACACATTCCATTCTTCACCCCTGCAGACTTCAGATTTTATTAGCAGTCTGCTACTGAAAGTAGGAGAGATGTTAGGCTTCCTTGTGATGTATGTGGTCCTTGTGTATGTTTATAAAAGAAAGAAATATGATCTCAGCACCAATGAGAAGTTAAGTGCCGTGTTTTATTTTGTATGGTGCTGTAATATGTCCCTGGTTTTATTCTGCAGTGGCAAAATTGAGTTAGAAGTAATTTTCACTTTGGTTGTTGTTCACTTCAGGAATTACTATTACATAAAAAACTTGTTTAAGTGTAAAGCATCAACTTCAAGTTTTATCAATTAGCATCCATTAACCTGGTAGGTCATATCTGATGGAGAATACAGTGAGTTAAATGATGCTCAAATGAGCCCAATACCATAGAGTTTACAGTTAGTTACCCAACATCAAGTCAGGATAAGGGAAATCCCAGTAAAAACCTTATCTGGGTAACTCTCCCTAACCAGCATTCAACCTTGGGAGCTCTTGAATGTGAGGCTGACATGCTACCACCAGACTACAGAGGTGGGCATGCTTTTATTTATCTTTTAATACTTTACATTTTAAAATACAAATGGTTCACTTATCTCCTAAAAGATTCTGTGGATGTATAATGGAAATCTGGCAATGGAACTCAAATGAGAATATGTTTTCTATTAAATGAAAACAAATGCCTTCAGATACTTTTAAGTTGTACTAAACAGATTTCAGTAGAAGTATAATTTTCTTTACAGTTTTTAGGTTATTTATGCCTTATAATAAAATTGTTATAAAGTCGTTATTGGAGCTAGTGGTTTTATCATCTCTGAATAATGTATTGTAAAGTGTTAATATTCACTTTTGGACTTTTAACAAACAAGTCTCTCTGTAATAACTCTGATTATTCTAATTGTGTTGGGATTACAATAGAAATGTTCAGTCGACAGATGATCTTTTTCAGTCACAAATAATGTCTGTAAGAAATCTGAATTTTTTTAAATAGAACATGTTCATTAAAATGTTTACTCTCATACTTATCTGAAAAAGAAATAATTAAATAACATTGTTGTAATTTACATGTAAATTCCATGCTGTGGGACACTGAAAGTGTTACATAGCCTTTTTATAATCCATGCAGTGTTGCCACATATCCACATGTTCCAGTTTTATGGACCCCAATTTGGTCACTTATTTGCATCTTTAAATATTTTAAAGCACATAATTATGTTGCAGGACTGGGTGGATGAGGGCTCACCTTCAATCGAGTCAATAAGGTAAGACATTTAGATTACAGTGTACTCCTAACTTATCCATACTTTCATCTTCTCGTCCATATTCTTTGTTAATGTTCTTCAGATATAACCAGTGTAGTGCAGTTCCTTCTCCAAGTTGTGTCAGTAGTGGTCCCCTCATTAACAAAATGTAATAATGTAACTAAAGTCTTTATTTCAATAGCTGATGAGAATTTTCATTCACCTCACTTCGATTTAATTACATCTGTTGAAACATGAGGTATCTTATAAATTAACCATGTAGGTGTTCACTTGTCCATCAGGTGCAACTATGTAAGCACTCTTAGTGCATCTGCCATAACTCAGCATGACAAGAGGAATGACCTGGATATGCACTTTGGGGTTGTAGTTCCACTTCTGCCTCCACAGGACTATTAGTAGGCTAGTATCTAAGGTGTATCACAGCCTCTTCCCTTGGGACAGTTTCTGGATACAGTTGGCAACCTCATTAATCCTGCTCACCATGTGGTATGGCACATACACTGTTCCCTCCTCTGGACTGCTACTGGACTAGGATCTAAGTATATCACAGCCTCTTTCCTCATGAGACTTTGGATACAGTAGGTCACAACATTAATCTTCTTCACTGCGAGGAAATATGTAGTCACAGTCTTCCCTCCTCAGTACTGCTAATGGACTAGGATCTAAGTATATCACAGCCTCTTTCCTCATGATAGCCTTTGGGATACAGTAGGTCACAACATTAATCCTCTTCACTGAGAGGAAATACGTAGTCAAACTCTTTCCTCCTCGGGACTGCTACTGGGCTAGGATCTAAGTATATCACAGCCTCTTTCCTCATGATAGCCTTTGGATACAGTAGGTCACAACATTAATCCTCTTCACTGAGAGGAAATACGTAGTCAAACTCTTTCCTCCTCGGGACTGCTACTGGACTAGGATCTAAGTATATCACAGCCTCTTTCCTCATGATAGCCTTTGGATACAGTAGGTTACAACATTAATCCTCTTCACTGAGAGGAAATACGTAGTCACAGTCTTCCCTCCTCAGGACTGCTACTGGACTAGGATCTAAGTATATCACAGCCTCTTTCCTCATGATAGCCTTTGGATACAGTAGGTTACAACATTAATCCTCTTCACTGAGAGGAAATATGTAGTCAAACTCTTTCCTCCTCAGGAGTGCTACTGGACTAGGATCTAAGTATATCACAGCCTCTTTCCTCATGATAGCCTTTGGATACAGTAGGTCACAACATTATTCCTCTTTACTGAGAGGAAATACATAGTCAAACTCTTTCCTCCTCAGGACTGCTACTGGACTAGGATCTAAGTATATCACAGCCTCTTTCCTCATGATAGCCTTTGGATACAGTAGGTCACAACATTAATCCTCTTCACTGAGAGGAAATACGTAGTCAAACACTTTCCTCCTCAGGACTGCTACTGGACTAGGATCTAAGTATATCACAGCCTCTTTCCTCATGATAGCCTTTGGATACAGTAGGTCACAACATTAATCCTCTTCACTGAGAGGAAATAGGTAGTCAAACTCTTTCCTCCTCAGGACTGCTACTGGGCTAGGATCTAAGTATATCACAGCCTCTTTCCTCATGAGACTTTGGATACAGTAGGTCACAACATTAATCCTCTTCAATGAGAGGAAATACGTAGTCAAACTCTTTCCTCCTCAGGACTGCTACTGGGCTAGGATCTAAGTATATCACAGCCTCTTTCCTCATGATAGCCTTTCGATACAGTAGGTCACAACATTAATCCTCTTCACTGAGAGGAAATAGGTAGTCAAACTCTTTCCTCCTCAGGACTGCTACTGGGCTAGGATCTAAGTATATCACAGCCTCTTTCCTCATGATAGCCTTTGGATACAGTAGGTCACAACATTAATCCTCTTCACTGAGAGGAAATAGGTAGTCAAACTCTTTCCTCCTCAGGACTGCTACTGGGCTAGGATCTAAGTATATCACAGCCTCTTTCCTGATGAGACTTTGGATACAGTAGGTCACAACATTAATCCTCTTCACTGAGAGGAAATAGGTAGTCAAACTCTTTCCTCCTCAGGACTGCTACTGGGCTAGGATCTAAGTATATCACAGCCTCTTTCCTGATGAGACTTTGGATACAGTAGGTCACAACATTAATCCTCTTCACTGAGAGGAAATACATAGTCAAACTCTTTCCTCCTCAGGACTGCTACTGGGCTAGGATCTAAGTATATCACAGCAAATAGAAATGCATTTATTTATCCGGACTCCGGCCATGAAAGCGGAAGTTTTTAAAGAAAATTTTATCTTAGCAAACTGCATGGGTATGTTTCTGTGTGAGGGCTACTTAAAGTGACTCATGTAAATTTCAGCCAAAATAGAAGTTAGTGGGATACCAATAGATATTCCTGATGTCTGTTAGGAATATTTTCCATTAAATGTGAAAAAGGCTTCATTTATACAAATGCTGGTAAGACATTACGTCAGCACTCCCACACATTTAAATGTGTTGACATTTTGGCAATAGTAATGAAAAACTAATCAAGGATGCCTTGAAATTGTTAAACCTTCAAAAACTTTCCATCCAATTCACAGTTAAAATAGAAGAAAAAGGTATGCTTCCCTTTCTAGATTTAAAAATGATTAAAAGAGAAGACGAGATAGAATTTGCAATATTCAGGAAATGTACATATCCATATAAATATTTCAAGGCAGTAGTTTCAATCCAACATAACATAAATAGTTTAATTCACAGACTGATTAAAATATCTGTTAATAAAACAGAAGAATGAAAGGAGTATGAAGAAATAATACAAAATGCATTATATAATGGTTTTTAATAAAAAGGAGTAAATAGAAACATTAAGAAGTTTAAAATACAAAACTAAGTAAAACATCACTACACTTCCGTCAGCCAAAAAGAACACCATATGGTGATGATGATGATGAGCATAGATGGAGTTTTAGGGCGCCCAACTTCAAGGTCATTAGCACCCTTCTAAAACCTGTGGCAAGAAAAAAGAGTTTTTAAAAAAAAAGCTAAAACCAGTAGGAGTAAAACAATAGCTAAAACAATGCGTAAAATCAAGTGTTTAATGCCAACTAAAATAACAACCAAAGATGAGTAATAAAACCAAATGGGGCTAAAATAGACATAAAAGGCTGCTAAAACTAAGGATTCAATATAAAAAATTAAAGTGACACATTTTAAAAAAGCAAATAAGTAAAGTGGCCTCCAAATATATAAAAACAACTACACGCACAGTGCGAAAGCTACATTTGCTAAAAAGTTGAAAACCCTATATACCGCTCCGCCAAAACCTCTGCTAGGCTTGTCTGCAGTTGCAAGGATGTGCGAATGTGTGCTAGAGGAATACACTGTAGCAACATGTGACGGATGGTAAACGACTCTCCATAGAGCGGACAGAAGGTGGAGGAAGCTCCTTCACAAGCAGATATCTATGTGTAAAATAGCAGTGGCCAATTCGCAATCGAGCCAACGTAACCTCTCCACGTCGAGATTTGCGTGAGGAGGTTGCCCAGTGTAGGGGAGCTCCTTTGCCTCCCTAAGCTTGTTCCCCCGGAGAGCTGACCACTCGGCATGCCAGGACGAAAACACCGCTCTCCGGACAACAAGCTTAAACTCGTAAGACGTTATGCAAGTAATTGTTACACTTGGTTCCATGACCGCGCTCTTCGCTGCCAAATCAGTTCATTCCCCAGCAAGCCAGCGTCTCCAGGAACCCACGCACACGCCGCATTAACGCCAGAAGCGTACAAAATGTGGAGGGTATTCTGGATGCGCAGTACGAGAGGTTGGTAGATGTACAGCGCACAGATGCTCTGAAGGGCACTAAGGGGATCACTGAGTAGAAGGCAGTCTCCCAATTTCGACAGCGAACATAGAGAAGGGCGCGGTATATGGCACACAGCTCTGCACAGTAAATAGATGTGCTGCTAGGTAAACCGAAAGTAGATGTTTCGGTCCCGGATACAAACGCACATCCAACGCCAACGTTATACTTACTATCATCTGTGTATAGACGAATATGGCCACTGTATTTGGATAAACATTCTATAAAATAAGAACGGATACTAGACACAGGCGTAGCAGATTTCACGTAAGCTGTCATACCGAGATCTAAATAGCAGTAAGCACGCAACCAAGGAGGATGCACCCTTTCCCCCTTGGGAAACATGCTAGGAATTCCAATATCGTGTTTCCGAAGCAGCTCTCGGAAACGGAAACCTGCGGCCTTGGACTAACGGAGAGGTTCCGATAGCGGTCTTCCAGCTCGGTAGAGGAAAAACTAGTAAACGTTGGATGCGCAGGCAAGTACTTCGGCCCACAGCCATAATTGGCTAATAGAACATCCCGCCAACATCGCAGAGGGGGTTCTGCCGATTCAGCGTAGAGGCTTACGACTGGACTGGTAGGAAAAGCAACTACAGCCACTCCAATGCCCTGATTATGGACTTATCTAATCGTCTCAGCGCAGATAGTCGGGCTGAAGAATACACAATATATCCATAGTCTAATTTGGATCGGATCAGCGCACGATAGAGACGGAGAAACACTGTCCAATCGGCTCCCCATGATTTGTCACTTAGTATCCGTAAAATATTCAGAGAACGGTCACACCGCGCTTTGAGCTGTGCGCTGTAACCAGCAGAGTTTCCGATGCAATACCAATTCCAGGAATCGCGCCTCATCAGCGAAGGGAAGTAAATCATGCCCAAGCGAAGAGAAGGTGGCAAGCGCCACCGACGGCGCCAAAAGTTATCGCAGACGGACCTCTCAGTTGAAAAAAGAAAGCCGTTTTTCTAGCTCCAATCAAAACGATTGTCCAAATACCACTGGAGATGGCGTTACAAAACGGACGTATGCTTAGAAGTACGAATAAGCAGGACGAGACTCCTGGCGGAACACACTGAGCTATAGAATTAATCGCTATAGCAAACAGTGTCACGCTCAAAACCGATTCCTGTGGCACACCGTTGTCTTGAGTATAAAGGTTAGAGAATATCGAACCGGCCCTTACTCGGAAAACTCCTAAATAAACAACGGTAGGCGTCCCCGTATATCCCAGTTGAGAAGGGAGAGTAAGATCCCTGCTCGCCAACACGTGTCGCAAGCCTTCCCAAGGTCAAAAAATATCCCGACTGTTTGACAGTTCTTAACCCTGCAGTGGTCGCGTGGCGTCTCACAGACGCCAGGCGTTCTTTATTTACACGTTGCTATTGAACAGATAGTCTGGCTGACTTGTGGTGCCATCTACCTTCCTATTAACTAAATACAAACATATTTTGCTCATCAACTTCGCATTAGTTTAAATTCAGTGTTCGAAGGAAGAGATTGTTTCCGGAGTCGCGTTGCTGGAGTCTACCAGACGCCACGCGACCTTCTACGGTACTGAAGGTGAATATTTTATTTGTTATTTTATACAATAGATTGCGTATGAATTCTAATAGTTGTTGCTAAGTACTTTTTTTAATCTTCAAGATCCAATATGACCTCAAATAAGACCTACAACCTGGAAAATGCATGTGATCGGGAAATAGTACTCCGGCTGTTGCAGGAAGAAGAATGAATCTGGTGACGAATTGATATTTATAGTTTCTTGGAAGAAAACGGATTGGAATCGAGAGAAGAAAGTACGGACACTGAGCATGAAGCGGACTCCAATGATAGTGACAGTGATAATAAAGTCGAATATTTTTGGGGAAGCAATAAATCTTCAAAATGGTCAAAAGTGTGTCCACCAAAAAATGTTCGCACACAACGACCCATTTACCGGGAGTGAAAGGTGCCGGGAAAAATGCGAAAACGCCAATGGAATAATGAGAATGCTTTTTTGACAATGATTTGTTATCTAGCATTGTTGAGTACTCAAATAAAAAGATTTCTAAAGCTCAAGGACATTATTCCAGGGAAAGGGATGCTCACTTGACAGACGTAATTGAAATAAAAGCACTGTTAGGAATATTGTATATATGGACGTCTAGGAAAGACAATCATACACACACCCAAGATATATGGGCTTCAAATAAAATGGGAATTGAGTTATGCCGTCTGATAATTCCTGAAATATGATTTAGGTTCCTATTATACTGTTTGAGGTTTGATAACAAGGATACTAGAAAAGAAAGTAAGCTGATAATTTTGCCCCTATACGTGAAATATTTACTTCTTTTGTGGAAAATTGTAAAAATGCTTATTCAGTTGGGGAGTACTGAATGATGAAAAGCTAGAAGCTTTTAGGGGCAATCGTTTTTTCAGGCAGTATATCCCTAGCAAACCAAATAAGTATGGACTTAAAATATTTGCTTTGGTGGATGCTAGGATTTATTACACCGTCAACCTAGAAATTTATGCTGGTAAACAACCTGCAGGGCCATTTGAAGTTAGCAACAAACCAGCAGATGTGAAACGTCTCACTTCTGTGATCGCAGGACCCGGGCGTTATAACCGTGGTCAATTGGTTTAGCTCCTTAGATTTAGCTGACTATTTGCTTCAGAATAACCTTACTCTGGTTGGAACCATGAGAAAGAACAAACCAGAAATTCCCCCGGAGTTTATACGAGCAAAAAACCGGGAGGTAGAAACAACATTTTTTGGGTTTCAGAAAAATGCAACCCTTATATCCTATGTCGCCAAGAAAAACAAAGTGGTTCTGGTTCTTTCAACAATGAATCATGATAATGCAATTGATACAACGCCTGGCGATAAGAAAAAATCGGAAATGATAACCTTCTATAATATAACCAAATCGGGCGTTGATACTGTGGATCAATTGCGCAGCACGTACAAAATATCCAGAAAAACCAACAGATGGCCTATGGTAATATTTATAGCATGATAAACATTGCAGCTGTAAATGCACAAATAATAATACCATGCAAATAATTCTAATGTTAGCAGCAGGAGCAGTGAATTTTTTTAGGATGATTACTTGCGTTTACGTTTTCATTGTTCATCATTGCCAAGAAACCTCAAACGAGACATTCAAAGTCTTTTTCCAGATGAACATGCAGTGCAAACTGCAGAAGAGGACCGAGGCACAAAAATACAGAGGTGCTACGAATGTGTTCGTTCAAAGAACCGATATACCAAATATAAATGCCGCAGCTGTAACAAATTTAGAACATGCCCAGCAAGTATGCGCTGATTGCTAATTGTACTGCTCAATGTATAAACTGCATTATGTAAACATTTGTTTTTCGATACGGGATTTTCACACATAGTTTGTATTGAATGAGAAGACGTTTTATGCAGCAAACACCTTTGTGGATTATATGTATAACTAAAAACCCAAATAATAAAATATTTATACTAGTGAGAATGTAATCTTCTCTTTAGTTTTGTATAAAACAGTACGTTTACACTCATAAATTTGAACTGACTGAGTTAAAAACACATAGAGAACGCAGAAACATATTGGCGTCTGTGAGACGCCGCGCGACCTTTAATGTAACTATGAACCACGCGACCACTGCAGGGTTAAGAAAGCCATTCATGATCTGCGTTGACAGTGATACGAGATGGTCTATTGCTGACCGACGTCGCCGAAAACCGCACTGGTTTGTCAGTAAATTGTGGGATTCCAGCCACCATACCAAACGTCCATTTATCATGCGTTCCATCACCTTGCAAACGCAATTGGTGAGGGAAATAGGACGGTAGCTGGACGGGAGATCACGGTCCTTTCCAGGTTTAAGTATAGGTATAATGGTGGCCTCCCGCCACTTTGCGAGAAAAGTGGCATCATCCCAGAAACGATTATAGACCTCGAGGAGGAAAGTCTTGCCCGTAGCAGAGAGATGTTGCAGCATTTGGAGGTGGATGCCATCTGACCCTGGCGCAGTGTGTCACGAAGATGAAAGTGCATGGTCTAATTCAGCCATGGTGAAAAGGCGATTGTAATCCTCATGGTTTCGGGAACTAAAAGAGAATCTTTGTGATTCCGCCTGAGCCTTAACGGCAAGAAACACAGGGGAATAATGGTCTGATCTAGACACCTGAGGGAAGGCACTGCCTAAAGCGATCGCCACGGCAAATGTATCAAAAACGGCTCCAGCAGATGTTTTGAGACCGGCGATTGGTAGATGGGTCGATTTACTGGCCACACACCTAACTTATGCCATACAACACAGGAAAGTGTATGTCTATTAAAGGAGCTTACAAACTCACTCCATGATTGCTTTTTACTGTCCTTAATAACTTGCCTGGATTTAGCGCGCATCTTCTTATAATGTGTTAAGTTAGCCTGCTTAGGGCGCTGTTGGAAAGTCCGAAGAGCACGTCTGCGGGCACGAATGGCATCTCGACATTCATCTGTCCACCGGGGAGCAGGAAATCGACGAGGTTGACGAGTCCACCTAGGGATAGACTGCCCTGTAGCAGAAAAAATGGTTGCTTCGAGGTGTTTAACTAAGGAATCCACAGAGTCGTGCTCGCTGTAGTCAAAAACAGCCAAGTGGGAAAAAAACGTTCCAGTTTGCTCTATCTAGGCACCATCGAGGCAAATGTGGGGAACGTACAACCGGTTATAAGAGACTAATAAGAATGGGAAAGTGATCACTAGAATGCAAGTCAGAGATGAGATTCCAGTGCAAGGATACTGCCAACTGCGGACAACAAACAGCTATGTCCAATTGGGAGAAACTGTGAAAGGCATCAGAGAGAAATGTAGGCTCTCCGGTATTCCATGATAGCTGCCCAAATAATCGGCAATAAGATGACCTCTCGTACAAGCCCGAGGGGATCACCACAATGCGTGGTTGGCATTCACGTCAACGACTAGTAGGAATGGTGCAGGTAGCTGAGAATCTAGGTCGTCTAAACCAGTGCACAAGAGGTCAAAGGAAGGCCGACGATATATACTACAAATGGGGAATTAGGTAGAGGGCAACGAGATTCGTACAGCGACCGCCTGGATATCAGACTGTAAACACATGGATTCAGCATAAAGGTCATCTCTGACGACCATCATAGCGCCCCCATGTGCAGGCGGGTTGCCAAATCACACCGTACATCGGAGTAGTGCCTGAAGGTAACGTCATGTGGTCGGAGCTTAGTCTTTTGTAAGCAAACAACCAGAGGCTGAAGATGGTGCAGCAACAGTTCAAGCTGTGATTGACTGTCCACTATAGGACAGTCATGGTGAATAGTATGGGATAAGATTTAAATGGAAGGACGTTTCTGCATATTCGGCAGTGCTGGTCGGTTCAATGTCTTCTTTTTAGGTGAAGGACTGACATTGTTTTCTAGAGCATGATCCTGCCGCTTCCGCACTGTCCGTCTGGCAGTGGGGGCAGAATCCTCCTGGTCCATTTCCTTCATGGGGGAGAAAGATCTCTTTCCAATAGAGAATTTCAGTTCGAGAACCTCGAACCAATTAGAAGTGCTGATCAACACAGATGGTCGTTGCCGATCAGTACCCCCCCCCCCCGAAGATTCCTCCGAAGAGCATCGACGTGGATATTAGGGTAGACTATTTCTTCCCTTTGTTATTCTGGGATGGGATTTAACAATCTCTTTCAGGAAGTCGGTCCTAACATATCTTGTCTAATATGTTTTCACTGGAGCAGAATACGCAACGGATGAGCCGGTCTTGGTGCCCGTGGTCGAAGGTTTGGAAAATACTTTAACTAGACTCCATTGAACAGTAGCAGTACTAGCAGATGTTATTGCCGATGTAGGCTTAGAAGTGGAGGACTGTGGGTGTTGACTGGCAGTGAGAACCCTGTCAGAAATTGTTGCCCTGCTAATATTGTAAGTTTGGGTAGTAATTTCCCTATGTGGTACCAACTTAGCTGTAACGGAACTTTAGGTACTGAAGTGCGGGACGGAGGGTTGGCAAAGATGCATGAGCTTCTGAGAAGGACACCTCCCGTACCCGTATCGCTCTTGCCTTCATAAAACGGGGGCAATCTCGGGAGCAAGATGGTTGTTCCCCACTACAATTCATACAAGATGGAGTGGCAGAACAAGCTCCATCGTTCAATGCCTCTCCACATAGAGCACATGTAGGATGATCAGTGCAAAACTCGCTGGTGTGCCTAAACCTCTGATACTTGTAACATCTGAGAGGGTTGGGAATATAGGTCCTAACCTCGATGCTTTCATACCCTGCCTTAATCCTTTGAGGGAGATCTACCCGATCAAAGGTAAGGAACAGGGTATGGGTAGGAATAAATTCACCAATAACCTTCCGGTGAACCCTATAAACAGATGTTACGCTCTGGTCTGTCAGATCTTTCAAATCTGTTTGAAGCTCCTCATTGGACAAACCATCCAATGTGCGCGTGGTGGTGATGTCGTGCGAGGAGTTCAAGGTCTTTTGCAGCTCGACCTTAATTGGGTAACTGCCTAACATTTTGGCTTTGAGTAGTTTTCCTGCCTGGGATGCCGTATATGTTTCTACCAGGAGGGTGCCGTTGCGTGTTTTAGTACAGGAGTACCAGATCAGCAATTTTGTCAAGACCCTTTTGAACTGTTGGGGCGCTAATAACCCCAGCAGTTGATCTACCCTAAAACTACTACTTGACTACTATACTACTATGACTATTACTTTGAACTGCAAAAGAGCTGACAGAAGTAAATGTCTGACCTTCCTCTGTCCTTGTTATTACTAAGTAGCAAGGATCACTACACTTTTGCACTATTTTGTTTTTTGGTTTCCTATAAATATGCTATTAAATTTCATCCCCCAGGGCTCCCCACTCACCATGGAGCTACACAGGGACTATATCAGGCTCGCTGCCCCAGAATTCGGTGTAATACCTAGTTTGGGTCGATTGACTAGAGGAGGGTTAGTGCCTAGGCTCACGTTTAGGCGAAGCATAAACCAAAGTGGTGTATTAAGTTGCACACCTTCCCCAGTTACTGAAATTCAGAAGCCCGGCTCAGGTATGCAACCCTCAACCAACCGTGATTGTCCTTTTCACTGCCACAGGTCTCCACGCATGACCTACACGTGAGTGAGCATTTTAACCTACTGAATTCCTCATCACTTGGAGATTGCCCACTGAGGGTGTCAAGGTTTGCTCGGGACCCTGGGTGCACCTAACCCATGCCTACCGTAGTGAGCTCCTGGAGGAAAGAATGCCATATACAGGACAAAGCAGTTCCAGAAAATTTTAAATGAATGTAATACATAGTTATCACCACCAAGAAACAATAAAATTACAGTATTAGAACCTAATTATGTCAAACAAAATAGACAGAGTTCCAGATAAATAGAAATATGGGATTTACAAAAAATCCAGTGAAAGAATGTGTCAAAGTATGTATGTATGAGGGCTGTTCCAGATGTGTCCAACCTGACATATAGATAGCAGTTGTTGTTTCAAACAACAACAGTGGTAAAAAGTACCAACCTTGGAAAGTTTGAAGTTTGAGAATTTCACAGTGTTTAGCATTTGTTTGGTTGCCATTACAGTGAATGCTCTCAGCGAATTTGTAAACATGAATAATACTGGTCATCATTATGTGATATGATACTTTCATTTGAAAGATCTTAGTCCAACTAATATTAAAGTTGAGCTAGATTCTGCTTTGGAGAAGTCCTTCATTTACAACAGTGAATTATTGGATGGCAGAGTTTAAGCACAGTCATAGGAGCTGCCAAGACGAACTTCGCAGTGGTCAACCAAATATTTTAAAGAGAATGCACAAAATGGTATTGGATGATTGTCAACTGAAACTGTGCGAGATACATGTACATGTTGTGTTATTTATGGCCCCCTCTAACTGCTGTGGTTCTCAGCATCCCATTCTAAATTGGGCATGAAAGACTGCTTAAATTTGCTCAGAGGCCTCTCAATCAGGCTTGAGGTTCTTTTACATGTTGAAAATCTATGACATGGGACCAATGGCTTTACTTCCCTTCTGAAGGAAGCCATATTAAGGAATTTTATGCCCAAAAAAGATCCATCGTCCTCTGCCAGGTTTAAACTCGCAACCTTGGGTATATGAAGTTAGCATGACAACCATTACACCATGGAGGGCGACTGTGCGATATAGCAGGCGGTTAAAAAAAGTTCTATACATCACATACTGACTGAAAATTTGGATATGAGAAACTTGTGCTATCATCATAAATAGTGGAAGAAGAGAATCCAGAGTTTGTTGGACTTTTTATTTAGAGATTAAGTACAGTTTTTGTATAGTGCTTTACAGTATTTTTGCCAGTTTGTATAATTTTGTTTCTTCTCAACTATCTGTTTTTCCATGCCTATTGTATGCTTTCACCTAATATGCTTCTCTTTTCCCTAAGATAACTTGAAAATACATAAACAAAGTTTTAGTCTAATTGGAAAACACAAGAAATAGACCAATATATATTGTAAGGATATTGTATAGATAATTAAAATATACAGTTTGTGAATGGAAAACCAATAGAGCTAGTGAAGGAATCTAATTAACTGGGAGTAATATTTTTCACCAACTTCATGTCAAAATACAAACAAATGAAAGGAAAACTAATCATAATTTATGTTCACATAAAACAGCACATTGATAATGAAATACTTTGTGATGCAATAGTTGAATCAAAGTTGCTATGTGAAGTAGAAATCTGAGGGACACCAAGGGTAGATATAGTACTCAGAATCCATTATAGGGATGTGTGTGTTGCTTCAGGAGTTTGTTACAGACTTATGAAGTGTAGAGAGAAAGAGTCTAATAATGGACAGAATTTAAAATATTGGTACACAGGTTTAAAAATACATCTTAAGAAAAGACTCATGCAATTGCAAATACATATTATGGGAAGAGAATGTTGGTTTGGGGAAGCTCTGAAATGCATTAAAGGTTTGATATTTGGATATCAGATTAAATCAATCATGGTGTAGTTTGAACAGAGCAATATAGAGAAGACCAGATATATGGGTGAATTAAACAAAAGAGGTTCTTAGCATTTATAAGATACAAAAACCCAATTGCAGGAGGTAGAAATAAGTATATATTTGTGATCTATTTGAATTAGATGCTTTGCACAAAACCATTATTTTTGAAACATTTAGGAAGAATTGTAAACACTGAATATGGTATTTAATAAATTATGTAGTGATTAAAACATGGAGGAATGGTAAAAGAATAGAAAATGAGATGATTTAACTAAAGATACTGCAAAAATTAATATTGTGGGGACATTTTCAGGAAGGTTAGGAGATAGTTACACAAAGAGAAGAGGGTAAGTACAGTCTGGAAACAGTAACTTTATGGAGTATGTAGGTTCAGCCTAAGGGTTAAAAAGCTTTTGGGACCAAGGTTTAGATAGGCTAGACATCTAAGTATATGATTGGTAGGCTTTATTGTATTCAGTAGAGAAAGAAAAAGAAATGTTTTTTGAATGGGGTTATTATGAAGCAGAATTTGCCATTTCCAAAATAACTGAGTACATTTTCTTCCAGCTTAAGAGTTACTGTTGTTACTAAAGTATACATTTACAATTGCCTGATATTTGGTTGTTTGTGCATGGCCTTGACAACCCTGTGTATTCTCTGGAGACTCAGTGTCTTGTGTCCTGTGTGTGAACATGCTCAAAGCTGCATAAGTGCACTTAACTGTGCATGAACTCTCTTTCTTGCTCTCACTCGCCCTTCTCATTATGGTGCTTTGGTTACCACCATTAAAATATATGATTATTTTACTATTTTTTTATCATCTGGCAACACTGCATAATGATATAAATGAAAATTAAGTTTTCTAGGTGTCATTCATCATATTTTATTTTTTTATTTTTCTGCTCATTTGTAAGTGCATAACTATTCCATACTATTTCATCAAAAATATCTTTCTGAATAGAAGGAGGATTCCAGACCTTTTCATTATCTAATTATCTAGTTCCTTTTATGTGTCAGTAAAACTTTATTATAATAGTTTTAATTAGTGCTCATTCTGATTTATAGATTTTCAATGCCTAGATCTGCTAAATATGATCTTCAAGATTAATATTATTATGATCTATGAGATGATGATGAGTGGTGTTTAAGGGTGCTCAAATGTTTAAGTCATTAGTGCCCTAAGGAATAAAAATCTCTGCTAAAACAGAAATAAAAAGAAAAACTGATAAAATCCTGGGCAACAACCAGAAAGAAATAAGACTCCAATAAAATGAATGGAAGAATAAAATAATCAAATGACAGATAAAATCTCCAGAAAGACAATTATTAAAAGCGAAGCCAGATTTAAGCCTTAAAACAACAATTGGGGGAAAGGTTATAAGCAGAATTAAAACTGCAGCCACCGGGCATGGCTGCCAGTAACTAAAATTAAAGGGAAAAGTAAAAGCTTGACTTACTGCTCCATTGTCAGCTGTCAAACAATATAAAAGTAAAACGACATTGGTAAAGGGAATGTCACATTGGATAAAATTTTAAAAGCTTTCTCCACTGTTCCGGGATAATCGGCCAGGACCCCCGAAAGCCTGGCCGAGAGTTGTAGAGTGGCTCGTAATGGTGCTAGACGAGCACGCTACCAACACTGAAAAAACTTCGCTACAGAGCGGACAGACAGGTGGAGGTTCCTTCCTAAAAAGGTGGTGTGACTAAAACAACATCTCTCCGTAGAACCATTCTAAAATGTTCTACAGTCAAACTGGATACAGTAACACTTGGCTCTGTGACTGACGATTTCGCTGCCAAATCCACCAATTCATTCCCTGGCAGGCCAACGTGTCCTGGAATCAATGCGCACTCCACATTAACATCAGAAGCGTGCAAAATGTGGAGAACGTCCTGAATGTGCTGCACTGAAGGATGGTAATTACACAGCTCACGTTGCTCTGAAGGGCACTAAGGGAATCACTAAGAATAAGGCAGTCACCTAATTTTCAACGGCAAATATACACAAGGGCTTGGTAAATAGCGTATAGCTCGGCAGAATAAACGGATGTGCTACTGGGCAAACCGTAAGTAGAAGTTTCTGTCCCAGTGACAAAGGGACATCCAACACCGTCGGGGCACTTACTGCCATCGGTATATATACAAATACGGCCACTGTATTTTGATGAATATTCTTTAAAAAAACGACAACCAACACTATAAACAGGAGCAGCAGATTTCCCGAGAACCTCCATCACGGCACGACAGGGGAGGTAGAACAGAACCAAGGAGGGTACATACTCTCCCCTTTGCATAACAGTCTAGGCATGTCAATATGGTGCTGCCGAAGGAACTCACGGAAACGAAAACCTGCTGGTCTGGGACGCAGAGAGTAGTGGCAATATCCTTCGTCCAGCTCTGAGGAGAAAAACGAGTGAAAACTTGGATGCCCAGGCATGCATTTAAGCCCACAGCCATAATTAGCGAGCAAGTCATCACGCCGACATCGCATAGGGGGTTCTCCCGATTTGGCGTTGAGGCTAACAGCTGGGCTTGTTAAAAAGGCTCCAACAGCCACACGGATGCCCTGATTATGGACTGGGTGTTATCTGAGTACAGATGGTCGCGCTGAAGAATAAACAATGCAGCCATAGTCTTAACTTCGAGCGAATCAGTACACGATAAACACGCATTACTGCCCGATCCGCACCCGAAGATTTGCCGCTTAGTAGCCGTAAAATATTTAGAGAACGGTCACATCGCACTTTTAGCTGTGCTATATGTGGTGTGCAACAAAGTCTCCGATCGAAGACCAGCCCAAAGAATCTCTCATCTGCGAAAGGAAGTAAATCTGGCCCGAGTCGAAGCGACGGCGGGT
Source organism: Hymenopus coronatus (assembly GCA_030762935.1). Lineage (NCBI taxonomy): Eukaryota > Metazoa > Arthropoda > Insecta > Mantodea > Hymenopodidae > Hymenopus > Hymenopus coronatus. The sequence goes on from CM060899.1 coordinate 7,812,091, forward strand.
ATTGCCATCTACGGTGCCAGATGTTAACGCAAACTGTTTACTCAGTGGAGAAATGAAGGCCGTGTTTCGAACCCCAATCATAGAGATTGTCCAAACACCGCTGGAGATGGCGTTACAAAGAAGGTGTACGCTGAGAAGTACAGAAGATGGCAGAGTCGTCCACGAACAAACAGGACGAGACATCTGGACGACACAGTGCGGTATGGAATTTATTGCTATAGCAAACAGCGTCACGCTTAGTACGGAGCCCTATGGCACTCCATTCTCGTGAATAAAATAATTAGAAAAAAAACCTCGAGCCGATCCTTACACGGAAAACGCCGTCCTGCATAAACTCCTGAATGAACAACGGTAGGCGTCAACGTTTTTTCCAGTTGTGGAGCGAGCGTAAAATCCCTGCCCCCCAACGTGTATCATAAGCCTTTTCAAGGTCTAAAAATATCCCGACTGTTGGACTGTTCTGAAGAAGCCTGTCCACCATCTGAGTTGACAGTGAGGCAAGGTGGTCAGTTGCTGAACGACGTCGTCAAAAACCACACTGGATGTTAGTCAAAAGGTTGTGTGATTCCAGCCAACACACCAACCGTCCATTGATCATGCGTTCCATCACCTTGCATACGCAACTGGTGAGGGAAATGTGATGGTAACTGGAAGGAAGATAGCGGTCCCTTCCAGGTTTAGGAATCACTTGTCTGCAAAGGTGGTGTCAACCCAGACACGATCATAGACCTAGAGTAGGAAAGCCTTGCCATCAGGAGATGGATGTAGCATTTGGACGTGGATGCCATCTGGTCCTAGAGCAGAGTGACGCGAGGAGGAAAGTGCATTGTCTAGCTCTGCCATGGTGAAAAGGCGATTATAATCTTCAAGGTTTCCAGAATGAAAAGCGAATCCTCGAGATACCACCTGAGCCTTAACTCTAAGAAAGTCAGGGAAATAATTGTCTCAGCTAGTCACATGAGCGAATGCACTGCCTAAAATGTTTGCCACGTCAGTATCAACAACAGCTCCGGCAGGAGTTTTGAGACCGGCGATGGGTAGACATGAATTCCCCATTGACTTTACGCTGAACCCGATAGACTGATGCTACGTCTTGATCCGCCATATTTTCTTGGATCTCCACAGTGCTTAAGTCGTCAGATGATCACCCGCGTGAGTAGTTCAATATCTTGTGTACTTCAAGTTGGGTAACATTTTGGCCTTGATTATTTGGGCAACGGAGAATGCCTCATCCAGCAGCGTGCCGTTACGGGCTTTAATGCGCGACTTAACCGGGCCAGCCTTGGTATCAAAACCCTTTTGAATGGCAAAAATGCTCACCGTTGAAAACTTTCTCCCTTCCTCTGTTCTATTAGCAACTAAGTAGCGAGGACCACAGACCTGCTCCTTTTCCTGAATTAAAATATGTACGGTTTTAGTTTTGGGGTGCCATAAAGATATAAATTCATCCCCCACTGCTGTGCACCCACCACAGAGTCCAACAAGGGGTCACCCCACTGAGCTGACAGGGCTACACAGGGGATATCGCGGACGCGCCGTTCCACTCACCCTGGAGTTCGGTATATTAACCTAGTCCTGGCCGATTGACTAGGAGTGGGTTAGTCCTTAGCCTCCCGTTTAGACGAAGCAGAAACCAAAGTTGTGTATTAAGTTGCGTATCCTCCCCAGTTACTGAAGAATAGAAGCTTAGTCTCAGATAGGCAACCCTCAAGCAACCATGACATTGCTTTCCACTGTCATGGGTCTCCACGCACGGCCTACCAGTGTTTGGGCATTCTGATATACTGATATACTCCCTTACCACTCAGAAGTTGCCCATACCAGGGATTTAGGGGTGGCTCAGGAACGCCGGATGCACCAATCCTTTACCTACCTTAGTAGGCCCCTGAGGGGAATTATGATCTTTATGAGCTGCATACAGCTATGACACAATTTTTTATTTTGTTGCTATGTTTGCTGCAACAATATGTAGGATAACATTTTCTGTTATATTTCACTAATTGTAAATTATATCCCCATTTCAGGTTAACCATGAATAAAGAAGTACATGCACCAGGAACGTCTTCAATACAGAAAAGTATTTACTCTGAACAACATGATGGTGAGCCGATGGTCAGCAAATCTTCGTGCTTGAAATATAATAGTTTCTCTCAGCACAATGGTGTAAAATTGTGTGACTTAAGTGAGAAGAGCTATACTAATAAGTCAGTTTTGGCTAGAGAGAACATGCATGTAAATTACAATTGTGAAAATTGTGAGCAGATATTTAGTTCTCCATCTGATCTAAACAGACATAAACTAATTCATGAGAGTACTATGCCTTATCATTGTGACATTTGTGAGAGGTGTTTTATTGGAGTCACAGCTTTGAATAGACATAAATTGGCTCATGAGGGCATAAGGCCTCACAAGTGTGATACTTGTGGGAAATGTTTTACTCGCATGTCACATTTGAATAGACATAAATTGACTCATGAAGGCATAAAGCCCCACAAGTGTGATACTTGTGGGAAGTATTTTACACGGATGTCACATTTGAATAGACATAAATTGACTCATGAAGGCATAAAACCCCACAAGTGTGATACTTGTGGGAAGTATTTTACTCGGATGTCTCATTTGAATAGTCATAAATTGACTCATGAAGGCTTAAAGCCCCACAAGTGTGATACTTGTAGGAAATGTTTTAATGATTTAACAGGTTTGAAACGACATAAATTGACTCATGAAGGCATAAAGCCTCACACGTGTGATACTTGTGGGAATTGTTTTACCCGGATGTCAGATTTGAATACACATAAATTGATTCATGTTGGCATAAAACCCCACAAGTGTGATACTTGTGGGAAGTGTTTTACTCAGATGTCACATTTGAATACACATAAACTGATTCATGAAGGCATAAAGCCCTACCAGTGTGATACTTGTGGGAAGTATTTTTCTCGGATGTCAGATTTGAAGACACACAAACTGACTCATGAAGGCATAAAGCCCCACAAGTGTGATACTTGTGGGAAGAGTTTTACTCAGATGTCACATTTGAATAGACACAAATTGACTCATGAAAGCATAAGGCCCTACAAGTGTGATTCTTGTGAAAAATGTTTCGCTCAATTAGGAAGTTTTAAACATCATACATTGATTCATGAAGCCACAAAGCCATCCTAGTGTGATGCTCGTGGGAAGCGTTTTACTAATATATCAAATTATAAGCGACATAAATTGATTACTAGGTTCAATTTTTAAATGGAATAAATTGACCAACACTACTAAAATGCCCTAGTTTCATGAATCCTCTAAAACACCCATTAGTAGTCAAATGAGCATACCACCTTCTTATGCATTTTTATCAACAGCTAAAACTATAGAAGTTTTGCTTATCACCTTCTAGAGTATCCTTATGATATGTATCAGATGAGTTTACATTTAAACCATACTGTTGTTTCGAATCCAATTTGCATTTAGCTTTCAGAATAAATTTATAGTATATATTTTGTCTGTTCCTTATCAGATAGTTCAAAGTGAAAAACCCAGATTTTATTTCAGTTAGCATTTAGGTTCCAGAATAAGCTTGTAATAATTGCGTGGTGTGTTCCGTGGCCGGGTAATTAGACCATATGCCTCTCACCTAGATGGCCAGGGTTTGAGTCCAAGCAACCACATGTGAGATTTTTGGTGGACAAAGCGGCGCAGGGGCAGGTTTTCTCCAGTTTGCCCCGCCACCTTATTCCATCGGTGCTCCAGCTTCATTTCATATATCACCAGCAGTGTTACAAGTAGTAAAATCGGGCGTTAAAAAGTACATAAAAAAGATAAGTATGCATGTTTTCTCAAACTGTGATAATTTTTATACATGAAAATTAAATAAATGAATTAATGAAATTTATTTTATAAACTAGTTTTGGTATGATGTGCAGAAACAAATTACTCAAACAAAAACCACACACAAGATATATAAATATAGTCTTTAGTTGTACAAAGAAGGTGTTCCATTAAAAGTCCATACTTTTGGATGCGAAGACATGCAGTGAAGCCCACAGCCATAATTTGTCACAAGGACATCACGCCTGAATCGCAGAAGGATTTCTGCGCATTCGACGAGGGGTTAACAATCGGGCTAGTTGTAAAGGCTGCAACAGCCATGCGGATGCTCTGGTTGTGGACAGTGTCTAACCGTCTCAACACAGATGATCATGCTGAATACACAATGCATCCATAGTCTAACCTGGATTGGATCAGTGTACGATAAAGACGCAGCAGCTCTGTGCGATCCGCTCCCCAAGATTTACCCTTTAGTATCTGTAAAATATTAAGAGAACGACCATATGGTGCTTTCAGTAGTGTTCATGTGGTGATCAAAAAGGTTTTCGATGGAGTGTCAGTCCCAGGAATCTCGCCTGATCTGCAAAGTGAAGGAAATCTGGCTCGAGGTGAAGAGAAGGTGGCATTCGCCACCTATGGCGCCATAAGTTAACGTGGACTCTTCTCAGTGGAGAAACGAAAATCGGTTTTCAAGCTCCAATCATAGAGATTGTCTAAACACCGATGGAGACGGCGTTTTAAGGATGGCGTACCCTAAGAAGTACAAAAGATGGAAGACGAGACACATGGGGAACACACTGAGATATAGAGTTAATCGCTATACCAAACACCGTCACGCTCAGAACCGTTCCCTGTGACACACCATTCTCTTGAATTAAAAGGTTGGAGAAAGCCAAGCCAACCCTTGCTGGGATAACGTGGTCACTCTAAACTCCCGGAAAAAACAGCGGTAGGCGTCCACGTAGATTCCAGCTGAGGAGGAAATATAAGATACCTGCTCGCCAGCACGTATCATAAGCCTTCTCCAACTCAAAGAATATAACAAATGCTTGACAGGTGATAAGAAACCCGTTCATGCTCTGCGTCGACAGTGATACACGATGGTCAGCTGCTGAACGACGTCGGCGAAAACTGCACTGAATGTTGGTGAAAAAAAATGTGAGCTTCAAACCACCATGCCAATGGTTCATTTATTTCGCGTTCCATCACCTTTCAGAAGCAACTGGTAAGGGTAATAGGACAGTAGTTGGAAGTAAGGTGTCAGTCCTTTCCAGGTTTCAAAACTGGAATGATGGTGGCCTCCCGCCAGTTCTCCGGAAAACTGGCGTCAATCCAGACGCCACGTCAAATGGATAAACTACAGAGACTACCGCTGTTTTTAGACCGGCGATTGGTACTTCAGTCGATTTTCCGGCCAAACACTGTAACTTAACGCCATAGGATAGAGTAAGCTGTATGTCGCTTGAAAGATGTACACATTTACTCCTGGATAATTAAAAATCTTCTTGGGCTTCATACCAGGTAAAAACTACCAGGTTAGAAGCCCGAGAAGATTTTGAATTAATACGTCGCCAGGAAAGCTTCTTGTTTTACTCCAGGATGCCTTTTTGCTATCCTTAATCATTTGTCTAGTTTTGGCACGCAGATTTTTATATCGTATGAGATTTTCTAATTTAGGGTGACGGAAGATCCCGAGAGCACGTCTGCGAGCAGGAATAACATTCCGGCTGTCATCTGTCCACTAGGGCACAAGAAAGTGACGGTGTTGTCCAGCTGACTGCGGAATAGAAAGCTCGGAAGCAGAAATAATGGTCTCTGTGAGGTGTGCGGCTAAAAGGCCACAGTGCTGTAGTTAAAGCTGACAGGCTGAAATAAAGGTTCCAGTTGGCATTGTCGAGGTGCCATCTAGGGAAACGAGCGTAACATACATCTTGGGCTAAAATACTAATAAGAATTGGATAGTGGTCGTTAGAATGCAAATCAGAGATGTGTATGGAAACTGCCAATTGCGGAGAACAAACCGCTATTGAAGAACTCAGAAAGAAATTTAGGAACTCCGGTATTCAAGCGAGAGGTTATTAGCGTCAGAGAAATCGGCGAGTACCTCTTGCACAAGCCCGAGGTGAGCCCCAAAGTGGGTGGTGGGCATTCATGTCCCCCACCAACAGAAAAGGTGTTGGTAACTGGGAGACGAAGTCTTCTAACTCGTTGCGCGAGAGGAGGCATATATATACTGCAAATGGTAAATCGGAAAATGGAAGCGAATCCACAAAGCGACTGATTGGAGGTCTAAATGTCATATCTGATGAGTATCATAGTGGCCCGTGTGCTGGAACACCTGTCGGTGATAAATCAACCCGTTAAAAAAACGAGTGCCCGAAGGTAACATTGTGTTGTGGACGAAGCTTTGTCTCTTGTAGGCAGACGACTAGAGGTTGATGCGCGGTGAGTAACAGTTCCAGTGCTGCTCGTCGTGGTCGAATGCCGCATACATTCCACTGTAGCCATGGTCTATATTATGGGATAAGTTCTAAATAGAAAGGCGTTTTTGCGGATTGGGCAGTGCTGGTCGGTTTAATTTATTCCTTTTAGCCGTCTGACTAAGCGTTTTTCAGATGCACGATTCTGCCGCTTAAGCACTGTCCGTTTGGTAGTCGAGGCAGAATCTCTTGTTCCGTCTTCTCCACAGGGTAGGACACCTTACTAATAGAGAACTTCGGTTCGAGGATCTCCAACTGATTTGAGGTACTGATCGATGAAGATGGACGTCGCCGATCGGAGCTCCTCCCAGAAGATTCCTCTGAAGAGGATCTCAATGGAGAATGACGAGAACGTTTACCACGCTTGAATGTTTTGGGTGCAGGTGCCACACGCTCTTTAAGGATATACCTGATCTTGAAAGTTTTATGTGGTGCAGAATACTCTAGGTTTTGCCCGGTCTTAGTGCCCGAGGTGGAGATTGGGGTGACAATTTTCCTGGAATATGCTTTACATTGGCGGATTTGGCAGATGGTGATGCCGACGTTGAGGTAGTTTTCGAGGTCGTCGTGAGAGATCTGGCAACAGTGATCTTTTCTGCAATAGTGGTCCCGTTGATATCGCAGGTCTGTGTTGCGATTTCGCGCCTCGGCACAGGTTTAGCTGTAACAGAGCTATAAAAACCGGACCCGGGACAGAGGGTTGTCGGATACACAGGAGCTTACGGGCTTCCGAGAAGGACACCTCTCTCACCCGTATCTCATGGATCGCTCTCTCCTCAGCGAAACCGGGGCAATCTCGGGAACTGGAATGCTGTTCCCAGCTGCAGTTCTCACAAGATCGAGAGGTGCTGCAATCCCCATCATGTGGAGCGTCGCCACAGATAGAACAGGTAGACAAGTACAAAATTCGCTGGTACGCCCAAACTGCTGGCACCTGCAACAGGGTAAGGGATTCGGAATGTAGGGCCTACCCTCATGGCTTCGTACCTTTGAGAGAGATTTACCCGATTAAACTTAAGAAGCAGGGTACGGGTAGGCACGAATTCACAAATTACTTCCCGTAGAACCTTATAGACGAATGTTACGCCTTGTCCTGCCAGATCCTCTTCAAGCTCCTCATTGGACATACCGTCCAATGCACGGGTGGTGATAACGCCGCACGAGAAGTTCAAGGTCTTGTGCTTTTCAACCTTAACCGGACAGTTGCTTAACATTTTTGCTCCAAGGCTCTTTCTGCGTGGGATGCTGAAATTGCCTCAACTAGGAGGGTAACATTTCGAGCCCTGACACAAGAATTAACAGGGCCAGCGATGTTATATAATCCCTTTTGTTTGGCGAAAGGTCTCACAGACCTAAATTTTCTTTCTTCCTCTGTCCTAGATATAACTATGTTGCGAGGATCATCAGACTCGACTACTTCTTTTCCACCTACAAGTTGGGTTTTATTCTTTGCCATAAAAATTGTGACCAATTTCATCACCTATTGCTCCCTACCCTCCACTGGAGTGACAGGACTACACAAAGAATATAGTAGACTCGCCGTCCCACTCATGCTGTAGTTCGGTATAATACCTAGTCCGGGCCGACTGACTAGGGGTGGGTTAGTCCCTAGCCTCCCGTTTAGGTGAAGCAGAATCCAAAGCGGTGTATTAGGCTGCGCACCATCCCCAGTTACTGAAGATCATAAGCCTAGGTTCAGATGCGCTACCCGCTACCAACCAGGATATTCCTTTCCACTGAAACGGTTCTCCACGCACGACCTACACGTGCGTGAGCATTGTGACCTACTGACTCCCTCACTCCTCAGAGGTTGCCCACAGACGGAGTTAATGTTGGATCGGGAACCCCCGGGTTCGCCAAACCCTTACCTACCGAAGTAGGCACCTTGGGGGAGGGACTCACCCTGGATTTCGGTATAGTACCTAGACCTGGCCGATTGACTAGGGGTGGGTTAGTCCCTCACCTCCCGTTTAGGCTAAGCAGAAACCAAAGTAGTGTATTAGGTTGCGCACTCTCCCCAGTTAATAAAATGCAGAAACCCAGACTGAGATGCGTAACCCTCAACCAACCAGGATATCCTTTTCCACTGAGTATGGGTCTCCAAGGACGACCTACATTTGGGTTGGCCTTTTAACGTAGTGACTCCCTCACGAATCAGAGATCGCCCACACGAGGTTGTCAGAGTTACCTCGGTACCCCGGTTGAGCCCAACACGTACCTACCGCAGTAGGCCCCTGGGGGGACACACCGGAAGGTGTATACCGAATAACGGAGTTTACAGGCTGGCTCCGTGATTACTTTTTGGTGTCCTAAATAACAAGTTGTCTAGATTTGGCAGGGATCTTCATACAGTGTATTAGGTAACCCAGCGTAGGGCGACGCTACAAAATCCGAAGAGCACATCTGCGAGCACGAATGCCATCTTGACATTCAACTGTCCACCAAGGAACATGAAATCAACTAGGTTGGCCAGTCGACCGCGGATTAGACTGCTCAGTACCTGAAACAATGGCGGCTGTGGGATGTTCAACAAGCAATCAACCGGATCGTGCTACCTGCATCTGCGCTCGCAGTTTAAAACACAAATCTAGGTAAACTGTGGAACATAAATCTCGTACTAAAAGCCTTATACATACAGGCAAGTGTCCGTTAGAGTATTAATCAGAGACAGCATTTCATTAAAAGGAAACCACTAAATGTGGAGAACAAATACCTATGTGAAAAATTATTGAAGGAGTCAAAAATGGAAATGGCGTGTTATTTATGGACGCTCTTTAACTGCTATGGTTCTCAGCGTCCCATTCTATACTGGGCGTGAAAGACCGCTTAATTATGCTCAGAGGCTTCTCTATCAGGCTGGAGGTTCTTTTGCGTGCCGTAAATCTACGACACAGGACCCACGGCTTTACTTCCCTTCCAAAGGAAGCCATGTTAAGGATATTTATGCCCGAAAAAATCCATCGTCCTCTGCCAAGTTTGAACCCACGACCTTGGGTATATGAAGTTAGCATGGTAACCATTACACCACGGAAGCCCCCCTCCCTCCACCTCCTCCCCCCAAGGGGCCTACTTCGGTAGGTACGGGTTTGGGGCTCCCGGGGATTCCCGAGCCGCTTACCGCCACTTCACCCTGCTCATCGCCATCCAATGTTGCCGCTTCTTTTGTTCTGTTTTCTTCTTGCGTTTGTTTGTTTTATCACCCTCTTCCTCTTCTAGGCTTATGGAATGTCTTAGTTTGTAGGACATTAGGCTTATCAACTCCTGTCTCGCCAGCAGCAATCTTCCACTATCCCCGAGGATCCTGTCCCACGGTTCCTGCACGGTTGCGAATTTGTGCGCTCTCCGGACGTCCCAGACCTGAAGCTTGGGTGTACCCTTCCCAGTGCTCCTGTGTGGAGCCTTAGGTGTGGAGCCCGCCCATACCGTAGAGTAAATTCACGTAGCTTCTTTGAGAGCCCGGGTTGTGTTGGTGTCCCGACGACCGCGTTACGTTGTTGGGATAGTTTCATGGGCCGGACGTGTTACCGCTGACGTTGCCGCGGCGTAATCAACCACAAGTCCCCTGAATCCGTGCATGCCTTCTGTCGCTGCACGGTCTAGAGAAGGGAGCCAAAGGCGGTTATACCTGTGGTAAGGGCTTAAAACCGGGGCGTGCATGGTGAACGGCATACGCACATGGACCAGCAGTGGTGCTTGGAGGGTAACACTTGTGACATAGGCCTTGAGAATCGGTGGGATGGTTCCCGTGACGGCGCAAACCGTGGAGATATGGTGTCTTTTCCTCTTTAACCCCCGGATGGCAGGCTGACACCGACGGTTGCGGAAGGAGATCCTTTGAATATATCAAACCGGGGACCACCTTATTTTGACTAGTTTATAGTTCTGCCTATGTTGAATGAGACAAAGAAATTTTCAGATAGAAGTCCATTCTACGCACAAAGGGAGGTTGACAGGATCTGCGGCAAGGTTAAATACGCGACGAGGCTGCGAGACGGTACGCTACTGGTAGAGGTCCACAAAAAAGACCAGTCGGACAAGATACTTCATGCTACTCTGTTGGGCCCGTACAGCATCAAAGTTTACCCCCACAAGTCCAGGAGCACCTGTAGAGGATTTGTGACCACCTCTAGCTTAGACGACCTCTCCAATAAATATATTGCCACCCATCTTTCAGAACAGCGAGTTTGTCAGACGTACCGTCTACATGATAACATGACGGCAATGAGTACCCATTGCGTACGATCTTTCACGTTCAAGGGTACTAGTGTTCCGGAGTTTATATACTGTGGTTACGAACGTGCTGCCATCCGCCCGTATGTGCCGAATCCCATACGGTGCTTCAAGTGCCAGCGCTTCAGGCATACCCAAGCTGCATGTGCCCTTCCTGCAACCTCCGATCGTTGTGGTCTAGCGGCTTACGTTGACACCGTCTTTACGCGTGCACCGTACTCTGTAATGTGTGAAAGCAGTCATCCGTCTAGCTCTCGACAGTGTCCCATGTACTTGGCAGAGAAAAACATACAGGAAATAAGTGTGAAGGAACATTTCACTTTTTCTGAGGCGAGACGGCACTTTGAGCAGCTAAAGCCTGCCAACACCACAGGATACTCCTCAGCCGTTCGCCGTTAGCTTGACAATTCCATCGGTTTACAGACTGTGCCTGTCGCGGTAGTGTCGACGCAAACTGACTTGTGCGAAGTCGCTCCTCGCACAAGTGGAATGTCAATGGGATCAGGGCCCGTCTACCAGACCTTCAACATATAATCAATAAGCGTTCACCCTCAATCCTCTGTCTCCAGGAAACCCACTTACATCCTCACCATACTGGTCCATTTCGTCATTTTCAATCCTTCAGACACGACTTTGTTGGTGGCCAGCGTGCTTGCAACGGTGTTGTTACTCTCGAGGCTCCTACCATCCTTGTCACCAAAATTATACTCACCACCCCGCTTCAAGCGGTGGCAGTGCACGTAACATTGCCTTCCATCTCCTTTTCTGTTCGCAATGTCTATTTGCCGCCGCACGATGTGACAACAGACACTGAGCTTCGGGCATCGTTAGCACAAATTCCCCCTCCGATGACCCTTTTGGGCGATGTCAATGCGAGTAATGTTCTTTGAGGTTCTTCTGCTGACGATGCTCAAGGTACAACAATAGCAGAGGTACAATAATAGTTTGCGATAGGTATGGTTTATTACTCATAAACACCGGTGCACCCACATTCTTATCTTCCGATTATGGCACCGTATCCGCCCTAGATGTAACTTTCTGCAGCCCTGCCTTACTACCATTCCTGGATTGGTTGGTATTTTCCGATCTTCACGGCAGTGATCATCACCCCATTGACATTCGTTTTTCGGGACAACATCCATTGCCCACGCAACATCCCTGCTGTACTATCTCCAAGGCTGATTGGGAAAAGTTTTCTTCTCTGCTCCATCTCCATTCCGATGGCTGTACCTCCTTAGAAGACAGGTGGAGTATTTTACTTGCTCGGTTTTGCTCGCCGCAGAATCCAATATTCCTCGGAGTTCTTCTACCCCTCGGCGTATTCCAGTGCCGTGGTGGAAGAAGGACTGCAACTTGGCATGAAAACCGCGGATAAAGGCTTTTGGTCTTTTCCACCTACACCCGACGGCGGAGAACTTTGATGCTTTCAAACGCGCCCGGGCTAAGGCGCGCTATATCGTTCGTAATGCCAAGCGGAAGTCATGAGAATCATATGTCTCCTCCCTTTCTCGCAGGAGCTCCTCACAGAGAGTGTGGACTTCGGTGCGCCGCATGACCGGCAAATGTCTCAGGATGTACATCCCTGGCCTTACCGTTCACTGCTCCACTTTCACCAGCGAACCGGATGTTGCCGAAGCTTAGCCACCTCCTTCGCTGCGACAAGTGCAACGGCCAATTACGACAATGCATTTCTTCCCATTAAGGAAGCTGCTGAGAGATTTCGCCTTGATTTTACTAGTGACTATACTGAGCCGTACAATGCACCCTTCACCCTTGCGGAACTATATCATGCTTTACACGCTGCGAGGGGTTCTTCTCCTGGTCCCGATGATATTCACCGACAAATGCTAGTTTACCTCTCACCTGTAGCCGTTTCATTCCTTTTGGACCTCTATAATTGAATTTGGCGCGAAATGGTTTTCCCGGCTGTGTGGGGGGGGGGTATTGTCAGTCCTATCCCTCGTCCTGGCAAAGACCGGACCCTCCTATTGTATTACCGGCCGATTTGCCTCATGAGCGTCGTTTGCAAGACCTTAGAACGCATGATCAGTATTCGGTTTACTTGGTGTTTGGAGGCGAACGACGTGCTGTATTCCGAGCAGTGCGGATTTCGTCGCAATCGTTCAAGCGTTGATAACCTGCCGCGTATGGAAGCTTATGTGCAGAATGCTTTCCTTCTGAACCAGCAAGTTGTGAGTGTCTTTTTTGACCTCGACAAGGCCTACGACACTTCTGCATAATTTGCACATTTCCGGGTTACGCGGCCATCTGGCCCTGTTTCTGTGCAACTTTTTCCAGCAGCGCCGCTTTTGTGTCCGAATTGGCAATACTCTCTCGCGGGAGAAGATTCAGGAGAACGGTGTACCCCAAGGTTCCGTTCTTAGTGTTATGCTTTTTGCCGTGGGCATCAACGGCATTACTAGCGTGATTCGTAGTGGGAAATCATCGTCACTGTATGTGGACGACTTTGCGCTGTACTATCGCCCCTACAGCACTGATCATCTCGATTGACAACTCCAGCTCACCATAAACTCTATCGCTGGTTGGGCGCTTCGCAGTGGTTTTCATTTTCCCCCCACGATAACGCAGTGCAGTCTTCGTGGAGTACACCCTCTTCCTGACCTCCAATTGAACGCTGTGCCGCTGCCTTTCGTTCCGTCTTTGAAGTTCTTAGGTGTCCACCTAGACCGTGAAATTTCTTGGCTACCCCACATCCGACAACTTCGTGCCTCCTGTGACCGATCGCTTCGGATCCTCAAACTGTTTTCTGGTGCGTCTTGGGGCTGTGATCGTTTAGTTATGCTGCGTTTTTACCGTTCACTCGTTCGCTCAAAACTAGACTACGGTTGTTATATTTACGGCGCAGCGACCGCCTCAAAACTTCGCTTTTTAGACACCGTTCATCATACCGGTATACGTCTTGCTACAGGAGCCTTCCGCACTAGTCGTGAGCAATGCTTGTATGCCGATTCTGGTGAACCCCCACTGGAGTGCGTTGCTCATTTTTACTTTGTTCTTATGCTGCTAAGTTGTCTGCGGACCCCCACCATCCGTGTTTTAATCCTGTGTTACCCCCGGATTGTGCACACCGCTATCTGAGGAACGCCACTGCTTCACGTCCCTGTGGTATTCAGTTTCGTGAACTGCTCTCCGATAGGGGTCTCAGATTGTCTCCTATGGAACGTGTTTTTGTATACCCGGAACGTGTTTGGCAACTGAGGCGTCACAGTTTCGACCTGACCCTCTCCAACGTTGTGAAACTTTCGACCGCTCCAGGGGTATTTGGGCGACTGTTTTACGAACTACTAAGCAATTACCGGGCATATGTACCGATATTAACTGACGGCCCCATCTGGCAGGAGCTACAGGTTGTGCCTTTTATTTCAATGGGATAACACATACTTACCGCCTTGCGGACGCCAGTTCGGTATTCACCGCCGAACTGTACGCTATCTTTTACTTTCTAGATTTTATCTCGCTTTTAGCACCTGGGACTTTTCTTGTTTGCAGTGATTCTTTGAGTGCCCTCAGGCTCTGCAGCAGTATACGGGCTCCTTAACACTCGTTATGCGCATTCAATCTCGCATTTCTGAATTGATTGCTTGCGGCTACCAGTTCGTCTTCACATGGGTTCCAGGTCATGTCGGTATTGCAGGTAATGAGGTAGCAGACAGGTCTGCCAAGGCTGCCTGCTCCTTGTAGGATTACTTGGAAGCGGCTGTGCCCTCAGAGATGTTTCACGTGACTTTCGTAGGTCTATTCTTTTAGCCTGCCAGCAATCTTGGCAAAATTTAGCAGGTACATAGCTTCGCACACTCAAAGACACGGTACACCCATGGCTCACATCTTCCCAAACAAACCGGCGCCGTGAGGTTATCCTTACGCGTCTGCGTATCGGTCACACGCGGATAAAACATGGCTACCTTCTACGCGCTGAGCCAGCTTCTATATGTCACACCTTCGATGTTCGTCTGTCTGTGACACATGTGTTGCTTGATTGTCCGAAATTTCCTCGCGAACGGCAATCCCTCGGCATGGGTACCGCTTTACCTGCCATTTTATGCGACGACGCCAATTCTGTCGATAAGGTGCTTCTGTTTGTTGCTTCTATAGGCCTCAGTAAAGACATCTGACCTGTTTCGTGCGTGCGTGAAGTTTTAGCCTTTTTAACCTTTTATCGCCTGACTTTAGCACATGAGACCACTTTTGTGTGTGTGTGTGTGTGTGTGTGTGTGTGTGTCTTTAGCTTTTTTTTTTTTTTTTAGCCCTGTTTGCATCACCCGGGCCTTTTTTCGTGCGCACATGTGTAAGAGTTTTTAGCACTTTAACTTTTCGCCCTCTAGTTTTGTTTTTACTGTGTTTTCCTTTTTCTTATCTTCGGGCCCAAATCACCTAGTTGTCGACGGGTCCTTAAACACCATTCACTCACCCACCACGGAGGGTAACTGTTGAAGGAGTCAAAAATAAATGTAGCCTCCCTGTTGTTTCGGGAAGGAAGTGATTATTGTCCAAAAAATCGGCAATAAGATGAGCGCTCACACAAGGACAGTGTACGGGAAGGCACAAATTTACAATTTACTTTTTGTTTGACCCTGTACACGGAACACGGACTCAACACCTTCTTCCGCCAGGATCTCCAGTGTCTCCTCTTCGGACAATCCGTCTAAAGCGCGGGTGCTTTTTAACGTCGTTCCAAATCTAGGTGAGTGATTCAGAGTACCAAACAGACACCATGGAGCAAGTTTGTATCTTCATTTAATCAACATACATGTTGATTAAATGAAGATGGTATGGTATGGTATAAGTTGAGGCGTGTGGCTGGAAAATCGACCCATATGCCAATCACCGGTTTCAAAACGGCTCCTCTGTTATTGATAAATTTCAGGCGGTGCTTAACTCAGACAATTGTTCGTCTGAGTTTCTTGTAGTTAAGGCAGATGTAGGATCTCAAGGATACTGGAAACCTTGTAAACCACAGTCACCTTTTCAAATTTGTGCTAATTCAGCTCCAGTTCCAGATGCAATCCTCGTGCAAATTTCGCGACATCGCTGTGCTGTAGGCAATGCTCGAGGTCAACCGTATTTGGGTTGACGACATTTTACTAGATAAAGAGCGGGAGTCCACCGTTATTCCTATTTTGAAATCTTAGAAGACAGTCAGCTTCCGTACAGCTGCTGTCTTATTTCACTCACCATTTGCGTTTGCTAGGTGATGGAACTCATGATCAATGGACGATTTGAGTGGTGTCTGGAATCCCACAATGTCCTAATTAATATCCAGTATTTTTTTTTTCGAAAACATCGGTCAGCAGATAATCATTTTGTGTCACCACCGACGAAGCTCATAAACGGCTTTCTTAAGAACTGTGAAACAGTTGGGATATTTTTTTATTTTTTGTCCTCAAAAGTGCCTATGATACGTGCTGGCGCGCAGGAATATTACGTTCCCTTCAATTCACAACTGGAATATACGTGGACGCCTAACGTTCATTCTGTAGTTTATGCTGGACCGCGTTTTCAGAGTAAGTGTTCGGTTCGGTCATTCAAAAGAACGGTGTGTCACAAGGATCGGTTCTGAGTGTCAAGCTGTTTACTATAGCGATTAATTCTATATGCCAATGTGTTCCCCAAGTATCTCGTCCTGTTTATTGTAGGCGACTGCCATTTCTATGCGCTTCAGCGCACGCTGTGTTTGGATTCCTGTGTTCAGCAGTGTTTAGACAACATTTATAATTGGATCTCGAAAAATGGCTTTCGTTTTAATCTGAGAAATCATTCTGCATTGCCTTGTAGCGCCGCAGGAGGCCATTGACTTCTATTCACAGAAGCGCTGAGATTCCTTGGATTAATCTTCGATTGGAAACGTTATTGGTCACCACATATAGCACAGCTGAATAAGCGATGTTACCGTTCTCTGAATATTTTACCGCTACTAAGTGGTAAATAGGTGAACGTATCGGACAGTGTTGCTTCATCTGATTTCGTCCAAGTTAGATTATTTGTGCATTGCTTATTCTTCAGTACAGCCATCTGTGCTGACATTAGACACAGTCTATAACAAGGGCATCCTTGTGGCTGTTGGAGCTTTTCCGACTAGCCTAGTTGTGAGCATCCTCGCTGAAATTGGATAACCTCCTCTTCGATGTCCGTGAGATGTCCTGTTAGCTAGTTATGATTCTGGGTTTAAGTGCACATCTGCGCATCCAATGCTCCACGCTTTTTTCTCACCCGAGCTGTAGTAATCGTGGTGGCGGCGGCGGTTCCCCAGGGCGCACAACTACAACGGTTATTAGCGCCCGAAAAAACTGGTGCGGTAATATAAGAAAATCTAAGGACTAAATTCACACACTAAAATCTAAAAGAACAATAAAGTGTGGCTAAAACATTGTCAGCTACTACGGAAAGTGAAAATAAAACACGGTAAAAGGGTCTACAAACAAAACTCTAAAAACACAATAAAATATGGCTAAAACAGTGTTAGCTACTGCGGAACGTAAAAATAAAAGCGATAAAAGCCATCAAGAGAGCTAATGTAATTAAATAGCAAGCAAATACAGAGCACAAAGCGTAAAATCTTAAAATCACACACGGTGGCTCATACCGACTAATCGTATAAAATCTAAAACGTGTTCCACCGCAATGAGTTCGTCGGCATGTACCTGTGAAATATCAGCTGGTAATCCGACGGACAAACGTAAGGCAGATAAAAACTGACACTCGATTAGAACATGTCTAACAGTCAATGGCTCCTAACAATGTACACACCCCCCATGGGCCTACTTCGGTAGGCACGCGTTAGGCGCACCCGGGGTCTCGAGCCACCTTGACTCCCTCAGTGGCCAACCTCTGAGTGGTGAGGGGGTCAGTAGGCAAAAATACCAAACCACGTGCAGGCCGTGTCGGTGAAAAACAATATCCTGGTTGGTTGAGGTATGTGAGCCTGGGCTTCTGTTTATCAGCAACTGGGGAGGGTGTGCAACCTAATACACCACTTTCGTTTCTGCTTTGCCTAAACCGGAGGCTAGGTACTAAGCCACCTCTAGTCAATCCGCCAGGACTAGGTATTATACCGAACTCCAGGGTGAGTGGCACGGCGTGCTCTATATATCCCCTGTGTAGCCCTATCACCCCAGTGGGGTGACTCCATGGTTGGCTCGTGGTGGATGCGGAGCACTGGGGGATGAATTTATATGTCTTTATGCACAAAAAACCAAAACCTCTAATTATGTTAATTTAGGAAAAGAAGTAGTCGAGTCCTGTGGTCCTCGCTACTTGGTGGTTACTAGAACAGAGGAAGGGAGAAAGTTTTCTACGGTCAGTCATTTTGCCATTCAAAGGGGTCTTGATGCCACAGCATTAAAGCCCGTAACGGCACGCTGCCGGTTGAGGCATTCTCTGCCTCCCAGGCTGCCCAAATAATCAAGGCCAGATTGTTAGCCAGCTTCCCGGTGAAGGTCGAAGTACACAAAACGTTAAACTCCTCACGCGGTGTGATCACAGTTTAAGTACTCAGGAGATTCAAGAGAATATGGTGGATCAAGGCGTAACATCAGTGTATCGGGTTCAGCGCAAAGTCAATGGGGTATTTATGCCTACTCGCACCCTGTTCCTTACTTTTGATCGTGTAGATCTCCCACAAACGATAAGGGTATGGTACGAAGCTATCGAGGTTACGCCTTACATACCCAACCTACTCAGGTGCTATAAATGTCAACGTTTTGGCCACACTCGTAATTTTTGTAACGACGAATCCACCTGTGCGAACTGTGGTGACCTATCCCACCATGATGTATGTAGTAAACGCCCATCGTGCGTGAATTGCGACGGCGAACATTCATCCAGTTCCCGCGAATGTCCCCGTTTTACAGAGGAGAAGGCGATCCAGGAGATCCGGGTGAAAGAGAAGGTGTCCTTCTCGGAAGCCCGGAAGCTCTTGTGACTCCGACAACTCTCTGTACTTAATTCCGGCATTTTTAGCTCTGTTATAGCTAAACCAGTGCCGTATCGGAAAATCGCAACGCAAACTAGTGATATAAACGGAACAACTATTGCAGAGAAGGTCCTTGTAGCCAGATCAGTGCCCAAGCTTACGTCATCTTCAAAATCGGCATCAATATCTGTCAAATCTGCCAGCCTTCAGAGCCGTTCAGTATCCGTATCGCCTAAACCTTCGACCCCGGAAAATAAGACCGGTAAACTTGTGACGTATTCTGCAGCTGCAAGACCAGCTATGTCAGGCAAGGCTTTTTGAAAGATAGTGTCCAGATCGCTCCCAAACCAGCTGAGGGAAAGCAGAGCTCACGCCACTCTCCACGGAGATCCTTTTCTGAGAAATCTTCAAGGGGAAGTAACGATCGGTGACTATCATCTTCGCCGATCAGTACCTCTAATCGGTTCGAGAACCTCGCAGGTTTCTTCCCCTGGGGAGGAGATGGAGCAGGATGGTTCTGTTTTCAGTGCGCGACGCGCAGTGCATAAGCGACAGGATCGTGCTGCTGAACAAAGTGTTAGTCCGAAACCTCAAAATAACAATTTACACCGACCAGCACCGCCGAATATATAGAAACGTCTTTCAATTTTGAACTTATCCCATCCCATAAACAATGGCTGTCCTACAGTGGAACATAGGAGGAGTTAGATTACATTGACCACAGCTAGAAATGTTGTTGCTCCAGCAACAGGCTCTGGTCGTATGCTTACGAAAGACAAAGGTCCGTCCCCAGGACACCGTTACCATCAGGCAGTACTCCTCCATACGCTGTGATTTACCACTGGAGGTGGGTTTCCCGGCACATGGTGGCACTATGAAACTCATCCGAGATGATATATTCGCCGAATCTGTATCCTTACAATCTGACATCCAGTCCGTCGCTGTCAGGATTAAGCTGCCCTCCGCCATTATCATCGTTTGTAGTATTTGCCTTCATCCGCTGACCTCTCGCGCAAAGACTTAGAAGGCCTGGTTGTACAGTTGCCTCCGCAATTTCTTTTGGTAGGTGATGTGAATGCCCATCACCCACTTTGGGGTTCACCTTGGGTATGTGCGAGAGGCAAGCTCATTGCAAACTTCCTGAGCGGTAATAACTTAGTTCTTTTAACACCGAAGAACCCACTTTTCTTTCTAGCGCCTTTCACAGTTTTTCATCTTGATGTAGCAATTTGTTCACCCCAGTTAGCAGTTTCCTTAAGTTGGAATATCATCTCTGATTTGCATTCTAGTGACCACTTCCCATGTCTAATTAGTCTCTTGACGCATCCTGTTTGTTCCACCGGTTTACCTAGCTGGCGCTTAGATCAAGCCAACTGGGAACTGTATTCCCGCTTGGCCGAGTTTAACTACGATGAGCACGACTCTGTGAACTGTTTAGTCGAACATCTTACAGATTCCATGCTTTCCGCTGCTGAGCAATTCATTCCGCGTTCGGCTGGTCAAACCCGTCGATTTCCGGTACCTTGGTAGACCGATGACTGCCGGAATGCTATTCGAGCTCGCAGGCGTGCTCTTCGGGTTTTCCAGCGGAACCCTACCCTGGATAACCTGATTCACTATTAGAAGATGCGTGCACATTCTCGACGGGTTATTAAGGACAGCAAAAGGATTTCATGGAATAAATTCGTAGGCTCATTTATTCGACATATGCCTTCCTCTGTCGTATGGGATAAGTTAGGATGTATGGCTGAAAATCGACCCATATGCACATCGCCGGTCTCCAAGCTCCTGGCAAGGCTGTTGTTAATATATTTGTCGTGGCGAACACTTTACGCAGTGCATTCGCTCAGGTGTCTAGCTCAGACAATTATTCCCTTGACTTTCTTACAATTAAGGTTCGGATATAAGCTCAAGGATTATCCTTTCGTTCTGGAAACCTTGAAGATTATAATTTCCTTTTCAGCATGGCAGAGCTAGATACAGCACTTCTATCTTCGCGACACTCTGCACCTGGACCAGATGGAATCCACGTCCAAATGCTGCAACATCTCTCCTGATGTCAAGGCTTTCCTACTTGAGGTCTATTAGCGTTTCTGGGTCGACGCTGTTTTCCAGATACGTGGCAGGATGGCACCGTCATACCCATTCCTAAACTTGGAAAGGACCGCCATCTTCCTTCCAGCTATCGTCCTATTTCCCTCACCAGTTGCGTATGCAAGTTGATGGAACGCATGATCAATGTACGGTTGGTGAGGAATCCCACAATCTTCTCACTAACACCCAGTGTGGTTTTCGACGGCGTCGTTTAGCTTTGACCACCTTGTCTCGTTGTCAACCCAGATCATGGACGGATTTCTGAAGGACAGCCCAACAGTTGGTATCTTTTTTGACCATGAGAAAGCTCTTGATACATGTTGGTGAGTAGGGATTTTGCGCTCCCTCCACAGCTGGAATATACGTGGACGCCTATCGTTGTTCATTCAGGAGTTTATGCGGGACCGCGTTTTCCGACTAAGGGTCGGCTCGGTTTTTTCTAACTATTTTATTCAAGAGAACGGAGTGCCGCAGGGCTCAGTACTCAGCATGACGCTGTTTGCTATAGCGATAAATTCCATCACGCACTGTGTTCCCAAAGGTGTCTCATGTTTATTCGTAAATGACTTTGCCATTTTCTGCACTTCTCAGCCTGGGTCGTTTTTGGAACGCCGACTCCAGCAGCCCCCCAGGAGCCTACTACGATAGGTACGTGTTCGGCGTACCTGGGGTCACGAGCCACCTTGACTCCTTCAGTGGGAAACCTCTAAGTGGTGAGGGAGTCACTAGGTCAAAATGCCCACCTACGTGTAGGCCGTGCGTGGAGACCCGTGGCGGTGGAAAGGAATCTCCTTGTTGGTTGACGGTTGCGTACCTGAGCTTGGGCTTCTGTCTTTCAGTAACTGGGGAGGGTGCGCAGCTTAATACACCGTTTTGGTTTCTGATTCGCCCAAACGGGAGGCTAGGGACTAACCCACCTCTAGTCAATCGGCCAGGACTAGGTATTATACCGAACTCCAAGGTGAGTGGGTGGCGAGCCTGCTATATCCCCATTGTAGCCCTGTGGTGACCCCTCGTTTGGTTCCGTGGTGGGTGGGGAGTAGTGGGGGATGAAATACAGACAATCTTTTATGGCAACCAAAAGCGAACCTAAACCAAATTTAGAGATAGGAAAGGAAGTAGTCGAGTCCAGTGGTCCTCGCTACTTGTAGATAACTAGGACTGAGCGACAAGAAATGCCCCTTTGCCATCCAAAAAGGCCTTGATAAAATAGTTGGTCCAGTCAAATCCTGTACTCGTTCCCGGAATTGTACGCTCCTTGTTGAAGCAGTATCTGCAAAGCAGGCATCCAAATTATTGCGAGCTCATCTGTTAGGTAGTTACCCTGTTAAGATCACAATGCACAAGACGCTGAACTCCTCACGCGGGGTTGTCACCACCCGCGCATTACACGGCTTGTCTAATGAAGAGATTCAGGATGAGCTCTCAGCACAAGGCGTCGCTTCTGTGTATAGGGTTCAGCGAAGAGTTAAGGTGAATTTTTGCCTACCCGTCCCCTTTAATCGGGTATATCTCCCTCAATGAATAAAGGCAGGGTACGAAGCCATCGAGGTTAGGCCATATATCCCGAACCCGCTGCGATGCTGCAAATGTCAACGCTTTGGGCACACTAGCGAGTATTGTAGTTTCGGTCTACATGTGCCAACTGTGGAGATGGAACGCACGATGGAGGTTGTAGATCGACACCGTGCTGTGTTAACTGCGGCGGTGAGCATCCATCAAGCTCCCGCGAGTGTCTCCGTTGTGGAGAGGAGAGAGCAATCCAGGAGGTCCGAGTGAAAGAGAAGGTGTCCTTTTCGGAAGTTGGTACCTACAGCTCGGTTTTAGCTAAACCAGTACCGAAGGGGGAAATCGCTTCGCAGGCCTGCGATATTAATGGGGCCACAATTGCAGAAAAGACTCTTGTAGCCAGACCACTTACAAGGCCCCCAACTTCCACTTCTTCGTCGGGCTCTCGATCTGCCAACGCCACTTCTGGAAGACATACTGCAGGGACAGTGTCACCCAAGCCTTCGACTTCGGCAACTCAATCAGCCGTAACCTTCGGTTGTTCTAGTCCTCTAAAGGCCTTTAAAGGCAAATATGTCCGGACCGACTTCCTGAAAGACAATGTGAAAACACCCCCCAACTCATCTAAGGATAGGAATAGTCCACGCCGCTCGTCGCGTAGATCTTCTTCCGAGGACTCTTCTGGGGAGAGCACAGATCGGCAACCACCAACTCCATCGATAAGTATCTCCAATCGCATCGAGGTTCTCGAGCCGAAATTCTCTATTGGAAAGAAGAGCTCCGCCGTGGAGGAGATGGACAACAAAGATTCTGTCCTCATTGGAAGACAGCCAGAGCGTAAGAGGCAGGATCGTACTCCGAAAAAAAGTGTTAGTCCGACGGCCAAGAAAAATAAACTAAACCGACCAGCAGAACCGAATTTGCAGAAACGATTTCTATTTAAACGTATCCCACAAAATTGCCCATGGCTATCCTACAATGGAACATACGTGGCATTAGGTCACATCGCCCAGAGCTTGAATTGTTCCTACAGCAATATCTGAGACCAAGCTCCGTCCCCAAGACCACCTTACACTAAAGCAGTACTATTCTCTCCGGTGTGCTGTATCCACCAGCGGGTGGAGCTCCTGCAAATGGGGGCACCATGATTCTTATCAGAGATGATATATTCGCAGACTCTTTATCCGTTAAATCTGACATACAGTCCACTGTTGTCAGATTTAAACTGCCCTCCTCCTACTTCAGCATTTGTAGTATTTATGTACCTCCCTCTAACGGCCTCTCGCGCACTGATTTAGTAGACCTTGCCTCCCAGCTGTACACCACACCCTATGGGGCTCCCTTCGGACTTATGCGAGAGGTCAACTGCTCGCCGATTTCTTGGACTCTTTTAATCTTCCTCTCCTGAACACCGGAGATTCTACATTTTTTTCCGACGCCTTTAATAGTTTTTTCTCACCTGGATAAAGCAGTTTGTTCTCCACAGTTGGAAGTCTCTCTAAAATGGAATATCATCTCTGACTTACATTCAAGCGACCACTTTCCTATTCTTGTATCTGTCTTAGCACAGGATGTATGTTCCACCCGTTTACCTAAATAGCACTTAGACTGCGCCAACTGGAGTCTCTATTCTGGTTTGGCTGTTTTTCAACATAACGAGCACGACTTGGTGGATTGTTTAGTCCACCACCTCACCCAAAAATTTATTTCTGCTGCAGAGGTTTCAAATCCGCGGTCGACTGCACATCCCCGTTACGTCTCTGTTCCTTGTTGGACAAGTGAATGCGGGAATGCCATTCGTGCTCGCAGACGTGCTCTTCGGATTTTCCAGGGTCGGCCTACGCTGGATAACGTTATACAGTTTAAGAAGAGGCGTGTCAAGCCTAGACAAATTTTTAAGGATAGCAAAAAGCAATCATAGCGCCAATTTGTAGGCTCCTTTACTCGACATACACCTTCCTCTGTCGTGTAGGATAGGTTAAGGCGTATATCTGGGAAACCGATACATATGCCGATCGCCGCCTAAAAACAGCGGCAGGCACTGTGGTTGATGTATTTGACGTGGCTAACTCTCTAGGCAGTACTTTCGCTTAAGTGTCTAGCTCAGAGAACTATTCCCCTAAGTTTCTTCCAGTTTAGGCTCAGGTTGAATCTCAAGGTTTCTTTTTCTACTCTGGAAACCTTGAAGACTACAACCGCCTTTTCACCATGGCGGAGCTAGACACTGCCCTCTCAACTTCTAGAAATTCTGCGCCAGGTCCAGATGGTATCGACATCCAAATGTTACAACAAATTTCTCCTGAGGGTAAGGCTTTCCTCCTCGAGGTCTATAATCGGGTATGGGTAGATGCCACTTTTCGAACTCAGTGGCGTAAGGCAACCATCATACCTATTTTGAAGCCTAGAAAGGACCGTCATCTTCCTTCCAACTTTCGTCCAAATTCCCTCACCTGCTGTGTTTGCAAGGTGATGGAACGCATGATCAACGGACGGTTGGTGTGGTGGTTGGAATCCCACAATCTTCTGACGAACATCCAATATGGTTTTTGAAGACGTCGTTCAGCGGTTGACCACCTTGTGTCATTATCGACACAGATCATGAACGGCTATCTTCAGAATTGTTGGACTGTTGGGACATTTTTGACCTCGAGAAGGCTTCGATACCTGTTGGCGGGCGGGGATTTTACGTTCCCTCCACAACTGGAATATATGTGGACGCCTGCCGTTGTTCATTAAGGACTTTATGAGGGACCGGGTTTTCTATGTAAGGGTCGGCTCGATTTTTTCTAACCATTTTGTTCAAGAGAACCGAGTGCCCGCAGGGCTCGGTACTAAGCGTGACGTTGTTTGCTATAGTGATAAATTCCATATCGCAAAATGTTTTCCCAGGATCTCGTCCTGTTTATTCGTGGACAACTTTGCCGTCTTCTGTACTTCTCAGCGTACAGAAGACGGAACGTCGTCTTCAGCGGTGTTTGAACAACCTCAGTGTTTAGAGCTTTAAAAATGGCTTCCGCTTTTCACCTTAAAAGACCGTCTGCGTTAATTTCTAGCGTCGTATGTTGCGAGTGCCACCTACTTTTCAACTTGGATCTGATTTACTTCCCTTTAGCAGATGAGGTGAGTTTCCTGGGGTAGGTTATCTATCGGAAACTATGCTAGTCAACACATGTAGTACAGCTTAAAGCGCGGTGTCTCCGTTTTCTTAATATTTTACGGATACTCAGTGGTAATTCTTGGGGAGCAGATCGGACAGTGTTACTGTGCCTTTATCTTGCGCTGAATCGTTCAAAGTTAAGACTATGGATGCATTGTATATTCTTCTGCACGACTATCGGTGTTGAAAGAGTTAGACGAACTCCATAATCAGGGCATCCGTGTAGCTGTTGGAGCGTTTCCAACCAGCCCAGTTGTGAGCCTCTACGCCGAACCGGCAAAACCCCCTCTGCGGTGTCGGCGTGATGTCCTGCTGGCAAATTATGGTTGTGGACTTGAGTGCCTGCCTACGCATCCTGCTTTTACCCCTTTTAATTCCGCTGAACTGGACGAAGGTTATCACCACCTATCCCTTTGTCCAAAGCCCGCAGGTGTTCAGTCTCGAGAGCTTCTTCGGAACTACCATATTGCAATACCTAGTATATTTCCCAAGGGAACTCGCCCTCCGAAGTATAATGGTTACCTTACTGTATTCATATACCCAAAGTCGCGGGTTAAAACCCGGTGCAGGACGATGGACTTTTTGGGTGTAAAAATCCTTAGCACGACTTCTTTCGGAAGGGAAGTAAAGCCGATTGTCCCGTGTCGTAAATTTGCGGCACGTTAAAGAACCTCAAGCCTGATAGAGAGGCCTCTGAGCAAAATTAAGCGGTCTGTCACGGCCAATTAAGAATGGGACGGTGAGAACCACTGTAGTTAAAGAGCGTCCATAAATAACACGTCATTTACATTTTATTCAAGGGAGAGAGGATATTCCCATATTGGTTGCGTGCTACATCTAACGTCGATCATCCGGGAACCGAACGATACCTGCGTGTTGTATCCGTACTTTGTTTTTAGAATTTTTATCCCTTTACAGTGACCGACTTTGTGTATACATCGACGGTAGTAAATGCACCGGTGGGTTGGATGTGCATTTGTTGCCGGAGCCGAGCAACATACTTTCGGTTTGCCCAGTTTCACATCCATCTATACTACAGAGTTGTATGCTATTTACCAAGTCATTCTTTATGTTCGCCGTCGTAATTTGGGTGACTGCCTCATTCTTAGCGACTCTCTTAGTGCACTCCAGAGCGTTCGTCCGCTGAACAAAAAAACAAACAAAAATAATAATAATAGATAAATAAAAATAAAAATAAAATCTGTATACTAAACCCCGATATCTAATTACTTACCCGGAGTAAATATCTCAAACCTTATTTAATTTATTAACACTTCTTTTTAATTTTAAAAAATAAAGTAAATATACAATTGTCAGATTAATAACTTAACCTAAATAACTTAAATTAAGTTATGCATCTGAACCTATATATTTATCAAAATAACATTTAATATTTAAATGTTTATGTATTATATTAATTATTAGTAATTATGTAAAATTTTAAATTATATATATTTAAAATTTAGCTTATTAGGTTCAATTATTATTCATTAAAATAAATTATCACTTTATTTACTATACTTAATATATTTAATTATTTATTATTATTATTATTATTATTATTATTATTATTATTATTATTATTATTATTATTATTATTATTATTATTATTATTATTATTATTATTATTATTATTATCATTATTATTATTATTATTATTATTATTATTATTATTATTATTATTATTATTATTATATCAATTTATTTAATTTTAATATATTGTTATTATTTTAATCATGATTTATTATTATTTATTTTATTATTTATTATTATAATTATATATAAAATTCTTTAACATCTATTCTAATTATGGCATTGCTATTTATTTTATATTATTATTATTATTATTATTATTATTATTATTATTATTATTTTATTAGTTTATCCCACATTCTTATTACTATATTTCTATAGTTACATAATGTGAGATAAACACCAAACTATTATTAAAATTACGAATTTTAAAAATATTACTGGTAACCAGTAAACAAATAACAGGTAACCAATTTTTATAATATAAATTAAAAATTAAATACCTAAAGCAAAACCTAAATAAAAATAATAAAAACTACAAATTACACTACTCTATAACCCTATTGGTAACCATTACTACCTTTTCCTACAGTTTTCTTCTTTAACATCAGCTACTTAAAGATCTGCTCAATTGCTAAGTGTTCTACGGTTTTATACCTAAAAAAATTACTACTATTATTATTCTACTGCGCAATTAGTTCTTCTGCGATTTAGTTTTATATATTAGCCCATGTGTAATTATTTCCTATTTTCTATTGAACGTAATATCTAATAACATTAATTATCCTTTAATTATGAGTTAGACTATCCACTTTCACTTCACACTTTCATTATACATTTTAAAATGCATTACTTCTTTATTCCCTTATTACACTTGTTATACCTTTCCACTCACTTCCTATTCTTACTTCATCCCTAGTCCTACATCTTCTCACTTCATCCCTGACTCTGCATCTTCTCACTTCTTCCCTGACTCTGCATCTTCTCACTTCACCCCTGACCCTGCATCTTCTCACTTCACCCCTGACCTTGCATCTTCTCACAGCCTCCCTGACTCTGCATCTTCTCACTTCTTCCCTGACTCTGCATCTTCTCACTTCACCCCTGACCCTGCATCTTCTCACTTCACCCCTGACCTTGCATCTTCTCACTTCATCCCTGCCCCTGCATCTTCTCACCTCATCCCTGACTCTCCATCTTCTCACTTCATCCCTGACCCTGCATCTTCTCACTTCATCCCTGACCTTGCATCTTCTCACAGCATCCCTGACTCTGCATCTTCTCACTTCATCCCTGACTCTGCATCTTCTCACTTCATCCCTGACGCTGCATCTTCTCACTTCATTCCTGACCCTGCATCTTCTCACTTAATCCATGACCCTGCATCTTCTCACTTCATTCCTGACCTTGCATCTTCTCACTTCATCCCTGCCCCTGCATCTTCTCACCTCATCCCTGACTCTCCATCTTCTCACTTCATCCCTGACCCTGCATCTTCTCACTTCATCCCTGACCCTGCATTTTCTCATCTCATCCCTGACCTTGCATCTTCTCACTTCATCCCTGACTCTGCATCTTCTCACTTCATTCCTGACCCTGCATCTTCTCACTTCATCCCTGACCCTGCATCTTCTCACTTCATCCCTGGCCCAGCATCTTCTCACTTCATCCCTGACCCTGAATCTTCTCACCTCGTCCCTGACCTTGCATCTTCTCACATCATCCCTGACCTTGCATCTTCTCACATCATCCCTGACCCTGCATCTTCTTACTTCATCCATGTCACACCATCTTCCTACTTCGTCCCAGAACGCCATCTTCTGCATTCACCCAGATCTCGCCATTTTCCCTCTTATTGCAATATCACCATCTTCTTGCTTCATCCCCGCCCTCCATCTTCTCTCTTCATCCCAAAACACTGCTTCCTCTGACCTGCATCTTCCAGTATGCATTATCATTTACTTCTCTAATTATATATCCTTTCAACTTAAGGTCCGAATATATTGCCCTATGATTGACTTGTTATCATTATTTACATGTCCCCTCCCTCTGTTTCACCTTCTATTCCATCTTCTTCTTATCATCTCCTTCCATAATATCAAGGCTTTAAGTTAAATTAAAAATATTTCTGGGTCTTAAAACTCTATTATTATCCTTTATTATACTCCGTTTCTGGTAACTGATGTCTATTTACTTGTACTCGTTGTGGTATTATTTCCCCCCACCTTTTTGTACTTATTTAAGAGCTAAAGATTCTAAAAATCCACAGAGTTCTTTATCTCTTTGTATTTCGTGTATACATTTTCCTGTCAATAACGATCTCTCTTCCTGAACTTCTTCCATATGGTTACTGCATTCAAATAATACGTGTTCTGCAGTGTCCGGAACATCACAAATTTCACATCTGTCACTTATTAATCTTCCTATCTTGTGCCAATATGTATTACAAGGTCTGTGACCAGTTAAATAATGAATCATGCCTTTTGTTGCATTTACATGCTTAATACTCAAACGTTCGCGTATGCTATAAAAAATAAACGTGTTCTTCTTCCTATATCTATATTGTTCCATTCATCTTGCCACTGAAATATTAAATTGTTTTTAATTTCTCTTTTTGAGTTACAATATGCACCAATAGTTTCATAAATGTTATTTCTATTTCCCTTCTTTAGCCATAATCACTCGGCCATATTCCAATACTCACTAACAGTGCGAGGTGCAAAACTGCAGCTGTAAAACGTAATTATACCTTCCTCTGTGTTGTTCTTAAGCTTCTTTTAATTAAACTATTGTTTGCTCTTTGCGCCCAAACCCTTGATCCGTAGTTAATAATGGAGGCAAAAATACTAGTATGATAAAAAGTTATACTGCTTAAAGAAATTTTGAAGTTATATTGTGCAATTCTTGAAAGTTTTAACACGACACCTTCTGCTTTGTTTCTGACATATCCCATATGTACTTTAAAATGTAACCTCGTCCATTTTAATTCCTGAATATTTTGTAGTAGGATTTCTTCTAATATTGTTACCTGAGATTTTTACTGATGGGTAGCTTTTTAGTGTGCCTTTAAGTAACATGTGATTTATGAGAAGATATTTTCATTTTGGACTCCTCACACCATTGGCTTAAAATCCCTGTTAGATTATTTCCCCTGTGTTCTAACTCTGATCCGGAATTCACTTCAATTAAGAATGTTACATCATCAGCATACGCTATAATCCTTGAAAAGTTTGCATCATTATACAATTTTTCCAATAATGTTTCCTATATATGTCCCAGAATTGATCCTTGAGGGCATCCTTTAGTGATATCCTTAACAATAATTTTATACCTTCCACAGAGGTATACTTTCTTATTTTTATAATAAATCAACAGCAAATTGTATAATGTTTTTGGATAGTTTTTACTTCTAAGCCGTTGGAAAAGGAACGGCCACCAAAGGTTATCGAAGGCGCCAGAAATGCCCACAAATATACCCATAACATATTCTGATGTTGAAGTTTCTACCGTATGTGTAACTGCATTTATGGCGTCTTCGGTCGACCTCCCTTTCTAAATCCATACTGATTGTCATTTTTTCCAATTAGTAACCTATATTCCTCTATGCGTTTGTATACTAAACGTTCCAAAATTTTACCCATCGTGTTTAGCAAGCAAATCGGCCTATACGATTTAGGATCCATTGGGTCCTTGTCTGCACTCAAGTATTATTAATTTACCTTTCTTCCAACGTGAGAAAAATACCCCTCTCCGCAAACAGTCATTAAATAATTGTATTAAGTATGCTGTTGACTGGTCTATTAGTGCCGTTAAAACTTCATATTTAATTCCATCTAATCCTGTTGCTTTCTTCTTCTTTCCCCCTAGGGGCCTACTACGGTAGGTACGGGTTTGGCGCACCCGGGGACTCCCAAGCCGCTCATCGCCACTTCACCCTTCCGATCTCCATGCACTTTTGCCACATTTTTATCACTTTTGTTTATTTGTTTTTTCACGTTATCGCCCTCTTTCCCCAAGGGGCTTATTTCGATAAGTATGGGTTTGGTGCACCCGGGGTCCCGAGCCACAAGCCACATCTTCGTTTCCTATCCCCCTTTGTTTACTACACGCTCTTTTTCAACGCCTTCGTATCTCTCGTATCTTCTTCTCCTCCTCTTGGTTTGGCCTTTATTGCTGTTCTCTCCTGTCACATTTGCACTTCTTAACTCTTTGATCCGCTCCTCCGACGCAGCCAATTGACGTATGTCCTGTCAGTGTACGAAAGACGACAGCAACACCTGTGTTGCTTACATCATTAGCTGGGATATCTCCTTCATATACTGTCATACCTTTTCATGAAGCTTAAACTACCTTCCTCTTCTAGGTTTATTATATACTTATATTAGGCTAGCTATCTAGGATTATTAACAACTGCTTCACCAACACGGATCTTTTCTATCTCCGTGGTCCTTTCCCACGGTTTCTGCGTGGACTCCGACTTGCGAGCTCTTCGGAGGACTCTTAGACGAAGGTTGAGTGAACCCCTCTCACTGTCCCTCTTTGTAAGTCCAGTTGCGGAGCCCATACCACAAGTCAAGTACACCCACGTAGTCCTTATTTAGGCCCGCTTCTCCTCAGATGTTTCCTTGTCTGCATGTCCAGGGGACAGATTTGGAGCTGCGACGTGTTACCGTTACTGGAAGTGCAATGTAATCAACCACAAGTATCCTGAAACCCCCCTGACCCTGTATGGCCAGGGGACGTATAGCGGAGGGCCACAGGCATAAGCCTGTGGTAGGGGCCTAAAGTTGCACTTGCCGATGGTGCAAGACTTGCACTGGGAATTCGTAGTGATGGTTGAAGGGTGACTTTTCTGAAGTATTCTCAAGGCTCAGGAGTAGCGGAGGTTCCTGCGCCGGCACAGACCGGGAGGTTATGGTGTCTTTCTTTCTTCACCCCCCCCCTTCATGGCAGGCTGCCGCCGACAGTTCCGGACGGGGGTCCTTTCATCATGGCTACTCCGCGCACTTCTTTGTCGTCAGAGAGTGGGGCTTTCTCTGGCGCGGCTCCTCAGCCCAAAATTGACGGCCTTGCAACGAAGGCAGCCTCTTCCCCACGTCCCGCTTCCAATAAGAACCGCTGCCTCGACAGTTTTGACCTTGCCACCTTTTGGCACACTTAAAAAACCACGGTTTCTTGTAATGCGTTGTTCAGAGGAGCGCAAGTCCATGCATAATGTCAGTGCATGTCGATTAGCCCGCTCTCTTGATACACTGGTAGGTCCACTCCGTACGGTAACCCGACAACGCTACTTCTCGAGGCGAAGACTGATAAGTAGATCGACCTATAGATGTCCCTCAAATCCATAGCTGGTATTTCTGTGACCGTTACTACACACTCAACCTTGAACTTGCGTAAAGGTGTGGTCACCCACGAGATTTTTGCCAACGAGACCGATGAGGACCTGAAATTCTTCTTCGATCCGGAGGGTGTTGTTGATATTTACCGCATAAAACGCAAACTGGAGGGACAGTTGGTCCTCACTTCCACCCTCATTTTGACGTTTAATAAGTCGTCGTTGCCTGAGCGCATTTCCATTGGCTGTTTTAACCTCCGTGTACGCCCGTATATCCCCAAACCCATGCGGTGCTTCAAATGCCAGAAGTTAGGTCACACCTCCCAGCATAGTCGCTCTGACTTCGCTATCTGCATGCTCTGCGGTGAGAAGGCTCCTGAATGTATTGCCTGTAGTGCTCCACTGCACTGTGTTAACTGTGATGGTGTCCATTCTTCAGTTTCTAAGGACTGTCCTAAGCGGCAAATCGAAAAGAAGATACAGGCTCTTCGGGTCACCGAAAAGTTGTCGTTCTCCGGGGCCCGGCAACAGTATAATCTTCAACATCCTGTTGAGTTTACACACCGTTAGGTTACAAATACCGCCAACTTGACTCCAGCTTCTGAATTGCGAGCCCGGCGTCCATCCGTTGAACCTCGTATCGGTCAGCCTACTAGGCCTCAAACCCGCTCCTTACAGTATCAGACAGGTGACCATCTGACCTCATCCTCTTCCGATACTTCTTCGTCGATACTCAAGGTTATCATACCCAGTAAGTATAAGCAGGTTGTGGCAAGTTCCAGTTCCACTGTCCCTGTAAATCTGCCGTCTACCAGTTGCTCTCGGCCTCACGGACGCGGTGGTTGGAAAGAGATCGCTCTCCCCTGCTTCCAGCGCAAAAATCAGCAAAGTTGACCAGCGGATATCCTCTGACAGTGATGCTGAATCTTCATCAATGGACGTGATTGGGACTCCGGTATTCAGCCTGCGAAACACCGCTACCGTCCGCAACTCAAACGCTGTCTATGAGTTTTCTGTCCTGGAATCTCAATGGCTACCGCTCCCGTATAGAAGAGTTGCAACTTCTTATCTTCCGATACGCTCCCCTTCTAATCTGTCTCCAGGAAACGCGCCTATCAGAACAACAGCAACTGTGTTAACGTGGGTACACCACCTCAGTGACCTTATTGATGGGCTCCGTGCCCACGGTGGCGTTGTTATATTGGTGAGAAATTCCACCTTCTCTAGGCAAGTGACTCTTACTACCACCCTTCAGTCTTTTTGTGTTGAAATCATCTTTCCCACCCTAACTCTCACGATATGTAACACGTATCTGCCACCTGGTATACCCATCTCTGACACTGACCTTGGTGCCATGTTGGCTGGTCTCCCTGCTCCTTGTGTGGTAGTTGGGGATTTTAACGCCCACAACTCTATTTGGGGTTCTCACCACCCTGTGTTAGAGGGACACTGATTGAGCGCCTCTTAGACATGCACAATTTGTTCTATTAAATACAGGAGATTCCACATACGTCTCTCTCTCCTCTGGGTCTTCCTCAGATATTGATTTAGCGTTCTGCAGCCCTTCTGTTGCGCCATCCTTTGAATGGAGCGTCCTTCATTAACCTTATGGCAGTGATCACTTCCCCATACTTCTTCATTTTCTAGTATCACCTCAGCCTTCTCTCTGTTCTCCAAAGTGGCGTTTTTCGAACACTGCTTGGGCTGTGTTTCAACAGTCTTTCCGTCTTTCTGACGGGTACTTTTCCAATGTGGACGATATGGCCACTCATTTTACTGACGCTGTCCTTTCAGCCACCTGCTCTTCCATTCCACAGTCCTCTGGAGATAGCAAACGACTATACGTACCATGGTGGAATACTACATGCGCGATAAACGTTTGTGCCCGAAAAACTGCCCTTCAGCACCTTAAGCGCCATCCTATGATGGAAAACTTAATTACGTACAAGAAACTCAAATCTCAAGCACGGAAAACCATTCGAGACAGTAAAACCACCTCCTAGAGTGCTTACATTTCCTCTATTTCGTCCAACACCCCTTCCTCGGAAGTTTGGCGTAAGGTTCGCAAAATCAAAGGTCGTTCCTCTCCTCTTTCTGTCAGTGGGTTGCTGCACAAGTGTTCCATTGTGTCAGTACCTGCAACTGTGGCCGAAATTCTTGCCTCTCACTATGAGACAGTCTCAGGTTCTGGAAATTACACCCTGGAATTTCTGGCTCAAAAAGCATTGGAGGAACGGTGTTCGCTGAATATTTCCTGTCGTCCCACTGAGGATTATAGTGCGGCCTTTACCTTGCCAGAGCTTCAGGCAACACTCAGTTCCACCAGAGCTTCTGCTCCTGGACCTGATGGCATTCACAATGTCATGCTGCACCATCTGCCACCGTGGGCTCTGGTTTACCTTGTAAGGCTCTACAATAAAATTTGGACTGACCACGCTTTTCCTACTTCATGGCGTGAGGCGTTTATCATCCCTATTCCCAAGGAAGGGAAGGATTGCTCTCTACCTTCCAATTATCGCCCCATTTCCCTGACTAGCTGATTATGTAAGCTACTGGAACGCATGGTAATTCGTCGCTTATTATGGGTTCTAGAACAACGGAAACTACTGTCCGCTCTTCAGTGTGGGTTTCGACCACACCGCTTGACGTCGGACCATCTCGTTTCCTTGGCCAATGCTATTTCCCAGGCCGTGCAAAGGGACACAAGTTGGTGGAAAATTTTGGTTGAGGGAGGCAATAGAAATGTCCATCAACATGTAGGCTGTGCAGAGAGACGCAAGTTGGTGGAAAATGTTGGGTAGGGAGCCAATGGAAATGTCCATTAACATGTAGGCCGTGTGTGATAATTAAGGCAGGGTGGCCATCAAGATTAGGCCGTATGCTCGAACCCCCTCAAATGCTACAATTGTCTGCAATTTGGACACAATTGAATTTTGTGCTTGTCAGTCTAGCTGTGCCATCTGTGGCGTGATGGAGCTTGTGCATCAACTCAATCTTGCATTAACTGTGGTGGCGACCATCCATTTTGTTTCTGTTACTCTCTCCATTTTGCAGAGGAAAGGGCGATCCAGGATATACGGGTGAAAGAGAAGTTGTCATTCTTGGAAGTCTGTAAACTCCTGGCCCCCCTGCCAATTCTCTGTTCCATGTTCTGGTACCTAAAGCTCAGTTGCAACTAAACCAGTACCGTGGCTGGAAATCACAACTCAGGCTTGCGATATTAACAGGGCCACAATTGCTGCGAAGATTCTGTTAGCCAGACCAAGGCCAACTCCTCAACATATATGTCTATGTCAGCATTACCATCAGCATAATTGTGCTCCAAACCATCAACCTCAGGAAATATGACCGGCAAGGTCATAGCATACTCTACACCTTAGAAAACCTTCAAAATCGGCTGTGTTCACACCAACTTCCTTAAAGACCTGTAATGTCTCCACGCAGCCTACTATACACTTCAGGAAACCTTCAAAACCGGCTGTGTCTAAACTGACTTCCTTATGCAACCTACAATGTTTGTCCCCAGCATACTCTACACCTTAGAAAACCTTTAAAACCAGCTAACTTAAAAAAACATATAATGTCTGCTCCCAGCATACTCTGTACCTTAGAAAACCTTCAAAACCAGCTGTGTCCAAACGAACTCCCATAAGGAGTGTGTAATGTGTGCACCCGAGAATTCTTTGAAAATCCATGGCGTCCAAGCTGATTTCGTTAAAGAATGTGTAACAGCTGCTCCCAAGCCATCCAAGGTAGTAAAGGTCCATGTCACTCTCCACGGAGATCCTCTTCTGCGGAATCTTCTGGGAGGAGCAATGACTATCTTTGGTGATCAGTAACTCTAATTGGTTCAACATTCTCAAACCAAAAATGTGCAATTGTTAAGGGGATGGAAGAGAGGGAACGAGAGGATTGTGCCCTTGCTGCAAGACGGATCTGCATAAGCAGCGGGATTGTACTTCTGAGAAAAGTGTTGGTCCAGTGGCCAAAAAGAATAAATTCTAGCAACTAGCACCGTCCAATACTTAACGGCGTTCGCTGAAATAGAACTTTAGAACTTATCCTATAACATAGAAAATGTCTACCCTACAGTTGAGCATATGCGAAATAGACCACATCAATTAGAGCTTGTATTTTTGCTCCATCAGTATCAGCCTTTACTTGTATGCTTACAAGAGATCAAACTCCGCCCTCAAGACAATGTTACAATCAGGCAGTATTCTTCTGTACTGTGTGGTATATCATCTGCTGAGGGTTTTCGTGCACATGATGCTTATCAAAGATGGTGTCTTCGCTGAACCCGTACCCATACAATCTAATATACATCACTGTAAGGATTAACCGGTAATGTTGCCGTTTAAGGGTAAGTTGGCTGCGTAACGTCAGGCAGCCAACATTTGCATCTGAAAGGTGCGATGTTCAGCGTAATGGAGAATATATAGTTGGTATTGTGAAAACGAAGGAAGGCAGCGCAGTCATACGGTAGTGTGGAAAGCATGAAATTTGCAATTAACAGTATATGCCTTAGGAAGAGTAACCATAGCAAGGCACGGAAACCCAGAAATATATACAATGAGGCAGTGTATTCATAGGAAGGTGCGGGAAACGCTGAAATATGCAATTATATGTGTCAGGGGGCGCATATATTGTTCTCCACCTCTTTCATATTTTCTTCAATGACAAAAACAGCCCCTTTTGAGGCTACCAATGGCAAACTGAAGAGCAAGTAGATCTGGTTGGACTGACAGTTACTGTTACATCTAATAATAATAATAATAATAATATGAATAACAATAGCATTAACAATAACAATAATAACAACAATAATATATAATAATAGATTTTATGCACTACTAATGCTCCTATTTTCATTAAAAAGAAACAAAGCAATCGATAACTTCTTATTTAACAGTAGCTTTGTGTATTAAATTTCTCCATTTAACCCAAAATATTACTTGATCAAATGTAATAAGAGCACCGCAACTGTAGTGTGACATATATGGAGTTAACTTTATGTTTTGATGAAATCGCCTTTAGCTAGCTCATGTACCAAATAACCTCAAATAATCAACATCTGCAACAAGTAGGATTAATGGTGTATGATAGATGCCGTTGTCTGCTAGAATTGCGACGCCCTTCGGCTATGACATATACGCGCCATTTAGCAACATATATCCGTGCTACTACTGCCATTTTGTAGCTATTAACCGGTTGCATTCCTTTGGCATTATGTGTGCATTCGTTTGGCACTATGTGCTCAGCCCTACAGCGAGTTTTCAGTTTCTAAAGCTGGTATGGTTTTGCGGCATTGCGCGGCCAACTGACCCTTAAACGACAACATTACCGATTAACCTACCATCCATTAGCTTTACCATTTGTAATATATACTTTCCTCCAACTTATGAACTTTTGATTTAGATGACCTCATTTCCCAGCTTGCACCACCTGTTATGTTGGTAGAGGATTTAAAAGCCCACCTGAGAGCTCTGCTCAGGCTTGTGCGTCAAGTAAATTGCTCTCTGATATCTTGATAATATAAATTTGTCTCTCCTGAGCACAAGGGAGCTGACATTTCTTTCTGATTTCTTCAGTAGTTTTTCGCACCTATATATAGGAGTTTGTGCTCCGCAGTTGGCATTCTTACAATGGAATATCTTCTCTGAGTTACATTCTAGTGATAAGCTTCCTATTTTTATATATTTTGGCACAGGATGTATATTCCACACATTTACCTAAATGGTGCTTAGAGCGTGCCAACTGGAGCCTTTATTCCAGCTTGGCCGCTTTTAGCTACAACCTTTGTGAACTTTTTAGTCAAACACCTCATCGAGATAGTTAACTGTGCTGCTGAGCTATTTATTCTGTGGTGGACTGGATATCTTCGTTGATTTGCTGTCCAACGAATCCCAGAATTCTACATTGGATGGCCTGATAAAATATAACAAACTTTGTGCGAAATCTAGACAAATTATTAAGGATAGCATGAAGACGTTATAGAGCAACTTTGTATCTTCTTTTAATTGACATACACCTTGCTTTGTTGTATGAGATAAGTACAGTGTATCCGGGAAAATGACTCATATGCCCATATCCAGTCTAAAAGCAGGTGCCTGTGGTTCATACATTTGGCATGGCTAAGACTCTTGGCAGAGATTTCATTCAAGTGTCTAATTCAGACAATTATTCACCAGTTCCAGTTAAGGGTCAGGTGGAACCTCAAGGGTTCGCTTTCTGCTCTGGAAATCTTGAAGACTATCATTATCTTTTAACCATGGCAGAGCTAGACTATGCAAAAACTCTACAGCAGGTCCAGATGGCATCCATGTCCAAATGTTGTAACTTCTCTGTCCTAAAGGAGGCATTTCTTCTCGAGGCCAATAAGTCACTTTTCTCGCAGAATAGTAGGGTGCCACTGTCATACCTATTTTGAAACCAGTAGCTTACAATCACCGTCCGTACAGCTACCATCCTATTTCTCTCACCAATTGTGTTTGCAAGGTGATAGAATGCATGATCAATAGACAGTTTGTGTAGTGGCCGGAATCCCACAATCTTTTGACCAACACCCAGTGCAGTTTTTTAAGTACTGCTAATCACCTTGTGTTGATATGGACTCAGATCAAGGATGGCTTTTTAAGAATGTTGAAGTTTTTAGAATATTTTT
The DNA here is from genome assembly GCA_030762935.1 of Hymenopus coronatus. Taxonomy (NCBI): domain Eukaryota; kingdom Metazoa; phylum Arthropoda; class Insecta; order Mantodea; family Hymenopodidae; genus Hymenopus; species Hymenopus coronatus. Next base: position 7,850,845 of record CM060899.1, read on the forward strand.
TGACCTAGGGAAAGCTTATGATAGCCATTGGTAGGCTCGGATTTTACATTGCTTCCCTTCTCAAGAGGCGTATAAGCGAATGCCTAACCTTATTCATGCAGAAGTTTATAAGGGGCCGCATTATCCGAGTAAACGTTGACTCGATTTTTTCGAATCCTTTTCTTCAAGGGAATGGAACCCACAGGGATTGGTACTTAGCATAACACTGTTTGATATAGTGATTAATTCTATATCGCAATGTGTTCTCCAAGGGTCTTGTTGTGCTTATTCCTTGGTACTTCTTACAATGAATGTAAGGCATTTGTATATATATACTCGTACACTTTCAGTTTCCATAACAACATATCCGTTAATAATGCAGAGCTGTACGCCATATACCAAGGCATTCTGTATGTTTGCCGTAAAAATGTGGGTGACAGCCTTATATGGAGTAATTCGCTTAGTGATCTTCATAGCATTGGTGCGCTGTACAACTATCATCTTTTGGTGCAGTGCATTCAGAATTTCCTCCACGATTTGCAAGTTTGAGGCATAAATGTAGAGTGTGCATGGCTTCCTGGTCACACTGGCTTGCAGGTAAATGAACTGGCACATTAGTCAGCAAAGACAGCAGTCACAGCACTCAGTACCAAGCTTTCGTTTGTAACATCGTTAAGATTAAGGCTTGCTGTGCGTAGAATGGTACTTTCGTCCTAGCATGAGGAATGGTTGACATCAAACTCTGAGAAGTGAAGGACCTCCAGCTATACTGGGTAACCTCCTCCCATGTATCTCATTATGAGGAGGTTCTATTGACTTGGTTGCTTATTGGCCACTGTTGTTTTACACACAGTTACCTGCTCCTATCTGTGCGCTCTGTGGTCAGAAATTGTCGGCAAGTCATGTGCTACTGAGGTGTGCTCGTCTAGGACATCTATGAGTCATGCTAAAACAGATCCTTGTAAACGATACCAGAGCAGTAGATACAATCTTCAAATTTTTATATCATGTTCTGTTTACAATGTCTGTCTAGCTTTAGTTTCCTTTTATTTCCTGCCTTTCTGGTAAAGGGGTACTAGCTTTGTTATGTATGTTTTTAACATTTTTATCTATTGACTTTTAGCATAGAGGAAGTGCTTTTAGATACTCTTTTTATTTCCATGTTAATCATTTTTTAACCTTTTCTTTGGTTTCTGCCATGAGCAGTTTCATTTCCATCAGTTTTTACATCTGTCTCTAATTTATTTCTGATTCTTTTTAAATAAGTTTTAGAGCTTCAACTTATTTTATATGGGTGCTAATGAGCTCAATGTTGTGCGCCCCTTAACTCCACTCATCATCATCACCGTCATCATAATCATCGTCATCATCACTACCTGACAGACAATGTATCAGCTTAGAATCATGCTGCTGAAAAGAGTTTTGAGTCTGACAGCATAAAAGAAGAAATTTAACCAATCAGCACAGGCCCAATATGCAGAAAAGTCTCTCACTTTATTCTATAATATAGACATTGGTTATCCCAGTGTTATTCAACCTTTTTCTGCGTACCACCACTGACAATTTTCCATTCCAGGCTGTACCCGTAGACCTAGCCCTAGAGTTTTCCCTAATTTAAGTTATTCATAACCATATATAAAATAGGTTATAAAATTTGCAATTTATTAATATTACAGAAAGGAGGATTATGCTATTTTGTAAATATGTTGCACATAGACACAAAATTGCATGAAGTTATATGCTTCTGACCTGTAATGGGATGCTTAGGGTTGTTTCCTGGACACCAGCTCCTCTATTTGTCCCCCCAGGGGCCTACTAAGGTAGGTACGGGTTTGGCGCACCCAGGGGTTCCCGAGCCACTCACCGCCACTTCACCCTACCCATCGCCATTCACTGTTGCCACGTCTTGTGTACTGTATGTGTTTGTTTCGTTTGTTTACGTTTATACCCTCTTCCTCTTCTAGGTTTATGGAACTTAGTAGTTAGTAAGGCATAAGGTTTATTAACTCCTGTCTCACCAGCAGGGATCTTTCACTATCCCCGTGGTTCCTGTTCTACGGTTCCAGCGCGGCTCCCAATTTGTGTGCTCTACGGAGGTCCCAGGACTGAAGGTTGGGTGCACCCTCCCCACTGCCCCTATGTGTAGCCTTAGATGCGGAGCCCGTCCATACCGTCAAGTACATTCACGTAGCTTGTTAGTAAGCCCGGCCTGTGCTGGTATCCCGACGACCGCGTTACGTCGTTGGGATAGTTTCACGGGCCGGACGTGTTACCGCTGACGTTGCCCCGGCGTAATCAACCACAAGTCCCCTGAATCCGTGCATATGTTCTGTCGCTGCACGGCCTAGAGCTAGGAGCCACAGGAACCATTCCTGTGGTAGGGGCTTAAAACCGGGGCGTGCATGGTGAACGGTATGCGCATACGGACCAGCAGTGGTGTTTGGAGGGTAACCTACGTCATGTAGGCCTTGGGTATTGGTCACGGGATGGTTCCCGTGACGGCACAGGCCGTGGAGATTTGGTGTCTTTTCTTCTTTAACCCCCGGATGGCAGGCTGACGCCGACGGTTCCGGAAGGGGGTCTTTTCAATATGTCAAACCGCGCACCACCTTCTTATTGTGACCAGTTTATTGTTATGGCTATGTTGAACCAGACGAAGAAATTTTCAGACATAAGTCCATTCTACGTGCGAAGGGAAGTTGACAGGATCTGCGGCAAGGTTAAAAAAGCGACAAGGCTGCGAGACGGTACGCTACTGGTAGAGGCCCACAGTAAAGACCAATCGGACAAGCTACTTCGTGCTACTCTGTTGGGATCGTACAGCAACAAAGTTTACCCCCACAAGTCCAGGAACACCTGTAGAGGAGTTGTGACCACCTCTAGCTTAGACGACCTCTCCAATGAAGATATTGCCACCCATCTTTCAGAACAGCGAGTTTGTCTGTTGTACCGTCTACATGGTAAACGTGAGGGCAAGGAGTACCCATTGCGTACGATCTTTCTCACGTTCAAGGGTACTAGTGTTCCGGAGTTCATATACTGTGGTTACGAACGTGCTGCCGTCCGCCCGTATGTGCCGAACCCTATGCGGAGCTTCAAGTGCCAGCGCTTCGGGCATACCCAAGCCGCCTGTGCCCGGCCCGCAACCTGCGATCGTTGTGGTCTAGTGGCACACGTTGACACCGTCTGTACGCGCGCACTGTGCTGTGTAAACTGTGAAGGCAGTCATCCGTGTAGCTCTCGACAGTGTCCCATGTACTTGGCAGAGAAAAGTGTACAAGAAATACGTGTGAAGGAACAACTTACTTTTCCTGAGGCGAGACGGCGCTTTGAGCAGCTAAAGCCGGCCAACACCACAGGATACTCCTCAGCCGTTCGCCGTAAGCTTGTCCAATCCGTCGGTTTACAGACTGTACCTGTCGCGGATGCGTCGACACAAACTGACTTGTGCGAAGCCGCTCCTTTACGTGCTCAATCATCTGCATCTCAGTGTACAACTTCTGATGCACAGCAGCAATCTCAGCCGTCGACTAACCCATGTGCTCCTTAGTTCATCCTTCGCCGGAGATCGTTCCCGTCAATGTAGTAGACCGACGAGCCGAACTTCGGCAACGTCCCGCTCTCGTTTTGCGAGCCGAAAGACTTCTTCTGACTCCCGACCACCAGTGGAGTCTGAGGAAGACACGGATTTTAGGTTAGTTGGAGCTTAATCTGCTAAGGTGAGAAAGAAAGAAATTACACCACCTTAATTTCTATCTCACCATGGATATAATCCAGTGGAATGTCAATGGGATCAGGGCCCGTCTACCAGACCTTCAACATATATTCAACAAGCGTTCACTCTCAATACTCTGTCTCCAGGAAACCCACTTACATCCCCACCACACCCTTCCACTTCGACATTTTCAATACTTCAGACACGACTTTGTTGGTGGCCAGCGTGCTTGCAACAGTGTTGTTACTCTCGTGGCTCCTACCATCCTTGCCGCCAGTATTACACTCAACACCCCGCTACAAGCGGTAGCTGTGCGCGTAACATTGCCTTCCATCTCCTTTTCTGTTTGCAATGTCTATTTGCCGCCGCACGATGTGATCTCAGACACTGAGCTTCGGGCATTGTTAGCACAAATTCCCCCGCCGCTGATCTTTTTGGGCGATGTCAATGCTTGCAATGTTCTTTGGGGTTCTGCTCCTGACGATGCTCGAGGTACAATAATAGCAGACGTTTGCGACAGGTCTGGTTTATTACTCATAAACTCCGGTGCACCCACATTCTTATCTTCCGATTATGGCACCGTATTCGCCCTAGATGTAACTTTCTGCAGCCCTGCCTTACTACCCTTTCTGGATTGGTTGGTATTTTCCGATCCTCACGGCAGTGATCATTTGCCCATTGACATTCGTTTTTCGGGACAATATCCATTACCCACTCAACATCACCGCTGGATTATCTCCGAAGCGAATTGGGAAAAGTTTTCCTCTCTGCTCAATCTCAATTCCGATGGCTGCACCTCCATAGAAGACATGGTGCAGTATTTTACTTGCTCGGTTTTGCTCGCCGCAGAATCCAGTATTCCTCGGAGTTCTTCTACCCCTCGGCGTATTCCAGTGACGTGGTGGACCGAAGACTGCAACTTGGCATTAAAGGCACGTAAAAAAGCTCTTCGTCTTTTCCACCTACACCCGATGGCGGAGAACTTTGTTGCTTTCAAACGCGCCCGGGCTAAGGCGCGCTATATCGTTCGTAATGCCAAGCGGAATTCGTGGAAAGCATATGTCTCCTCGCTTTCTCGCAGGAGCTCCTCACAGAGAGTGTGGACTTCGGTACGCCGCATGACCGGCAAATATCTCAGGACATACATCCCTGGCCTTAACGTTCACGGCTCCACCTTCACCAGCGAACGCGATGTTGCCGACGCCCTAGCCACCTCCTTCGCTGCGACCAGTGCAACGGCCAATTACGACTATGCATTTATTCCCATTAAGGAAGCTGCTGAGAGATTTCGCCTTGATTTTACTAGTGACTGTAGTGAGCCGTACAATGCACCCTTCACCCTTGCGGAACTAACTCATGCTTTACACGCTGCGAGGGACTCTTTTCCTGGTCCCGATGATATTCACCGACAAATGTTGCTTCACCTCCCACCTGCAGCCGTTACATGCCTTCTGGACCTCTATAACCGCATTTGGCGCGAACAGGTTTTCCCGCCTGGTGGCGAGAGGGTATTGTCATTCCTATCCCTCGTCCTGGCAAAGACCGGACCCTCCCATCCTCTTACCGGCCGATTTGCCTCACGACCGTCGTTTGCAAGACCTTGGAACGCATGATTAGTATTCGGTTTACTTGGTGGTTGGAGGCTAACGAAGTGCTCTGTTCCGAGCAGTGCGGATTTCGTCGCGATCATTCAAGCGTTGATAACCTGGCGCGTATGGAAGCTTATATACGGAATGCTTTCCCTCTGAAGCAGCAAGTCGTGAGTGTCTTCTTTGACCTCGAGAGGGCTTACGACACTACTTGGCGATATGGTATTCTGCGTAATTTGCACAGTTCAGGGTTACGCGGCCATCTGGCCCTATTTCTAAGCAACTTTCTGCAGCTGCGCCGCTTTCGTGTCCGTATTGGCAATACTCTCTCGCGGGAGAAGATTCAGGAGAACGGTGTACCCCAAGGTTCCGTTCTTAGTGTTATGCTTTCTGCCGTGGCCATCAACGGCATTACTAGCGTGATTCGTAGTGGGATATCATCGTCACTGTATGTGGATGACTTTGCACTGTACTATCGCTCCTACAGCACTGATCATCTCGAACGACAACTCCAGCTCTCCATAAACTCCATCGCTGGTTGGGCGCTTCGCAATGGTTTTCGTTTTTCCCGTACGAAAACTCAGTGCATACACTTCCACCGTCTTCGGGGAGTACACCCTCCTCCTGACCTCCAATTGAACGGTGTGCCACTGCCTTTCGTTCCGTCCTTGAAGTTCTTAGGTCTCCACCTAGACCGTGAACCTTCTTGGGTACCCCACATCCGATACCTTCGTGCCTCCTGTGACCGATCGCTGCGGATCCTCAAACTGATTTCTGGTGCGTCGTGGGGCGCCGATCGTTCAGTGATGCTGCGTTGGTACCGTTCACTCGTTCGCTCAAAACTAGACTACGGTTGTTTTATTTACGGCGCAGCGGCCGCCTCTAAACTTCGCCTTTTAGACGCCGTTCATCATATCGGTTTAGTTTTGCTACAGAAGCCTTCCGCACTAGTCGTGTGGAATGCTTATATGCCGATGCTGGTGAACCCCCACTGGCAGTGCGTTGCTCATTTTTACTTTGTTCGTATGCTGCTAAGTTGTCTGCGAACCCCCGCCATCCTTGTTTTAACCGTGTTACGCCAGGATTATTCACACCGCTATCTGAGGAACGCCACTGCCTCACGCCCCTGTGGTATTCAGTTTCGTGAACTGCTCTCCGATTGGGGTCTCAGATTGCCTCCTGTGGAGCGTGTTTTTGTATATCCGGAACGTGGGTGGCAACTGAGGCGTCCCAGTTTCGACCTGACCCTCTCCAACCTTGTGAAACGTTCGACCGCTCCGGAGGTATTTCAGCGACTGTTTTACGAACTTTTAAGCAATTACCGGGCATATGCACCGGTATTTACTGACGGCTCCCAGATGGCAGAAGCTACAGGTTGTGCCTTTTATTTCAATGGAGTAACACATAATTATCGCCTTGCGGACGCCAGTTCGGTATTCACCGCCGAACTGTACGATATCTTTTACTTTCTAGATTTTATCTCGCTTTTAGCACCTGGTAGTTTTCTTGTTTGCTGCGATTCCTTGAGTGCCCTACAGGCTCTGCAGCAGTATACTGGCTCCTCATCACTCGTTATGCGCATTCAATCTCGCCTTTCTGAATTGATTGCTTGCAGCTACCAGTTCATCTTCACGTGGGTTCCAGGTCATGTCGGTATTGCAGGTAATGAGGTAGCGGATAGGTCTGCCAAGGCTGCCTGCTCCTTGCAGGATTATTTGGAAGCGGCTGTGCCCTCAGGGGATGTTTCACGTTACTTTCGCAGGTCTCTTCTTTTAGCTTGGCAGCAATCTTGGCAAAACTTAGCAGGTACACAGCTTCGCACACTCAAAGACACGGTACAGCCATGGCTCACATTTGCCAGCCAAACCGGCGCCGCGAGGTTATCCTTACGCGTCTGCGTATCGGTCACACGCGGCTAACACATGGCTACCTTCTATGCGCTGAGCTAGCTCCTTTATGTCAGACCTGCGATGTTCGTTTGTCTGTGGCACATGTGTTGCTTGATTGTCCGAAATTTCATCGTGAACGGCAATCCATCGGCCTGGGTACCTCCTTACCTGCCATTTTATGCGAAGACGCCAATTCTGTCGATATGGTGCTACGCTTTGTTGCCTCTATTGGCCTCAGCAAAGACATCTGACCTGTTTCATGCGTATGTGCAATTTTAGCCTTTTTAACTTTTTAGACTCTGGACTTTTATCATATGGGACCACTTTTTGTGTGTGTGTTTCTAGTTTTTTAACCTTTTAGCCTTGTTTGTATCACCCGGGCATTTTCTCGTGTGTGCCTTTGTGAGGGTTTTTAGCACATTTTAACTTTTCTTCTGTAGATTTGTTTTTAATGTGTTTTTCTTTTTCTTAACTTCGGGCCCAAATGACCTAGTTGTCCACGGGCCCTTAAACACTACTCACTCACTCACTCCTCTATTTGTGGGCGAATCTTCGTTAGTGCGAGTATCAATGGGGATTCTGGATTTAAGCGATTTCGTTGTTTTGCTTCGATTGCTATCAATGCATGGAAACCCTGCTCACATGGATAAGTTGAGGGAAATGGAAAATGGTATGTAATGCCACAGTCACTAAGTTCAGTGTACTCTTTGTGTGCGTAACACCAGAAATCACAAATTGACATGCCTTCGAATTTTATTTTCAGTGAACTGTCAATGAGTATTTCCAAAAGACTTTCTTGTAATTTTACGGGAAGATCAGAGAAATTGGTGGTGGTGCAAAACGAATTTGTAATCTATTCTTGTATAATATCCTCTTTCTGAATTTCTGGAAAGTATTTTAAAAGCTGTAACATGAGATTTAGTAGGTGGAATTTGATTATTTCCAAAAATCCATCAGCTATCATAACTTCATTTTGTCCACTATGTTCCAAAAGAGTTGGAAAAACTGCAATATTCCCTTTATTAATGATATCAATCTAAAATAAAGCCTTATAAAATCCCTTTATTTTCTCATGAGCTTTAAAAATGTTTACATCAAAACTTTGGAGTTGAAGATTAAGATTGTTAAATTTATTAACTATAAGCTAACCTGCAAATCCACTCTTCATTTTCAAAATGCTTCACCAGATTGGATATAAATTTTTAAAGGAAACATTTTACATCATTTTTCGGTTCAAAAGGTTGAAGCAATAGAGGTCTGCATGATAACCAGCGCAAAAACCATTGAGTGTGAGTAGCTCCCATCTTCTCACACATGTTTTTGAACAGTTGGGAGTTCAGTGCATGTAACTTTATTAAATTGACTAATTTTATAGCAATGTTTAATGTTTCGTATAAATCAGGAGTTGTTTTTTCGCTACCAAGCTTTCTCTGTGTATAATACAGTGTTTCCAAATTATTTTGGGTTTAATATAGTTAATATGAACAATAAGACAATGCTTTTTTTTTTTTTTTATTTTTTTTTTTTTTTACCTGTCAATGAAGCAGCAGGTTCTGTGCACAATGACAAATACCAGTCCCATGACAATTTTAATTTTAATCTTATAAAGTTCTCAAGAATTTTGAAAACATCCTCCTCCCTTATATGTTCTGGTAAGTGTTTACATCTTAGAATTGTATCAGCAAAAGCACCCTTTTTAACACCAAAATATCGAACACATATAAGTAGCTAAGCATCATCAGACACACCTACCGATTCATCAATCTAAATGGCACATCTTTTGTCTGTTTTAATATTTTCTACTATTTGGTCTACAATATCTTGTGCCATATCATGAATTCTTTGCCCTATGCTGGTATCAGAATTGTTTTGATTACTTTAGCAGAATCTTTGTGTAAAATGTTATCTTTTATAATCAAAGAACCAGAAATAATAAAAGATTCAACTGCAATATAATGTGATTTATTTTTTCAACTTGGTACGCTAACTCATACTATGTCTCCAGTGCTACCTTAGTTGATTTTGTAAAATTGTGTTACTCGTTTGAACTTTTATTCAAATTTCTGCTTTGCGATGAAAAAATTTGACTGACTTGTCTTTACATTCGCAGTGAAGTAAGGACGCATAAAATTATTTGACAGTGTTGGGTTGCAAATAATGCAAAGGGGAGGAGGTACTTCACAAATATATTTGATACGGATCCGTATTTATTGTAAGATTCACTGTACTATCTGTATTTCACATTTCTGAGGGTTTTTGACTTGCTCATAGATGGTTCAACTTCAAGCCTATTTTCATCCTCTTATAATAAATTTATCCATCCTACAACAAAAGTTAAAATTGTGGACTATCACAATAAAGACATTCAACAGTTCGCAAATATAAAGAATAGGATGTGAAACTTTTAGTAAAGAAAACAAACCTGCATCTAACAGTTATGAAAATATACTGAGTATCCCCCCAGGGGCCTACTACGGTAGGTACGGGTTAAGCGCACCCGGGGTCCCGAGCCACCTTGACTCCCTCTGTGGGCAACCTCAGAGTGGTGAGGGAGTCAGAAGGTCAAAATGCCCACCCACGTGTAGGCCGTGCGTGGAGACCCGTGTCGATGAAAAGGAATATCCTGGTTGGTTGAGGGTTGCGTACCTGAGCCTGGGCTTCTGTCTTTCAGTAACTGGGGAGGGTGCGCAGCCTAATACACCGCTTTGGTTTCTGATTTGCCTAAACGGGAGGCTAGGGACTAACCCACCCCTAGTCAATCGGCCAGGACTAGGTATTACACCGAACTCCAGGGTGAGTGGGACGGCGAGCCCGCTATATCCCCTGTGTAGCCCTGTCACCCCAGTGGGGTGACCCCTCGTTGGGCTCCGTGGTGGGTGGGGAGCACTGGGGGATGAATTTATACCATATTTTCTATGGCACCAAAACAAAAACCCTTTAATGTTAATAAAGACGTTGGAAAAGAAGTAGTCGAGTCATGTGGTCCTCGCTACTTGGTTATTCATAGGACAGAGGAAGGTAAGAAGTTCCTTACGGTGAGCCCTTTTACTATCCAAAAGGGTCTCGATGCCATTGCTGGTCCGGTTAAATCCTGCGTTCGAGCTCGCAATGGTACACTTCTTGTCGAAGCCAACTCCGCCTCGCAAGCTGCAAGAATACTTAAAGCCACCATGTTAGCCAGCTATCCAGTGAAGGTCGAGGTGCACAAGTCGCTGAACTCCTCCCGCGGTGTAGTAACAACCCGCAGGTTGGACGGTTTGTCCATTGAGGAGATCCAAGAAAATCTTGCGACTCAGGGTGTCTCAGCTGTTTATCGGGTACAACGTAAGATCAACGGTGAATTCCTGCCTACTCGTACCCTGTTTCTTACTTTTGATCGGGTTGATTTGCCTCAAAAGATTAGAGCAGGGTATGAAGCCATCGAAGTTAGGCCTTATATACCCAATCCGCTGAGGTGCTTTAAATGCCAACGTTTTGGTCACACTAGTGAGTTGTGTAACGGCAAGTCCACCTGCGTCCACTGCGGTGACACCTCCCACGATGGGGCTTGTGCTTCAGCTCCATCGTGTGTGAACTGTAACGGGGAACACCCATCTAGTTCCCGAGACTGCCCCCGTTTTGCAGAGGAACGAGCGATCCAGGAGATACGGGTGAAAGAGAAGGTGTCCTTCTTGGAAGCCCGGAAGCTCCTGCGACTCCGCCAACCCTCTGCCCCGAGGTCCGGTACCTATAGCTCAGTTGCAGCTAAACCGGTACCGCGTCGGGAAATCGCAACACAGACCGGCGATATGAACGGGGCTACAATTGCGGAAAAGGTTATTTTAGCCCAAGCGCTGCCAAAGCCTTCGGCACCTACACCCAAGTTGGTATCAACATCTGCCAAATCCGCCAGCTTACAGAATAGTCCTGCACACTTGTCACCGAAAGCCTCGACCTCCGGAACTAAAGCTATTAAATTCACGACGTCTTCTGCCCCGGAAAAACAGTTTAAGACCAAGTATGTACGACAAGACTTTTTGAAAGAGAATGTGCAATCTATTACCAAGTCATCTAAAGGTAAGGAAAGTACACGCAACTCCACACGTGTATCCTCCTCTGAAGGGTCATCTGGGGAGGAGGGCGTGAATCGGCGACGGCCGTCTTCGCCGATCAGCACATCCAATCGGTTCGAACTACTTGGACCGAAAACTGCTCTTGAAAAAGGGACCTCCCTTGTGGAGGAGATGGACCAGGAGGATTCGGCCGCCACTGCCAGAGGGACAGTGCGGAAACGGCAGGATCGTGCTCCTGAAAATAGTACTAGCCCAACGCCTAAGAAGAACAAATTGAACCGACCAGCTAATCCCAATCTGCAGAAGCGTCTTTCGATTTGAAACTTATCCCATAATATACTCAATGGCTATCCTCCATTGGAACATACGCGGAATTCGACCACATCGACCAGAGCTGGACTTGTTGCTGCGCCAGCATGAACCCTTGGCTGTATGTTTACAAGAGACGAAGCTCCGTCCACAGGACACCGTTACCATCAGGCAGTACTCCTCCGTACGATGTGATTTATCCCCGGAGGACGGTGTCGCGGCACATGGGGGCACTATGATGCTTATTCGAGATGATATTTTTGCCAACTCCGTACCCATACAATCTGCAATCCAGTCCGTTGCAGTCAGCATTAAGCTACCCTCCGCTTCATTCACCATTTGCAGTATCTATTTGCCTCCATCTGCGGACCTCTCGCACAGCGACTTAGAACACCTCATTTCGCAGTTGCCACCACCCTTTTTATTGGTAGGCGACGTGAATGCCCATCACCCTCTTTGGGGCTCTCCTCGGGCTTGTGCGAGAGGTACGCTACTTAAAGACTTCTTGGATAGTCAGAATCTTGCTCTCTTGAACACCGGAGAGCCCACCTTTCTATCTGACGCATTTCATAGTTTTTCACACATTGACATTGCAATTTGTTCCCCTCAGCTGGCAGTCACCTTATGCTGGAATATCATCTCGGATTTGCATTCTAGTGACCACTTTCCTTGTCGTATTAGTGTCTTGACACCCGTTGTATGTTCCACCCGTTTACCTAGTTGGCGCCTAGACCACGCCAGCTGGGAACTGTACTCCCACTTGGCGGAATTTAGCTACGCAGAGCACGACTCTGTGAACCACTTGGTCGAACATCTCACAGGGACCATTCTTTCTGCTGCTGAGCAATCCATTCCGCGTTCGACTGGCTACAGACGTCGATTTCCGGTACCTTGATGGACCGATGACTGTCGGGATGCTATTCGCGCTCGCAGACGTGCTCTACGGGTTTTCCAGCGTTTTCCTACACTGGATAACCTGATACACTATAAACGGATGCGTGCACATTCTAGGCGGGTTATTAAGGATAGCAAAAAGATGTCATGGAATAAATTCGTGGGTTCCTTTAATCGGCATACACCTTCCTCTGTCGTATGGGATAAGTTAAGACGTGTGGCTGGGAAACCGAACCATATGCCCATCGGCGGTCTCAAAACACCTACCGGAGATGTTGTTGATACATTTGACGTGGCGAATACTTTAGGCAGTGCTTTTGCTCAGGTGTCTAGCTCAGGCAGTTATTCCCCTGAGTTTCTTACAATTAAGAATCAGGTGGAATCTCAAGAATTCTCGTTTCTTTCTGGCAACCTTGAGGATTATAATCGCCTTTTCACCCTGGCAGAGCTAGACAATGCACTCTCCTCTTCACGACACTCAGCACCAGGTCCAGATGGTATCCACGTCCAAATGTTGCAACATCTCTCTCCTGATGGCAAAGATTTCCTACTCGAGGTCTATAATCGTGTCTGGGTTGATGGCATTTTTCCAGACAAGTGGCGGGAGGCCACCATCATACCCATTCTTAAACCTGGAAAGGACCGCCATCTTCCTTCCAGTTACCGTCCTATTTCCCTCACCAGTTGCGTTTGCAAGGTGATGGAACGCATGATCAATGGACGGTTGGTGTGGTGGCTGGAATCCCACAATCTTCTGACGAACATCCAGTGTGGCTTTCGACGACGACGTTCAACTGCTGACCACCTTGTCTCTCTGTCAACTCAGATTATGGACGGGTTTCTTAAGAACAGCCCCACAGTTGGGATATTTTTTGACCTCGAGAAGGCCTATGACACGTGTTGGCGGGCGGGAATATTGCGTACTCTACACAACTGGAACATACGTGGACGCCTACCGTTGGTCATTCAGGAGTTTATGCGGGACCGCGTTTTTCGAGTGAGGGTGGGCTCGGTTTTTTCTAACCATTTTATTCAAGAGAACGGAGTGCCGCAGGGCTCGGTACTCAGCGTGACTCTATTTGCTATTGCGATAAATTCCATATCACTATGTGTGCCTCAAGGTGTCTCTTCCTGTTTATTCGTGGACGACTTTGCCATCTTCTGTACTTCTCAGCGTACACCGTTTTTGGAACGCCGTCCCCAGCGGTGTTTGGACAATCTCTATGCTTGGAGCTCGAAACAAAGTTTTCGTTTCTCCGCTGAGAAGACAGTCTGCGTTAACTTCTGGCGCCGTAAGTGGCAAATGCCGCCGTCTCTTCGACTCGGGCCAGATTTACTTCCTTTCGCAGACGAGGCGAGATTCCTTGGTTTGATCTTCGATCGGAAACTTTGTTGGGCACCACAAATAACACAGCTTAGAGCACGATGTGACCGTTCTCTAAATCTTTTACGGATACTAAGTGGCAAATTTTGGGGTGCGGATCGGACGGCATTGCTCCGTCTTTATCGTGCTGTGATTCGTTCGAAGTTGGACTATGGCAGCATTGTGTATTCTTCAGCTCGACGTTCAGTGCTCAGAAGGTTAGACACAGTCCATAACCAGGGCATCCGTGTGGCCGTTGGAGCTTTTCCAACGAGCCCAGTTGTTAGCCTCTACGCCGAATCGGGAGAACCTCCTCTGCGTTGTCGGCGTGATGTCCTGCTTGCTAATTATGGCTGTGGGCTGAAGTGTATGCCTGGGCATCCAACTTATCACGCGTTTTTCTCCCCTGAGCTGCACGAGCGATACTGCCTCCGCTCTCTGAGCCCCAGGCCAGCAGGTTTTCGTTTCCGTGAGCTTCTACGCCAGCACCATGTTGACATTCCTCGGCTGTTATCCAAGGGAGAGAGTATACACCCCCCTTGGTTACGCGCTACCTCCCATGTCGATCTCGGGATGACGCTCTACGGGAAATCTGTTACGCCTCTTGATAGTATTCGTCGTTGCTTTTTAGAATTTTTATCCAAATACAGTGGCCGTATTTGTATTTACACCGATGGTAGTAAGAGCCCCGACGGTGTTGGATGTGCCTTTGTAACTGGCACCGCAACTTCTACTTACGGTTTGCCTAGTTGCACATCTATATATTCTGCCGAGCTATATGCTATTTATCAAGCCCTTCTGTATATTCGACGTCGAAAATTAGGTGACTGCCTTATTCTTAGTGATTCCCTTAGCGCCCTTCAGAGCATTCGTGAGCTGTACAATTACCATCCTTTGGTGCAGCGCATCCAGGACGTTCTCTACATTTTGCACGCTTCTGGTTTTAATGTGGAGTGCGCATGGATTCCTGGACACGTTAGCTTGCCAGGGAATGACACGGCGGATTTGGCAGCGAAATCGGCAGTCACAGCGCCCAGGGTTACGATTACCCATTCAACAGCAGAAGATTTTAGAGTGGCTGTACGGAGAGCCGTTTTTTCGACTTGGCATGCGGAGTGGTCGGCTCTCCGTGGTAATAAGCTGCGAGAGGTGAAGGACCTCCCTGTGAACTGGGTAACCTCCTCTCGTTTATTCCGCCGGAAGGAGGTAGTACTAGCTCGGCTAAGAATTGGCCACTGTATTTTTACTCACAGTTACCTTTTTAAACGTGAACCTGCTCCTGTCTGTGCGCTCTGTGGGGAGGCACAGACAGTTCGTCATGTGTTGCTGGAGTGTGGTCACCTGGCACACATTCGGTCATCTATGGGCATGCCGGCCTCTCTTGCTGAGGTCCTGGCAGATGACCCAAGAGCAGTGGACAGGGTTTTTAAATTTTTAGCAAAACTTTCTTTTTCCTTGACGTTTTAGTGTGATAGCAGTTTTTTTTTTAATCTCTTTTAATTTTAATGTGTTGATTTTAGATGGAGTTTTATATCCAGCTCTGTTTAGAGGGCTGGACCGTTCTGTTACTTCAGTTTCAACTTTGTTAGCTCTTTTACTTGTGTTTTGTATTTTTCTTACTGCCTATTGCAGAGTTTTAATCGTAAGGGCGCTTATGACCTCGGCAGTTGAGCGCCCTTAAACACCATTATCATCTTATCTTATACTGAGTACTGAACTGTCAGGAGATTAACAGTTAACTGAGGTACATTTCAACATTTGCAACAAACAAAACAAATTATTACCGAGTGCAGCTGTATGTTATCATTGTTGGGTATACTGGCAGGGCAGTTCAAATCTCTGTGGTTGAAATATTTTTTGTTACTTTGTGATCATTCAGGAAACATTATGTGGACATTTAAGAAGTCTTTGCATAACCCCGAGGGTACGCATATCCCGAGGTTGAATATGCCTGGATTATCCTACAGTGGAACATAACATGGAGTTAGACTACATAGACCAGAGCTTGAACTGGTGCTTAACCAGAAGAAACATATGGTCATATGCTTGCAAGTGACAAAGCTCCTTCCACAAGACACCGTTACAATTAGGCAGTACGCTTCTGTATGGTGTGATTTACGGCCAGAAGAGAGTGCTCTTGCACTATAATACTTATTAGAGATGATATATTCATTGATTCTTTATCCTTACAACCTGATATCCAATTAGTTGCTGTAAGGATTAAGCTGCCATACACTAGATTCAGTGTTTGTAGTTTATATCTGCCTCCAAATGATGACCTCTTACTCAGTGATTTAGAAGACATAGTTTTCCAGTTACCAATACCTTTTCTGTTGTTAGGTGTTGGGGTGAGCCTGAAAAACAGCCATTTTGAGACTCAGCTCAGATTGTGTGAGAAGTAAATAGTTGTTGATTTCTTCAACAATATTAACCTAGTTCTTCTGAACACCAGGAAACCTATGTTTCTTTCTGACACCTTCAATAGGTTTTTGCACCTGGATATAGCAGTTTGTTCTTCACATTTGGCAGTTTTGATTTACATTCTAGTGACCACTTTCCTACTTTATTAGTCTCTTAACCCATGATACATCTTCCAGAAGTTTACCTAGATGGTGCTTAGATCAAGCCAGATGGAACCTTTATTCACATTTGAACATTAAAGTTAGAACTTTGTTTAAGTTACACAGCATAAAGTATTCAATTTTCATAATGGAAGATTAATAAGAATATAATATATTTTGTGAATTTTTACAGTTTTGGGCAGATGCTATTAAATGTGTTGAAAACAATGGTAGTGAAGTGTTACCTCTTGAAAATTATAAGTTTCTTGAGGGAAGTTTAGTAGAAATTTTGGCTCAAATAGTTTGTAACTTTACTTTCTATATATGTACTATGTACATAGAGTATAGAGAAGGTATTGTACTCCATGCAATATTTGAAACATTAGGGTCTGCTGTATACAAAAACACATTATCGGAAAAAATGTCTATTCATGTGTGTGTGTGTGTGTGTGTGTGTGTGTGTGTGTACCTGTGAACACAATAGCTCAAAAATGAAAAGTTGGTAAAATACCAAATTTGGTATTAAAGGTTAGTATCTTTCAGGGATTCGACAATCACATGTTGAGAAAATCCCCCCACACCAAAATACTCTTTGCATGGAACTTTTTTCAAAAACGGTTCTAACAGTTTTGATTAAAATATCTATACTAAGGATATTTACCTGATAAATAAAATGTATATCTTGCATTTTCAGGGAATAGCCTCAGAAGACTACTTAATGCTGGATGAATTTTACAGGATATTGCATTACTGCTAAACCATAAGAGATGGACCAAAACTTAGCACACAAAAATGTAGAACTGATAAAACACACAATTTATGTGTTATGCATTTTTTCCTTGAGTTGATTGCTTTTAAGTTAATACTTGTTTTTGATTTCACCTTTAAAAAACATACTTTTCTCATATAGGAATTTTTTTACTGCTGTACATACAAACAAAGGAACTTAAGTCCCATTGCAAGGAGCATTTCAATATAATTTTAACCTATGGTACTTACTTATTTTGGTTCCACATACAAGGATGCAAGTGATAAGACTATTTCTGTGTCATCCTATCTGACTGAGGCTATGCCAAAGTTTCCTCAATCCTCATAACTGGACCTGGCTAAACTCCAACTGGGTGAGGCATCCTATCTGACTGAGGCTTAGTCATGGTTCCTCAAGCCTCATAACTGGAGGACCTAGCTTAACCCCAACTGGCTGAGGCATCCTATCTGACTGAGGCTTAGTCAAGGTTACTCAATCCTCATAACTGGAGGACCTAGCTTAACTCCAACTGGGTGAGGCATCCTATCTGACTGAGGCTATGCCAAGGTTTCCTCAATCCTCATAACTGGACCTGGCTAAACTCCAACTGGGTGAGGCATCCTATTTGACTGAGCCTTAGTCAAGGTTCCTCAACCCTCATAACTGGACCTGGCTAAACTCCAACTGGGTGAGGCATCCTATCTGACTGAGCCTTAGTCAAGGTTCCTCAATCCTCATAACTGGACCTGGCTAAACTCCAACTGGGTGAGGCATCCTATTTGACTGAACCTTAGTCAAGGTTCCTCAATCCTCATAACTGGACCTGGCTAAACTCCAACTGGGTGAGGCATCCTATTTGACTGAGCCTTAGTCAAGGTTCCTCAATCCTCATAACTGGACCTGGCTAAACTCCAACTGGGTGAGGCATCCTATCTGACTGAGGCTTAGTCATGGTTCCTCAAGCCTCATAACTGGAGGACCTAGCTTAACCCCAACTGGGTGAGGCATCCTATCTGACTGAGGCTTAGTCAAGGTTACTCAATCCTCATAACTGGACCTGGTTAAACTCCAACTGGGTGAGGCATCCTATCTGACTGAGGCTATGCCAAGGTTTCCTCAATCCTCATAACTGGACCTGACTAAACTCCAACTGGGTGAGGCATCCTATTTGACTTTGCCTTAGTCAAGGTTCCTCAACCCTCATAACTGGAGGACCTAGCAACTCCAACTGGGTGAGGCATCCTATCTGACTGAGGCTATGCCAGGGTTTCCTCAACCCTCATAACTGGAGGACCTAGCAACTCCAACTGGGTGAGGCATCCTATCTGACTGAGGCTATGCCAAGGTTTCCTCAATCATCATAACTGGAGTACCTAGCTTAACTCCAACTGGGTGAGGCATCCTATCTGACTGAGGCTAAGACAAGGTTTCCTCAATCCTCATAACTGGAGGACTGGAGGACCTAGCTTAACTCCAACTGGGTGAGGCATCCTATCTGAGGCTATTCCAAGGTTTCCTCAATCCTCATAACTGGAGGACCTAGCTTAACTCCAACTGGGTGAGGCATCCTAATTGATTGAGGCTATGCCAAGGTATCCTCAATCCACATAACAGGAGGACCTAGCTTAAATCCAACTGGGTGAGGCATCCTATCTGACTGAGGCTTAGTCAAGGTTCCTCAATCCTCATAACTGGAGGACCTAGCTTAACTCTTACTGGGTGAGACATCCTATCTGACCGAGGCTATGCCAAGGTTTCCTCAATCCTCATAACTGGACCTGGTTAAACTCCAACTAGGTAAGGCATCCTATTAGACTGAGCCGTAGTTAAGGTTCCTCAACCGTCATAACTGGAGGACCTAGCAACTCCAACTGGGTGAGGCATCCTATCTGACTGAGGCTATGCCAAGCTTTCCTCAATCCTCATAACAGGAGGACCTAGCTTAAATCCAACTGGGTGAGGCATCATATCTGACTGAGGCTTAGTCAAGGTTCCTCAATCCTCATAACTGGAGGACCTAGCTTAACTCCAACTGTGTGAGGCATCCTATCTGAGGCTATTCCAAGGTTTCCTCAATCCTCATAACTGGAGGACCTAGCTTAACTCCAACTGGGTAAGGCATCCTATCTGACTGAGCCTTAGTCAAGGTTCCTCAATCCTCATAACTGGAGGACCTAGCAACTCCAACTGGGTGAGGCATCCTAATTGATTGAGGCTATGTCAAGGTTTCCTCAATCCTCATAACTGGAGGACCTAGCTTAACTCCAACAGGGGGAGGCATTCTATCTGACTGAGGATTAGTCAAGGTTCCTCAATCCTCAAAACTAGAGGACCTAGCTTAACTCCAACTGGGTGAGGCATCCTATCTGACTTAGGCTATGCCAAGGTTTCCTCAATCCTCATAACTGGACTAGGCTAAACTCCAACTGGGTGAGGCATCCTATTTGACTGAGCCTTAATCAAGGTTCCTCAACCCTCATAACTGGAGGACCTAGAAACACCACAAGGGTGAGGCATCCTATCTGACTGATGCTATGCCAAGGTTTCATCAATCCTCATAACTGGAGGATCTAGCAACTCCAACTGGGTGAAGCATCCCATATGACTCAGGCTTAGTCAAGGTTCCTCAATCCTCATAACTGGAGGACCTAGCTTAACTCCAACTGTGTGAGGCATCCTATCTGACTGAGGCTATGCGAAGGTATCTCAATCCTCATAACTGGAGTACCAATATTAACTTCAACTGGGTGAGGCATCCTATCTGACTGAAGTTAAGGCAAGGTTTGCTCAATCCTCATAACTGGAGGACTGGAGGACCTAGCTTAACTCCAACTGTGTGAGGCATCCTATCTGAGGCTATTCCAAGGTTTTCTCAATCCTCATAACTGGAGCACCAAGCTTAACTCCAACTGGGTGAGGCATCCTATCTGACTGAGGCTTAGTCAAGGTTCCTCAATCATCATAACTGGAGGACCTAGCAACTCCAACTGGGTGAGGCATCCTAATTGGTTGAGGTTATGCCAAGGTTTCCTCGATCCTCATAACTGGAGGACCTAGCTTAACTCCAACTGGGGGAGGCATCCTATCTGACTGAGGCTATTCCAAGGTTCCTCAATCCTCATAACTGGAGAACCTAGCTTAGCTCCAACTGGGTGAGGCAACTCATCTGACTCAGGCTATGCAAGGTTTCTCAGTCCTCATAACTAGAGGACCTAGCTTAACTCCAACTGGGTGAGGCATTCCATCTGACTGAGGCTATGCCAAGGTTTGCTCAATCCTCATAACTGGAGGACCTAGCTTAACTCCAACTGGGTAAGACATCTCATCTGACTGATTCTATGACAAGTTTCCTCAATCCTCATAACTGGACCTAGCTTAACTCCAACTGGGTGAGGAATCCTATCTGAGGCTATGCCAAGGTTTGCTCAATCCTCATAACTGGAGGACCTAGTAACTCCAACTGGGTTAGGCATCATATCTGATTGAGGCTATGCTAAGGTTTCCTCAATCCTCATAACTGGAGGACCTAGCTTAACTCCAACAGGGTGGGGCATCCTATCTGACTGAGGCTATGCCAAGGTTTCCTCAATCCTCATAACTGGAGGACCTAGCTTAACTCCAACTGGGTAAGGCATCCTAACTGACTGAGGCTTAGTCCAGATTCCTCAATCTTCGTAACTGGAGGACCTAGTTTAACTCCAAATGGGTGAGGCATCCTCTAGCAGACCGTCACATAAACAATTAAGGTAATGAGCCTGGGCCTGTCATTGTAACTTGGCTCTAGCAGACAGTCACTTAAACAATTAAGGTAATGAGCCTGGTCCTGTCATTTTATCCTGACTCTAGCAGACAGTCACTTAAACAGTTAAGGTAATGAGCCTGGGCCTGTCATTGTAACTTGGCTCTAGCAGACAGTCACTTAAACAATTAAGGTAATGAGCCTGGGCCTGTCATTGTAACCTGGCTCTAGCAGACAGTCACTTAAACAGTTAAGGTAATGAGCCTGGTCCTGTCTTTGTAACCTGACTGTAGCAGACAGTCACTTAAGTAATTAAGGTAATGAGCCTGGGCCTGTCATTGTAACTTGGCTCTAGCAGACAGTCACTTAAACAGTTAAGGTAATGAGCCTGGACCTGTCATTGTAACTTGCCTCTAGAGGACAGTCAATTAAACAGTTAAGTTGATGAGCCTGGGGCTGTCATTGTAACTTGGCTAAAGCAGTCACTTAAACAGTTAAGGTGATGAGTCTGGGCCTGTCATTGTAACTTGACTCTAGCAGAGAGTCACTTAAACAATTAAGGTAGTGTGCCTGGGCCTGTCATTGTAATTTGGCTCTAGCAGACAGTCACTTAAACAGTTAAGGTAATGAGCCTGGGCCTGTCATTCTAACTTGACTCTAGCAGACAGTCACTTAAACAGTAAAGGTAATGTACCTGGGCCTGTCATTGTAACTTGGCTCTAGCAGACAGTCACTTAAACAATTAAGTTGATGTGCCTGGGCCTGTCATTGTTACCCTGCATTAGCAGACAGTCACTTAAACAGTTAAGATGATGTGCCTGGGCCTGTCATTGTAAATTGGTTCAAGCAGTCACTTAAACAGTTAAGGTGATGTGTCTTAGCCTTCCATTGTATTTTGGCTCTATCAGACCGTCACTTAAACTATTGAGGTGATGTGCCTGGGCCTGTCATTGTAACTTGGATCTAGCAGACAGTCACTTAAACAATTAAGGTATTGAGCCTGGGCCTGTCATTGTAACATGACTCTAGCAGACAGTCACTTAAACAATTAAGGTAATGTGCCTGGACCTGTCATTGTAACTTGGCTCCAGCTGACAGTCACTTAAACAGTTAAGGTTATGTGTCTTGGCCTGTCATTGTAACTTGGCTCAAGCAGACAGTCACTTAAATAATCAAGGTAATGAGCCTGGGGCCTGTCATTGTAATTTGGCTCTAGCAGACAGTCACTTAAACAATAAAGATAATGAGCCTGACCTGTCATTGTAACTTGGCTCCAGCAGACAGGCACTTAAACAGTTAAGGTAATGAGCCTGGGCCTGTCATTGTAACTTGGCTCTACCAGACAGTCACTTAAACAATTGAGGTAATGTGCCTGGGGCTGTCATTGTAACTTGGCTCTAGCAGACAGTCACTTAAACAGTTAAGGTAATGAGCCTGGGCCTGTCATTGTAACTTGGCTCTACCAGACAGTCACTTAAACAATTGAGGTAATGTGCCTGGGGCTGTCATTGTAACTTGGCTCCAGCAGACAGTCACTTAAACAGTTAAGGTAATGAGCCTGGGCCTGTCATTGTAACTTGGCTCTACCAGACAGTCACTTAAACAATTGAGGTAATGTGCCTGGGGCTGTCATTGTAACTTGGCTCTAGCAGACAGTCACTTAAACAATTAAGTTTATGTGCCTGGGCCTGTCATTGTAACTTAACTCTAGCAGACAGTCAATTTAACAGTTAAGGTGATGTGCCTGCGCCTGTCATTGTAACTTGACTCTAGCAGACAGTCAATTAAACAGTTAAGGTCATGTGCCTGGGCCTGTCATTTTAACTTGACTCTAGCAGACAGTCAATTAAACAGTTAAGGTGATGTGTCTTGGCCTGTCATTGTAACTTGGCTGTAGCAGACAGTCACTTAAACAGTTAGGGTGATGTGCCTGGGCCTGTCATTATAACTTGGCTCTAGCAGACAGTCAATTAAACAATTAAGGTAATGAGACTAGGCCTGTCATTTTAACTTGGTTCTAGGAGACACTCACTTAAACAATTAAGGTAATGAGACTGGGCCTGTCATTGTAACTTGGCTCAAGAAATCACTTAAACAGTTAAGGTGATGTGCCTGGGCATGTCATTGTAACTTGGCTCAAGCGGTCACTTAAACAGTTAAGGTGATGTGACTGGACCTGTCGTTGTAACTTGTCACAAGCGGTCACTTATACAGTTAAGGTGATGTGCCTGGGCCTGTCATGGTAACTTGACTATAGCAGCGAGTCAATTAAACTGTTAAGGTGATGTATTTGGGGCTGTCATTGTAACTTGGCTCAAGCAGACAGTCACTTAAACAATTAAGGTATTGAGCCTGCGCCTGTCATTCTAACTTGGCTCAAGCAGTTACTTAAACCGTTAAGGTGATT
Organism: Hymenopus coronatus; assembly: GCA_030762935.1. Lineage (NCBI taxonomy): Eukaryota > Metazoa > Arthropoda > Insecta > Mantodea > Hymenopodidae > Hymenopus > Hymenopus coronatus. The sequence goes on from CM060899.1 coordinate 7,874,090, forward strand.
TGCATTGGCCTGCCATTGTAACTTGGCTCTAGCAGACAGTCACTTAAACAGTTAAGGTAGTGAGCCTGGACCTGTCATTGTAACTTGGCTCTAGAGGACAGTCACTTAAACAGTTAAGTTGATGAGCCTGGGGCTGTCAATGTAACTTGGCTAAAGCATTTACTTAAACAGTTAAGGTGATGAGTCTGGGCCTGTCATTGTAACTTGACTCTAGCAGACAGTCACTTAAACAATTAAGGTAGTGTGCCTGGGCCTGTCATTGTAACTTGGCTCTAGCAGACAGTCACTTAAACAGTTAAGGTAATGAGCCTGGGCCTGTCATTCTAACTTGACTCTAGCAGACAGTCACTTAAACAGTAAAGGTAATGTACCTGGGCCTGTCATTGTAACTTGGCTCTAGCAGTCAGTCACTTAAACAATTAAGTTGATGTGCCTGGGCCTGTCATTGTTACTTGGCATTAGCAGACAGTCACTTAAACAGTTAAGATGATGTGCCTGGGCCTGTCATTGTAACTTGGTTCAAGCAGTCACTTACACAGTTAAGGTGATGAGTCTTAGCCTTCCAATGTATTTTGGCTCTATCAGACCGTCACTTAAACTATTGAGGTGATGTGCCTGGGCCTGTCATTGTAACTTGGCTCTAGCAGACAGTCACTTAAACAATTAAGGTATTGAGCCTGGGCCTGTCATTGTAACTTGACTCTAGCAGACAGTCACTTAAACAATTAAGGTAATGTGCCTGGGCCTGTCATTGTAACTTGGCTCTAGCAGACAGTCACTTAAACAATTAAGGTATTGAGCCTGGGCCTGTCATTGTAACTTGACTCTAGCAGACAGTCACTTAAACAATTAAGGTAATGTGCCTGGGCCTGTCATTGTAACCTGGCTCCAGCAGACAGTCACTTAAGCAGTTAAGGTTATGTGTGTTGGCCTGTCATTGTAACAAGGCTCAAGCAGTCACTTAAACAATTAAGGTAATAAGCCTGGGCCTGTCATTGTAACTTGGCTCTAGCAGACAGTCACTTAAATAATTAGGTAATGAGCGTGGGGCCTGTCATTGTAATATGGCTCTAGAGACAGTCACTTAAACAATAAAGAAAATGAGCCTGGTCCTGTCATTGTTACTTGGCTCTACCAGATAGTCACTTAAACAATTGAGGTAATGTGCCTGGACCTGTCATACTAACTTGGCTCTAGCAGACAGTCACTTCAGCAGTTGAGTTTATATGCCTGGGCCTGTCATTGTAACTTGACTCTAGCAGACAGTCAATTCAACAGTTAAGGTGATGTGCCTGGGCCTGTCATTGTAACTTGACTCTAGCAGACAGTCAATTAAACAGTTAAGGTCATGTGCCTGGGCCTGTCATTTTAACTTGACTCTAGCAGACAGTCACTTAAACAGTTATGGTGATGCGCCTGGGCCTGTCATTGTAACTTGGCTCCAGCAGACAGTCACTTATACAGTTAAGGTGATGTATCTTGGCCTGTCATTGTAATTTGGCTCTAGCTGACAGTCACTTAAACAATTAATTTAATGAGACTGGGCCTGTCATTGTATCTTGGCTCAAGAAGTCACTTAAAAAGTTAAGGTGATGTGCCGGGTCCCGTCATTGTAACTTGGCTCTAGGAGACACTCACTTAAACAATTAAGGTATTGAGCCAGGGCCTGTCATTATAGCTTGGCTCTAGCAGACAGTCACTTAAACATTTAAGGTAATGAGACTGGGCCTGTCATTGTAACTTGGCTTTAGGAGACACTCACTTATACAATTAAGGTAATGAGACTGGGCCTGTCATTGTAACTTGGCTCAAGCAGTCCCTTAAACAGTTAAGGTGATGTGCCTGGTCCTGTCGTTGTAACTTGTCTCAAGCAGTCACTTATACAGTTAATGTGATGTGCCTGGGCCTGTCATGGTAACTTGACTGTAGCAGACAGTCAATTAAAATGTTAAGGTGATGTATTTGGGGCTGTCATTGTAACTTGGCTCAAGCAGACAGTCACTTAAACAATTAAGTTATTGAGCCTGCGCCTGTCATTCTAACTTGGCTCAAGCAGTCACTTAAACCGTTAAGGTGATTTGCATAGGCCTGCCATTGTAACTTGGCTCTAGCAGACAGTCACTTAAACAGTTAAGGTGATTAGCCTGGGCCTGTCATTATAACTTGGCTCTAGCAGACAGTCTCTTAAACAGTTAAGGTGATGTGCCTGGGCCTGACATTATATTGGCTCTAGTAGACAGTCACTTAAACAGTTAAGATGATGTGGCTGGGCCTGTCATTATAACTTGGCTCTAGCAGACAGTCACTTAAACAATTAAGGTAATGAGCCTGGGCCTTTCATTATAACTTGGCTCTAGTAGACAGTCATTTAAGCAGTTAAGACGATGTGCCTGCGCCTGTATTGTAACTTGGCTTTAGCAGTCACTTAAACAGTTAAGGTGATGTGCCTGGGCCTGTCACTGTAACTTGGCTCTAGCAGACAGTCACTTAAACAATTAAGGTAATGAGCCTGGGCCTATCATTGTAACTTGATCTAGCAGACAGTCACTTAAACAGATAAGGTGATGTATCTTGGCCTGTCATTGTAACTTGACAATAGTAGACTGTCACTTAAACAATTAAGGTAACTAGACTGGTCCTGACATTGTAACTTGTCTCTAGTAGACAGTCAATTATACAGTTAAGGTAATGAGCCTGGGCCTGTCATTATAACTTGGCTGAAGAAGTCACTTCAACAGTTAAGGTGATGTGCCTGGGCCTGTCATTGTATCTTGACTCTAGTAGACAGTCACTTAAACAGTTAAGATGATGTGCCTGGGCCTGTCATTATAACTTGCCTCTAGCAGGCAGTCACTTAAACAATTAAGATGATGTGCCTGGGCCTTTCATTGTTACTTGGCTCTACCAGACAGTCATTTAAACAATTGAGGTAATGTGCCTGGGCCTGTCATTGTAACTTGGCTCTAGTAGACAGTCATGTGCCTGCGCCTGTATTGTAACTTGGCTTTAGCAGTCACTTAAACAGTTAAGGTGATGTGCCTGGGCCTTTCACTGTAACTTGGCTCTAGCAGACAGTCACTTAAACAATTAAGGTAATGAGCCTGGGCCTAACATTGTAACTTGATCTCGCAGAGAGTCACTTAAACAGATAAGGTAATGAGCCTGGGCCTGTCATTGTAACTTGGCTCAAGCAGTCTCTTAAACAGTTAAGGTGATGTGCCTGGGCCTGACATTATATTGGCTCTAGTAGACAGTCACTTAAACAGTTAAGATGATGTGCTTGGGCCTGTCATTGTAACTTGACAATAGCAGACTGTCACTTAAACAATTAAGGTAACTAGACTGGGCCTGACATTGTAACTTGTCTCTAGCAGACAGTCAATTATACAGTTAAGGTAATGAGCCTGGGCCTGTCATTATAACTTGGCTGAAGAAGTCACTTCAACAGTTAAGGTGATGTGCCTAGGCCTGTCATTGTATCTTGACTCTAGCAGACAGTCACTTAAACAATTAAGGTAATGAGCCTGGGCCTGTCAGTGTAACTTGGCTCTAGCAGACAGTCACTTGAACAGTTAAGGTAATGAGCCTGGACCTGACATTGTAACTTGGCCCTAGAGGACAGTCACTTAAACAGTTAAGTTGATGAGCCTGGGGCTGTCATAGTAACTTGGCTAAAGCAGTCACTTAAACAGTTAAGGTGATGAGTCTGAGCCTGTCATTGTAACTTGACTCTAGCAGAGAGTCACTTAAACAATTAAGGTAATGAGCCTGGGCCTGTCATTCTAACTTGACTCTAGCAGACAGTCACTTAAACAGTAAAGGTAATGTACCTGGGCCTGTCATTGTAACTTGGCTCTAGCAGACAGTCACTTAAACAATTAAGTTGATGTGCCTGGGCCTGTCATTGTTACTTGGCGTTAGCAGACAGTCACTTAAACAGTTAAGATGATGTGCCTGGGCCTGTCATTGTAACTTGGCTCAAGCAGTCACTTAAACAGTTAAGGTGATGTATCTTGGCCTGTCATTGTAACTTGACAATAGCAGACATTCACTTAAACAATTAAGGTAACTAGACTGGGCCTGTCATTATAACTTGGCTCAAGAAGTCACTTCAACAGTTAAGGTGATGTGCCTGGGCCTCTCATTGTATCTAGACTCTAGCAGACAGTCACATAAACAATTAAGGTAATGAGCCTGGTCCTGTCATTGTACCCTGACTCTAGCAGACAGTCACTTAAACGGTTAAGATAATGAGCCTGGGCCTGTCATTGTAACTTGGCTCTAGCAGACAGTCACTTAAACAATTAAGGTATGTGCCTGGTCCTGTCTTAGTAACCTGACTGTAGCAGACAGTCACTTAAGCAATTAAGGAAATGAGCCTGGGCCTGTCATGGTAACTTGGCTCAAACAGTAACTTAAACAGTTAAGGTAATTAGCCTGGACCTGTCGTTCTAACTAGACTCTAGCTGACACTCACTTAAACAATTAAGGTAATGAGCCTGGGCCTGTCATTGTAACATGGCTCTAGCAGACAGTCCCTTAAACAGTTAAGGTAATGAGCCTGGGCCTGTCATTCTAACTTGACACTAGCAGACAGTCACTTAAACAGTTAAGGTAATGTACCTGGGCCTGTCATTGTAACTTGGCTCTAGCAGACAGTCACTTAAACAATTAAGTTGATGTGCCTGGGCCTGTCATTGTAACTTGGCATTAGCAGACAGTCACTTAAACAGTTAAGATGATGTGCCTGGGCCTGTCATTGTAACTTGTTTCAAGCAGTCACTTAAACAGTTAAGGTGATGTGCCTGGGCCTGTGATTGTAACTTGGCTCCAGTAGGCAGTCACTTAAACAGGTAAGGCGATGTTTCTTAGCCTTCCATTGTATTTTGGCTCTAGCAGACCGTCACTTAAATTATTTAGGTGATGTGCCTGAGCCTGTCATTGTAACTTGGCTCTAGCAGACAGTCACTTAAACAATTAAGGTATTGAGCCTGGGCCTGTCATTGTAACTTGACTCTAGCAGACAGTCAATTAAACAGTTAAGGTTATGTGTCTTGGCCTGTCATTGTAACTTGGCTCAAGCAGACAGTCACTTAAATAATCAAGGTAATGAGCCTGGGGCCTGTCATTGTAATTTGGCTCTAGCAGACAGTCACTTAAACAATAAAGATAATGAGCCTGACCTGTCATTGTAACTTGGCTCCAGCAGACAGGCACTTAAACAGTTAAGGTAATGAGCCTGGGCCTGTCATTGTAACTTGGCTCTACCAGACAGTCACTTAAACAATTGAGGTAATGTGCCTGGGGCTGTTATTGTAACTTGGCTCCAGCAGACAGTCACTTAAACAGTTAAGGCAATGAGCCTGGGCCTGTCATTGTAACTTGGCTCTACCAGACAGTCACTTAAACAATTGAGGTAATGTGCCTGGGGCTGTCATTGTAACTTGGCTCTAGCAGACAGTCACTTAAACAATTAAGTTTATGTGCCTGGGCCTGTCATTGTAACTTGACTCTAGCAGACAGTCACTTAAACAATTAAGTTGATGTGCCTGGGCCTGTCATTGTAACTTGGCATTAGCAGACAGTCACTTAAACAGTTAAGATGATGTGCCTGGGCCTGTCATTGTAACTTGTTTCAAGCAGTCACTTAAACAGTTAAGGTGATGTGCCTGGGCCTGTGATTGTAACTTGGCTCCAGTAGGCAGTCACTTAAACAGGTAAAGCGATGTTTCTTAGCCTTCCATTGTATTTTGGCTCTAGCAGACCGTCACTTAAATTATTTAGGTGATGTGCCTGAGCCTGTCATTGTAACTTGGCTCTAGCAGACAGTCACTTAAACAATTAAGGTATTGAGCCTGGGCCTGTCATTGTAACTTGACTCTAGCAGACAGTCACTTAAACAGTAAAGGTAATGTACCTGGGCCTGTCATTGTAACTTGGCTCTAGCAGTCAGTCACTTAAACAATTAAGTTGATATGCCTGGGCCTGTCATTGTTACTTGGCATTAGCAGACAGTCACTTAAACAGTTAAGATGATGTGCCTGGGCCTGTCATTGTAACTTGGTTCAAGCAGTCACTTACACAGTTAAGGTGATGTGTCTTAGCCTTCCAATGTATTTTGGCTCTATCAGACCGTCACTTAAACTATTGAGGTGATGTGCCTGGGCCTGTCATTGTAACTTGGCTCTAGCAGACAGTCACTTAAACAATTAAGGTATTGAGCCTGGGCCTGTCATTGTAACTTGACTCTAGCAGACAGTCACTTAAACAATTAAGGTAATGTGCCTGGGCCTGTCATTGTAACTTGGCTCTAGCAGACAGTCACTTAAACAATTAAGGTATTGAGCCTGGGCCTGTCATTGTAACTTGACTCTAGCAGACAGTCACTTAAACAATTAAGGTAATGTGCCTGGGCCTGTCATTGTAACCTGGCTCCAGCAGACAGTCACTTAAGCAGTTAAGGTTATGTGTGTTGGCCTGTCATTGTAACAAGTCTCAAGCAGTCACTTAAACAATTAAGGTAATAAGCCTGGGCCTGTCATTGTAACTTGGCTCTAGCAGACAGTCACTTAAATAATTAGGTAATGAGCGTGGAGCCTGTCATTGTAATATGGCTCTAGAGACAGTCACTTAAACAATAAAGAAAATGAGCCTGGTCCTGTCATTGTTACTTGGCTCTACCAGATAGTCACTTAAACAATTGAGGTAATGTGCCTGGGCCTGTCATACTAACTTGGCTCTAGCAGACAGTCACTTCAGCAGTTGAATTTATATGCCTGGGTCTGTCATTGTAACTTGACTCTAGCAGACAGTCAATTCAGCAGTTAAGGTGATGTGCCTGGGCCTGTCATTGTAACTTGACTCTAGCAGACAGTCAATTAAACAGTTAAGGTCATGTGCCTGGGCCTGTCATTTTAACTTGACTCTAGCAGACAGTCACTTAAACAGTTATGGTGATGCGCCTGGGCCTGTCATTGTAACTTGGCTCCAGCAGACAGTCACTTATACAGTTAAGGTGATGTATCTTGGCCTGTCATTGTAATTTGGCTCTAGCTGACAGTCACTTAAACAATTAATTTAATGAGACTGGGCCTGTCATTGTATCTTGGCTCAAGAAGTCACTTAAAAAGTTAAGGTGATGTGCCTGGTCCCGTCATTGTAACTTGGCTCTAGGAGACACTCACTTAAACAATTAAGGTAATGAGTCAGGGCCTGTCATTATAGCTTGGCTCTAGCAGACAGTCACTTAAACATTTAAGGTAATGAGACTGGGCCTGTCATTGTAACTTGGCTTTAGGAGACACTCACTTATACAATTAAGGTAATGAGACTGGGCCTGTCATTGTAACTTGGCTCAAGCAGTCCCTTAAACAGTTAAGGTGATGTGCCTGGTCCTGTCGTTGTAACTTGTCTCAAGCAGTCACTTAAACAGTTAAGGTGATTAGCCTGGGCCTGTCATTATAACTTGGCTCTAGCAGACAGTCTCTTAAACAGTTAAGGTGATGTGCCTGGGCCTGACATTATATTGGCTCTAGTAGACAGTCACTTAAATAGTTAAGATGATGTGGCTGGGCCTGTCATTATAACTTGGCTCTAGCAGACAGTCACTTAAACAATTAAGGTAATGAGCCTGGGCCTTTCATTATAACTTGGCTCTAGTAGACAGTCATTTAAGCAGTTAAGACGATGTGCCTGCGCCTGTATTGTAACTTGGCTTTAGCAGTCACTTAAACAGTTAAGGTGATGTGCCTGGGCCTGTCACTGTAACTTGGCTCTAGCAGACAGTCACTTAAACAATTAAGGTAATGAGCCTGGGCCTAACATTGTAACTTGATCTAGCAGACAGTCACTTAAACAGATAAGGTGATGTATCTTGGCCTGTCATTGTAACTTGACAATAGTAGACTGTCACTTAAACAATTAAGGTAACTAGACTGGGCCTGACATTGTAACTTGTCTCTAGTAGACAGTCAATTATACAGTTAAGGTAATGAGCCTGGGCCTGTCATTATAACTTGGCTGAAGAAGTCACTTCAACAGTTAAGGTGATGTGCCTGGGCCTGTCATTGTATCTTGACTCTAGTAGACAGTCACTTAAACAGTTAAGATGATGTGCCTGGGCCTGTCATTATAACTTGCCTCTAGCAGGCAGTCACTTAAACAATTAAGATGATGTGCCTGGGCCTTTCATTGTTACTTGGCTCTACCAGACAGTCATTTAAACAATTGAGGTAATGTGCCTGGGCCTGTCATTGTAACTTGGCTCTATTAGACAGTCATGTGCCTGCGCCTGTATTGTAACTTGGCTTTAGCAGTCACTTAAACAGTTAAGGTGATGTGCCTGGGCCTTTCACTGTAACTTGGCTCTAGCAGACAGTCACTTAAACAATTAAGGTAATGAGCCTGGGCCTAACATTGTAACTTGATCTCGCAGAGAGTCACTTAAACAGATAAGGTAATGAGCCTGGGCCTGTCATTGTAACTTGGCTCAAGCAGTCTCTTAAACAGTTAAGGTGATGTGCCTGGGCCTGACATTATATTGGCTCTAGTAGACAGTCACTTAAACAGTTAAGATGATGTGCTTGGGCCTGTCATTGTAACTTGAAAATAGCAGACTGTCACTTAAACAATTAAGGTAACTAGACTGGGCCTGACATTGTAACTTGTCTCTAGCAGACAGTCAATTATACAGTTAAGGTAATGAGCCTGGGCCTGTCATTATAACTTGGCTGAAGAAGTCACTTCAACAGTTAAGGTGATGTGCCTAGGCCTGTCATTGTATCTTGACTCTAGCAGACAGTCACTTAAACAATTAAGGTAATGAGCCTGGGCCTGTCAGTGTAACTTGGCTCTAGCAGACAGTCACTTGAACAGTTAAGGTAATGAGCCTGGACCTGACATTGTAACTTGGCCCTAGAGGACAGTCACTTGAACAGTTAAGTTGATGAGCCTGGGGCTGTCATAGTAACTTGGCTAAAGCAGTCACTTAAACAGTTAAGGTGATGAGTCTGAGCCTGTCATTGTAACTTGACTCTAGCAGAGAGTCACTTAAACAATTAAGGTAATGAGCCTGGGCCTGTCATTCTAACTTGACTCTAGCAGACAGTCACTTAAACAGTAAAGGTAATGTACCTGGGCCTGTCATTGTAACTTGGCTCTAGCAGACAGTCACTTAAACAATTAAGTTGATGTGCCTGGACCTGTCATTGTTACTTGGCGTTAGCAGACAGTCACTTAAACAGTTAAGATGATGTGCCTGGGCCTGTCATTGTAACTTGGCTCAAGCAGTCACTTAAACAGTTAAGGTGATGTATCTTGGCCTGTCATTGTAACTTGACAATAGCAGACATTCACTTAAACAATTAAGGTAACTAGACTGGGCCTGTCATTATAACTTGGCTCAAGAAGTCACTTCAACAGTTAAGGTGATGTGCCTGGGCCTCTCATTGTATCTAGACTCTAGCAGACAGTCACATAAACAATTAAGGTAATGAGCCTGGTCCTGCCATTGTACCCTGACTCTAGCAGACAGTCACTTAAACGGTTAAGATAATGAGCCTGGGCCTGTCATTGTAACTTGGCTCTAGCAGACAGTCACTTAAACAATTAAGGTATGTGCCTGGTCCTGTCTTAGTAACCTGACTGTAGCAGACAGTCACTTAAGCAATTAAGGAAATGAGCCTGGGCCTGTCATGGTAACTTGGCTCAAACAGTAACTTAAACAGTTAAGGTAATTAGCCTGGACCTGTCGTTCTAACTAGACTCTAGCAGACACTCACTTAAACAATTAAGGTAATGAGCCTGGGCCTGTCATTGTAACATGGCTCTAGCAGACAGTCCCTTAAACAGTTAAGGTAATGAGCCTGGGCCTGTCATTCTAACTTGACACTAGCAGACAGTCACTTAAACAGTTAAGGTAATGTACCTGGGCCTGTCATTGTAACTTGGCTCTAGCAGACAGTCACTTAAACAATTAAGTTGATGTGCCTGGGCCTGTCATTGTAACTTGGCATTAGCAGACAGTCACTTAAACAGTTAAGATGATGTGCCTGGGCCTGTCATTGTAACTTGTTTCAAGCAGTCACTTAAACAGTTAAGGTGATGTGCCTGGGCCTGTGATTGTAACTTGGCTCCAGTAGGCAGTCACTTAAACAGGTAAGGCGATGTTTCTTAGCCTTCCATTGTATTTTGACTCTAGCAGACCGTCACTTAAATTATTTAGGTGATGTGCCTGAGCCTGTCATTGTAACTTGGCTCTAGCAGACAGTCACTTAAACAATTAAGGTATTGAGCCTGGGCCTGTCATTGTAACTTGACTCTAGCAGACAGTCAATTAAACAGTTAAGGTTATGTGTCTTGGCCTGTCATTGTAACTTGGCTCAAGCAGACAGTCACTTAAATAATCAAGGTAATGAGCCTGGGGCCTGTCATTGTAATTTGGCTCTAGCAGACAGTCACTTAAACAATAAAGATAATGAGCCTGACCTGTCATTGTAACTTGGCTCCAGCAGACAGGCACTTAAACAGTTAAGGTAATGAGCCTGGGCCTGTCATTGTAACTTGGCTCTACCAGACAGTCACTTAAACAATTGAGGTAATGTGCCTGGGGCTGTCATTGTATCTTGGCTCTAGCAGACAGTCACTTAAACAGTTAAGGTAATGAGCCTGGGCCTGTCATTGTAACTTGGCTCTACCAGACAGTCACTTAAACAATTGAGGTAATGTGCCTGGGGCTGTCATTGTAACTTGGCTCCAGCAGACAGTCACTTAAACAGTTAAGGCAATGAGCCTGGGCCTGTCATTGTAACTTGGCTCTACCAGACAGTCACTTAAACAATTGAGGTAATGTGCCTGGGGCTGTCATTGTAACTTGGCTCTAGCAGACAGTCACTTAAACAATTAAGTTTATGTGCCTGGGCCTGTCATTGTAACTTGACTCTAGCAGACAGTCACTTAAACAATTAAGTTGATGTGCCTGGGCCTGTCATTGTAACTTGGCATTAGCAGACAGTCACTTAAACAGTTAAGATGATGTGCCTGGGCCTGTCATTGTAACTTGTTTCAAGGAGTCACTTAAACAGTTAAGGTGATGTGCCTGGGCCTGTGATTGTAACTTGGCTCCAGTAGGCAGTCACTTAAACAGGTAAGGCGATGTTTCTTAGCCTTCCATTGTATTTTGGCTCTAGCAGACCGTCACTTAAATTATTTAGGTGATGTGCCTGAGCCTGTCATTGTAACTTGGCTCTAGCAGACAGTCACTTAAACAATTAAGGTATTGAGCCTGGGCCTGTCATTGTAACTTGACTCTAGCAGACAGTCAATTAAACAGTTAAGGTCATGTGTGTTGGCCTGTCATTGTAACTTGGCTCAAGCAGTTACTTAAACAAATAAGGTAATGAGACTGGGGCCTGTCATTGTAACTTGGCCCCCAGCACACAGTCACTTAAACAGTTAAGGTAATGAGCCTGGGCCTGTCATTGTAACTTGGCTCTACCAGACAGTCAATTAAACAATTGAGGTAATGTGCCTGGGCCTGTCATTGTAACTTTGCTCTAGCAGACAGTCACATAAACAGTTAAGTTTATGTGCCTGGGCCTGTCAGTGTAACTTGACTCTAGCAGACAGTCAATTAAACAGTTAAGGTGATGAACCTGCGCCTGTCTTTGTAACTTGGCTCTACCAGACAGTCACTTAAACAATTAAGGTAATGAGCCTGGGACTGTCAATGTAACTTGTCTCTAGAGGACAGTCGCTAAAACAGTTAAGGTGATGAGCCTGGTGATGTCATTGTTACTAGGCTCACGCTGTCACCTAAACAGTTAAGGTGATGAGACTGGGCCTGTCTTTGTAACTTGACTCTAGCAGACAGTCACTTAAATAGTTAAGGTAATGAGCCTGGACCTGTCATTGTAACTTGGCTCTAGCAGACAGTCACTTAAAGAGTTAAGTTTATGTGCCTGGGCCTGTCATCGTAACTTGACTCTAGCAGACAGTCAATTTAACAGTTAAGGTGATGTGCCTGGGCCTGTCATTGTAACTTGACTCTAGCAGACAGTCAATTAAACAGTTAAGGTCATGTGCCTGGGCCTGTCATTTTAACTTGACTCTAGCAGACAGTCATTTAAACAGTTAAGGTCATGTGCCTGCGCCTGTCATTTTAACTTGACTCTAGCAGACAGTCACTTAAACAGTTATGGTAATGAGCCAGGGCCTGTTATTATAGCTTGGCTCTAGCAGACAGTCACTTAAACATTTAAGGTAATGAGACTGGGCCTGTCATTGTAACTTGGCTTTAGGAGACACTCACTTAAACAATTAAGGTGATGTATTTGGGGCTGTCATTGTAACTTGGCTCAAGCAGACAGTCACTTAAACAATTAAGGTATTGAGCCTGCGCCTGTCATTCTAACTTGGCTCAAGCAGTCACTTAAACCGTTAAGGTGATTTGCATACGCCTGCCATTGTAACTTGGCTCTAGCAGACAGTCACTTAAACAGTTAAGGTGATGAGCCTGGGCCTGTCATTATAACTTGGCTCTAGTAGACAGTCACTTAAACAGTTAAGATGATGTGCCTAGGCCTGTCATTATAACTTGGCTCTAGCAGACATTCTCTTAAACAGTTAAGGTGATGTGCCTGGGCCTGACATTATAACTTGGCTCTAGTAGACAGTCACTTAAACAACTTAAACAGTTAAGGTGATGTATCTTGGCCTGTCATTGTAACTCGACAATAGCAGACTGTCACTTAAACAATTAAGGTAACTAGACTGGGCCTGACATTGTAACTTGTCTCTAGCAGACAGTTAATTATACAGTTAAGGTAATGAGCCTGGGCCTGTCATTATAACTTGGCTGAAGAAGTCACTTCAACAGTTAAGGTGATAGGCCTGGGCCTGTCATTGTATCTTGACTCTAGCAGACAGTCACTTAAACGATTAAGGTAATGAGCCTGGGCCTGTCAGTGTAACTTGGCTCTAGCAGACAGTCACTTAAACAATTAAGGTAATGAGCCTGGTCCTGTCACTGTACACTGACTCTAGTAGACAGTCACTTAAACAGTTAAGGTAATGAGCCTGGGCCTGTCATTGTAACTTGGCTCTAGCAGACAGTCACTTAAACAATTAAGGTAAAGTACCTGGGCCTGTCATTGTAACTTGGCACTAGCAGACAGTCACTTAAACAATTAAGTTGATGTGCCTGGGCCTGTCATTGTTACTTGGCATTAGCAGACAGTCACTTAAACAGTTAAGATGATGTGCCTGGGCCTGTCATTGTAACTTGGTTCAAGCAGTCACTTAAACAGTTAAGGTGTTGTGCCTGGGCCTGTCATTGTAACTTGGCTCAAGTAGGCAGTCACTTAAACAGTTAAGGTGATGTGTCTTAGCCTTCCATTGTATTTTGGCTCTATCAGACCGTCACTTAAACTATTCAGGTGATGTGCCTGGGCCTGTCATTGTAACTTGGCTCTAGCAGAGAGTCACTTAAACAATTAAGGTATTGAGCCTAGGCCTGTCATTGTAACATGACTCTAGCAGACAGTCACTTAAACAATTAAGGTAATGTGCCTGGGCCTGTCATTGTAACTTGGCTCCAGCAGACAGTCACTTAAACAGTTAAGGTTATGTGTCTTGGCCTGTCATTGTAACTTGGCTCTAGCAGGCAGTCACTTAAATAATCAAGATAATGAGCCTGGGGCCTGTCATTGTAATTTGGCTCTAGCAGACAGTCACTTAAACAATAAAGATAATGAGCCTGGACCTGTCATTGTGACTTGGCTCCAGCAGACAGTCACTTAAACAGTTAAGGTAATGAGCCTGGGCCTGTCATTGTAAATTGGCTCTACCAGACAGTCACATAAACAATTGAGGTAATGTGCCTGGGCCTGTCACTGTAACTTGACTCTAGCAGACAGTCACTTAAACAGTTAAGTTTATGTGCCTGGGCCTGTCATTGTAACTTGACTCTACCAGACAGTCAATTTAACAGTTAAGGTCATGTGCGTAGGCCTGTCATTTTAACTTGACTCTAGCAGACAGTCAATTAAACAGTTAAGGTGATGTGTCTTGGCCTGTCATTGTAACTTGGCTGTAGCAGACAGTCACTTAAACAGTTAGGGTGATGTGCCTGAGCCTGTCATTGTAACTTGGCTCAAGCACACAGTCACTTAATCTATTGAGGTTAAGTGCATGGACCTGTCATTGTAACTTGACTCTATCAGACAGTCACTTAAACAGTTATGGTGATGTGCCTGGGCCTGTCATTGTAACTCGGCTTCAGCAGACAGTCACTTAAACAGTTAAGGTGTGGTATCTTGGCCTGTCATAGTAACTTGGCTCTAGCTGACAGTCACTTAAACAATTAATGTAATGAAACTGGACCTGTCATTGTAACTTGGCTCTAGAAGTCACTTAAAAAGTTAAGGTGATGTGCCTGGTCCTGTCGTTGTAACTTGGCTCTAGGAGACACTCACTTAAACAATTAAGGTAATGAGACTGGGCCTGTCATTGTAACTTGGCTCAAGCAGTCACTTAAAAAGTTAAGGTGATGTGCCTGGGCCTGTGATTGTAATTTGGCTCAAGCGGTCACTTAAATAGTTAAGGTGATGTGCCTGGTCCTTTCATTATAACTTGGCTCTAGCAGACAGTCATTTAAACAATTAAGGTAATGAGCCTGGGCCTTTCATTATAACTTGGCTCTAATAGATAGTCATTTAAGCAGGTAAGACGATGTGCCTGTGCCTGTATTGTAACTTGGCTTTAGCAGTCCCTTAAACAGTTAAGGTGATGTGCCTGGGCCTGTCACTGTAACTTGGCTCTAGCAGAGAGCCACTTAAACAACTAAGGTAATGAGCCTGGGCCTAACATTGTAATTTGATCTAGCAGACAGTCATTTAAATAGATAAGGTAATGAGCCTGGGCCTGTCATTGTAACTTGGCTCAAGCAGTCACCTTAACAGTTAAGGTGATGTATCTGGGCCTGTCATTGTAACTTAACAATAGCAGACAGTCACTTAAACAATTAAGGTAACTAGACTGGGCCTGTCATTATAACTTGGCTCAAGAAGTCACTTCTACAGTTAAGGTGATGTGCCTGGGTCTGTCATTGTATCTAGACTCTAGCAGACAGTCACTTAAACAATTAATGTAATGAGCCTGGGCCTGTCATTGTAACTTGGCTCTAGCAGACAGTCCCTTAAACAATTAAGGTAATGAGCCTGGTCCGGTCATTGTACCCTGACTCTAGCAGAGAGTCACATAAACAGTTAAGGTAATGAGCCTGGGCCTGTCATTGTAACTTGGCTCTAGCAGACAGTCACTTAAACAATTAAGGTATGTGCCTGGTCCTGTTTTTTTAACCTGACTGTAGCAGACAGTCACTTAAGCAATTAAGGTAATGAGCCTGGGCCTGTCATTGTAACTTGGCTCAAACAGTCACTTAAACAGTTAAGGTAATGAGCCTGGACCTGTCATTCTAACTTGACTCTAGCAGACACTCACTTAAACATATAAGGTAATGAGCCTGGGCCTGTCATTGTACTTGGCTCAAGCAGACATTCACTTAAGCTATTGAGGTGATGTGCCTGGGGCTGTCATTGTAACTTGACTCTAGCAGACAGTCACTTAAACAGTTAAGGTGATGTGCCTGGGCCTGTCATTGTAAATTGACTCCAGCGGACAGTCACTTAAACAGTTAAGGTGATGTATCTTGGCCTGTCATTGTAACTTGGCTCTAGGTGACAGTCACTTAAACAATTAAGGTAATGAGACTGAGCCTGTCATTGTAACTTGACACAAGAAGTCACTTAAACGGTTAAGGTGATGTGCCTGGGCCTGTAATTGTAACTTGGCTCAAGCAGACAGTCACTTACACAGTTGTGGTAATGAGCCAGGGCCTGTCATTGTAACTTGGCTCAAGCAGTCACTTACAGAGTTAAGGTGATGTGCGTGGGCCTGTCATTGTAACTTAGCTCTAGCAGAAAGTCACTTAAACGATTAAGGTGATGTGCCTGGGCCTGTCATTGTAACTTGGCTCTAGCAGACAGTCACTTAAACGGTTAAGGTGCTGTGCCTGTGCCTGTCATTATAACTTGGCTCTAGGAGACAGTCACTTAAACAATTAAGGTAATGTGACTGGGCCTGTCATTGTAACTTGGCTCTAGCAGACAGTCACTTAAACAATTAAGGTGATGTGCCTGGGCCTGTCATTGTAACTTGGCTCTAGCAGACAGTCACTTAAACGGTTAAGGTGCTGTGCCTGTGCCTGTCATTATAACTTAGCTCTAGCAGACAGTCACTTAAACAATTAAGGTAATGTGACTGGGCCTGTCATTGTAACTTGGCTCTAGGAGACACTCACTTAAACAATGAAGGTAATTAGACTGGGCCTGTCATTGTAACTTGGCTCAAACAGTCACTTAAACAGTTAAGGTGATGTGCCTGGCCCTGTCATTGTAACTTGGCTCAAGCGGTCACTTAAACACTTAAGGTGATGTGCCTGGACCTGTCGTTGTAACTTGTCTCAAGCAGTCACTTATACAGTTAAGGTGATGTGCCTGGGCCTGTCATGGTAACTTGACTATAGCAGCCAGTCAATTAAACTGTTAAGGTGATGTATTTGGGGCTGTCCTTGTAACTTGGCTCAAGCAGACAGTCACTTAAGCAATTAAGGTATTGAGCCTGCGCCAGTCATTCTAACTTGGCTCAAGCAGTCACTTAAACCTTTAAGGTGATTTGCATAGGCCTGCCATTTAACTTGGCTCTAGCAGACAGTCACTTAAACAGTTAAGTTGATGAGCCTGGGGCTGTCAATGTAACTTGGCTAAAGCAGTCACTTAAACAGTTAAGGTGATGAGTCTGGGCCTGTCATTGTAACTTGTCTCTAGCAGAGAGTCACTTAAACAATTAAGGTAGTGTGCCTGGGCCTGCTATTGTAACTTGGCTCTAGCAGACAGTCACTTAAACAGTTAAGGTAATGAGCCTGGGCCTGTCATTCTAACTTGACTCTAACAGACAGTCACTTAAACAGTAAAGTTAATGTACCTGGGCCTGTCATTGTAACTTGGCTCTAGCAGTCAGTCACTTAAACAATTAAGTGGTTGTGCCTGGGACTGTCATTGTTACTTGGCATTAACAGACAGTCACTTAAACAGTTAAGATGATGTGCCTGGGCCTGTCATTGTAACTTGGCTCAAGTAGGCAGTCACTTAAACAGTTAAGGTTATGTGTCTTAGCCTTCCAATGTATTTTGGCTCTATCAGACCGTCACTTAAACTATTGAGGTGATGTGCCTGGGCCTGTCATTGTAACTTGGCTCTAGCAGACAGTCACTTAAACAATTAAGGTATTGAGCCTGGGCCTGTCATTGTAACTTGACTCTAGCAGACAGTCACTTAAACAATTAAGGTAATGTGCCTGGGCCTGTCATTGTAACTTGGCTCCAGCAGACAGTCACTTAAACAGTTAAGGTTATGTGTCTTGGCCTGTCATTGTAACTTGGCTCAAGCAGTCACTTAAACAATTAAGGTAATGAGCCTGGGCCTGTCATTGTAACTTGGCTCTAGCAGACAGTCACTTAAATAATTAGGTAATGAGCGTGGGGCCTGTCATTGTAATTTGGCTCTAGCAGACAGTCACTATAACAATAAAGAAAATGAGCCTGGACCTGTCATTGTAACTTGGCTCCAGCAGACAGGCCCTTAAACAGTTAAGGTAATGAGCCTGGGCCTGTCATTGTAACTTGGCTCTACCAGACACTCACTTAAACAATTGAGGTAATGTGCCTGGGCCTGTCATTGTAACTTGGCTCTAGCAGACAGTCACTTAAACAGTTAAGTTTATGTTGCCTGGGCCTGTCATTGTAACTTGACTCTAGCAGACAGTCAATTTAACAGTTAAGGTGATGTGCCTGGGCCTGTCATTGTAACTTGACTCTAGCAGACAGTCAATTAAACAGTTAAGGTCATGTGCCTGGGCCTGTCATTTTAACTTGACTTTAGCAGACAGTCACTTAAACAGTTACGGTGATGTGCCTGGACCTGTCATTGTAACTTGGCTCCAGCAGACAGTCACTTAAACAGTTAAGGTGATGTATCTTGGCCTGTCATTGTAACTTGGCTCTAGCTGACAGTCACTTAAACAATTAATGTAATGAGACTGGGCCTGTCATTGTAACTTGGCTCAAGAAGTCACTTAAAAAGTTAAGGTGATGTGCCTGGTCCCGTCATTGTAACTTGGCTCTAGGAGACACTCACTTAAACAATTAAGGTAATGAGCCTGGGCCTGTCATTATAGCTTGGCTCTAGCAGACAGTCACTTAAACATTTAAGGTAATGAGACTGGGCCTGTCATTGTAACTTGGCTTTAGGAGACACTCACTTAAACAATTAAGGTAATGAGACTGGGCCGGTCATTGTAACTTGGATCAAGCAGTCACTTAAACAGTTAAGTTGATGTGCCTGGGCCTGTCATTGTAACTTGGCTCAAGCGGTCACTTAAACAGTTAAGGTGATGTGCCTGGACCTGTCGTTGTAACTTGTCTCAAGCAGTCATTTATACAGTTAAGGTGATGTGCCTGGGCCTGTCATGGTAACTTGACTATAGCAGACAGTCAATTAAACTGTTAAGGTGATGTATTTGGGGCTGTCATTGTAACTTGGCTCAAGCAGACAGTCACTTAAACAATTAAGGTATTGAGCCTGCGCCTGTAATTCTAACTTGGCTCAAGCAGTCACTTAAACCGTTAAGGTGATTTGCATAGGCCTGCCATTGTAACTTGGCTGTAGCAGACAGTCACTTAAACAGTTAAGGTGATGTGCCTGGGCCTGTCATTGTAACTTGGCTCTAGCAGACAGTCACTTAAACGGTTAAGGTGATGTGCCTGTCATTATAACTTGGCTCTAGCAGACAGTCACTTAAACAATTAAGGTAATGTGACTGGGCCTGTCACTGTAACTTGGCTCTAGGAGACACTCAGTTAAACAATTAAGGTAATGAGACTGGGCCTGTCATTGTAACTTGGCTCAAGCAGTCACTTAAACAGTTAAGGTGATGTGCCTGGGCCTGTCATTGTAACTTGGCTCAAGCGGTCACTTAAACAGTTAAGGTGATGTGCCTGGACCTGTCGTTGTAACTTGTCTCAAGCAGTCACTTATACAGTTAAGGTGATGTGCCTGGGCCTGTCATGGTAACTTGACTATAGCAGCCAGTCACTTAAACAGTTAAGTTAATGAGCCTGGACCTGTCATTGTAACTTGGCTCTAGAGGACAGTCACTTAAACAGTTAAGTTGATGAGCCTGGAGCTGTCAATGTAACTTGGCTAAAGCAGTCACTTAAACAGTAAAGGTGATGAGTCTGGGCCTGTCATTGTAACTTGACTCTAGCAGAGAGTCACTTAAACAATTAAGGTAGTGTGCCTGGGCCTGTCATTGTAACTTGGCTCAAGCAGACAGTCACTTAAGCTATTGAGTTGATGTGCATGGGCCTGTCATTGTAACTTGACTCTATCAGACAGTCACTTATACAGTTATGGTGATGTGCCTGGGCCTGTCATTGTAACTTGGCTCCAGCAGACAGTCACTTAAACAGTTAAGGTGATGTATCTTGGCCTGTCATTGTAACTTGGCTCTAGCTGACAGTCACTTAAACAATTAATGTAATGAGACTGGGCCTGTCATTGTAACTTGGCTCTAGAAGTCACTTAAAAAGTTAAGGTGATGTGCCTGGTCCTGTCATTGTAACTCTAGGAGACGCTCACTTAAACAATTAAGGTAATGAGACTGGGCCTGTCATTGTAACTTGGCTCAAGCAGTCACTTAAAAAGTTATGGTGATGTGCCTGGGCCTGTGATTGTGAGTGAGTGAGTGAGTGAGTAGTGTTTAAGGGCCCGTCGACAACTAGGTCATTTGGGCCCGAAGTTAAGAAAAGAAACACACATTAAAAACAAATCTAAAGGAAGAAAAGTTAAAAAGTGCTAAAAACCCTTACAAAGGCACACACGAGAAAAGGCACGGGTGATAAAAAACCATGGCTAAAAGGTTAAAAAACGAAAAAACACACAAAAAGTGGTCCTATATGGTAAAAGAGTCTAAAAAGTTAAAAAGGCTAAAATTGCACACACGCATAAAACAGGTCAGATGTCTTTGCTGAGGCCAATAGAGGCAACAAAGCGTAGCACAATATCGACGGATTTGGCGTCGTCGCATAAAATGGCAGGTAAGGAGGTACCCAGGCCGATGGATTGCCGTTCACGATGAAATTTCGGACAATCAAGCAACACATATGCCACAGACAGACGAACATCGCAGGTCTGACATATAGGAGCTGGCTCAGCGCGTAGAAGGTAGCCATGTGTTAGCCGCGTGTGACCAATACGCAGACGCGTAAGGATAACCTCGCGGCGCCGGTTTGGCTGGCAAGATGTGAGCCATGGCTGTACCGTGTCTTTGAGTATGCGAAGCTGTGTACCTGCTAAGTTTTGCCAAGATTGCTGCCAAGCTAAAAGAAGAGACCTGCGAAAGTAACGTGAAGCATCCCCTGAGGGCACAGCCACATCCGAATAATCCTGCAAGGAGCAGGCAGCCTTGGCAGACCT
The DNA here is from genome assembly GCA_030762935.1 of Hymenopus coronatus. Classification (NCBI taxonomy): domain Eukaryota; kingdom Metazoa; phylum Arthropoda; class Insecta; order Mantodea; family Hymenopodidae; genus Hymenopus; species Hymenopus coronatus. The sequence goes on from CM060899.1 coordinate 7,894,681, forward strand.
ATCCGCTACCTCATTACCTGCAATACCGACATGACCTGGAACCCACGTGAAGATGAACTGGTAGCTGCAAGCAATCAATTCAGAAAGGCGAGATTGAATGCGCATAACGAGTGATGAGGAGCCAGTATACTGCTGCAGAGCCTGTAGGGCACTCAAGGAATCGCTGCAAACAAGAAAACTACCAGGTGTAAAAGCGAGATAAAATCTAGAAAGTAAAAGATAGCGTACAGTTCGGCGGTGAATACCGAACTGGCGTCCGCAAGGCGATAATTCTGTGCTACTCCATTGTAATAAAAGGCACAACCTGTAGCTCCTGCCAGCTGGGAGCCGTCAGTGAATACCGGTGCATATGCCCGGTAATTGCTTAAAAGTTCGTAAAACAGTCGCTGAAATACCTCCGGAGCGGTTGAACGTTTCACAAGGTTGGAGAGGGTCAGGTCGAAACTGGGACGCCTCAGTTGCCAAGCAGGTTCCGGATAAACAAAAACACGCTCCACAGGGGGCAATCTGAGACCCCAATCGGAGAGCAGTTCACGAAACCGAATACCACAGGGGCGCGAAGCAGTGGCGTTCCTCAGATAGCGGTGTGAATAATCCGGGCGTAACACAGGGTTAAAACAAGGATGGCGGGGATTCGCAGACAACTTAGCAGCATACGAATAAAGTAAAAATGAGCGACGCACTGCCAGTGGGGGTTCACCAGCATCGGCGTACAAGCATTCCACACGACTAGTGCGGAAGGCTCCTGTAGCAAGACGTAAACCGATATGATGAACGGTGTCTAAAAGGCGAGGGTTAGAGGCGGTCGCTGCGCCGTAAATAAAACAACCGTAGTCTAGTTTTGAGCGAACGAGTGAACGGTACAAACGCAGCATCACTGAACAATCGCCGCCCCACGACGCACCAGAAAGCAGTTTGAGGATCCGCAGCGATCGGTCACAGGAGGCACGAAGGTATCGGATGTGGGGTACCCAAGAAAGTTCACGGTCTAGGTGGAGACCTAAGAACTTCAAGGACGGAACGAAAGGCAGTGGCACACCGTTCAATTGGAGGTCAGGAGGAGGGTGTACTCCGCGAAGACGGTGGAAGTGTATGCATTGAGTTTTCGTAGGCGAAAAACGAAAACCATTGCGAAGCGCCCAACCAGCGATGGAGTTGTCGTTCGAGATGTTCAGTGCTGTAGGAGCGACAGTACAGCGCAAAGTCATCCACATACAGTGACGATATCCCACTACGAATCACGCTGGTAATGCCGTTGATGGCCACGGCAAAAAGCATAACACTAAGAACGGAACCTTGGGGTACACTGTTCTCCTGAATCTTCTCCCGCGAGAGAGTATTGCCAATACGGACACGAAAGCGGCGCCGCTGGAGAAAGTTGCACAGAAATAGCGCCAGATGGCCGCGTAACCCTGAACTGTGCAAATTACGCAGAATACCGTATCGCCAAGTAGTGTCGTAAGCCCTCTCGAGGTCAAAAAAGACACTCACGACTTGCTGCTTCAGAAGGAAAGCATTCCGTACATAAGCTTCCATACGCGCCAGGTTATCAACGCTTGAACGACCCCGACGAAATCCGCACTGCTCGGAACAGAGCACTTCGTTCGCCTCCAACCACCAAGTAAACCGAATACTGATCATGCGTTCCAAAGTCTTGCAAACGACGCTCGTGAGGCAAATCGGCCGGTAAGAGGATGTGAGGGTCCGGTCTTTGCCAGGACGAGGGATAGAAATGACAATACCCTCTCGCCACACAGGCGGGAAAACCTGTTCGCCCAAATGCGGTTATAGAGGTCCAGAAGGAATGTAACGGCTGCAGGTGGGAGGTGAAGCAACATTTGTCGGTGAATATCATCGGGACCAGGAGAAGAGTCCCTCGCAGCGTGTAAAGCATGAGTTAGTTCCGCAAGGGTGAAGGGTGCATTGTACGGCTCACTACAGTCACTAGTAAAATCAAGGCGAAATCTCTCAGCAGCTTCCTTAATGGGAAGAAATGCATTGTCGTAATTGCCCGTTGCACTTGTCTCAGCGAAGGAGGTGGCTAGAGCGTCGGCAACATCCCGTTCGCTGGTGAAGGTGGTGCCGTGAACGGTAAGGCCAGGGATGTATGTCCTGAGATATTTGCCGGTCATGCGGCGCACCGAAGTCCACACTCTCTGTGAGGAGCTCCTGCGAGAAAGCGAAGAGACATATGCTTTCCACGAATTCTGCTTGGCATTACGAACGATATAGCGCGCCTTAGCCCGGGCGCGTTTGAAAGCCACAAAGTTCTCCGCCGTCGGGTGTAGGTGGAAATGCCGAAGAGCTTTTTTACGTGCCTTTAATGCCAAGTTGCAGTCTTCGGTCCACCACGGCACTGGAATACGCCTAGGGGTAGAAGAGCTCCGAGGAATACTGGATTCTGCGGCGAGCAAAACCGAGCAAGTAAAATACTCCACCATGTCTTCTATGGAGGTACAGCCATCGGAATTGAGATTGAGCAGAGAGGAAAACTTTTCCCAATCAGCTTTGGAGATAATCCAGCGGGGATGTTGAGTGGGTAAGGGATATTGTCCCGAAAAACGAATGTCAATGGGGAAATGATCACTGCCGTGAAGATCGGAAAATACCGACCAATCCAGGAAGGGTAGTAAAGCAGGGCTGCAGAAAGTTACATCTAGGGCGGATAGGGTGCCATATGCAGAAGATAAGAATGTGGGTGCACCGGAGTTTAAGAGTAATAAACCAGACCTGTCGCAAACGTCTGCTATTATTGTACCTCGAGCATCGTCAGCAGAAGAACCCCAAAGAACATTGCAAGCATTGACATCGCCCAAAAAGATCAGCGGCGGGGGAATTTGTGCTAACATTGCCCGAAGTTCAGTGTCTGAGATCACATCGTGCGGCGGCAAATAGACATTGCAAACAGAAAAGCAGATGGAAGGCAATGTTACGCGCACAGCTACCGCTTGTAGCGGGGTGTTGAGTGCAATACTGGCGGCAAGGATGGTAGGAGCCACGAGAGTAACAACACCGTTACAAGCACGCTGACTACCAACAAAGTCGTGTCTGAAAGATTGAAAATGACGAAGTGGAAGGGTATGGTGGGGATGTAAGTGGGTTTCCTGGAGACAGAGGATTGAGGGTGAACGCTTGTTGATTATATGTTGAAGGTCTGGTAGACGGGCCCTAATCCCATTGACATTCCACTGGATTATATCCATGGTGAGATAGAAATTAAGGTGGTGTAATTTCTTTCTTTCTCACCTTAGCAGATTTAGCTCCAACTAACCTAAAATCCGTGTCTTCCTCAGACTCCACTGGTGGTCGGGAGTCAGAAGAAGTCTTTCGGTTTGCAGAACGAGAGCGGGACGTTGCCGAAGTTCGGCTCATCAGTCTACTACGTTGACGGGAACAATCTCCGGCGAAGGATGAACTAGGTGCACATGGCTTAGTCGACGGCTGAGATGGCTGCTGTGCATCAGAAGTTGTACACTGAGATGCAGATTGAGCACGTAAAGGAGCGGCTTCGCACAAGTCAGTTTGCGTCGACGCATCCGCGACAGGCACAGTCTGTAAACCGACGGATTGGACAAGCTAACGGCGAACGGCTGAGGAGTATCCTGTGGTGTTGGCCGGCTTTAGCTGCTCAAAGCGCCGTCTCGCCTCAGGAAAAGTAAGATGTTCCTTCACACGTATTTCTTGTATGCTTTTCTCTGCCAAGTACATGGGACACTGTCGAGAGCTAGACGGATGACTGCCTTCACAGTTTACACAGCACGGTGCGCGCGTAAAGACGGTGTCAACGTGTGCCACTAGACGACAACGATCGCAGGTTGCGGGTCGGGCACAGGCGGCTTGGGTATGCCCGAAACGCTGGCACTTGAAGCACCGCATAGGGTTCGGCACATACGGGCGGACGGCAGCACGTTCGTAACCACAGTATATGAACTCCGGAACACTAGTACCCTTGAACGTGAGAAAGATCGTACGCAATGGGTACTCCTTGCCCTCACGTTTACCATGTAGACGGTACAACTGACAAACTCGCTGTTCTGAAAGATGGGTGGCAATATCTTCATTGGAGAGGTCGTCTAAGTTAGAGGTGGTCACAACTCCTCTACATGTGTTCCTGGACTTGTGGGGGTATACTTTGATGCTGTACGATCCCAACAGAATAGCACGAAATAGTTTTCCGATTGGTCTTTATTGTGGACCTCTACCAATAGCGTACCGTCTCGCAGCCTTGTCGCGTTTTTAACCTTGCCGCAGATCCTGTCAACTTCCCTTTGCACGTAGAATGGACTTATGTCTGAAAATTTCTTGGTCTCGTTCAACATAGCCATGACAATAAACTGGTCAAAATAAGAAGGTGGTGCGCGGTTTGACATATTGAAAAGACCCCCTTCCGGAACCGTCGGCGTCAGCCTGCCATCCGGGGGTTAAAGAAGAAAAGACACCAAATCTCCACGGTCTGTGCCGTCACGGGAACCATCCCGTGACCTATACCCAAGGCCTACGTCACAAGGGTTACCCTCCAAACACCACTGCTGGTCCATATGCGTATACCGTTCACCATGCACGCCCCGGTTTTAAGCCCCTACCACAGGAATAACCGCCTGTGGCTCCCCGCTCTAGGCCGTGCAGCGACAGAACACATGAACGGATTCAGGGGTCTTGTGGTTGATTACGCCGGGGCAACGTCAGCGGTAACACGTCCGGCCCGTGAAACTATCCCAACGACGTAACGCGGTCGTCGGGACACCAGCACTGGCCGGGCTTACTAACAAGCTACGTGAATGTACATGACGGTATGGACGGGCTCCGCACCTAAGGCTACACATAGGGGCAGTGGGGAGGGTGCACCCAACCTTCAAGCCTGGGACCTCCGTAGAGCACACAAATTGGGAGCCGCGCTGGAACCGTGAGACAGGAACCACGGGGATAGTGAAAGATCCCTGCTGGTGAGACAGGAGTTAATAAACCTAATGCCTTACAAACTACTAAGTTCCATAAGCCTAGAAGAGGAAGAGGGTAATAAAGTGAACAAACGAAACAAACAAATGCAGAACAAAAGACGTGGCAACAGTGAATGGCGATGGATAGGGTGAAGTGGCGGTGAGCGGCTCGGGAACCCCCGGGTGCGCCAAACCCGTACCTACCGTAGTAGGCCCCTGGGGGGGCCTGTGATTGTAACTTGGCTCAAGCGGTCACTTAAATAGTTAAGGTGATGTGCCTGGACCTGTCGTTGTAACTTGTCTCAAGCAGTCACTTATACAGTTAAGGTGATGTGCCTGGGCCTGTCATGGTAACTTGACTATAGCAGACAGTCAATTAAACTGTTAAGGTGATGTGCCTGGGCCTGTCATTGTAACTTGGTTCAAGCAGTCACTAAGAGTGTTAAGGTGCTGTGGGTGGGCCTGTCATTGTAACTTGGCTCAAGTAGGCAGTCACTTAAGCAGTTAAGGTGATGTGTCTTGGCCTTCCATTGTAACTTGGCTCTAGCAGACCGTCACTTAAACAGTTCAGGTGATATGCCTGGCCTGCCATTGTAACTTGACACTAGCAGACAGTCACTTAAACAATTAGGGTATTGAGCCTGGGCCTGTCATTGTCACTTGGCTCCAGCAGTAAGTCACTTAAGCAGTTAAGGTGATGTGTCTTGGCCTTCCATTGTAACTTGGCTCTAGCAGATAGTCACTTAAACAGTTAAGGTAATGAGCCTGGGCCTGTCATTGTAACTTGACTCTGGCAGACAGTCACTTAAAACGTTATGGTGATGTGCCTGGGACTGTCATTGTTTCTTGGCTCTACCAGACAGTCACTTAAACAATTGAGGTAATGTGCCTGGGCCTGTCATTGTAACTTTAGTCTTGCAGATAGTCACTTAAACAATTAAGTTTATGAGCCTCGGCCTGTCATTGTAACTTGATTCTAACAGACAGTCAAATAAATAGTTAAGGTGATGTGCCTGGGCCTGTCATTGTAACTTGTCTCTAGCAGACAGTCAATTAAACAGTTAAGGTGATGTGCCTGGGCCTGTCATTGTAACTTGACTCTAGCAGACATTCAATTAAACAAATAAGGTGATGTTTCTTGGCCTGTCATTGTAAGTTGGCTGTAGCAGACAGTCACTTAAACAGTTAGGGTGATGTGCCTGGGCCTGTCCTTGTAACTTGGTGCAAGCAGTCACTTAAACAATCAAGGTAATACACGTGGACTGTCATTGTAACTTGGCTCCAGCAGACAATCACTCAAACGATAAAGATAATGAGCCTGGACGTGTCATTGTAACTTGGCTCCAGCAGATAGTCACTTAAACAGTTAAGGTAATGAGCCTGGGCCTGTCATTGTAACTTGACTCTGGCAGACAGTAACTTAAAACGTTATGGTGATGTGCGTGGGCCTTTCATTGTAACTTGACTCTAGCTAACAGTCACTTAAACGGTTAAGGTACTGTGCCTGGGCCTGTAATTGTAACTTGGCTCAAGCAGACAGTCACTGAAACGATTGAGATATTGAGCCTGGGCCTGTCATTGTAACTTGGCTGAAGCAGTCACTTACACAGTTAAGGTGATGTGCCTGGGCCTGTCATTGTAAATTAGCTCTAGCAGAATGTCACTTAAACAGTTAAGGTGATGTGCCTGGGCCTGTCATTGAAACTTGGCTCTAGCAGACAGTCACTAAAACGGTTAAGGTGATGTGCGTGGGCCTGTCATTATAACTTGGCTCTAGCAGACAGTCACTTAAACAATTAAGCTAATGAGACTAGGCCTGTCATTGTAACTTGGATCTAGCAGACAGTCACTTACACAGTTAATGTATTGTGCCTGGGCCTCTCATTGTAACTTGGCTCTAGCAGACAGTCACTTAAACAGTTAAGATGATGTGCCTGGGCCTGCCATTTTAACTTGGTTCAGGCAGTCACTTAAAGTGTTAAGGTGATGTGGGTGGGCCTGTCATTGTAACTTGGCTCAAATGGGCAGTCACTTAAACAGTTAAGGTGATGTGTCTTGGCCTTCCGTTTTAACTTGGCTCTAGCAGACCGTCACTTAAACAGTTCAGGTATTGTGCTTGGGCCTGTCATTGTAACTTGACTTTAGCAGACAGTCACTTAAACAATAAAGGTAATGAGCCTGGACCTGTCTTTGTAACTTGGCTCTAGCAGACAATCACTTAAACAATCAAGGTAATGAGCCTGGACTGTCATTGTAACTTGGCTCCAGCAGACAGTCACTTAAACAGTTAAGGTAATGAGCCTGGGCCTCTCATTGAAACTTGACTCTGGCAGATAGTCACTTAAACAGTTGAGTGGTGTGCCTGGGCCTATCATTGTTACTTGGCTCTACCAGACAGTCACTTAAACAATTGAGGTAATGTGCCTGGGCCTGTCATCGTAACTTGAGCCTAGCAGACAGTCACTTAAACAGTTAAGTTTATGAGCCTCGGCCTGTCATTGTAACTTGACTCTAGCAGACAGTCAATTAAACAGTTAACGTGATGTGCCTGGGCCTGTAATGTAACTTGACTCTAGCAGACAGTCGATTGAACAGTTAAGGTGATGTGCTTGGGCCTATCATTGTAACTTGACTCTAGCAGATAGTCAATTAAACAGTTAAGGTGATGTTTCTTGGCCTGTCATCGTAACTTGACTGTAGCAGACAGTCACTTAAACAGTTAGCGTGATGTGCCTGGGCCTATCATTGTAACTTGACTCTAGCAGACAGTCAATTAAACAGTTAAGGTGATGTTTCTTGGCCTGTCATTGTAACTTGGCTGTAGCAGACAGTCACTTAAACATTTAGGGTGATGTGCCTGGGCCGATCATTGTAACTTGGCTCAAGCAGACAGTTACTTAAACAATTAAGGTAATGAGCCTGGGCCTGTCATTGTAACTTGGCTCCAGCAGACAGTCACTTAAACAGTTAAGGTTATGTGTCTTGGCCTGTCATTGTAACTAGGCTCAAGCAGTCACATAAAGAATTAAGGTAATGAGCCTGGGCTTGTCATTGTAACTTGGCTCTAGCAGACAGTCACTTAAACAATCAAGGTAATGAGCCTAAGCCTGTCATTGTAACTTGGCTCTAGCATCACTCACTTAAACAATAAAGATAATGAGCCTGGACCTGTCATTGTAATTTGGCTCCAGCACACAGTCACTTAAACAGTTAAGGTAATGAGCCTGGGCCTGTCATTGTAAGTTGGCTCTACCAAACAGTCACTTCAACAATGGAGGTAATGTGCCTGGGCCTGTCATTGTAACTTGGCTTAAGCCGACAGTCGCTTAAACAGTTAAGTTTATGTGCCTGGGCCTGACATTGTAACTTGACTCTAGCAGACAGTCAATTAAACAATTAAGGTGATGTGCCTGGGCCTGTCAGGGTAACTTGACTTCAGCAGACAGTTAATTAAACAGTTAAGGTGATGTGCCTGGGCCTGTCATTTTAACTTGACTCTAGCAGACAGTCAATTAAACAGTTAAGGTGATGTGTCTTGGCCTGTCATTGTAACTTGGCTGTAGCAGACAGTCACTTAAACTATTGAGGTGATGTGCCTGGGCCTGTCATTGTAACTTGACTCTAGCAGACAGTCACTTTAATAGTTAAGGTGATATGCCTGGGCCTGTCATTGTTACTTGGCTCTAGCTGACATTCACTTAAACAATTAAGGTAATGAGACTGGGCCTGTCATTGTAACTTGGTTAAAGAATACACTTAAAATGTTACGGGGATGCCCCTGGGCCTGTCATTGTAACTTGACTCAAAAAGACAGTCACTTGAACAAATTAGGTGATGTGCCTGCACCTGTCATTTAAACTTGACTCAAGCAGACAGTCACTTAAACAATTAAGGTGATGTGCCTGCACCTGCCATTGTAACTTGGCTCCAGCAGACAGTCACTTAAACAGTTAAGGTAATGAGCCTGGGCCTGTCATTGTAACTTGACTCTAGCAAACAGTCACTTAAACAGTTAAGGCAATGTGCCTGTGCCTGTCATTGTTACTTGACTCTACCAAACAGTCACTTCAAAAATTGAGGTAATGTGCCTGGTACAGTCATTGCAACTTGAGTCTACCAGACAGTCAATTAAACAGTTAAGGTAATGTGCCTGGGCCTGTCATTGTAACTTGACTCTAGCACACAGTCAATTAAACAGATAAGGTGTTGTGCCTGGGCCTGTCATTGTAACTTGACTATAGCAGACAGTCACTTAAACAGTTAAGGTGATGTGCCTGGGCCTGTCATTTTAACTTGGTTCCACCAGACAGTCACTTAAATAGTTAAGGAGATGTATCTTGGCCGATCATTGTAACTTGGCTCTAGCAGACAGTCACTTAAACAATTAAGGTAATGAGACTGGGCCTGTCATTGTAAATTGGCTCAAGTAGTCACTTAAAAAAATAAGGTGATGTGCCTGGGCCTGTCCTTTTAACTTGACTCAAGCAGTCAGTCACTTGAACAAATAAGGTGATGTGCCTGGACCTGTCATTTAAACTTGACTCAAGCAGATAGTCACTTAAACAATTAAGGTGATGTGGCTGCACCTATCATTGTAACCTAGCTCTAGTAGAAAGTCACTTAAAAAGTTAAGATGATGTGAATGGGCCTGTCATTGTAACTTGGCTCAAGCAGTCACTTAAACAGTGAAAGTGATGTGCCTGAGCCTGTCATTGTAACTAGCTCAAGCGGTCTCTTAAACAGTTAAAGTGATGTGCCTAGACCTGGCATTGCACCTTGGCTCAAGCAGTCACTTAAACAGTTATGGAGATGTGCCTGAGCCTGTCATTGTAACTTGGCTCAAGCGGTCACTTAAAAATTTAAGGTGATGTGCCTGGGCCTGTCATAATATATTGACTCAAGCTGACAGTCACTTAAACAATTAAGGTAATGAAACTGGACCTGTCATTGTAACTTGGCTCTATCAGACACTCCTTTAAACAATTAAGGTAATGAGCCTGGGCCTGTCATTGTAACTTGGCTCCAGCAGTCAGTAACTAAAACAGTTAAGGTTATGTGTCTTGGCCTGTCATTGTAACTTGGCTCAAACAGTCACTTAAACAATTAAGGCAATGAGCCTGTACCTGTCATTGTAACTTCTCTCTAGCAGACAGTCACTTAAAGAATCAAGGTAATGAGCCTGGACTGTCATTGTAACTTGGCTCTAGCAGACAGTCACTAAAACAATAAAGATAAAGAGCCTGGACGTGTCATTGTAACTTGACTCCAGCAGATAGTCACTTTAACAGTTAGGGTAATGAGCCTGGGCCTGTCATTGTAACTTGACTCTGGCAGACAGTAACTTAAAACGTTATGGTGATGTGCCTGGGCCTTTCATTGTAACTTGACTCTAGCTAACAGTCACTTAAACGGTTAAGGTGATGTGCCTGGGCCTGTAATTGTAACTTGGCTCAAGCAGACAGTCACTGAAACAATTGAGATATTGAGCCTGGGCCTGTCATTGTAACTTGGCTGAAGCAGTCACTTACACAGTTAAGGTGATGTGCCTGGGCCTGTCATTGTAACTTAGCTGTAGCAGAATGTCACTTAAACAGTTAAGGTGATGTGCCTGGGTCTGTTATTGTAACTTGGCTCTAGCAGACAGTCACTAAAACGGTTAAGGTGATGTGCGTGGGCCTGTCATTATAACTTGGCTCTAGCAGACAGTCACTTAAACAATTAAGCTAATGAGACTAGGCCTGTCATTGTAACTTGGATCTAGCAGACAGTCACTTACACAGTTAATGTATTGTGCCTGGGGCTCTCATTGTAACTTGGCTCTAGCAGACAGTCACTTAAACAGTTAAGATGATGTGCCTGGGCCTGCCATTTTAACTTGGTTCAGGCAGTCACTTAAAGTGTTAAGGTGATGTGGGTGGGCCTGTCATTGTAACTTGGCTCAAATGGGCAGTCACTTAAACAGTTAAGGTGATGTGTCTTGGCCTTCCGTTTTAACTTGGCTCTAGCAGACCGTCACTTAAACAGTTCAGGTATTGTGCTTGGGCCTGTCATTGTAACTTGACTTTAGCAGACAGTCACTTAAACAATAAAGGTAATGAGCCTAGACCTGTCTTTGTAACTTGGCTCTAGCAGACAATCACTTAAACAATCAAGGTAATGAGCCTGGACTGTCATTGTAACTTGGCTCCAGCAGACAGTCACTTAAACAGTTAAGGTAATGAGCCTGGGCCTCTCATTGTAACTTGGCTCCAGCAGACAGTCACTTAAACAATAAAGGTAATGAGCCTGGACCTGTCTTTGTAACTTGGCTCTAGCAGACAGTCACTTAAACAATTGAGGTAATGTGCCTGGGCCTGTCATCGTAACTTGAGTCTAGCAGACAGTCACTTAAACAGTTAAGTTTATGAGCCTCGGCCTGTCATTGTAACTTGACTCTAGCAGACAGTCAATTAAACAGTTAACGTGATGTGCCTGGGCCTGTCAATATAACTTGACTCTAGCAGACAGTCGATTGAACAGTTAAGGTGATGTGCCTGGGCCTATCATTGTAACTTGACTCTAGCAGACAGTCAATTAAACAGTTAAGGTGATGTTTCTTGGCCTGTCATCGTAACTTAACTGTAGCAGACAGTCACTTAAACAGTTAGGGTGATGTGCCTGGGCCTATCATTGTAACTTGACTCTAGCAGACAGTCAATTAAACAGTTAAGGTGATGTTTCTTGGCCTGTCATTGTAACTTGGCTGTAGCAGACAGTCACTTAAACATTTAGGGTGATGTGCCTGGGCCGATCATTGTAACTTGGCTCAAGCAGACAGTTACTTAAACAATTAAGGTTATGAGCCTGGGCCTGTCATTGTAACTTGGCTCCAGCAGACAGTCACTTAAACAGTTAAGGTTATGTGTCTTGGCCTGTCATTGTAACTAGGCTCAAGCAGTCACATAAACAATTAAGGTAATGAGCCTGGGCTTGTCATTGTAACTTGGCTCTAGCAGACAGTCACTTAAACAATCAAGGTAATGAGCCTAAGCCTGTCATTGTAACTTAGGTCTAGCATCACTCACTTAAACAATAAAGATAATGAGCCTGGACCTGTCATTGTAATTTGGCTCCAGCACACAGTCACTTAAACAGTTAAGGTAATGAGCCTGGGCCTGTCATTGTAAGTTGGCTCTACCAAACAGTCACTTCAACAATGGAGGTAATGTGCCTGGGCCTGTCATTGTAACTTGGCTTAAGCCGACAGTCACTTAAACAGTTAAGTTTATGTGCCTGGGCCTGACATTGTAACGTGACTCTAGCAGACAGTCAATTAAACAATTAAGGTGATGCGCCTGGGCCTGTTAGGGTAACTTGACTTCAGCAGACAGTTAATTAAACAGTTAAGGTGATGTGCCTGGGCCTGTCATTTTAACTTGACTCTAGCAGATAGTCAATTAAACAGTTAAGGTGATGTGTCTTGGCCTGTCATTGTAACTTGGCTGTAGCAGACAGTCACTTAAACTATTGAGGTGATATGCCTGGACCTGTCATTGTTACTTGGCTCTAGCTGACATTCACTTAAACAATTAAGGTAATGAGACTGGGCCTGTCATTGTAACTTGGTTAAAGAATTCACTTAAAATGTTACGGGGATGCCCCTGGGCCTGTCATTGTAACTTGACTAAAAAAGACAGTCACTTGAACAAATTAGGTGATGTGCCTGCACCTGTCATTTAAACTTGACTCAAGCAGACAGTCACTTAAACAGTTAAGGTAATGAGCCTGGGCCTGTCATTGTAACTTGACTCTAGCAAACAGTCACTTAAACAGTTAAGGTAATGTGCCTGTGCCTGTCATTGTTACTTGACTCTACCAAACAGTCACTTAAAAAATTGAGGTAATGTGCCTGGTACAGTCATTGCAACTTGAGTCTACCAGACAGTCAATTAAACAGTTAAAGTGATGTGCCTGGGCCTGTCATTGTAACTTGACTCTAGCAAACAGTCACTTAAACAGTTAAGGTAATGTGCCTGTGCCTGTCATTGTTACTTGACTCTACCAAACAGTCACTTAAACAATTGAGGTAATGTGCCTGGTACAGTCATTGCAACTTGAGTCTACCAGACAGTCAATTAAACAGTTAAGGTGATGTGCCTGGGCCTGTCATTGTAACTTGACTCTAGCACACAGTCAATTAAACAGATAAGGTGATGTGCCTGGGCCTGTCATTGTAACTTGACTATAGCAGACAGTCACTTAAACAGTTAAGGTGATGTGCCTGGGCCTGTCATTTTAACTTGGTTCCACCAGACAGTCACTTAAATAGTTAAGGAGATGTATCTTGGCCGATCATTGTAACTTGGCTCTAGCAGACAGTCACTTAAACAATTAAGGTAATGAGACTGGGCCTGTCATTGTAAATTGGCTCAAGTAGTCACTTAAAAAAATAAGGTGATGTGCCTGGGCCTGTCCTTTTAACTTGACTCAAGCAGTCAGTCACTTGAACAAATAAGGTGATGTGCCTGGACCTGTCATTTAAACTTGACTCAAGCAGATAGTCACTTAAACAATTAAGGTGATGTGCCTGCACCTATCATTGTAACCTAGCTCTAGTAGAAAGTCACTTAAAAAGTTAAGATGATGTGCCTGGGCCTGTCATTGTAACTTGGCTCAAGCAGTCACTTAAACAGCGAAAGTGATGTGCCTGAGCCTGTCATTGTAACTAGCTCAAGCGGTCTCTTAAACAGTTAAAGTGATGTGCCTAGACCTGGCATTGCACCTTGGCTCAAGCAGTCACTTAAACAGTTAAGGAGATGTGCCTGAGCCTGTCATTGTAACTTGGCTTAAGCGGTCACTTAAAAATTTAAGGTGATGTGCCTGGGCCTGTCATTATAAATTGACTCAAGCTGACAGTCACTTAAACAATTAAGGTAATGAAACTGGGCCTGTCATTGTAACTTGGCTCAAACAGTCACTTAAACAGTTAAGGTGACGTGCCTGGGCCTGTTATTGTAACTTGGCTCAAGCAGTCACTTAAACAGTTAAGGTGATGTGCCTGGACCTGTCGTTGTAACTTGTCTCAAGCAGTCACTTATACAGTTAAGGTGATGAGCCTGGGCCTGTCATTGTAACTTGACTATAGCACACAGTAAATTAAACTGTTAAGGTGATCTATTTGGGGCTGTCATTGTAACTTGGCTCAAGCAGACAATCACTCAAACAATAAAGATAATGAGCCTGGGCCTGTCATTAGAACTTGTCTCTAGTAGACAGTCACTTAAACAGTTAAGATGATGAGCCTGGGCCTGTCATTATAACTTGGCTCTAGCAGATAGTCACTTAAACAATTAAGGTAATGAGCCTGGGCCTGTCATTATTTCTTTGGTCTAGTAGACAGTCGCTTATACAGTTAAGGTGATGTGCCTTGGCCTTTCATTGTAACTTGGCTCAAGCAGTCACTTAAAAGTTAACGTGATGTACCTTGGCCTGTCATTGTAACTTGACTCTTGCAGACAATCACTTAAACAACTAAGGTAACTAGACTGGGCCTGAAATTGTAACCTGACTCTAGCGGACAGTCACTTAAACAGTTAAGGTAATGATCCTGGGCCTGTCATTGTAACTAGGCTCAAGAAGTCACTGAAAAAGTTAAGGGGATGCGCCTGGGCCTGTCATTGTAACTTGACTTAAGGAGACAGTCACTTGAACAAATTAGGTGATGAGCCTGGGCCTGTCATTTAAACTGGACTCAAGCAGACAGTCACCTAAACAATTAAGGTGATGTGCCTGCACCTGTCATTGTAACTTAACTCTAGCAGACAGTCAATTAAAAAATTAAGGTGATGTGCCTGTGCCTGTCATTGTAACTTGGCTCCAGCAGTCAGTCACTTAACAGTTTAGGTTATGTGTCTTGGCCTGTCATTGTAACTTGGCTCAAGCAGTCATTTAAACAATTAAGGTAATGAGCCTGGACCTGTCATGGTAACTTGGCTCTAGTAGACAGTCACTTAAACAATCAAGGTAATGAGCCTGGACTGACATTGTAACTTGGCTCTAGCAGACATACACTTAAACAATAAAAATAAAGAGCCTAGACCAGTCATTGTCACTTGGCTCCAGCAGACAGTCACTTAAACTATTATGGTAATGTGCCTGTGCCTGTCATTGTTACTTGGCTCTACCAGACAGTCACTTAAACAATTGAGGTAATGTGCCCGGGCCTGTCATTGTAACTTGAATCTAGCTGACAGTCACTTAAACAGTTAAGTTTCTGAGCCTGGGCCTGTCATTGTAACTTGCCTCTAGCAGACAGTCAATTAAACAGTTAAGGTGATGTGCGTGGGCCTGTCATTGTAACTTGACTCTAGCAGAGAGTCAATTAAACAGATAAGGTGATGTGCCTGGGCCTGTCATTGTAACTTGACTATAGCAGACAGTCACTTAAACAGTTAAGGTGATGTGCCTGGGCCTGTCATTTTAACTTGGCTCCAGCAGAGAGTCACTTAAACAGTTAAGGTGATGTTTCTTGGCCGATCATTGTAACCTGGCTCTAGCAGACAGTCACTTAAATAATTATGGTTATGAGACTGGGCCTGTCATTGTAACTTGGTTAAAGTAGTCACTTAAAGAGTTAAGGTGATGTGCCTGGGCCTGTCCTTGTAACTTGACTCAAGCAGACAGTCACTTGAACAAATAAGGTGATGTGCCTGGGCCTGTCATTTAAACTTGACTCAAGCAGACATTCACTTAAACAATTAAGGTTATGTGCCTGCACCTGTCATTGTAACTAGGCTCAAGCAGACAATCACTTAAACAATTAAGGTATTGAGCCTGCGCCTGTCATTCAAACTTGGCTCAAGCAGTCACTTAAACCGTTAAGGTGATGAGCCTGGGCCTGTCATTATAACTTGGCTCTAGTAGACATTCACTTAAACAGTTAAGATGAAGTGCCTGGGCCTGTCATTATAACTTGGCTCTAGCAGATAGTCACTTAAACAGTTAAGGTGATGTGCCTGGGCCTGTCATTATAACTTGTCTCTAGTAGACAGTCACTTAAACAGTTAAGATGATGTGCCTGGGCCTGTCATTATAACTTGGCTCTAGCAGTCACATAAACAATTAAGGTAATGCGCCTGGGCCTGTCATTATTTCTTGGCTCTAGTAGACAGTCAAATAAACAGTTAAGGTAATGAGCCTGGTCCTGTCTTTGTAACCTGACTCTAGCAGACAGTCACTTTGGCAATTAAGGTAATGAGCCTGGGCCTGTCATTGAAACTTGACTCTAGCAGACAGTCACTTAAACAGTTAAGACGATGTGCCTGCGCCTGTATAGTACTTGGCTTTAGCAGTCACTTAAACAGTTAAGGTGATGTGACTGGGCCTGTCATTGTAACTTGGCTCTAGCAGACAGTCACTTAAACAATTAAGGTAGTGAGCCTGGTCCTACCATTGTAACTTGATCTAGCAGACAGTCACTGAAACAGTTAAGGTAATGAGCCTGGGCCTGTCATTGTAACTCTGCTCAAGCAGTCACTTGAACAGTTAACGTGATGTATCTTGGCCCGTCATTGTAACTTGACTCTAGCAGACAGTCACTTAAACATCTAAGGTAACTAGACTGGGCCTGACATTGTAACTTGTCTCTAGCAGACAGTCACTTATACAGTTAAGGTAATGAGGCTGGGCCTGTCATTATAATTTGGCTCAAGAAGTCACTTCAACAGTTAAGGTGATTTGTCTGGACCTGTCATTATATCTTGACTCTAGCAGACAGTCAATTAAACAATTAGGGTGATGCGCCTGGGCCTGTCAGGGTAACTTGACTTCAGCAGACAGTTAATTAAACAGTTAAGGTGATGTGCCTGGGCCTGTCATTTTAACTTGACTCTAGCAGACAGTCAATTAAACAGTTAAGGTGATGTGTCTTGGCCTGTCATTGTAACTTGGCTGTAGCAGACAGTCACTTAAACTATTGAGGTGATATGCCTGGACCTGTCATTGTTACTTGGCTCTAGCTGACATTCACTTAAACAATTAAGGTAATGAGACTGGGCCTGTCATTGTAACTTGGTTAAAGAATTCACTTAAAATGTTACGGGGATGCCCCTGGGCCTGTCATTGTAACTTGACTCAAAAAGACAGTCACTTGAACAAATTAGGTGATGTGCCTGCACCTGTCATTTAAACTTGACTCAAGCAGACAGTCACTTAAACAATTAAGGTGATGTACCTGCACCTGCCATTGTAACTTGGCTCCAGCAGACAGTCACTTAAACAGTTAATGTAATGAGCCTGGGCCTGTCATTGTAACTTGACTCTAGCAAACAGTCACTTAAACAGTTAAGGCAATGTGCCTGTGCCTGTCATTGTTACTTGACTCTACCAAACAGTCACTTAAAAAATTGAGGTAATGTGCCTGGTACAGTCATTGCAACTTGAGTCTACCAGACAGTCAATTAAACAGTTAAGGTGATGTGCCTGGGCCTGTCATTGTAACTTGACTCTAGCACACAGTCAATTAAACAGATAAGGTGATGTGCCTGGGCCTGTCATTGTAACTTGACTATAGCAGACAGTCACTTAAACAGTTAAGGTGATGTGCCTGGGCCTGTCATTTTAACTTGGTTCCACCAGACAGTCACTTAAATAGTTAAGGAGATGTATCTTGGCCGATCATTGTAACTTGGCTCTAGCAGACAGTCACTTAAACAATTAAGGTAATGAGACTGGGCCTGTCATTGTAAATTGGCTCAAGTAGTCACTTAAAAAAATAAGGTGATGTGCCTGGGCCTGTCCTTTTAACTTGACTCAAGCAGTCAGTCACTTGAACAAATAAGGTGATGTGCCTGGACCTGTCATTTAAACTTGACTCAAGCAGATAGTCACTTAAACAATTAAGGTGATGTGCCTGCACCTATCATTGTAACCTAGCTCTAGTAGAAAGTCACTTAAAAAGTTAAGATGATGTGCCTGGGCCTGTCATTGTAACTTGGCTCAAGCAGTCACTTAAACAGCGAAAGTGATGTGCCTGAGCCTGTCATTGTAACTAGCTCAAGCGGTCTCTTAAACAGTTAAAGTGATGTGCCTAGACCTGGCATTGCACCTTGGCTCAAGCAGTCACTTAAACAGTTAAGGAGATGTGCCTGAGCCTGTCATTGTAACTTGGCTTAAGCGGTCACTTAAAAATTTAAGGTGATGTGCCTGGGCCTGTCATTATAAATTGACTCAAGCTGACAGTCACTTAAACAATTAAGGTAATGAAACTGGGCCTGTCATTGTAACTTGGCTCAAACAGTCACTTAAACAGTTAAGGTGACGTGCCTGGGCCTGTTATTGTAACTTGGCTCAAGCAGTCACTTAAACAGTTAAGGTGATGTGCCTGGACCTGTCGTTGTAACTTGTCTCAAGCAGTCACTTATACAGTTAAGGTGATGAGCCTGGGCCTGTCATTGTAACTTGACTATAGCACACAGTAAATTAAAACTGTTAAGGTGATCTATTTGGGGCTGTCATTGTAACTTGGCTCAAGCAGACAATCACTCAAACAATAAAGATAATGAGCCTGGGCCTGTCATTAGAACTTGTCTCTAGTAGACAGTCACTTAAACAGTTAAGATGATGAGCCTGGGCCTGTCATTATAACTTGGCTCTAGCAGATAGTCACTTAAACAATTAAGGTAATGAGCCTGGGCCTGTCATTATTTCTTTGGTCTAGTAGACAGTCGCTTAAACAGTTAAGATGATGTGCCTGCGCCTGTATTATAACGTGGTTTTAGCAGTCACTTAAACAGTTAAGGTGATGTGCCTTGGCCTTTCATTGTAACTTGGCTCAAGCAGTCACTTAAAAGTTAACGTGATGTACCTTGGCCTGTCATTGTAACTTGACTCTTGCAGACAATCACTTAAACAACTAAGGTAACTAGACTGGGCCTGAAATTGTAACCTGACTCTAGCGGACAGTCACTTAAACAGTTAAGGTAATGATCCTGGGCCTGTCATTGTAACTAGGCTCAAGAAGTCACTTAAAAAGTTAAGGGGATGCGCCTGGGCCTGTCATTGTAACTTGACTTAAGGAGACAGTCACTTGAACAAATTAGGTGATGAGCCTGGGCCTGTCATTTAAACTGGACTCAAGCAGACAGTCACTTAAACAATTAAGGTGATGTGGCTGCACCTGTCATTGTAACTTAACTCTAGCAGACAGTCAATTAAAAAATTAAGGTGATGTGCCTGTGCCTGTCATTGTAACTTGGCTCCAGCAGTCAGTCACTTAACAGTTTAGGTTATGTGTCTTGGCCTGTCATTGTAACTTGGCTCAAGCAGTCATTTAAACAATTAAGGTAATGAGCCTGGACCTGTCATGGTAACTTGGCTCTAGTAGACAGTCACTTAAACAATCAAGGTAATGCGCCTGGACTGACATTGTAACTTGGCTCTAGCAGACATTCACTTAAACAATAAAAATAAAGAGCCTAGACCAGTCATTGTAACTTGTCTCCAGCAGACAGTCACTTAAACTATTATGCTAATGAGCCTGCGCCTGTCATTGTAACTTGACTCTAGCAAACAGTCACTTAAACAGTTATGGTGATGTGCCTGTGCCTGTCATTGTTACTTGGCTCTACCAGACAGTCACTTAAACAATTGAGGTAATGTGCCCGGGCCTGACATTGTAACTTCAATCTAGCTGACAGTCACTTAAACAGTTAAGTTTCTGAGCCTGGGCCTGTCATTGTAACTTGCCTCTAGCAGACAGTCAATTAAACAGTTAAGGTGATGTGCGTGGGCCTGTCATTGTAACTTGACTCTAGCAGAGAGTCAATTAAACAGATAAGGTGATGTGCCTGGGCCTGTCATTGTAACTTGACTATAGCAGACAGTCACTTAAACAGTTAAGGTGATGTGCCTGGGCCTGTCATTTTAACTTGGCTCCAGCAGAGAGTCACTTAAACAGTTAAGGTGATGTTTCTTGCCCGATCATTGTAACCTGGCTCTAGCAGACAGTCACTTAAACAATTATGGTTATGAGACTGGGCCTGTCATTGTAACTTGGTTAAAGCAGTCACTTAAACCGTTAAGGTGATGAGCCTGGGCCTGTCATTATAACCTGGCTCTAGTAGACATTTATTTAAACAGTTAAGATGAAGTGCCTGGGCCTGTCATTATAACTTGGCTCTAGCAGATAGTCACTTAAACAGTTAAGGTGATGTGCCTGGGCCTGTCATTATAACTTGTCTCTAGTAGACAGTCACTTAAACAGTTAAGATGATGTGCCTGGGCCTGTCATTATAACTTGGCTCTAGCAGTCACATAAACAATTAAGGTAATGAGCCTGGGCCTGTCATTATTTCTTGGCTCTAGTAGACAGTCAAATAAACAGTTAAGGTAATGAGCCTGGTCCTGTCTTTGTAACCTGACTCTAGCAGACAGTCACTTTGGCAATTAAGGTAATGAGCCTGGGCCTGTCATTGAAACTTGACTCTAGCAGACAGTCACTTAAACAGTTAAGACGATGTGCCTGCGCCTGTATAGTACTTGGCTTTAGCAGTCACTTAAACAGTTAAGGTGATGTGACTGGGCCTGTCATTGTAACTTGGCTCTAGCAGACAGTCACTTAAACAATTAAGGTAGTGAGCCTGGTCCTACCATTGTAACTTGATCTAGCAGACAGTCACTTAAACAGTTAAGGTAATGAGCCTGGGCCTGTCATTGTAACTCTGCTCAAGCAGTCACTTAAACAGTTAACGTGATGTATCTTGGCCCGTCATTGTAACTTGACTCTAGCAGACAGTCACTTAAACATCTAAGGTAACTAGACTGGGCCTGACATTGTAACTTGTCTCTAGCAGACAGTCACTTATACAGTTAAGGTAATGAGGCTGGGCCTGTCATTATAATTTGGCTAAAGAAGTCACTTCAACAGTTAAGGTGATTTGTCTGGACCTGTCATTATATCTTGACTCTAGCAGACAGTCACTTAAACAATTAAGGTAATGAGCCTGGGCGTGTCATTGTAACCTGGCTCTAGCATACAGTCAAATAAACAGTTAAGGTAATGAGCCTGGTCCTGTCTTTGTAACCTGAATCTAGCAGACAGTCACTTAGGCAATTAAGGTAATGAGCCTGGGCCTGTCATTGTAACTTGACTCTAGCAGACAGTCACTTAAACAATTAAGGTAATGAGTCTGGGCCTGTCATTGTAACTTGGCTCTAGCAGACAGTCACTTAAACAATTAAGTTGATGTGCCTGGGCCTGTCATTGTAACTTGGCACTAGCAGACAGTCACTTACACATTTAAGATGATGTGCCTGGGCCTGTCATTGTAACTTGGTTCAAGGAGGCAGTCGATTAAACAGTTAAGGTGATCTGCCTGGGCCTGTCATTGTAATTTGACTCTAGCAGACAGTCAATTAATCAGTTAAGGTGATTTTTTTTTGGCCTGTCATTGTAAGTTGGCTGTAGCAGACAGTCACTTAAACAGTTAGGGTGATGTGCCTGGGCCGATCATTGTAACTTGGCTCAAGCAGACAGTCACTTAAACTATTGAGGTGATGTGCCTGGGCCTGTTAATTTAACTTGATTCTAGCAGTCAGTCACTTAAATAGTTAAGGTGATGTGCCTGGGCCTGTCATTGTAACTTGGCTCTAGCAGACAATCACTTAAACAATTGAGGTAATGAGCCTGGGCCTGTCATTGTAACTTGGCTCTAGCAGACACTCACTTAAACAATAAAGATGATAAGTCTGGACCTGTCATTGTATTTTGGCTGTAGCAGACAGTCACTTAAACAGTTAGGTTGATGTGCCTGGGCCTGTCATTGTAACTTGGCTCAAGCAGACAGTCACTTAAACTATTGAGGTAATGTGCCTAGGCCTGTCATTGTAACTTGACTATAGCATACAGTCACTTAAACATTTAAGTTGATGTGCCTCGGCCTGTCATTGTAACTTGGCTCCAGCAGACAGTCACTTAAACAGTTAAGGTGATGTATCCTTGCCTATCATTGTAACTTGGCTCAAGAAGTCACTTAAAATGTTAAGGGAATGCACCTAGGCCTGTCATTGTAACTTGACTTATGCAGACAGTCACTTGAACAAATAAGGTGATAAGCCTGGGCCTGTCATTTAAACTTGACTCAAGCAGAGAGTCACTTAAACAGTTAAGGTTATGTGTCTTGGCCTGTCATTGTAACTTGGCTCAGGCAGTCACTTAAACAATTAAGGTAATGAGCCTGGACCTGTCATTGTAACTTGGCTCTAGCAGACAGTCACTTAAACAATCAAGGTAATGAGCCTGGATTGTCATTGTAACTTGGCTCTAGCAGACAGTCACTAAAACAATAAAGATAATGAGCCTGGACCTGTCATTGTAACTTGGCTCCAGCAGACAGTCACTTAAACAGTTAAGGTAATGAGCCTCGGCCTGTCATTGTAACTTGGCTCTACCAGACAGTCAGTTAAACAATTGAAGTAATGTGCCTGGGCCTGTCTTTATAACTTGGCTCTAGCAGACAGTCACTTAAACAGTTAAGGTTATGTGCCTGGGCCTTTCATTGTAATTTGGCTCTAGCAAACAGTCACTTAAACAATAAAGATAATGAGCCTGGACGTGTCATTGTAACTTGGCTCCAGCAGACAGTCACTTAAACAGTTAAGGTAATGAGCCTCGGCCTGTCATTGTAACTCGGCTCTACCAGACAGTCGGTTAAACAATTGAAGTAATGTGCCTGGGCCTGTCATTATAACTTGGCTCTAGCAGACAGTCACTTGAACAGTTAAGTTTATGTGCCTGGGCCTGTCATGGTAAGTTCACTCTGGCAGACAGTCAATTAAACAGTTAAGGTGATGTGTCTTTGCCTGTCATTGTAACTTGGCTGTTGTAGAAAGTCACTTAAACTGTTAGGGTGATGTGCCTGGGCCTGTCATTGTAACTTGGCTCAAGCAGACAGTCAGTTAAGCTATTGAGGTGATGTGCCTGGTCCTGTCATTGTAACTTGACTCAAGCAGACAGTCACTTAAACAGTTAAGGTGATGTGCCTAGGCCTGTCATTGTAACTTGGCTCTAGCTGACAGTCACTTAAACAATTAAGGTAATGAGACTAGGCCTGTCATTGTAACTTGTCTCAAGAAGTCTCTTAAAAAGGTAAGGTGATGTGTCTGGGCCTGTCATTGTAACTTGACACAAGCAGACAGTCACTTAAACAAATAAGGTGATGTGTCTGTACCTGTCATTGTAACTTGACTCTAGCAGACAGTCACTTAAAAATTAAGGTGATGTGCCTGGGCCTGTCATTGTAACTTGGCTCAAGCAGTCACTTACACAGTTAAGACGATGTGCCTGGGCCTCCCATTGTAATTGAGCTCTAGCAGAAAATCACTTAAACAGTTAAGGTGATGTGCCTGGGCCTGTCTTTGTAACTTGGCTCTAGCAGACAGTCACTTACACAGTTAAGGTAATGAGCCTGGGCCTGTCATTGTAACTTGGCTCCAGCAGTCAGTCACTTAAACAGTTAAGGTTATGTGTCTTGGCCTGTCATTGTAACTTGGCTCAAGCAGTCACTTAAACTATTAAGGTAATGAGCCTGGACCTGTCATTGTAAATTCTCTCTAGCAGACAGTCACTTAAACAATCAAGGTAATGAGCCTGGCCCAATCAATGTAACTTGGCTCCAGCAGACAGTCACTTAAACAGTTAAGATGATGTGCCTGGGCCTGTCATTGTTACTTGGCTCTACCAGACAGTGACTTAAACAATTGAGGTAATGTGCCTGAGCCTGTCATTGTAACATGAGTCTAGCAGACAGTCACTTAAACAGTTAAGTTTATGAGCATCGGCCTGTCATTGTAACTTGACTCTAGCAGACAGTCAATTAAACAGTTAAGGTGATGTGCCTGGGCCTGTCATTGTTACTTGACTCTAGCAGACAGTCGATTAAACAGTTAAGGTGATGTGCCCGGGCCTGTCATTGTAACTTGACTCTGGCAGACAGTCAATTAAACAGTTAAGGTGATGTTTTTTGGCCTGTCATTGTAAGTTGGCTGTAGCAGACAGTCACTTAAACAGTTAGGGTGATGTGCCTGGGCCGATCATTGTAACTTGGCTAAAGCAGACAGTCACTTTAACTATTGAGGTGATGTGCCTGATCCTGTCTTTGTAACTTGACTCTAGCAGTCAGTCACTTAAACAGTTAAGGTGATGTGCCTGGGCCTGTCATTGTAACTTGGCTCTAGCAGACAATCACTTAAACAATTAAGGTAAGGAGGCTGGGCCTGTCATTGTAACTTGACACTAGCAGACAGTCACTTAAACAATCAAGGTAATGAGCCTGGGCCTGTCATTGTAGCTTGGCTCCAGCAGACAGTCACTTAAACAGTTAAGGTTATGCGTCTTGGCCTGTCATTGTAAATTGGCTCAAGCAGTCACTTAAACAATTAAGGTAATGAGCCTGGGCCTGTCATTGTAACTTGGCTCTAGCAGACAGTCACTTAAACAATTGAGGTAATGAGCCTGGGCCTGTCATTGTAAATTGGCTCTAGCAGACACTCACTCAAACAATAAAGATAATAAGTCTTGACCTGTCATTGTATTTTGGCTGTAGCAGACAGTCACTTAAACAGTTAGGATGATGTGCCTGGGCCTGTCATTGTAACTTGGCTCAAGCAGACAGTCACTTAAACATTTAAGTTGGTGTGCCTGGGCCTGTCATTGTAACTTGGCTCCAGCAGACAGTCACTTAAACAGTTAAGGTGATGTATCCTGGCCTGTCATTGTAACTTGGCTCTAGCTGACAGTCACTTAAACAGTTAAGGTAATGAGCCTGGGCCTGTCATTGTAACTTGACTCTAGCAGACAGTCACTTATACAGTTAAGGTGAAATGCCTGTGCCTGTCATTGTTACTTGGCTCTACCAGACAGTCACTTAAACAATTGAGGTAATGAGGCTTGGCCTGTCATTGTAACTTGGATCTAGCGAACAGTCACTTAAACAATCAAGGTAATGAGCCTTGGCCTGTCATTGTAATTTGGCTCTAGCAAACAGTCACTTAAACAATAAAGATAATGAGCCTGGACCTGTCATTGTAACTTGGCTCCAGCAGATAGTCACTTAAACAGTTAAGGTAATGAGCCTCGGCCTGTCATTGAAACTTGGCTCTACCAGACAGTCAGTTAAACAATTGAAGTAATGTGCCTGGGCCTGTCGTTATAACTTGGCTCTAGCAGACAGTCACTTAAACAGTTAAGTTTATGTGCCTGGGCCTGTCATTGTAAGTTCACTCTAGCAGACAGTCAATTAAACAGTTAAGGTGATGTGCCTGGGCCTGTCATTGTAAGTTCACTCTAGCAGACAGTCAATTAAACAGTTAAGGTGATGTGCCTGGGCCTGTTATTTTAACTTGACTCTAGCAGACAGTCAATTAAACAGTTAAGGTGATGTGTCTTGGCCTGTCATTGTAACTTGGCTTTTGTAGACAGTCACTTAAACTGTTAGGGTGATGTGCCTGGGCCTGTCATTGTAACTTGGCTCAAGCAGACAGTCACTTAAGCTATTGAGGTGATGTGCCTGGGCCTGTCATTGTAATTTGATTCAAGCAGACAGACACTTAAACAGTTAAGGTGATGTGCCTGGGCCTGTCATTGTAACTTGGCTCTAGCTGACAGTCACTTAAACAATTAAGGTAATGAGACTAGGCCCTGTCATTGTAACTTGTCTCAAGAAGTCTCTTAAAAAGTTGAGGTGATGTGTCTGGGCCTGTCATTGTAACTTGACTCAAGCAGACAGTCACTTGAACAAATAAGGTGATGTGCCTGGGCCTGTCATTTAAACTTGACTCAAGCAGACAGTCACTTAAACAATTAAGGTGATGTGTCTGTACCTGTCATTGTAACTTGACTCTAGCAGACAGTCACTTAAAAATTAAGGTGATGTGCCTGGGCCTGTCATTGTAACTTGACTCTAGCAGACAGTCGATTAAACAGTTAAGGTGATGTGACTGGGCCTGTCATTGTAACTTGACTCTGGCAGACAGTCAATTAAACAGTTAAGGTGATGTTTCTTGGCCTGTCATTGTAAGTTGGCTGTAGCAGACAGTCACTTAAACAGTTAAAGTGATGTGCCTGGGCCGATCATTGTAACTTGGCTAAAGCAGACAGTCACTTAAACTTTTGAGGTGATGTGCCTGGGCCTGTCTTTGTAACTTATCTCTAGCAGTCAGTCACTTAAACAGTTAAGGTGATGTGCTTGGGCCTGTCATTGTAACTTGGCTCTAGCAGACAATCACTTAAAGAATTAAGGTAATGAGGCTGGGCCTGTCATTGTAACTTGACACTAGCAGACAGTCACTTAAACAATAAAGGTAATGAGCCTGGGCCTGTCATTGTAACTTGGCTCCAGCAGACAGTCACTTAAACAGTTAAGGTTATGCGTCTTGGCCTGTCATTGTAAATTGGCTCAAGCAGTCACTTAAACAATTAAGACAATGAGCCTGGGCCTGTCATTGTAACTTGGCTCTAGCAGACAGTCACTTAAACAATTGAGGTAATGAGCCTGGGCCTGTCATTGTAACTTGGCTCTAGCAGACACTCACTTAAACAGTAAAGATAATAAGTCTGGACCTGTCATTGTATTTTGGCTGTAGCAGACAGTCACTTAAACAGTTAGGATGATGTGCCTGGGCCTGTCATTGTAACTTGGCTCAAGCAGACAGTCACTTAAACATTTAAGTTGATGTTCCTGGGCCTGTCATTGTAACTTGGCTCCAGCAGACAGTCACTTAAACAGTTAAGGTGATGTATCCTGGCCTGTCATTGTAACTTGGCTCTAGCTGACAGTCACTTAAACAATTAAGGTAATGAGCCTGGGCCTGTCATTGTAACTTGGCTCAATAAGTCACTTAAAAAGTTAAGGGGATCCACCTGGGCCTGTCATTGTAACTTGATTCAAGCAGCCAGTCACTTTAACAAATAAGGTGATACGCCTGGGCCTGTCATTTAAACTTGACTCAAGCAGAGAGTCACTTAAACAATTAAGGTGATGTGCCTGCACCTGTCATTGTAACTGGACTCTAGCAGACAGTCACTTAAGAAATTAAGGTGATGTGCCTGGGCCTGTCATTGTAACTTGGCTCCAGCAGTCAGTCACTTAAACAGTTAAGGTTATGTGTCTTGGCCTATCATTGTAACTTGGCTCAAGCAGTCACATAAACAATCAAGGTAATGAGCCTGGACCTGTCATTGTAACTTGACTCTAGCAGAAAGTCACTTAAACAGTTAAGGTGAAGTGCCTGTGCCTGTCATTGTTACTTGGCTCCACCAGACAGTCACTTAAACAATTGAGGTAATGAGCCTGGGCCTGTCATTGTAACTTGGCTCTAGCAGTAAGTCACTTAAACAATCAAGGTAATGAGCCTGGGCCTGTCATTGTAATTTTGCACTAGCAGACAGTCACATAAACAATAAAGATAATCAGCCTGGACCTGTCATTGTAACTTGGCTCCAGCAGAGAGTCACTTAAACAGTTAAGGTAATGAGCCTCGGCCTGTCATTGTAACTTGGCTCTACCAGACAGTCACTTAAACAATTGAAGTAATGTGCCTGGGCCTGTCATTATAACTTGGCTCTAGCAGACAGTCACTTAAACAGTTAAGTTTATGTGCCTGGGCCTGTCATTGTAACTTGACTCTAGCAGACAGTCAATTAAACAGTTAAGGTTATGTGCCTGGGCCTGTCATTGTAAGTTCACTCTAGCAGACAGTCAATTAAACAGTTAAGGTGATGTGTCTTGGCCTGTCATTGTAACTTGGCTGTTGTAGACAGTCACTTAAACTGTTTGGGTGATGTGCCTGGGCCTGTCATTGTAACTTGGCTCAAGCATACAGTCACTTAAGCTATTGAGGTGATGTGCCTGGGCCTGTCATTGTAACTTGACTCTAGCAGACAGTCACTTAAACAGTTAAGGTGATGTGCCTGGGTCTGTCATTGTAACTTGGCTCTAGCTGACAGTCATTTAAACAATTAAGGTAATGAGACTGGGCCTGTCATTGTAACTTGGCTCAAGAAGTCTCTTAAAAATTTAAGGTGATGTGCCTGGGCCTGTCATTTAAACTTGACTCAAGCAGACAGTCACTTAAACAATTAAGGTGATGTGCCTGCACCTGTCATTGTAACTTGACTCTAGCAGACAGTCACTTAAAAAATTAAGGTGATGTGCCTGGGCCTGTCATTGTAGCTTGGCTCAAGCAGTCACTTACACAGGTAAGACGATGCTACTGGGCCTCCCATTGTAATTTAGCTCTAGCAGAATGTCACTTAAACAGTTAAGCTGCTGTGCCTGGGCCTGTCATTGTAACTTGGCTCTAGCAGACAGTCACTTAAACGGTTAAGGTGATGTGCCTGGGCCTGTCATTATAAATTGGCTCTAGCAGAATTTCACTTAAACAATTAAGTTAATGAGACTAGGCCTGTCATTGTAACTTGGCTCTAGCAGACAGTTACTTACACAGTTGAGGTAATGTGCCTGGGCCTCTCATTGTAACTTAGCTCTAGCAGACAGTCACTTAAACAGTTAAGATGATATGCCTGGGCCTGTCATTGTAACTTGGTTCAAGCAGTCACTTAAAGTGTTATGGTGATGTGGGTGGGCCTGTCATTGTAACTTTGCTCAACTAGGCAGTAACTTAAACAGTTAAGGTGATGTGTCTTGGCCTTCCATTGTAACTTGGCTATAGCAGACCGTCACTTAAACAATTAAGGTGATGTGCCTGGGCCTGTCATTGTAACTTGGCTCTAGCAGAGAGGCACTTAACGAATTAAGGTATTGTGCCTGGGCCTGTCATTGTAACTTGACTCTAGCAGACAGTCACTTAAACAATTAAGGTAATGAGCCTGGGCCTGTCATTGTAACTTGGCTCCAGCAGTCAGTCACTTAAACAGTTATGGTTATGTGTCTTGGCCTGTCATTGTAACTTGGCTCAAGCAGTCACTTAAACAATTAAGGTAATGAGCCTGGACCTGTCATTGTAACTTGGCTCTAGCAGACAGTCACTTAAACAATCAAGGTAATGAGCCTGGATTGTCATTGTAACTTGGCTCTAGCAGACAGTCACTAAAACAATAAAGATAATGAGCCTGGACCTGTCATTGTAACTTGGCTCCAGCAGACACTCATATAAACAGTTAAGGTAATGAGCCTGGGCCTGTCACTATAACTTGATTCTGGCAGACAGTTACTTAAACAGTTAATGTGATGTGCCTGGGCCTGTCATTGTTACTTGGCTGTACCAGACAGTCACTTAAGCAATTGGGGTAGTGTACCTGGGCCTGTCATTGTAACTTGAGTCTAGCAGAAAGTCACTTAAACTATTAAGTTTATGAGCCTCGACCTGTCATTGTAACTGGACTCTAGAAGACAGTCAATTAAACAGTTAAGGTGATGTGCCTGGGCCTGTCATTGTAACTTGACTCTAGCAGACAGTCGATTAAACAGTTAAGGTGATATGCGGGGCCTGTCATTGTAACTTGACTCTAGCAGACAGTCTATTTAAATGTTAAGGTGATGTTTCTTGGCCTGTCATTGTAACTTGACTGTAGCAGACAGTCAGTTAAAATTTAGGGTGATGTGCCTGCGCCGATTATCGTAAATTGGCTCAAGCAGACAGTCACTTAAAACATTGAGGTCAGGTACCTGGGCCTGTCATTGTAACTTGACTCTAGCAGAATGTCACTTAAACAGTTAAGGTGATGAGACTGGGCCTGTCATTGTAGCTTGACTCTAGCAGACAGTCACTTAAACAGTTAAGGTTATGTGTCTTGGCCTGTCATTGTAACTTGGCTCAAGCATCACTTAAACAATTAAGGTATTGAGCCTGGGTATGTCATTGTAACTTTGCTCTAGCAGACAGTCACTTAAACAATCATGGTAATGAGCCTGGGCCTGTCATTGTAACTTGGCTCTAGCAGACACTCACTTAAACAATAAAGATAATGAGCCTGGAAAGGTCATTTTAATTTGGCTCTAGCAGACAGTCACTTAAACAGTTAAGATGATGTGCCTGGGCCTGTCATTGTAACTTGGTTCAAGCAGTCACTTAAAGTGTTAAGGTGATGTGGGTGGGCCTGTCATTATAACTTGGCTCAAGTAGGCAGTCACTTAAACAGTTAAGGTGATGTGTCTTGGCCTTCCATTGTAACTTGGCTCTAGCAGACCGTCACTTAAACAGTTCAGGTGATGTGCCTGGTCCTGTCATTGTAACTTGGCTCTAGCAGACAGCCACTTAAACAATTAAGTTGATGTGCCTGGGCCTGTCATTGTAACTTGGCACTAGCAGACAGTCACTTAAACAGTTTAGGTGATGTATCTTGGCCTGTCATTGTAACTTGGCTCTAGCTGACAGTCACTTAAACGACTAAGGTAATGAGACTGGGCCTGTCATTGTAACCTGGCTCTAGCTGACAGTCACTTAAACAATAAAAATAATGAGCCTGGACCTGTCATTGTTACTTGGCTCCAGCAGACAGTCACTTAAACAATTGAGGTAATGTGCCTGGGCCTGTCATTTAAACTTGACTCAAGCAGACAGTCACTTAAACAATTAAGGTAATGTGCCTGCACCTGTCATTGTAACTTGACTCTAGCAGACAGTCATTTAAAAAATTAAGGTGATGTGCCTGGGCCTGTCATTGTAACTTGGCTCAAGAAGTCACTTACACAGTTAAGACGATGTGCCTGGGCCTACTATTGTAATTTAACTCTAGCAGAATGTCACTTAAACAGTTAAGGTGATGTGCCTGGGCCTGTCATTATAAATTGGCTCTAGCAGACAGTCACTTAAACAATTAAGCTAATGAGACTAGGCCTGTCATTGTAACTTGGCTCTAGCAGACAGTTACTTACACAGTTAAGGTAATGTGCCTGGGCCTCTCATTGTAACTTGGCTCTAGCAGACAGTCACTTAAACAGTTCAGATGATATACCTGGACCTGTCATTGTAACTTGGTTCAAGCAGTCACTTAAAGTGTTATGGTGATGTGGGTGGGCCTGTCATTGTAACTTTGCTCAACTAGGCAGTAACTTAAACAGTTAAGGTGATGTGACTTGGCCTTCCATTGTTACTTGGCTTTAGCAGACCGTCACTTAAACAATTAAGGTGATGTGCCTGGGCCTGTCATTGTAACTTGGCTCTAGCAGACAGTCACTTAAAGAATTAAGTTATTGTGCCTGGGCCTGTCATTGTAACTTGACTCTAGCAGACAGTCACTTAAACAATTAAGGTAATCAGCCTGGGCCTGTCATTGTAACTTGGCTCCAGCAGTCAGTCACTTAAACAGTTATGGTTATGTGTCTTGGCCTGTCATTGTAACTTGGCTCAAGCAGACACTTAAACAATTAAGGTAATGAGCCTGGACCTGTCATTGTAACTTGGCTCTAGCAGACAGTCACTAAAACAATAAAGATAATGAGCCTGGACCTGTCATTGTAACTTGGCTCCAGCATACACTCACTTAAACAGTTAAGATAATGAGCCTGGGCCTGTCATTATAACTTCTCTCTGGCAGACAGTCACTTAAACAGTTAAGGTTGTGTGCCTGGGCCTGTCATTGTTACTTGGCTGTACCAGACAGTCACTTAAGCAATTGAGGTAGTGTACTTGGGCCTGTCATTGTAACTTGAGTCTAGCAGACAGTCACTTAAACAGTTAAGGTGATGTGCCTGGGCCTGTCATTGTAACTTGACTCTAGCAGACAGTCTATTTAACAGTTAAGGTTATGTTTCTTGGCCTGTCATTGTAACTAGGCTGTAGCAGACAGTCACTTAACAGTTAGGGTGATGTGCCTGGGCCGATTATTGTAACTTGGCTCAAGCAGACAGTCACTTAAACCATTGAGGTGATGTGCCTGGGCCTGTCATTGTAACGTGACTCTAGCAGACAGTCACTTAAACAGTTAAGGTGATGAGACTGGTTCTGTCATTGTAACTTGGCTCTAGCGGACAGTCACTTAAACAATTAAGGTATTGAGCCTGGGCCTGTCATTGTAGCTTGACTCTAGCAGACAGTCACTTAAACAGTTAAGGTTATGTGTCTTGGCCTGTCATTGTAACTTGGCTCCAGCAGTCACTTAAACAATTAAGTTATTGAGCCTGGGTATGTCATTGTAACTTTGCTCTAGCAGACAGTCACTTAAACAATCAGTAATGAGCCTGGGCCTGTCATTGTAACTTGGCTCTAGCAGACACTCACTTAAACAATAAAGATAATGAGCCTGGAAAGGTCATTTTAATTTGGCTCTAGCAGACAGTCACTTAAACAGTTAAGATGATGTGCCTGGGCCTGTCATTGTAACTTGGTTCAAGCAGTCACTTAAAGTGTTAAGGTGATGTGGGTGGGCCTGTCATTGTAACTTGGCTCAAGTAGCCAGTCACTTAAACAGTTAAGGTGATGTGTCTTGGCCTTCCATTGTAACTTGGCTCTAGCAGACCGTCACTTAAACAGTTCAGGTGATGTGCCTGGACCTGTCATTGTAACTTGGCTCAAGGAGACAGTCACTTAAATAGTTAAGGTATTGTGCCTGGGGCTGTCATTGTAACTTGACTCTAGCAGAAAGTCACTTAAACAATTAAGGTAATGAGCCTGGGCCTGTCATTGTAACTTGGCTCTAGCAGACAGTCACTTAAACAATTAAGTTGATGTGCCTGGGCCTGTCATTGTAACTTGGCACTACCAGACAGTCACTTAAACAGTTTAGGTGATGAAACTTGGCCTGTCATTGTAACTTGGCTCTAGCTGACAGTCACTTAAACAATTAAGGTAATGAGACTGGGCCTGTCATTGTAACTTGGCTGAAGAAGTCACTTAAAAAGTTAAGGGTATGCGCCTGGTCCTGTCATTGTAACTTGAATCAAGCAGACAGTCACTTGAACAAATAAGGTGATGTGCCTGGGCCTGTCATTTAATCTTGACTCAAGCAGACAGTCACTTAAACAATTAAGGTGATGTGCCTGCACCTGTCATTGTAACTTGACTCTAGCAGACAGTCTATTAAAAAATTGAGGTGATGTGCCTGAGCCTGGCATTGTAACTTGGCTCCAGCAGTCAGTCACTTAAACAGTTAAGGTTATGTGTCTTGGCCTGTCATTGTAACTTGGCTCAAGCTGTCACTTAAACAATTAAGGTAATGAGCCTGGACCTGTTATTGTAAGTTGGCTCTACCAGACAGTCACTTAAACAATCAAGGTAATGAGCCTGGACTGTCATTGTAACTTGGCTCTAGCAGACAGTCACTTAAACAATAAAAATAATGAGCCTGGACCTGTCATTGTTACTTGGCTCCAGCAGACAGTCACTTAAACAATAAAAATAATGAGCCTGGACTGTCATTTTAACTTGGCTCTAGCAGACAGTCACTTAAACAATAAAAATAATGAGCCTGGACCTGTCATTGTTACTTGGCTCCAGCAGACAGTCACTTAAACAATTGAGGTAATGTGGCTCGGCCTGTCATTGTAACTTGAGTCTAGCTGACAGTCACTTAAACAGTTAAGTTTATGAGCCTGGACTGTCATTGTAACTTGGCTCTAGCAGACAGTCACTTAAACAATAAAAATAATGAGCCTGGACCTGTCATTGTTACTTGGCTCCAGCAGACAGTCACTTAAACAATTGAGGTAATGTGCCTCGGCCTGTCATTGTAACTTGAGTCTAGCAGACAGTCACTTAAACAGTTAAGTTTATGAGCCTGGGCCTGTCATTGTAACTTGACTCTAGCAGACAGTCACTTAAATAATAAAAATAATGAGCCTGGACCTGTCATTGTTACTTGGCTCCAGCAGACAGTCACTTAAACAATTGAGGTAATGTGCCTGGGCCTGTCATTGTAGCTTGAGTCTAGCAGACAGTCACTTAAACAGTTAAGTTTATGAGCCTGGGCCTGTCATTGTAACTTGACTCTAGCAGACAGTCAATTTAACAGTTAAGGTGATGTGCCTGGGCCTGTCATTGTAACTTGACTCTAGCAGACAGTCAATTAAACAGATAAGGTGATGTGCCTGGGCCTGTCATTGATGATGATGATGATGATAATGATAATGGTGTTTAAGAGCGCTCAACTGCCGAGGTCATAAGCGCCCTTAGGATTAAAACTTGGCAATAGGCAGTAAGAAAAATACCAAAAAAAAAAAAGGAAAAAACACAAGTAAAAGAGCTAACACAGTTGAAACGGAAGTAACAGAACGGTCTAGCCCTCTAGACAGAGCTGGATATAAAACTCCATCTAAAATCAACACATTAAAATTAAAAGAGTTTAAAAAAAAACTGCTATCACACTAAAACGTCAAGGTAAAAGAAAGTTTTGTTAAAAATTTAAAAACGCTGTCCACTGCTCTTGGGTCATCTGCCAGGACCTCAGCAAGAGAGGCCGGCATGCCCATAGATGACCGAATGTGTGCCAGGTGACCACACTCCAGCAACACATGACGAACTGTCTGTGCCTCCCCACAGAGCGCACAGACAGGAGCAGGTTCACGTTTAAAAAGGTAACTGTGAGTAAAAATACAGTGGCCAATTCTTAGCCGAGCTAGTACTACCTCCTCCCGGCGGAATGAACGAGAGGAGTTTACCCAGTTGACAGGGAGGTCCTTCACCTCTCGCAGCTTATTACCACGGAGAGCCGACCACTCCGCATGCCAAGTCGAAAAAACGGCTCTCCGTACAGCCACTCTAAAATCTTCTCCTGTTGAATGGGTAATCGTAACATTGGGCGCTGTGACTGCCGATTTCGCTGCCAAATCCGCCGTGTCATTCCCCGGCAAGCCAACGTGTCCAGGAATCCATGCGCACTCCACATTAAAACCAGAAGCGTGCAAAATGTGGAGAACGTCCTGGATGCGCTGCACCAAAGGATGGTAATCGTACAGCTCACGAATGCTCTGAAGGGCACTAAGGGGATCACTAAGAATAAGGCAGTCACCTAATTTTCGACGTCGAATATACAGAAGGGCTTGATAAATAGCATATAGCTCGGCAGAATATATAGATGTGCAACTAGGCAAACCGTAAGTAGAAGTTGCGGTGCCAGTGAGAAAGGCACATCCAACACCGTCGGGGCTCTTACTACCATCGGTGTAAATACAAATACGGCCACTGTATTTGGATAAAAATTCTAAAAAACAACGACGAATACTATCAAGAGGCGTAACAGATTTCCCGTAGAGCGTCATCCCGAGATCGACATGAGAGGTAGCGCGTAACCAAGGGGGGTGTATACTCTCTCCCTTGGATAACAGCCGAGGAATGTCAACATGGTGCTGGCGTAGAAGCTCACGGAAACGAAAACCTGCTGGCCTGGGGCTCAGAGAGCGGAGGCAGTATCGCTCGTGCAGCTCAGGGGAGAAAAACGCGTGATAAGTTGGATGCCCAGGCATACACTTCAGCCCACAGCCATAATTAGCAAGCAGGACATCACGCCGACGACGCAGAGGAGGTTCTCCCGATTCGGCGTAGAGGCTTTCAACTGGGCTCGTTGGAAAAGCTCCAACGGCCACACGGATGCCCTGGTTATGGACTGTGTCTAACCTTCTGAGCACTGAAGGTCGAGCTGAAGAATACACAATGCTGCCATAGTCCAACTTCGAACGAATCACAGCACGATAAAGACGGAGCAATGCCGTCCGATCCGCACCCCAAGATTTGCCACTTAGTATCCGTAAAAGATTTAGAGAACGGTCACATCGTGCTCTAAGGTGTGCTATTTGTGGTGCCCAACATAGTTTCCGATCGAAGATCAAACCGAGGAATCTCGCCTCATCTGCGAAAGGAAGTAAATCTGGCCCAAGTCGAAGAGACGGCGGCATTTGCCACTTACGGCGCCAGAAGTTAACGCAGACTGTCTTCTCAGCGGAGAACCGAAAACCGTGTTTCGAGCTCCAAGCATAGAGATTGTCCAAACACCGCTGGAGACGGCGTTCCAAAAACGGTGTACGCTGAGAAGTACAGAAGATGGCAAAGTCGTCCACGAATAAACAGGAAGAGACACCTTGAGGCACACATAGTGATATGGAATTTATCGCAATAGCAAATAGAGTCACGCTGAGTACCGAGCCCTGCGGCACTCCGTTCTCTTGTATAAAATGGTAAGAAAAAACCGAGCCCACCCTCAAGCGAAAAACGCGGTCCCTCATAAACTCCTGAATGACCAAAGGTAGGCGTCCACGTATGTTCCAGTTGTGCAGAGAACGCAATATTCCCGCCCGCCAACACGTGTCGTAAGCCTTCTCGAGGTCAAAAAATATCCCAACTGTGGGGCTGTTCTTAAGAAACCCGTCCATAATCTGAGTTGACAGAGAGACAAGGTGGTCAGCAGTTGAGCGTCGTCGTCGAAAGCCACACTGGATGTTCGTCACAAGATTGTGGGATTCCAGCCACCACACCAACCGTCCATTGATCATGCGTTCCATCACCTTGCACACGCAACTGGTGAGGGAAATAGGACGGTAACTGGAAGGAAGATGGCGGTCCTTTCCAGGTTTAAGAATGGGTATGATGGTGGCCTCCCGCCACTTGTCTGGAAAAATGCCATCAACCCAGACACGATTATAGACCTCGAGTAGGAAATCTTTGCCATCAGGAGAGAGATGTTGCAACATTTGGACGTGGATACCATCTGGACCTGGTGCTGAGTGTCGTGAAGAGGAGAGTGCATTGTCTAGCTCTGCCAGGGTGAAAAGGCGATTATAATCCTCAAGGTTGCCAGAAAGAAACGAGAATTCTTGAGATTCCACCTGATTCTTAACTGTAAGAAACTCAGGGGAATAATTGCCTGAGCTAGACACCTGAGCGAAAGCACTGCCTAAAGTATTCGCCACGTCAAATGTATCAACAACAGCTCCGGTAGGTGTTTTGAGACCGGCGATGGGCATATGGTTCGGTTTCCCAGCCACACGTCTTAACTTATCCCATACGACAGAGGAAGGTGTATGTCGATTAAAGGAACCCACGAATTTATTCCATGACATCTTCTTGCTATCCTTAATAACCCGCCTAGAATAAGCACGTATCCGTTTATAGTGTACCAGGTTATCCAGTGTAGGAAAACGCTGGAAAACCCGTAGAGCTCGTCTGCGAGCACGAATAGCATCCCGACAGTCATCGGTCCACCAAGGTACCGGAAATCGACGGCTGTAGCCAGTCGAACGCGGAATGGATTGCTCAGCAGCAGAAAGAATGGTCCCTGTGAGATGTTCGACCAAGTGGTTCACAGAGTCGTGCTCTTCGTAGCTAAATTCAGCCAAGTGGGAGTACAGTTCCCAGCTGGCGTGGTCTAGGCGCCAACTAGGTAAACGGGTGGAACATACTACGGGTGTCAAGACACTAATAGGACAAGGAAAGTGGTCACTAGAATGCAAATCCGAGATGATATTCCAGCATAAGGTGACTGCTAGCTGAGGGGAACAAATTGCAATGTCAATGTGTGAAAAACTATGAAATGCGTCAGAAAGAAAGGTGGGCTCTCCGGTGTTCAAGAGAGCAAGATTCTGACTATCCAAGAAGTCTTTAAGTAGCGTACCTCTCGCACAAGCCCGAGGAGAGCCCCAAAGAGGGTGATGGGCATTCACGTCGCCTACCAATAAAAAGGGTGGTGGCAACTGCGAAATGAGGTGTTCTAAGTCGCTATGCGAGAGGTCCGCAGATGGAGGCAAATAGATACTGCAAATGGTGAATGAAGCGGAGGGTAGCTTAATGCTGACAGCAACGGACTGGATTGCAGATTGTATGGGTACGGAGTTGGCAAAAACATCACCTCGAATAAGCATCATAGTGCCCCCATGTGCCGGGACACCGTCCTCCGGGGATAAATCACATCGTACGGAGGAGTACTGCCTGATGGTAACGGTGTCCTGTGGACGGAGCTTCGTCTCTTGTAAGCATACAGCCAAGGGTTCATGTTGGTGCAGCAACAAGTCAAGCTCTGGTCGATGTGGTCGAATTCCGCGTATGTTCCAATGGAGGATAGCCATTGAGTATATTATGGGATAAGTTTCAAATCGAAAGACGCTTCTGCAGATTGGGATTAGCTGGTCGGTTTAATTTGTTCTTCTTAGGCGTTGGGCTAGTACTATTTTCAGGAGCACGATCCTGCCGTTTCCGCACTGTCCCTCTGGCAGTGGCGGCAGAATCCTCCTGGTCCATCTCCTCCACAAGGGAGGTCCCTTTTTCAAGAGCAAATTTCGGTCCGAATGGTTCGAACCCATTGGATATGCTGATCGGCGAAGACGGCCGTCGCCGATTCACGCCCTCCTCCCCAGATGACCCTTCAGAGGAGGATGCACGTGTGGAGTTGCGTGTACTTTTCTTACCCTTAGATGACTTGGTAATAGATTGCACATTCTCTTTCAAGAAGTCTTGTCGTACATACTTGGTCTTAAACTGTTTTTCCGGGGCAGAAGACGTCGTGAATTTACCAGCTTTAGTTCCCGAGGTCGAGGCTTTCGGTGACAAGTGTGTTGGACTATTCTGTAAGCTGGCGGATTTGGCAGATGTTGATACCAACTTGGGTGTAGGTGCCGAAGGCTTTGGCAGCGCTTGGGCTAAAATAACCTTTTCCGCAATTGTAGCCCGATTCATATCGCCGGTCTGTGTTGCGATTTCCCGACGCGGTACCGGTTTAGCTGCAACTGAGCTATAGGTACCGGACCTCGGGGCAGAGGGTTGGCGGAGTCGCAGGAGCTTCCGGGCTTCCAAGAAGGACACCTTCTCTTTCACCCGTATCTCCTGGATCGCTCGTTCCTCTGCAAAACGGGGGCAGTCTCGGGAACTAGATGGGTGTTCCCCGTTACAGTTCACACACGATGGAGCTGAAACACAAGCCCCATCGTGGGAGATGTCACCGCAGTGGACGCAGGTGGACTTGCCGGTACACAACTCACTAGTGTGACCAAAACGTTGGCATTTAAAGCACCTCAGCGGATTGGGTATATAAGGCCTAACTTCGATGGCTTCATACCCTGCTCTAATCTTTTGAGGCAGATCAACCCGATCAAAAGTAAGAAACAGGGTACGAGTAGGCAGGAATTCACCGTTGATCATACGTTGTACCCGATAAACAGCTGAGACACCCTGAGTCGCAAGATTTTCTTGGATCTCCTCAATGGACAAACCGTCCAACGCGCGGGTTGTTACTACACCGCGAGAGGAGTTCAGCGACTTGTGCACCTCGACCTTCACTGGATAGCTGGCTAACATGGTGGCTTTAAGTATCCTTGCAGCTTGCGAGGTAGAGTTGGCTTCGACAAGAAGTGTACCATTGCGAGCTCGAACGCAAGATTTAACAGGACCAGCAATGGCATCGAGACCCTTTTGGATAGTAAAAGGGTTCACCGTAAGGAACTTCTTACCTTCCTCTGTCCTATGAATAACCAAGTAGCGAGGACCACATGACTCGACTACTTCCTTTCCAACGTCTTTATTAAGGGGTTTTAATTTTGGTGCCATAGAAAAAATGGTATAAATTCATCCCCCAGTGCTCCCCACCCACCACGGAGCCCAACGAGGGGTCACCCCACTGGGGTGACAGGGCTACACAAGGGATATAGCGGGCTCGCCGTCCCACTCACCCTGGAGTTCGGTGTAATACCTAGTCCTGGCCGATTGACTAGGGGTGGGTTAGTCCCTAGCCTCCCGTTTAGGCAAATCAGAAACCAAAGCGGTGTATTAGGCTGCGCACCCTCCCCAGTTACTGAAAGACAGAAGCCCAGGCTCAGGTACGCAACCATCAACCAACCAGGATATTCCTTTTCACCGACACGGGTCTCCACGCACGGCCTACACGTGGGTGGGCATTTTGACCTACTGACTCCCTCACCACTCTGAGGTTGCCCACAGAGGGAGTCAAGGTGGCTCGGGACCCCGGGTGCGCCTAACCCGTACCTACCGTAGTAGGCCCCTTGGGGGGCCTGTCATTGTAACTTGACTTTAGCAGACAGTCACTTAAACAGTTAAGGTGATGTGCCTGGGCCTGTCATTGTAACTTGGCTCCAGCAGACAGTCACTTAAACAATATAGTTAATGAGACTGGGCCTCTCATTGTAACTTGGCTCAAGAAGTCACTTAAAAAGTTAAGGTGATGTGCCTGGGCCTATTATTGTAACTTGACTCAAGCAGATAGTCACTTAAACAATTAAGGTGATGAGCCTGCACCTGTCATTGTAACTTGACTCTAGCAGACAGTCACTTAAAAAATTAAAGAGATGTGCCTGGGCCTGTCATTGTAACTTGACTCTAGCTGACAGTCACTTAAACGGTTAAATTGATGTGCCTGGGCCTGTAATGGTAACTTGGCTCAAGCAGACAGTCACTTAAACAATTGAGGTAATGAGCCTGGGCCTGTCATTGTAACCTGGCACAAGCAGTCACTTACACAGTTAAGGTGATGTGCCTGGGCCTGTCATTGTAACTTAGGTTTAGCAGAAAGTCACTTAAACAGTTAAGGTGATGTGCCTGGGCCTGTCATTGTAACTTGGCTCTAGCAGACAGTCACTTAAACGGTTAAGGTGATGTGCCTTGGCCTGTCATTATAACTTGGCTCTAGCAGACAGTCACTTAAACAATTAAGCTAATGAGACTAGGCCTGTCATTGTAACTTGGCTCCAGCAGACAGTCACTTAAACAGTTAAGATGATGTGCCTGGGCCTGTCATTGTAACTTGGTTCAAGCAGTCACTTAAAGTGTTAAGGTGATGTGGGTGGGCCTGTCATTGTAACTTGGCTCAAGTAGGCAGTCACTTAAACAGTTCAGGTGATGTGCCTGGACCTGTCATTGTAACTTGGCTCTAGCAGACAGTCACTTAAAGAATTAAGGTATTGTGCCTGGACCTGTCATTGTAACTTGGCTCTAGCAGACAGTCACTTAAACAATTAAGTTGATGTGCCTGGGCCTGTCATTGTAACTTGGCACTAGCAGACAGTCACTTAAACATTTAAGATGATGTGCCTGGGCCTGTCATTGTACTTTGTTCAAGTAGGCAGTCACTTAAACAGTTAAGGTGATGTGTATTTGCCTTCCATTGTATTTTGGCTCTAGACAACCGTCAATTAAACTATTGAGGTGATGTGCCTGGTCCTGTCATTTTAACTTGGTTCTAGCAGACAGTCACTTAAACAATTAAGGTATTGAGCCTGGGCCTGTCAATGCAACTTGACTCTAGCAGACAGTCACTTAAACAATTAAGGTAATGAGCCTGGGCCTGTCATTGTAACTTGGCTCCAACAGTCAGTCACTTAAACAGTTAAGGTTGTGTGTCTTGGCCTGTCATTGTAACTTGGCTCAAGCAGTCACTTAAACAATTAAGGTAATGAGCCTGGACCTGTCATTGTAACTTGGCTCTAGCAGAATGTCGCTTAAACAATCAAGGTAATGAGCCTGGACTGTCATTGTAACTTGGCTCTAGCAGACAGTCACTAAAACAATAAAGATAATGAGCCTGGACCTGACATTGTGACTTGGCTCCAGCAGACCGTCACTTAAACAGTTAAGGTAATGAGCCTGGGCCTGTCATTGTAATTTGACTCTGGCAGACAGTCACTTAAAAGTTAAGGTGATGTGCCTGGGCCTGTCATTGTTACTTGGCTCTACCAGACAGTCAGTTAAACAATTGAGGTAATGTGCCTGGGCCTGTCATTTTAACTTGAGT
Source organism: Hymenopus coronatus (assembly GCA_030762935.1). Taxonomy (NCBI): domain Eukaryota; kingdom Metazoa; phylum Arthropoda; class Insecta; order Mantodea; family Hymenopodidae; genus Hymenopus; species Hymenopus coronatus. Next base: position 7,936,276 of record CM060899.1, read on the forward strand.
CTAGCAGACAGTCAATTAATCAGTTAAGGTGATGTGCCTGTGCCTGTCATTGTAACTTGACTCTGGCAGACAGTCGATTAAACAGTTAAGGTGATGTGCCTGGGCCTGTCATTGTAACTTGACTTTAGCAGAAAGTCAATTAAACAGTTAAGGTGATGTTTCTAAGCCTGTCATTGTAGCTTGGCTGTAGCAGACAGTCACTTAAACAATAAGGGTGATGTGCCTGGGCTGATCATTGTAACTTGGCTCAAGCAGACAGTCACTTAAACTATTGAGGTGATGCGCCTAGGCCTGTCATTGTAACTTGACTCTAGCAGACAGTCAATTAAACAGTTAAGGTGATGTGCCTGGGCCTGTCATTGTAACTTGGCTCTATCAGACAGTCACTTAAACAATTAAGGTATTGAGCCTTGACCTGTCATTGTAACTTGACTCTAGCAGACAGTCACTTAAACAGTTAAGGTAATGAGCCTGGGCCTCTCATTGTAACTTGGCTCCAGCAGACAGTCACTTAAACAGTTAAGGTTATGTGTCTTTGCCTGTCATTGTAACTTGGCTCAAGCAGTCATTTAAACATTTAAGGTAATGAGCCTGGGCCTGTTATTGTAACTTGGCTCTAGCAGACAGTCACTTAAACAATCATGGTAATCAGCCTGGGCCTGTCATTGTAACTTGGCTCTAGCGTACACTCTCTTAAACAATAAAGATAATGAGCCTGGAAAGGTCATTGTAATTTGGCTCCAGCAGGCGGTCACTTAAACAGTTAAAGTAATGAGCCTGGGCCTGTCATTGTAACTTGGCTCTACCAGACAGTCACTTAAACAATTGAGGTAATGTGCCTGGGCCTGTCATTGTAACTTGGCTTTAACAGACAGTCACTTAAACAGTTAAGTTTATGTGCCTGGGCCTGACTTTGCAACTTGACTCTAGCAGACAGTCAATTAAACAGTTAAGCTGATGTGCCTGGGCCTGTCATTGTAACTTGGCTCTAGCAGACAGTCAATTAAACAGTTACGGTGATGTGCCTTGGCCTGTCATTTTAACTTGACTCTAACAGACAGTCAATTAAACAGATAAGGTGATGTGTCTTGGCCTGTCATTGTAACTTGGCTGTAGCAGACAGTCACTAAAACAGTTTCCTTATGTGCCTGGGCTTGTCATTGTAACTTGGCTCAAGCAGACAGTCACTTAAACTATTGAGGTGATGTGCCTGGGTCTGTCATTATAACTTGACTCTAGCAGACAGTCACTTAAACAGTTAAGGTGATGTGCCTGGGCCTGTCATTGTAACTTGGCTCCAGCAGACAGTCACTTAAACAATTGAGGTAATACGCCTGGGCCTGTCATTGTAACTTGGCTTTAACAGACAGTCACTTAAACAGTTAAGTTTATGTGCCTGGGCCTGACTTTGCAACTTGACTCTAGCAGACAGTCAATTAAACAGTTAAGCTGATGTGCCTGGGCCTGTCATTGTAACTTGGCTCTAGCAGACAGTCAAATAAACAGTTACGGTGATGTGCCTGGGCCTGTCATTTTAACTTGACTCTAACAGACAGTCAATTAAACAGATAAGGTGATGTGTCTTGGCCTGTCATTGTAACTTGGCTGTAGCAGACAGTCACTAAAACAGTTTCCTTATGTGCCTGGGCTTGTCATTGTAACTTGGCTCAAGCAGACAGTCACTTAAACTATTGAGGTGATGTGCCTGGGTCTGTCATTATAACTTGACTCTAGCAGACAGTCACTTAAACAGTTAAGGTGATGTGCCTGGGCCTGTCATTGTAACTTGGCTCCAGCAGACAGTCACTTAAACAGTTAAGGTGATATATCTTGGCCTGTCATTGTAACTTGGCTCTAGCAGACAATCACTTAAACAATTAAGGTAATGAGCCTGGGCCTGTCATTGTAACTTGACACTAGCAACAGTCACTTAAACAATAAAGGTAATGAGCCTGGGCCTGTCATTGTAACTTGGCTCCAGCAGACAGTCACTTAAACAGTTAAGGTTATGCGTCCTGGCCTGTCAATGTAAATTGGCTCAAGCAGTCACTGAAACAATTAAGGTAATGAGCCTGGGCCTGTCATTGTAACTTGGCTCTAGCAGACAGTCACTTAAACAATTGAGGTAATGAGCCTGGGCCTGTCATTGTAACTTGGCTCTAGCAGACAGTCACTTAAACAATTAAGGTATTGTGCCTGGGCCTGTCATTGTAACTTGACTCTAGCAGACAGTCACTTAAACAATTAAGGTAATGAGACTGGGCCTGTCATTGTAACTTGGCTCCAGCAGTCAGTCACTTAAACAGTTAAGGTTATGTGTCTTGGCCTGTCATTGTAACTTGGGTCAAGCAGTCACTTAAACAATTAAGGTAAAGAGCCTGGACCTGTCATTGTAACTTGGCTCTAGCAGACAGTCACTTAAACAGTTAAGGTTATGCGTCTTGGCCTGTCATTGTAAATTGGCTCAAGCAGTCACTTAAACAATTAAGGTAATGAGCTTTGGCCTGTCATTGTAACTTGGCTCTAGCAGACAGTCACTTAAACAATTGAGGTAATGAGCCTGGGCCTGTCATTGTAACTTGGCTCTAGCAGACACTCACTTAAACAATAAAGATAATAAGACTGGACCTGTCATTGTATTTTGGCTGTAGCAGACAGTCACTTAAACATTTAAGTTGATGTGCCTGGGCCTGTCATTGTTACTTGGCTCCGGCAGACAGTCACTTAAACATTTAAGGTGATGTATCCTGGCCTGTCATTGTAACTTGGCTCTAGCTGACAGTCACTTAAACCGTTAAGGTAATGAGCCTGGGCCTGTCATTGTAACTTGGCTCAAGAAGTCACTTATAAAGTTAAGGAGCTGCACCTGGGCCTGTCATTGTAACTTGACTCAAGCAGACAGTCACTTGAACAAATAAAGTGATACGCCTGGGCCTGTCATTTAAACTTGACAGAAGCAGAGAGTCACTTAAACAATTAAGGTGATGTGCCTGCACCTGTCATTGTAAATAGGACTCTAGCAGACAGTCACTTAAGAAATTAAGGTGATGTGCTTGGGCCTGTCATTGTAACTTGGCTCCAGCAGTCAGTCACTTAAACAGTTAAGGTCATGTGTCTTGGCCTATCATTGTAACATGGCTCAAGCAGTCACTTAAACAAGTAAGGTGATGTGCCTGGGCCTGTCATTGTAACTTGGCTCTAGCAGACAGTCACTTAAACAATCAAGGTAATGAGCCTGGACTGTCATTGTAACTTTGCTCCAGCAGGCAGTCACTTAAACAGTTAAGGTAATGAGCCTGGGCCTGTCATTGTAACTTGGCTCTAGCAGACAGTCACTTAAACAATAAAGATAATGAGCCTGGACCTGTCATTGTAACTTGGCTCCAGCAGACAGTCACTTAAACAGTTAAGGTAATGAGCCTCGGCCTGTCATTGTAACTTGGCTCTACCAGACAGTCACTTAAACAATTGAAGTAATGTGCCTGGGCCTGTCATTATAACTTGGCTCTAGCAGACAGTCACTTAAACAGTTAAGTTTATGTGCCTGTCCTGTCATTATAACTTGACTCTAGCAGACAGTCAATTAAACAGTTAAGGTGATGTGCCTGGGCCTATCATTGTAAGTTGACTCTAGCAGACAGTCAATTAAACAGTTAAGGTGATTTGCCTAGGCCTGTCATTTTAACTTGACTCTAGCAGACGGTCAATTAAACAGTTAAGGTGATGTGTCTTGGCCTTTCATTGTAACTTGGCTGTTGCAGACAGTCACTTAAACTGTTAGGGTGATGTGCCTGGGCCTGTCATTGTAACTTGGCTCAAGCAGACAGGCACTTAAGCTATTGAGGTGATGTGCTTGGGCCTGTCATTGTAACTTGGCTCTAGCTGACAGTCACTTAAACAATTAAGGTAATGTGACTGGGCCTGTCATTGTAACTTGGCTCAAGAAGTCTCTTAAAAAGTTAAGGTGATGTGCCTGGGCCTGCCATTGTAACTTGACTCCTGCAGAGAGTCACTTGAACAAATAAGGTGATGTGCCTGGGCCTGTCATTTAAACTTGACTCAAGCAGTCAGTCACTTAAAGAATTAAGGTGATGTGCCTGCACCTGTCATTGTAACTTGACTCTAGCAGACAGTCACTTAAAAAATTAAGGTGATGTGCCTGGGCCTGTCATTGTAACTCGGCTCAACCAGTCACTTACACAGTTAAGACGAATATCCTGGGCCTCCCATTGTAATTTAGCTCTAGCAGAATGTTACTTAAACAGTTAAGGTGATGTGCCTGGGCCTGTCATTGTAACTTGGCTCTAGCAGACAGTCACTTAAACGGTTAAGGTGATGTGCCTGGGCCTGTCATTATAACTTGGCTCTAGCAGACAATCACTTAAACAATTAAGCTAATGAGACTAGGCCTGTAATTGTAACTTGGCTCTAGCAGACAGTCACTTACACAGTAAAGGTAATGTGCCTGGGCCTCTCATTGTAACTTGGCTCTAGCAGACAGTCACTTAAACAGTTAAGATGATATGTCTGGGCCTGTCATTGTAACTTGGTTCAAGCAGTCACTTAAAATGTTAAGGTGATGTGGGTGGGCCTGTCGTTGTAACTTTGCTCAACTAGGCAGTCACTTAAGCAGTTAAGGTGATGTGTCTTGGCCTTCTATTGTAGCTTGACTCTAGCAGACAGTCAATTAAACAGTTAAGGTGATGTGTCTTGGTCTGTCATTGTAACTTGGCTGTAGTAGACAGTCACTTAAACAGTTAAGGTGATGTGCCTGGGCCTGTCATTGTAACTTGGCTCCAGCAGTCAGTCACTTAAACAGTTAAGGTGATATATCTTGGCCTGTCATTGTAACTTGGCTCTAGCAGACAATCACTTAAACAATTAAGGTAATGAGCCTGGGCCTGTCATTGTAACTTGACACTAGCAACAGTCACTTAAACAATAAAGGTAATGAGCCTGGGCCTGTCATTGTAACTTGGCTCCAGCAGACAGTCACTTAAACAGTTAAGGTTATGCGTCCTGGCCTGTCAATGTAAATTGGCTCAAGCAGTCACTTAAACAATTAAGGTAATGAGCCTGGGCCTGTCATTGTAACTTGGCTCTAGCAGACAGTCACTTAAACAATTGAGGTAATGAGCCTGGGCCTGTCATTGTAACTTGGCTCTAGCAGACAGTCACTTAAAGAATTAAGGTATTGTGCCCGGGCCTGTCATTGTAACTTGACTCTAGCAGACAGTCACTTAAACAATTAAGGTAATGAGACTGGGCCTGTCATTGTAACTTGGCTCCAGCAGTCAGTCACTTAAACAGTTAAGGTTATGTGTCTTGGCCTGTCATTGTAACTTGGGTCAAGCAGTCACTTAAACAATTAAGGTAAAGAGCCTGGACCTGTCATTGTAACTTGGCTCTAGCAGACAGTCACTTAAACAGTTAAGGTTATGCGTCTTGGCCTGTCATTGTAAATTGGCTCAAGCAGTCACTTAAACAATTAAGGTAATGAGCTTTGGCCTGTCATTGTAACTTGGCTCTAGCAGACAGTCACTTAAACAATTGAGGTTATGAGCCTGGGCCTGTCATTGTAACTTGGCTCTAGCAGACACTCACTTAAACAATAAAGATAATAAGTCTGGACCTGTCATTGTATTTTGGCTGTAGCAGACAGTCACTTAAACATTTAAGTTGATGTGCCTGGGCCTGTCATTGTTACTTGCCTCCGGCAGACAGTCACTTAAACAGTTAAGGTGATGTATCCTGGCCTGTCATTGTAACTTGGCTCTAGCTGACAGTCACTTAAACCGTTAAGGTAATGAGCCTGGGCCTGTCATTGTAACTTGGCTCAAGAAGTCACTTAAAAAGTTAAGGGGCTGCACCTGGGCCTGTCATTGTAACTTGACTCAAGCAGACAGTCACTTGAACAAATAAAGTGATACGCCTGGGCCTGTCATTTAAACTTGACAGAAGCAGAGAGTCACTTAAACAATTAAGGTGATGTGCCTGCACCTGTCATTGTAACTGGACTCTAGCAGACAGTCACTTAAGAAATGAAGGTGATGTGCTTGGGCCTGTCATTGTAACTTGGCTCCAGCAGTCAGTCACTTAAACAGTTAAGGTCATGTGTCTTGGCCTATCATTGTAACTTGGCTCAAGCAGTCACTTAAACAATTAAGGTGATGTGCCTGGGCCTGTCATTGTAACTTGGCTCTAGCAGACAGTCACTTAAACAATCAAGGTAATGAGCCTGGACTGTCATTGTAACTTTGCTCCAGCAGGCAGTCACTTAAACAGTTAAGGTAATGAGCCTGAGCCTGTCATTGTAACTTGGCTCTAGCAGACAGTCACTTAAACAATAAAGATAATCAGCCTGGACCTGTCATTGTAACTTGGCTCCAGCAGACAGTCACTTAAACAGTTAAGGTAATGAGCCTCGGCCTGTCATTGTAACTTGGCTCTACCAGACAGTCACTTAAACAATTGAAGTAATGTGCCTGGGCCTGTCATTATAACTTGGCTCTAGCAGACAGTCACTTAAACAGTTAAGTTTATGTGCCTGGGCCTGTCATTGTAACTTGACTCTAGCAGACAGTCAATTAAACAGTTAAGGTGATGTGCCTGGGCCTGTCATTGTAAGTTGACTCTAGCAGACAGTCAATTAAACAGTTAAGGTGATTTGCCTAGGCCTGTCATTTTAACTTGACTCTAGCAGACGGTCAATTAAACAGTTAAGGTGATGTGTCTTGGCCTTTCATTGTAACTTGGCTGTTGCAGACAGTCACTTAAACTGTTAGGGTGATGTGCCTGGGCCTGTCATTGTAACTTGGCTCAAGCAGACAGGCACTTAAGCTATTGAGGTGATGTGCTTGGGCCTGTCATTGTAACTTGGCTCTAGCGGACAGTCACTTAAACAATTAAGGTAATGTGACTGGGCCTGTCATTGTAACTTGGCTCGAGAAGACTCTTAAAAAGTTAAGGTGATGTGCCTGGGCCTGCCATTGTAACTTGACTCAAGCAGAGAGTCACTTGAACAAATAAGGTGATGTGCCTGGGCCTGTCATTTAAACTTGACTCAAGCAGACAGTCACTTAAAGAATTAAGTTGATGTGCCTGCACCTGTCATTGTAACTTGACTCTAGCAGACTGTCACTTAAAAAATTAAGGTGATGTGCCTGGGCCTGTCATTGAAACTCGGCTCAAGCAGTCACTTACACAGTTAAGACGAATAGCCTGGGCCTCCCATTGTAATTTAGCTCTAGCAGAATGGCACTTAAACAGTTAAGGTGATGTGTCTGGGCCTGTCATTGTAACTTGGATCCAGCAGACAGTCACTTAAACGGTTAAGGTGATGTGCCTGGGCCTGTCATTATAACTTGGCTCTAGCAGACAATCACTTAAACAATTAAGCTAATGAGACTAGGCCTGTAATTGTAACTTGGCTCTAGCAGACAGTCACTTACACAGTAAAGGTAATGTGCCTGGGCCTCTCATTGTAACTTGGCTCTAGCAGACAGTCACTTAAACAGTTAAGATGATATGTCTGGGCCTGTCATTGTAACTTGGTTCAAGCAGTCACTTAAAATGTTAAGGTGATGTGGGTGGGCCTGTCGTTGTAACTTTGCTCAACTAGGCAGTCACTTAAGCAGTTAAGGTGATGTGTCTTGGCCTTCTATTGTAGCTTGACTCTAGCAGACAGTCAATTAAACAGTTAAGGTGATGTGTCTTGGTCTGTCATTGTAACTTGGATGTAGTAGACAGTCAGTTAAACAGTTAGGGTGATGTGCCTGGGCCTGTCATAGTAACTTGGCTCAAGCAGACAGTCACGTAAGCTATTGAGGTGATGTGCCTGGGCCTGTCATTGTAACTTGACTCTAGCAGACAGTCACTTAAACGGTTTAGGTAATGAGCCTGGGCCTGTCATTGTAACTTGGCTCCAGCAGTTAGTCACTGAAACAGTTAAGGTTATGTGTCTTGGCCTGTCACTGTAACTTGGCTCAAGCAGCCACTTAAACAATTAAGGTAATGAGCCTGGACCTGTCATTGTAAATTCGCTCTAGCAGACAGTCACTTAAACAGTTAAGTTTATGAGCCTCAGCCTGTCAATGTAACTTGGCTTTAGCAGACAGTCACTTAAAAAGTTTAGTTTATGTGCCTGGGCCTGACATTGTAACTTGACTCTAGCATACAGTTAATTAAACAGTTAAGTTGATGTGCCTGGGCCTGTCATTGTAACTTGGCTCCAGCAGACAGTCACTTGAACTAATTAGGTGATGTGCCTGAGCCTGTCATTTAAACTTGACTCAAGCAGACAGTCACTTAAACAATTAATGTGATGTGCCTGCACCTGTCATTGTAACTTGACTCTAGCAGACAGTCACTTAAAAAATTAAAGTTATGTGCCTGGGCCTGTCATTGTAACTTGTCTCCAGCAGTCAGTCACTTAAACAGTTAAGGTTATGTGTCTTGGCCTGTCATTGTAACTTGGCTCAAGCAGTCACTTAAACAATTAAGGTAATAAGCCTGGACCTGTCATTGTAACTTGCTTCCAGCAGACAGTCACTTAAACAGTTAAGGTGATGTGCCTGTGCCTGTCATTGTTACTTGGCTCTACCAGACAGTCACTTAAACAATTGAGGCAATGTGCCTGGGCCTGTCATTGTAACTTGACTCTAGCAGACAGTAACTTAAACAGCTAAGTTTATGAGCCTGGGCCTATCATTGTAATTTGACTCTAGCAGACAGTCAATTTAACAGTTAAGGTGATGTGCTGGACCTGTCGTTGTAACTTGGCTCCAGCAGACATTCACTTAAACAGTTAAGGTGATGTATCTTGGCCTGTCATTGTAACTTGGCTCTAGCAGACAGTCACTTAAACGGTTAAGGTTATGTGCCTGGGCCTGTCATTGTAACTTGGTTCAAGCAGTCACTTAAAGTGTTAAGGTGATGTGGGTGGGCCTGTCATTGTAACTTTGCTCAAGTAGGCAGTCACGTAAACAGTTAAGGTGATGTGTCTTGGCCTTCCATTGTGACTTGGCTCTAGCAGACCGTCACTTAAACAGTTCGGGTGATGTGCCTGGGCCTGTCATTGTAACTTGGCTCTAGCAGACAGTCACTTAAAGAATTAAGGTTTTGTGCCTGGGCCTGTCATTGTAACTTGACTCTAGCAGACAGTCACTTAAACAATTAAGGTAATGAGCCTGGGCCTGTCATTGTAACTTGGCTCCAGCAGTCAGTCACTGAAACAGTTAAGATTATGTGTCTTGGCCTGTCATTGTAACTTGGCTCAAGCAGCCACTTAAACAATTAAGGTAATGAGCCTGGACCTGTCATTGTAAATTGGCTCTAGCAGACAGTCACTTAAACAATCAAGGTAATGAGCCTGGGCTGTCATTGTAACTTGGCTCTAGCAGACAGTCACTAAAACAATAAAGATAATGAGCCTGGACCTGTCATTGTAACTTGACTCTGGCAGACAGTCACTTAAACAGTTTAGGTGATGTGCCTGGGCCTGTCATTGTTACTTGGCTCTACCAGACTGTCACTTAAACAATTGAGGTAATGTGCCTGGGCCTGTCATTGTATCTTGAGTCTAGCAGACAGTCAATTAAACAGTTAAGGTGATGTTTCTTGGCCTATTATTGTAACTTGACTGTAGCAGACAGTCACTTAAACAGTAAGGGTGATGTGATTGGGCTGATCATTGTAACTTGGCTCAAACAGACAGTCACTTAAACTATTGGGGTGATGTGCCTGTCATTGTAACTTGACTCTAGAAGACAGTCACTTAAACAGTTAAGGTGATGTGCCTTGACCTGTCATTTGCTCTAGCAGACTGTCATTTAAACAATTAAATTATTGAGCCTGGACCGGTCATTGTAACTTGACTCTAGCAGACAATCACTAAAACAATTAATGTAATGAGCCTGGGCCTGTCAGTGTAACTTGGCTCCAGCAGACAGTCACTTATACAGTTAAGGTTGTGTGTCTTGGCCTGTCATTGTAACTTGGCTCAAGCAGTCACTTAAATAATTAAAGTAATGAGCTTGGGCCTGTCATTGTAACTTGGCTCTAGCAGACAGTCACTTAAACAATCATGGTAATGAGCCTGGGCCTGTCATTGTAACTTGGCTCTAGCAGACACTCACTTACACAATAAAGATAATGACCCTGGAAAGTCATTGTAATTTGGCTCCAGCAGACAGTCACTTAAACGGTTAAGGTAATGAGCCTGGGCCTGTCATTGTAACTTGGCTCTACCAGACAGTCACTTAAACAATTGAGGTAATGTGCCTGGGCCTCTCATTGTAACTTGGCTTTAGCAGACAGACACTTAAACAGATAAGTTTCTGTGCATGGGCCTGACATTGGAACTTGACTCTAGCAGACAGTCAATTAAACAGTTAAGGTATTGTGCCTGGGCCTGTCATTGTAACTTGACTCTAGCAGACAGCCAATTAAACAGTTAGGGTGATGTGCCTGGGCCTGTCATTTTAACTTGACTCTAGCAGACAGTCATTTAAACAGTTAAGGTGATGTGTCTTGGCCTGTCATTTTAACTTGGCTTTAGCAGACAGTCACTTAAACAGTTATGTGCCTGGGCCTGACATTACAACTTGAGGCTAGCATACAGTCACTTAAACATTTAGGGTGATGTGCCTGGGTCTGTTATTGTAACTTGGCTCAAGCAGACAGTCACTTAAAAAATTGAGGTGATGTGCCTGGGCCTGTCATTGTAACTTGACTGTAGCAGACAGTCAATTAAACAGTTAAGGTGATGTGTCTTGGCCTGTCTTTGTAACTTGGCTGTAGCAGACATTCATTTAAACAGTTAAGGTTATGTGTCTTGGCCTGTTATTGTAACTTGGCTCAAGCAGACAGACACTTAAACTATTGAGGTGATGTCCCTGGGCCTGTCATTGTAACTTGACCCTAGCAGACAGTCACTTAAACAGTTAAGGTGATGTGCCTGGGCCTGTCATTGTAACTTGGCTCCAGCAGACAGCCACTTGAACTAATTAGGTGATGTGCCTGGGCCTGTCATTTAAACTTGACTCAAGCAGACTGTCACTTAAACAATTAATGTGATGTGCCTGCACCTGTCATTGTAACTTGACTCTAGCAGACAGTCACTTAAAAAATTAAAGTTATGTGCCTGGGCCTGTCATTGTAACTTGTCTCCAGCAGTCAGTCACCTAAACATTTAAGGTTATGTGTCTTGGCCTGTCATTGTAACTTGGCTCAAGCAGTCACTTAAACAATTAAGGTAATGAGCCTGGACCTGTCATTGTAACTTCGCACTAGCAGACGGTCACTTAAACAATCAAAGTAATGAGCCTGGACTCTCATTGTAACTTCGCTCTAGCAGACAGTCACTTAAACAATAAAGATAATGAGCCTGGACCTGGCATTGTAACTTGGCTCTAGCAGACAGTCACTTAAAGAATTAAGGTATTGTGCCTGGGCCTGTCATTGTAACTTGATTCTAGCAGACGTCACTTAAACAATTAAGGTAATGAGCCTAGGCCTGTCATTGTAACTTGGCTCCAGCAGTCACTTAAACAATTAAGGTAATGAGCCTGGACCTGTCATTGTAACTTGGCTCCAGCTTACAGTCACTTAAACAGTTAAGCTAATGAGCCTGGGCCTGTCATTGTAACTTGACTCTGGCAGACAGTCACTTAAACAGTTAAGGTGATGTGCCTGGGCCTGTCATTGTTACTTGGCTCTTCCAGACAGTCACTTAAACAATTGAGGTAATGTGCCTGGGCCTGTCATTGTAACTTGAGTATAGCAGACAGTCACTTAAACAGTTAAGTTTATGTGCCTGGGCCTGACATTGTAACTTGACTCTAGCAGACAGTCAATTAATGGTGATGTGCCTGGGCCTGTCATTGTAACTTGACTCTAGCAGACAGTCAATTAAACAGTTAAAGTGATGTGCCTGGGCTTTTCATTTTAACTTGACTCTAGCAGACAGTCAATTAAACAGTTAAGGTGATGTGTCTTGGCCTGTCTTTGTAACTTGGCTGTAGCAGACATTCATTTAAACAGTTAAGGTTATGTGTCTTGGCCTGTCATTGTAACTTGGCTCAAGCAGACAGACACTTAAACTATTGAGGTGATGTCCCTGGGCCTGTCATTGTAACTTGACCCTAGCAGACAGTCACTTAAACAGTTAAGGTGATGTGCCTGGGCCTGTCATTGTAACTTGGCTCCAGCAGACAGCCACTTGAACTAATTAGGTGATGTGCCTGGGCCTGTCATTTAAACTTGACTCAAGCAGACAGTCACTTAAACAATTAATGTGATGTGCCTGCACCTGTCATTGTAACTTGACTCTAGCAGACAGTCACTTAAAAAATTAAAGTTATGTGCCTGGGCCTGTCATTGTAACTTGTCTCCAGCAGTCAGTCACTTAAACAGTTAAGGTTATGTGTCTTGGCCTGTCATTGTAACTTGGCTCAAGCAGTCACTTAAACAATTAAGGTAATGAGCCTGGACCTGTCATTGTAACTTGGCTCAAGCTGACAGTCACTTAAACAATCAAGGTAATGAGCCTGGACTGTCATTGTAACTTGGCTCTAGCAGACAGTCACTTAAACAATAAAAATAATGAGCCTGGACCTGTCATTGTAACCTGGTTCCAGCAGACAGTCACTTAAACAGTTAAGGTGATGTGCCTGTGCCTGTCATTGTTACTTGGCTCAAACAGACAGTCACTTAAACTATTGGGGTGATGTGCCTGTCATTGTAACTTGACTCTAGAAGACAGTCACTTAAACAGTTAAGGTGATGTGCCTTGACCTGTCATTTGCTCTAGCAGACTGTCATTTAAACAATTAAAGTATTGAGCCTGGACCGGTCATTGTAACTTGACTCTAGCAGACAATCACTTAAACAATTAAGGTAATGAGCCTGGCCTGTCAGTGTAACTTGGCTCCAGCAGACAGTCACTTATACAGTTAAGGTTATGTGTCTTGGCCTGTCATTGTAACTTGGCTGAAGCAGTCACTTAAATAATTAAGGTAATGAGCTTGGGCCTGTCATTGTAACTTGGCTCTAGCAGACAGTCACTTAAACAATCATGGTAATGAGCCTGGGCCTGTCATTGTAACTTGGCTCTAGCAGACACTCACTTACACAATAAAGATAATGACCCTGGAAAGTCATTGTAATTTGGCTCCAGCAGACAGTCACTTAAACGGTTAAGGTAATGAGCCTGGGCCTGTCATTGTAACTTGGCTCTACCAGACAGTCACTTAAACAATTGAGGTAATGTGCCTGGGCCTCTCATTGTAACTTGGCTTTAGCAGACAGACACTTAAACAGATAAGTTTCTGTGCATGGGCCTGACATTGGAACTTGACTCTAGCAGACAGTCAATTAAACAGTTAAGGTATTGTGCCCGGGCCTGTCATTGTAACTTGACTCTAGCAGACAGCCAATTAAACAGTTAGGGTGATGTGCCTGGGCCTGTCATTTTAACTTGACTCTAGCAGACAGTCTTTTAAACAGTTAAGGTGATGTGTCTTGGCCTGTCATTTTAACTTGGCTTTAGCAGACAGTCACTTAAACAGTTAAGTTTATGTGCCTGGGCCTGACATTACAACTTGAGGCTAGCATACAGTCACTTAAACATTTAGGGTGATGTGCCTGGGTCTGTTATTGTAACTTGGCTCAAGCAGACAGTCACTTAAAAAATTGAGGTGATGTGCCTGGGCCTGTCATTGTAACTTGACTCTTGCAGACAGTCACTTAAACAGTTAAGGTGATGTGCCTGGGCTTGTCATTGTAACTTGACTCTAGCAGACAGTCACTTGAACAAATAAGGTGATGTACCTGGGCCTGTCATTTAAACTTGACTCAAGCAGACAGTCACTTGAACAAATAAGGTGATATACCTGGGCCTGTCATTTAAACTTGACTCAAGCAGACAGTCACTTAAACAAATACGGTGATGTGCCTGCACCTGTCATTGTAACTTGACTCTAGCAGACAGTCACTTAAACAATTAAATTGATGTGCCTGGGCCTGTCATTGTAACTTGACTCAAGCAGACAGTCACTTAAAGAATTAAGGTCATGTGCCTGCACCTGTCATTGTAACTTGACTCTAGCAGACAGTCACTTAAAAAAATTAAGTTGATGTAACTGGGCCTGTCATTGTAACTTGGCTCCAGCGGTCAGTCACTTAAACAGTTACGGTTATGTGTCTTGGCCTGTCATTGTAACTTGGCTCAAGCAGTCACTTAAACAATTAAGGTAATGAGCCTGGACCTGTCATTGTAACTTCGCACTAGCAGACGGTCACTTAAACAATCAAAGTAATGAGCCTGGACTGTCATTGTAACTTCGCTCTAGCAGACAGTCACTTAAACAATAAAGATAATGAGCCTGGACCTGGCATTGTAACTTGGCTCTAGCAGACAGTCACTTAAAGAATTAAGGTATTGTGCCTGGGCCTGTCATTGTAACTTGATTCTAGCAGACGTCACTTAAACAATTAAGGTAATGAGCCTGGGCCTGTCATTATAACTTGGCTCCAGCAGTCACTTAAACAATTAAGGTAATGAGCCTGGACCTGTCATTGTAACTTGGCTCCAGCTTACAGTCACTTAAACAGTTAAGCTAATGAGCCTGGGCCAGGCATTGTAACTTGACTCTGGCAGACAGTCACTTAAACAGTTAAGGTGATGTGCCTGGGCATGTCATTGTCTTCCAGACAGTCACTTAAACAATTGAGGTAATGTGCCTGGGCCTGTCATTGTAACTTGAGTCTAGCAGACAGTCACTTAAACAGTTAAGTTTATGTGCCTGGGCCTGACATTGTAACTTGACTCTAGCAGACAGTCAATTAATGGTGATGTGCCTGGGCCTGTCATTGTAACTTGACTCTAGCAGACAGTCAATTAAACAGTTAAAGTGATGTGCCTGGGCTTTTCATTTTAACTTGACTCTAGCAGACAGTCAATTAAACAGTTAAGGTGATGTGTCTTGGCCTGTCTTTGTAACTTGGCTGTAGCAGACATTCATTTAAAAAGTTAAGGTTATGTGTCTTGGCCTGTCATTGTAACTTGGCTCAAGCAGACAGACACTTAAACTATTGAGGTGATGTCCCTGGGCCTGTCATTGTAACTTGACCCTAGCAGACAGTCACTTAAACAGTTAAGGTGATGTGCCTGGGCCTGTCATTGTAACTTGGCTCCAGCAGACAGCCACTTGAACTAATTAGGTGATGTGCCTGGGCCTGACATTTAAACTTGACTCAAGAAGACAGTCAATTAAACAATTAGTGTGATGTGCCTGCACCTGTCATTGTAACTTGACTCTAGCAGACAGTCACTTAAAAAATTAAAGTTAAGTGCCTGGGCCTGTCATTGTAACTTGTCTCCAGCAGTCAGTCACTTAAACAGTTAAGGTTATGTGTCTTGGCCTGTCATTGTAACTTGGCTCAAGCAGTCACTTAAACAATTAAGGTAATGAGCCTGGACCTGTCATTGTAACTTGGCTTAAGCTGACAGTCACTTAAACAATCAAGGTAATGAGCCTGGACTGTCATTGTAACTTGGCTCTAGCAGACAGTCCCTTAAACAATAAAAATAATGAGCCTGGACCTGTCATTGTAACCTGGTTCCAGCAGACAGTCACTTAAACAGTTAAGGTGATATGCCTGTGCCTGTCATTGTTACTTGGCTCTACCAGACAGTCACTTAAACAAATAAGGTGATGTGCCTGCACCTGTCATTGTCACTTGACTCTAGCAGACAGTCACTTAAACAATTAAATTGATGTGCCTGGGCCTGTCATTGTAACTTGACTCAAGCAGACAGTCACTTAAAGAATTAAGGTCATGTGCCTGCACCTGTCATTGTAACTTGACTCTAGCAGACAGTCACTTAAAAAAATTAAGTTGATGTACCTGGGCCTGTCATTGTAACTTGGCTCCAGCGGTCAGTCACTTAAATAGTTATGGTTATGTGTCTTGGCCTGTCATTATAACTTGGCTCAAGCAGTCACTTAAACAATTAAGGTAATGAGCCTGGACCTGTCATTGTAACTTCGCACTAGCAGACAGTCACTTAAACAATCAAGGTAATGAGCCTGGACTCTCATTGTAACTTCGCTCTAGCAGACAGTCACTTAAACAATAAAGATAATGAGCCTGGACCTGGCATTGTGACTTGGCTCCAGCAGACAGTCATTTAAACAGTTAAGGTAATGAACCTGGGCCTGTCATTGTAACTTGCATCTGGCAGACAGCCACTTAAACAGTTAAGGTGCTGTGCCTGTGCCTGTCATTGTTACTTCGCTCTACCAGACAGTCACTTAAACAATTGAGGTAATGTGCCTGGGCCTGTCATTGTAACTTGGCTCTAGCAGACAGTCACTTAAACGGTTAAGGTGATTTGCCTGGGCCTGTCATTATAACTTGTCTCTAGCAGACAGTGACTTAAACAATTAAGCTAATGAGATTAGGCCTGTCATTGTAACTTGGCTCTAGCAGACAGTCACTTACACAGTTAAGGTAATGTACCTGGGCCTCTCATTGTAACTTGGCTCTAGCAGACAGTCACTTAAACAGTTAAGATGATATGCCCGCGCCTGTCATTGTAACTTGGTTCAAGCAGTCACTTAAAGTGTTAAGATGATGTGGGTGGGCCTGTCATTGTAACTTGGCTCAAGCAGTCACTTAAAGTGTTAAGATGATTTGCCTGCGCCTGTCATTGTAAATTGATTCAAGCAGTCACTTAAAGTGTTAAGGTGAATTGCCTGGGCCTGTCATTGTAACTTGGCTCAAGCAGTCACTTAAACAGTTAAGGTGATGTGTCTTGGCCTGTCATTGTAACCTGAGTCTAGCAGACAGTCATTTAAACAGCTCAGGTGATGTGCCTGGGCCTGTAATTGTAACCTGGCTCTAGCAGAGTCACTTAAAGAATTAAGGTATTGTGCCTGGGCCTGACATTGTAACTTGACTCTAGCAGACAGTCACTTAAACAATTAGGGTAATGAGCCTGGGCCTGTCATTGTAACTTGGCTCCAGCAGTCAGTCACTTAAACAGTTAAGGTTATGTGTCTTGGCCTGTCAATGTAACTTGGCTCAAGCAGTCACTTGATTAATTAAGGTAATGAGCCTGGACCTGTCATTGTAACTTGGCTCTAGCAGACAGTCACTTAAACAATCTAGTTAATGAGCCTGGATTGTCATTGTAACATGGTTCTAGCAGACAGTCACTAAATCAATAAAGATAATGAGCCTGGACCTGTCATTGTAACTTGGCTCCAGCAGATAGTCACTTAAACAGTTAAGGTAATGAGCCTGGGCCTGTCATTCTAACTTGACTCTGGCAGACATTCACTTAAACAGTAGAGGTGATGTGCCTGGGCATGTCATTGCTACTTGTCTCTACCATACAGTCAATTAAACAATTGAGGTAATGTGCCTGGGCGTGTCATTGTAACTTGAGTCTAGCAGACAGTCACTTAAAAAGTTTAGTTTATGTGCCTGGGCCTGACATTGTAACTTGACTCTAGCATACAGTTAATTAAACAGTTAAGTTGATGTGCCTGGGCCTGTCATTGTAACTTGGCACCAGAGGTCAGTCACTTAAACCGTTACAGTTATGTGTTTTGGCCTGTCATTCTAACTTGGCTCAAGCAGTCACTTAAACAACTAAGGTAATGAAACTGGACCTGTCATTGTAACTTCGCTCTAGCAGACAGTCAGTTAAACAATCAGGCTAATGAGCCTGGACTGTCATTGTAACTAGGCTCTAGCAGACAGTCACTTAAACAATAAAGATTATGAGCCTGGACCTCTCATTGTAACTTGGCTCCAGCATACAGTCACTTAAACAGTTAAGGTAATGAGCCTGGGCCTGTCATTGTAACTTGGCTCTAGCAGACAGTCACTTAAACAGTTAAGGTGAAGTGCCTGTGCCTGTCCTTGTTACTTGGCTCTACCAGACAGTCACTTAAACAATTTAGGTAATGTGCCTGGGCCTGTCTTTGTAACTTGAGTCTAGCAGACAGTCAATTTAACAGTTAAGGTGATGTGCCTGGGCCTGTCATGTTAACTTGACTCTAGCAGACAGTCAATTAAACAGTTAAGGTGATGTTTCTTGGCCTGTCATTGGAACTTGACTCTAGCAGACAGTCACTTAAAAAATTAAGGTGATGTGCCTGGGCCTGTCATTTTAACTTGACTCTAGCTGACAGTCACTTAAACAATTAAGGTGATGTGCCTGGGCCTGTCATTGTAACTAGACTCTAGCAGACAGTCACTTAAAAAATTAAGGTGATGTGGCTGGGCCTGTCATTGTAACTTGACTCAAGCTGACAGTCACTTAAACAATTATGGTGAATTGCCTGGGCCTGTCATTGTAATTTGACTCAAGCAGTCACTTGCACAGTTAAGGTGATGAGCCTGGGCCTGTTATTTTAACTTGTCTCAAGCAGTCACTTAAACAGTTAAGGTGATGTGCCTGGGCTTGTCATTGTAACTTGGCTCAAGCAGTCACTTAAACAATTAAGGTGAATTGCCTGGGCCTGTCATTGTAACTTGGCTCAAGCAGTCACTTAAACAGTTAAGGTGATATGCCTGGGCATGTCATTGTAATTTGGCTCTAGCAGACAGTCACTGAAACAGTTAAGGTGATGAGGCTGGGCCTGTCATTATAACTTGGCTCAAGCAGACAGTCACTTAATTAATTAAGGTAATGAGCCTGGGACTGTCATTGTAACTTCGTTCCAGCAGACAGTCACTTAAACAGTTAAGGTTATGTGTCTTGGCCTGTCATTGTAACTTGGCTCAATCAGTCACTTAAACAATTAAGGTAATGAGCCTGGGCCTGTCATTGTTACTTGGGTCTAGCAGACAGTCGCTTAAACAGTCAAGGTTATGTGTCTTGGCCTGTCATTGTAACTTGGCTCAAGCAGTCACTTAAACAATTAAGGTAATGAGCCTGGGCCTGTCATTGTAACTTGGCTCTAGCAGACAGTCACTTAAACAAACATGGTAATGAGCCTGGGCCTGTCATTGTAACTTCGCTCTAGCAGACACTCACTTAAGCAATAAAGATAATGAGCCTGTAAAGGTCATTGTAATTTGGCTCCAGCAGACAGTCACTTAAACAGTTAAGGTAATGAGCCTGGGCCTGTACTTGTAACTTGGCTCTAACAAACAGTCACCTAAAATATTGAGGTAATGTGCCTGGCCTGTCATTGTAACTGGCTTTAGCATACAGTCACTTAAACAGTTAAGTTTATGTGCCTGGGCCTGACATTGCAACTTGACTCTAGCAGACAGTCAATTAAACAGTTAAGGTGATGTGCCTGGGCCTGTCATTGTAACTTGACTCTAGCAGACAGTCAATTAAACAGTTAAGGTGTAGTGCCTGGGCCTGTCATTTTAACTTGACTCTAGCAGACAGTCAATTAAACAGTTAAGGTGATGTGTCTTGGCCTGTCATTGTAACTTGGCTTTAGCAGACAGTCACTTAAACAGTTAGGGTGATGTCCCTGGGCCTGTCATTGTAACTTGGCTCAAGCAGACAGTCACTTAAACTATTGAGGAGATGTGCCTGGACCTGTCATTGTAACTTGACTCTAGCAGACAGACACTTAAACAGTTAAGGTTATGTGTCTTGGCCTGCCATGTAACTTGTCTCAAGCAGTCACTTAAACAATTAAGGTAATGAGCCTGGACCTGTCATTGTAACTTGCTCTAGCAGACAGTCACTTAAACAATTAAGGTAATGAGCCTGGTCTGTCATTGTAACTTGGCTCTAGCAGACAGTCACTTAAACAATAAAGATAATGAGCCTGGACCTGTCATTGTAACTTGGCTCCAGCAGACAGTCACTTAAACAGTTAAGGTAATGAACCTGAGCCTGTCATTGTAACTTGACTCTAGCAGACAGTCACTTAAACAGTTAAGGGGATGTGCCTGTGCCTGTCATTGTTACTTGGCTCTACCAGACAGTCACTTAAACAATTGAAGTAATGTGCCTGGGCCTGTCATTGTAACTTGGCTCTAGCAGACAGTCACTTAAACAGTTAAGTTTATGTGCCTGGGCCTGTCATTGTAACTTGACTCTAGCAGACAGTCAATTAAACAGTTAAGGTGATGTGCTTGGGCCTGTCATTGTAACTTGACTCTAGCAGACAGTCAATTAAACAGTTAAGGTGATGTGCCTGGTCCTGTCATTTTAACTTGACTCTGGCAGACAGACAATTAAGCAGTTAGGGTGATGTGTCTTGGCCTGTCATTGTAACTTGGCTGTAGCAGACAGTCACTTAAACAGTTAGGGTGATGTGCCTAGGCCTGTCATTGTAACTTGGCTCAAGCAGACAGTCACTTAAGCTATTGAGGTGATATGCCTGGGCCTGTCATTGTAACTTGGCTCCAGCAGACAGTCCCTTAAACAGTTAAGGTGATGTATCTTGGCCTGTCATTGTAACTTGGCTCTTGCTGACAGTCACTTAAACTTTTAAGGTAATGAGACTGGGCCTGTCATTGTAACTTGGCTCAAGAAGTCATTTAAAAGGTTAAGGTGATGTGCCTGAGCCTGTCATTGTAACTTGACTCAAGCAGACAGTCACTTGAACAAATAAGGTGATGTGCCTGGGCCTGTCATTTAAACTTGACTCAAGCAGACAGTCAGTTAAACAATTAAGGTGATGTGCCTGCACCTGTCATTGTAACTTGAGTCTAGCAGACAGTCACTTAAAAAATTAAGGTGATGTTCCTGGGCCTGTCATTGTAACTTGACTCAAGCAGACAGTCACTTAAACAATTAAGGTGATGTGCCTGGGCCTGTCATTGTAACTTGACTCTAGCTGACAGTGACTTAAACGGCTAAGGTGATGTGCCTGGGCTTGTAATTGTAACTTGGCTCAAGCAGACAGTCACTTAAACAATTGAGGTAATGAGAGTGGGCCTGTCATTGTAACCTGGCTCAAGCAGTCACAAACACAGTTAAGGTGAAGTGCCTGGGGCTATCATTGTAACTTAGCTCTAGCAGAAGGTCACTTAAACAGTTAAGGTGATGTGCCTGGGCCTGTCATTGTAACTTGGCTCTAGCAGACAGTCACTTAAACGATTAAGGTGATGTGCCTGGGCCTGTCATTATAACTTGGCTCTAGCAGACAGCCACTTAAACAAATAAGCTAATGAGACCAGGCCTGTCATTGTAACTTGGTTCTAGCAGACAATCACTTACACAGTTAAAGTAATGTGCCTGGGCCTTTCATTGTAACTTGGCTCTAGCAGACTGTCACTTAAACAATTAAGATGATGTGCCTGCGCCTGTCATTGTAACTTGGTTCAAGCAGTCACTTAAAGTGTTAAGGTGATGTGGGTGGGCCTGTCATTGTAACTTGGCTCAAGTAGGCAGTCACTTAAACAGTTAAGGTGATTTGTCTTGGCCTTCCAATGTAACTTGGCTCTAGCAGACCGTCACTTAAACAGTTTAGGTGATGTGTCTGGGCCTGTCATTGTAACTTGGCTCTAGCTGACAGTCACTTAAAGAATTAAGGTATTGTGCCTGGGCCTGTCATTGTAACTTGACTCTAGCAGACAGTCACTTAAACAATTAAGGTAATGTGCCTGGGCCTGTCATTGTAACTTGGCTCCAGCAGTCAGTCACTTAAACAGTTAAGGTTATGTGTCTTGGCCTGTCATTGTAACTTGGCTCAAGTAGTCACTTAAACAATTAAGGTAATGAGCCTGGACCTGTCATTGTAACTTGCCTCTAGCAGACAGTCACTTAAACAATCAAGTTAATGAGCCTAAACTGTCATTGTAACTTGGTTCTAGCAGACAGTCACTAAAACAATAAAGATAATGAGCCTGGACCTGTCATTGTAAATTGGTTCCAGCAGACAGTCACTTAAACAGTAAATGTAATGAGCCTGGGCCTGTCATTGTAACTTGACTCTGGCAGACAGTGACTCAAACAGTTAAGGTGATGTGCCTGGGCCTGTCATTGTTACTTGGCTCTACCAGACAGTCACTTACACAATTGAGGCAATGTGCCTGGGCCTGTCATTGTAACTTGAATCTAGCAGACATTCACTTAAACAGTTAAGTTTATGAGCTTCGGCCTGTCATTGTAACTTGACTCTAGCAGACAGTCAATTAAACAGTTAAGGTGATGTGCGTGGGCCTGTCATTGTAACTTGACTCTAGCAGACAGTCGATTAAACAGTTAAGGTGATGTGCCTGGGCCTGTCATTGTAACTTGACTCTAGCAGACAGTCAATTAAACAGTTAAGGTGATGTTTCTTGGCCTGTCATTGTAACTTGGCTGTAGCACACAGTCACTTAAACAGTTAGGGTGATGTGCCTGGGCCGATCATTGTAACTTGGCTCAAGCAGACAGTCACTTAAACTATTGAGGTGATGTGCCTGGGCTTGTCATTGTAACCTGACCCTAGCATAAAGTCACTTAAACAGTTAAGGTGATGTGCCTGGGCCTGTCATTGTAACTTGGCTCTAGCATACAGTCACTTAAACGATTAAGGTATTGAGCCTGGGCCTGGCATTGTAACTTGACTCTAGCAGACACTCACTTAAACAATAAAGATAATGAGCCTGGAAAGGTCATTGTAATTTGGCTCCAGCAGACAGTCACTTAAACAGTTAAGGTAATGAGCCTGGGCATGTCATTGTAACTTGGCTCTACCAGACAGTCACTTAAACAATTGAGGAAATGTGCCTGGGCCTGTCATTGTAACTTGGCTTTAGTAGACAGTCACTTAAACAGTTAAGTTTATGTGCCTGGGCCTTGACATTGTAACTTGACTCTAGCAGACAGTCATTTATACAGTTAAGGTGATGTGCCTGCTCCTGTCTTTGTAACTTGACTCTAGCAGACAGTCAATTAAACAGTTAAGGTGATGTGCCTGGGCCCGTCATTTTAACTTGACTCTAGCAGACAGTCAATTAAACAGTTAAGGTGATGTGTCTTGGCCTGTCATTGTAACTTGGCTGAAGCAGACAGTCACTTAAACAGTTAGGGTGATGTGCCTGGGCCTGTCATTGTAACTTGACTCTAGCAGACAGTCACTTAAACAGTTAAGGTGATGTTTCTTTGCCTGTCATTGTAACTTGGATCTAGCTGGCAGTCACTTAAACAATTAAGGTAATGAGACTGGGCCTGTCATTGTAACTTGGCTCAAGAAGTCACCTAAAAAGTTATGGGGAAGCGCCTGGGCCTGTCATTGTAACTTGATTCAAGCAGACAGTCACTTGAACAAATAAGGTGATGTGCCTGGGCCTGTCATTTAAGCTTGACTCAAGCAGACAGTCACTTAAACAATTAAGGTGATGTGCCTGCTCCTGTCATTGTAACTTGATTCTACCAGACAGACACTTAAAAAATTAGGGTGATGTGCCTGGGCCTGTCATTGTAACTTGGCTCCAGCAGTCAGTCACTTAAACAGTTAAGGTTATGTGTCTTGGCCTGTCATTGTAACTTGGCTCAAGTAGTCACTTAAGCAATTAAGGTAATGAGCCTTGACCTGTCATTGTAACTTGGCTCTAGCAGACCGTCACTTAAACAATTAAGATAATGAGCCTGCACTGTCATTGTAACTTGGCTGTAGCAGACATTCACTTAAACAATAAAGATAATGAGCCTGGGCCTGTCATTGTAACTTGACTCTAGCAGACAGTCACTTAAACAGTTAAGGTGATGTGCCTGTGTCTGTCATTGTTACTTGGCTCTACCAGTCAGTCGCTTAAACAATTGAGGTAATGTGCCTGGGCCTGTCATTGTAACTTGAGTCTAGCAGATAGTCACTTAAACAGTTAAGTTTATGAGCCTGGGCCTGTCATTGTAACTTGACTCTAGCAGACAGTCAATTTAACAGTTAAGGTGATGTGCCTGGGCCTGTCATTATAACTTGACTGTAGCAGACAGTCACTTAAACAGTTAGGGTGATTTGCCTGGGCCGATCATTGTAACTTGGCTCGTGCAGACAGTCACTTAAACTATTGAGGTGATGTGCCTGGGCCTGTCATTGTAACTTGACTCTAGCAGACAGTCACTTAAACTGTTAAGTTGATGTGCCTGGGCCTGTCATTTTAACTTGGCTCCAGCAGACAGTCACTTAAACAGTTAAGGTGATGCATCTTGGCCGATCATTGTAACTTGGCTCTAGCAGACAGTCATTTAAACAATTAAGGTAATGAGCCTGGGCCTGTCATTATAACTTGGCTCAAGCAGTCACTTAAAAAGTTAAGGTGATATGCCTGGGCCTGTCATGTTGAGAAATACTTTGTGAATGTAATAATTAAGGAAAGTTTTAAAAGAAGTAGAAGAATGTTCTATTGTTGGATGCACCAACACACATACAAGCTGCCCTTCTGGTACCAGTTTTTCATATTTACAAACAGTAGGCAACATTTAATTTGGAAGAAAGCTTGAATTGTGCTAGTTAAATTTGATAGATCAATATGGGAGATTGCACATTTTTTCCTTAACTATAAGGGTTTTCTGACATTTAATTTCCAGCAGAGTATGAGAATCCTGACCAAGCACTTACTCATCTGGACTGTAACAAAGCAACAGCTGCTCATGTTAGATAAACAAATCAGTTTGCATTGCACAGCATTTGTGTGCTCCTTGGTACTCAGCAAGTGTTTTAAACAGAGTTGTCAAAAAAATATATACACTGTTCAACAGTCCATAACTTGCAAACTAATGGGCGGAAACATCTCATTTTTGCTAGTGCAATAGTTTGTAGTTCTGACAATTGCCATACAAGTGGTGTCTGATGACACTTGCCAGATACGTAAGTAATCTTTTGTTGTTAGTAACTTGAGTAAAAATGGCTGGCATACGGCTTACATTCGATGAAAGGAAGTCAGTTTAAAAGTGGTACATTAGGTACGAAAATATTAGTGAGGTTCAATGCCAGTGGTGAAATGAGCATCAAACAGAGCCATCGACATGTTTAACAATAGCATGCATTTAAGAGAAGTTTGAAGTCAACGGCTGTGTTACAGATGCACAGAAAAAACTATCTGGATGACCTGTAACAGCAGCAAGTCCAGTGAAAGGCTTTATTTCCAAGAAGATGGTGCATCAGTCTACTATCATAGTCATGTCAGGGCGTGTCTCATCTAAAATCCAACTGCAAGATGGGTAGGCCGAAGAGGAGCTGTAGAGTATCCACCACGTTCCCCAGACCTAATGCCTCTGGATTTTTGCCTATGGTGAACACTAAAGGATGTCGTTTATGGACAAAAGCCACACACATTGGATAATCTAGGCAATGTATCATACATTCGTGTGCTGATATCCAATGTTGCAGTCAGTAGGTCGTGCCGCAGTCAGTAGTTCGTGCCGTAGTTTGGCGGCATCATCTGTGTATAGATGTTAATAGTGACCATTATACTTACCCAATTTCACCATTGTGACTGGTTCTTTAGAAAACCCATTGACAGACTACACATTTAATTATTCATGGGCTGAAAATGATTTACCAAAAGGGGCCAGTGAAATTGTATCAGTCCTTTATTATAAGCTAAATACTACTGATAATAGGTCCAATGTTTCTTTTATAAGGTGTTTTGTCGATGGATGTGGGGGCAGAATAAAAATGCTGTTATGATTTCAATGGTCTCCTTTTGCTTTGTCACAAAGGCATTAAGGAAATAGAGAAAATTTTGTCTGAGACAGACCATTCATTTTTAACATCCAATAAACAAAGAAAATGAAAACTTTAATACAACCTGAGGAACTTCATAATGTTCTTTCTCAGTATGGCAAATTGGTTAATTTAGAAAAAGATGACTATGTTCCAGACTTTGACTAGAAAGCCAAATGTATTTCTATTTTCAAGCCTATAGGAAATGGCACTTCAAACTTTCTTCTGCAAAAAGGTTTATTTTGATCAAATCAAAAGTTTGCAATTCAGTGTGAATGTTTTAAAAATATAGAAGAGACTTCTCAACCATATAATAGTATTATACAGTAGACAAAAAGGATTACTGAAAATAAAAAAAGGATTCAGGTCGTTAAGTAATTTGGTACTCATTTTATTACTAATAATTTAAAACCCTGCATTCTTCCCAAAATTGCTTGGCACTGTTCAGACAGCATTCTGTTATCTGGTCTGGCACTAAAAGAATTAACATTACCTGCTAATTTTTTTTTTAAAATAATAGAGAGCATGTGCTCCTAGGGACGATAACAGTGGTTTTTCTGCATGATAAGAGTGCACCCCATAGCTGGTATGTTGAGTAGAAATATGTAATTATTAGTAGAGATTTGCATGGGATTTTAGCAAATCAATTGGAATCAAGGTTCAGTACTACAGAAGGGAGTGTAACTTGTAGAAAGTAATCATATAATCCAGGTGAAAGCGAAACTTAATCAAGAAATATCTGATCTGCATATGCAAGAAACGACTGTCAACCAGCCACCTTATGTAGTTCTGCTAAAGGTAAGCTATAATAATTTGATCTCTGAAATGAATTATTGTTTGTATTAAAATAGCTTACTGAAATTTAAATGCACTATTGGCCACCCATTAAATTTTAATTTAACTTACATAGCTCATTAAACACTTTTTTTTATTTTTGACAGGACGACTACAATAAGCATGTTGTATCAGCTTATTGTAATTGCAAAGCAGATCTTGCAGGATGCTGTAAAGTTGGTGTGTTATATTTACATCAATACTGAAAAACATTCTTCAAAGACTTCTTTTCTGCAACAATTGAGAAAACCTAGGAGTATTGGTGCAGGATATTCTCAAGGAGAAATATAGAAGAAATAGTTAAACATAAGGCAGATTAACTACCAAATTATTGAATATTATGAAGAAAGGACCAAAAGAAGTAACAAGGAACAAGAAACCTTCCCTCCATTCTATATTTTCGCCAAATATGGAAAGTGGCGGTAACTCATGTCTTGGAAATCTGTGATTGTTGGGTTTTGTGGATATTATTGCTTGTGTCTTTCTTGCGTTAACTTTTATGCGCCATTCCTCAAGATTACTGAGGGTGCTCTGTAGTCTTCTGTGTATAAAATTAGTTTATCCCGATTGTGTCATTATGGGCATATCATCTGCGTGGATGTATAAGTTCGTGTTTTCGGTTTTCGAAATGACATTTATGAATATGTTGAATAGGGTTGGTCCGAGTAAACTGCCTTGAGGCACTCCTTCGATTGGGCGCTGGCTAGAGAGATGATTGCTCACTTTCGATTGAAATTTGGGATTATGTACGTATTTAGATATTAGTTTTATCATTGTGTCGTGTGTATTAAAAATTTTGAGTTTCTTCAATAGGCCCGCATGCCACACTCTGTCAAAATCTCGTTGGACGTCGAGCAACAATGTGCCTGTCTATTTGTTAGTAGTGAATCCGTGCTTTACATGTTTTGTGGCTCTGATTAATTGAAGTGTAGTTGAATGTTTTGCTCGGAAACCAAACTGTGCCGGGATTAAAATCATTTGCTTAATTAGTTGTGCATTGAATCGTTTTAGAATTACTTTTTGTAATAGTTTTCCTAATGTACTGCATAGACTAATTGGTCTGTAGTTTAGCGGGTTTGACAGGTTTTTACCTTTCTTGGAAAAGGGTGCTACTGTGGCTAGTTTCCACCTGTCTGGTTAGTACCCGCTAGTCAGTACGAAATTAAGAACGTTTGATAGTATCTTGATTGCATTCTCCGGTAAATGCATAAGGGCAATTGCAGGAACGCTGTCCGGCCCTGGAACCTTTCTCTTTGGTAGCTGTCTAATAAGCCACTTAATTTCGCTGGGGTTTGTTTTACGTAGTAAGTTACGAGTTTGCACATCCTTAGAGTCTTCTGTTTCTGTTTCCGTTTCAGCCGTGAATTGTCGACAGGACGGAATGGGATTTGGTACTAATGTTTGCTGTAAAGCATCCGCTAATGTGTCCGATTTTTGTTGACCTGTTGAAGCAATTGTTTGGTTAAAGTGTAACGAGGGGATTTGTGTTTTATCTCTCGTGAGACAGCGTGCTATTCTCCACACTGAATCTCGTTCATAATTGAGATTTTCTTGTGTGTTTTTCCACTGTTGGGAAATAAGGTTTTTCGTTCTTTCTCCAATTAGAGCATTTAGGTGTCGAAGATATTCTTGGTCAACTAGGTGACGTGTTTCTGCCATCTTCGTCTAACTCAATTTCTTTCAGCAGCTAGCATTTTAATATGTTGTGGTAGCTGAAATTGTGTATTTCTCGGCTTGTTTAACGGTACTGCTGCGTTTGTTGCGGTCTTTATAGCTTGTTCAAGTTGCGTTATTACCGTGTTCACATTTGCTATTGAGTTTGGTTCTGACGTGGAAAGGTTTTTGTCTACAGTTGCTGTGAAAGTGACCCATTCAGCTTTGTTGTAGTGAGTCGCGGTACTGCTGGTTGTTGGGCAGCAGAGCCCTCTAGCGTGATTAAAACTGGTAAATGATCGGAGGATAATTCATTTTTTACTTTAATGTTTACTCTTCGAACTAGGTTGCGTGTCAGTGCAATGTCTAGAATGTCAGAGTTTTGGTTTCTCATGTATGGTATGTAAGTGTGCTGCGTTTGAGCATGTATTAAGTAATCTGTATCGTTTTCTATGTCAAGCAAGTCCTTTCCTCGGTGTTGGTTTCTTTGCAATCCCAAATTTGGTGTTTGGCATTTAAGTCTCCTGCTATTATTGCTCTTTTATTTAGCTGCATCAGCGCTTTTATGTCCGGAGTATTCAGGACACCTGGTGGGACATATGCCGCAGCTACTAGAACTTTATTATTGTCTAAGATAATAAATATGCTAGTGGTTTCAAGACTTATAAATTTAGGTTGTGGAGCTAGATCATGTGTAATACTATATTTGATTGCAATTGCAGTACCGCCTTCGTGTCTGTTTCTATCGTTAGGATGTATTGTGTATCCCGGTATGTTAAGTCTATGTTTATCACTAAGGTGGGTTTCTGTAATTAATGCTACGTCTGTATTGTTTTGAGCGAGGAAGTATTATAATTCGGTGTTACGTCTGCGTAGTCCGTGGGCATTCCATGTCATGATTTTTAGGATAGGTGTCGAGTTCATAGGAAACCAGGAGAGATCAGTATCTGGAAGGAATCTCGATAAACGGCGAGGGTGCTTCGAACCTCCGATTCATTCGAAGCAATCAGCTTTTCCAGGATATCCATATACGTTTCCTGAAGGGCCTTGTCCTGCCATCGATTCCTGATGACCTCGTTTTACCTCTGGCGTTGATGGAGGAGGCGGGGGTCTGAGAGTGTCGCCTCCCTCGTTGGCATGTGCTTGGTTATTTGACGTGACGTATCTAGTGGGGACTTGGTGCGGGCTCTCTTGAACTATGCTCCCTAGCAGGAGCGTGCACCTACACCCCGCGCATACCAGAAGCTGTCAACTCTCTAGCTGGGGCCCTTCGCTGCTCGCTCCCCTCCATACCACTCCGTCCCCCAGAACCTTGAAGGCTGCGCGCCGCTGCTACCTGCTTCTGGTACTCGGGGCAACCCCGATACCTGCCCCGTTGCCCAAGCCGTAGCATACAGCGCACAACCTCCGGTCCTGTGGAACTATACACGACTCCCGTAGGAATCCGCGCATCTCAAGCACACCGCCGTCCTTGAGCCGCACCTCTCCTCAGTGTGCCGGAACTGCTGGCACCCGACGATCGGACGCCTGTACATCTCCACTTTCACTCGAAAGTAGAGATTCAAGCGACCATAAGCGGTCAAGGTCTTACGCCCTCGCCAGGTCCACCTGAACCATTGGAAGAGGCGTTCGGGCCCGGTCGAAATACCTGTGCTGGCAGACTCGCAGCACTGAAAAGTACGCGGTTACCAGTTCGGCCTTAATAGCCTCTTCCGCGCCGTCAAAATATACGCGCTTCACCACAGCACGGAAAGCCTGGTCGTCCTTGGAAGTCCTTGTCAAGGTGAACGTCCCTCAGGAAGGTAGTCAGGCGCTGTTAATCCTCTGCGGATCTAGTGCACACCATGAGGTCCCCTGAAATAGGAGCTCTGGATAAGACATCCCCCCCCCCGTTGGGACGCAGGGCGTCGAAATCTCTGAGGTCTTGAAACAGAGAAACACGGTGGCGGGGCATGTAAATGGGAACTTGGAGTCGGGAGTTCAGAGTTTGGAAGTAGGAAGAAGGGAGGCCGGAAGGGGCAGGGTTCGAGGGAACTGGTCGTGGGGATGAGGAGCCAGGGGCAGGATTAGGTTGAGAGGCAGGAGGGTAGAAATGGGCAGGAAGGGACTAGGGTTAGGAGAGGATGGGCCAGGGATCGGGGACATGGGATGAGGAGGCGGGATTGGCAGGAGTGGTGAGGAAGCGGAAGAGGAGGAGGCGGAAAAAGGTCGGGGAGATCTCTGAGCCACCACAGAGACGGACGACGGATGGAAACAAAAAGGAGCAGAGGAAGGGTGCATCAGAGGAGTGGTGGTACGTGGTGTGACGGGAACTAAGGTTGGGGAGGAAGGAATGGTGACCGGTAAAGCAGAGAAGAAAGGAGCGGTGGACGGTAGAGCGGAGGAGGGAGAAGCAGCAGAAGGGCCTGAGGGATGCGTGGAAGGAGTGGCGCCAAAGTCAAGCCGTGTCTTTACTACCGTCTGTCTGGTGATACGCATCTCCGATGGAGATTGCATCTTGTGTTTTTTTCGGGCCATTAGAATTAGGTAGTGTGTGGGACTTGGTGTGTTTAAAGATTTTACTAGAAAATTATATGTTTAGGATCTTACTCTAAGCTAAGCGTGAAGAAGGAAGAAATAAGGAAATAAAGCCTACATCTTAATATAATGGGCCTAAAGGGGTGCTTAACCTAGATAGATAAGAGTAAGACAGAGATAGAGAGAAAGAGCTGCTAGAGGCCCTTATAAAGCCCTAACGTGAGCTCTCTCTCTCTCTCTCTCTCTCTCTCTCTCTCTCTCTCTCTTTTTTTTTTTTTTTTTTTTTTTTTTGGAAGGGGAGACAGTAAGAGAGTTGGAAAGTAGAAAGAATGACTTATCTCGCCATTGGGTGAAGTGCGAGGGGATATAGGATAGGGAAAGTGAGTGGGGGATAATGGAGTTCCGCAATAGCACCTCCGTAAGTAGGGCTGAATTTGCTATTGCTGCTACCTGAGGGGCTGCAGCAAGGAAATGTAGCTTTACTAGGCTATAAACATGACCCAAAGGTCCTGAGTATATCGCCATCAGATTGCGTAGGGAGTGTTTGAGGCTTTGAATGGAGCTGGCGGTGATGAGTTTAATCATCTTTTAAAAACTCAACAATAACTTGTGTACTTCGAGGCGTCAGCGCCTGTAATGATGTTCGCTGTTTTGTGGATTATGTTGGCTTCTGGTGTTTGCTGTTGGATGCTGCTCTCGGGTGGTAGTATAATGGTGTGAATTACTAGTGCAAAGGTTGTGAAGTATCTGCCTCTGGCTGTTTGCGATGAGCTCGGCGACATTTTTCACTAGCAGCTCCTGGTTATCAAGGTCTGAAGTGTAGCATTTGGTCATCTCGTTGTGGTTGTCGGCGAGGTTTCTGGTGAGCATGTCCTCCAGTTGTGTTAAGCATGTTGGCAGTTTCAGTAGTTCAGCATGGAGGTCCTGGATGGCCTCCACGATCCTGGTGTTGGCATCGTAAGTTTCCTGAAGGAGGGTGTAAATGACGTTGAGTTCCAGGAGGAGCTCAGACGTGACTTGCGGTAGGTCCTGGACTCCGGCCTCAATATCGTGTAGTTTACGTGGAGGCGTGGTGTGAATGTCTGCGATGGTTGCGGTGATGGCAGTCAGCGCTTCCTCCAGCAGATTCAACCGGGAGCTGATGTGCAGGACCTCAGAGTGCACGTCCTGCACGGCATGCTTCACGGTGCTGTCGGATGGCGTTGCTGGTGCTGGTGCCTGTGAAGTAGGAGTGACGGCAGGCGTCTGTTGAATGATGATGGCTTCTGTCTGTGTAAAGGTGGCGGTAGTTGTAGTCCTCGCAGTTGCGACTGAGGGTGTGGTGGCGGAGGCTGGTGTCAAGCGTTGTAGGTGGCGGCTGCGAGGATAATAAGGGCACTGCGCCAGTCCTGTGAAGTATCCAAGGACATCTCAGTTGACGCAGTACCGGCGTCGGGTCCGTATATCATGGGCTGCGCATTCAGCTTTCAAACTTGGCGCCCCACAGTAGTGGAACGTGGGGGTTCGGCGCAGGGGTCTGCTGTGTGGCCGAATGCGCAGCAGCGGTGGCATGGTGAGGGTCGGGGTTCTCGGCTTGCCTCAATGCTTAACCGCCGCCAAAACATGAGCAGGACGTCGCGCAGGGCAGTCTCAAGTTCCTCGGCCACGGCGAACTCAATCCGGACTAGAGGAGACATCCCCCTGGCGGACGTTATCCTTGTGGCCCTCATTACTGAGGGCCAGTACTGGCGAGTTGCGGCGGTGATGAGCCTAGTGGGCAAATCTCTAGTAATACCTCGTATTACTGCATTATGCTTCCGGAGAATCAGCGGCGGTGATGGCTGCGGTGGCGGAGGCTCTGTTGGCATCGGTGCTGCGCGGTTAGTAGGTACGGCGGTGACGGTTGGGTGTTCTGGTGATGTTGGGCTAGCGCGTGTAGAGGCTAGCAATTGCGGTTGCAACTGCCCGCCATCTGCGGCGGTAGTAGGCGGTGTATCGGCTAAGCTGTCTACTGGCTCTGCCGGCGGGCTCTCGGGAACTGAGTCTGCGGTGATTGGAGATGAGGTGGTAGGTGTTACTGGTACTGTGCATGCGGCGGTGGAGGTTGCCGGTATCTGGTGTTGTGATTGCCTGGGCTCAGCTATCGGAGAGACCGTCCAGAACGCGCTGCCGCGTCCCGGAGATGAGACCGGCGGTTCATTGGTGCCGGGTGTAGGTGATGCGGTGACTGTGTTGCTCCTTCTCAGATGAGTCTTCTTGGCCATCTCCCTAAGTGCCCCGAACGTGAGTTTTTTTTTTTTTTTTACCGTGGAGGGGAAAAATGCATTCCTGCATTCGACCCCAGGCCTAAGTGCAATGGCTAGGGGGATATGTGAAGCTCTCCGTGAAGTGCGGTATATCCACTAAAAAACACCTCCACGTGTTGATCGTTATAAAGAGTAATTTCGTGCATACATGCATTAGTCGGGTCCCGCATAGCACCCCGGTTATAAATTTAAAGCTACTGCATTACATGCGAGCGCGTTAATGCTGATTACTGGGATGACCTGAACAATACCAGATCAGTGGATAATCGTGCATCAATTTTATAAGTGTTTTATTCGTGCATTACTATGTTCTACTTCGGCAGGTGTTCCTGCTTGTCATGTATTGATTATAAGTAAAGTGTTGTTTTTCCATGCATTATGTTTAGGCTTAAGGTATATGTTTGTAATGAAAATTTATATATTTGAAGTTGTAATTCTGCGCCGATGCTTCGCGAGATTTCTCCGTTCGTCAGTGGTTGCGCAGCCGCTCGTCGATAGTAGTAATTCCGGGCTTTTTGGACCTTCGACATCTCATTTACAAGGTGTTTGCCAAGGTCGTCTAAGTGATCGAGTCCATAATGTAGCTGCCCAAGGTTCGCAGCCCACGTCGATCACGATGGGAAGCCCTTTCCCCCAGTCCGCCTCAGCTGTAGCTGAGGGCTTTAGGGCTCTGCAACGGGCTGGTACATATAAGAAGAGAAAAGAGTGATAAAAAATAAAGAATTGTGTTAGAGTTTTTAGGGGACAGGGAAGGTTTGTTAGGTATTGTTGTATTTCGTCTGGTGTGGTGTCCTGTGTTGTCGTCATGTCAAAAAGTGACAAAGGTCGTTTGTGTTTGTTTGTTTGTGGGTCATAGTTCCCTAGGGTTTCTATTAAAGGGTTGTGATGTGCATTAAGTTATTGATACGTGCCATAGTTTAGCTTTTTAATGAATTGTTCGATTGCATGTATTTTGAGTTCTTCGTGAAGTATGTCAGCTGGAGCTGTGCATGGTACCTTAGATACTAAGCGTTGAATTTTTATTTTGGAATCCTTGTAAGTTTCTGATGTGGTTTAGGGCGACATACTTGGGATGCGTAAGTAATTATAGGTCGGATTAATGTTTTGTATAGTGTGAGTCCCATGTTAAGGCTTAGCTGTGACCCCATGTTGATAAGCGGGTATAGCCTGCCCAATTGAGCATTGGCTTTTCCACGAGTCTGGGTAATATGCTTCTTCCATGTTAGACCCTGATCCATTTTAAGTCCTAGCCAAGTTACCGTATCTGTCCATTCAATATCTTCACCAAATATGGTAAGCGGAGGCAGGCGGTGTCTGGGAAATATGTGATTGATGCGCTTTGTGAATATGATTGCTTGAGTTTTGGTGCATTTACTTTGATTCGCCATTTTGTAAGCCAGTCCTCTAGGTTATTGAGGGCCCTTTGAAGTCTGGTGTGTATGAGTTCCGTTTTACCTGATTGGGTCATTATTGCGGTGTCATCTGCATAAATGTATAATTTTTGGGATGTCATTTTGATATATATATATATATATAGATATATATATTAAATAGAGTTGGCCCAAGTATTCTACCTTGTGGTACTCCGGGTGTGATTGGGCGTTCGGATGTCAGCTGATTGTTCACTCTGGATTAAAATGTTCTAGCGATTATGTAGTTTGCTATGAGTTTAATGAGTGAGTCGTGTATATTTATTGTTTTAGTTTCCTTAGTAGGTCAGCATGCCATACTCTGTCAAAGGCTCATTCAACATCTAATAATAAAGCCCCAGTTGATTTGTTGAAGTTGAAGCCGTGTGTTATAGTTACGGTTGCCCTGATTAGTTGAAGATTTGTTGAGTGCTTTGCTGGGAATCCAAATTGTTCTGCAACTAAAATGTTTTGTTTGTTAAGTTGAGAGTTGAGACGTTTGAGTATTACTTTGTCGAGAAGTTTTCCGAGTGTGCTTAGTAGACTAATTGCCCTTTCAGGCAGTGCATTAGGGCCACTGTCAGGATGTTATCTGGCCCAGGAGCTTTTCTCTTTGGGAGATGCCTGATTAGCCACTTTATTTCACTCGGGCAGGTTTTTCTCACCAAGTTGTGGGTTACCTGTTCTTTTGAAAGCTTCCGTTTCCTCTACCGTTGCCTCCGTAAATTGAGGGCTGCAAGGAGTAGGATTAGGCGTGCAGATTTCTTGCAGTGTGTCTGCGAGCATATCTGCTTTTTGTTGGTCTGTGGATGCGATTGTTTGATTGTGGTGTAATGGTGGTATTTGTGTTTTATCGCGTGTTAGACAGCGTGCAATTCTCCACACCGAGTCTCGTTCGTATTCGAGGTACTCTAGTGTATTCTGCCATTGCTGAGAGAGACGGTTGGTTGTTCTCTCTCTGACAAGAGTATTCCTGGTTTACAATATGTCGTGTTTTCTGACATCGCCGTCTGGGTCAGTTTCTTTCGGCTGCTAGCATCTGGATGTCAGGTGGTAGTTCTGGTTGGTATTGCTTATGTTTTTTTTTTGTTTTTGTTTTTTTTGGAAGTGCTTCTTTGGTTGCAGTTTTGATGGCACTTTCTAGCTGGGCTACTACCTCATTCATATTTTCTGCTGTGTTTAGCTGCATAGTAGGTAGATGCTCGTTAATAATGTTTGCAAAGCTGTCGCAGTCTGCTTTATTGTAGTTTAGACGCTCAACTGGTGGATTGGGGGCTGCAGTGTCCTCTAGTGTTATAATCACTGGCAAGTGATCGGAAGAGAGTTCGTTCTTAACTTGTAGGTTAATTCTACGAGTTGGATTACGCGTCACTGCAATATCTAAAATATCTGGTCTTTGGTTTCGGCTGAACGGGATATACGTATGTTCCGCAGGAGTGTGAATTATTATATCAGAGTTATTTTCAAGGTTACGTAGGTCCGTGCCTGCGGTGTTAGTCTCGTTGCAGTCCCAAATGAGGTGCTTTGCGTTGAGTTCTCGTGCTATTAGTACCGTATTGTTTACCTGCGAGATTGCGTTAATGTCCGCTATGTTTAGTACGCCTGGGGAGCATATGCCGCCGTTTCGAGAACCTTATAGTTTTCTATGGTGATGTAAATACTAGTAGTTTCTAGAGTTGAAAATTGAGGCTGCGAGGCGAGATCATGAGCAATGCTATGTTTGATTATTGCGCCAGTCCCGCCCCCGCGTCTGTTGCGATGCGTAGTGTAACCTGCAATGTTAAATTTGTCTTTGTCGCTTAAGTTGATTTCTGTAATTAAAGCTATCTGTATATTGTTGCGTGTTAAGAAGTCTCTAAGTTCCGTCTTTCGTCCTTTTAGGCCGTGGGCATTCCATGTCATACAGTTAAGGTTAGGTGTGTGATTCATAGGATTCATCACTTTTTGTTGTTTTTGTTGTTGTTGTTGTTTTTTTTTTGTTTTACCGTGGAGGGGAAAAATGTATTCGACCCCAAGCCTAAGTGCAATCACTTGGGGGATATATGGAGCTCCCCGCAGAGTGCGGTCTATCCACTAAAAAAAACCCTCCACGTGTTAATGGTTATATAGAGTAGATTCGAGCATACATGCATTAGTCGGGTCCCGCATAGCACCCCGGTTAGTAAGTGAAAGCTACTTAGCTGGCATGCATTGCATGCGAGCGCGTTAATGCTACTTACTGAGATTGTCCATGAAACCTGAACAATACCAGTGGAGAATCATGCGTTAATTTTATAAGTGTTTTATTCGTTCATTACTATGTTTTACTTCTGCAGGGTGTGCCTTCTTCTTATATGTTGTCTGTAGGTAAAGTGCTATTCTACATACATTAAATTTAGTCTTATAGTATATGTTTAGAATTCAGACTTATGTATTTGGAGTTATGCTTCTGCGCTGGTGCTTCGGGAGATTTCTCCGTCCGTCAGTGATTTCGCAGCCGCTCATCGCTGGTAGTAGTACCGGGGTTTTTAGGCCTTCGTCATCTCGTTTACCATGCAGTTGCCAATGTTGTCTAAATGATTGGCCACATATTGCAGCTGCCCGAAGTACGCTGCCCACGTCGATCACCCCCCAGGGGCCTACTACTGTAGGTACGGGTTAGGCGCACCCGGGGTTCCGAGCCACCTTGACTCCTTCATTGGGCAACCTCTAAGTGGTGAGGGAGTGACTAGATCAAAATGCCCACCCATGTGTAGGCCGTGCGTGGAGACCCGTGTCGGTGGAAAGGAATCTCCTGGTTGGTTGAGGGTTGCGTACCTGAGCTAGGGCTTCTGCCTTTCAGTAACTGGGGAGGGTGCGAACCTTAATACACCGCTTTGGTTTCTGATTCGCCTAAACGGAAGGCTAGTGACTAACCCACCTCTGGTAAATCGGCCTGAACTAGGTATTATACTGAGCTCCAGGGTGAGTGGGACGGCGAGCCTGCTATATCCCCTGTGTAGCCCTGTCACCCCAGAGGAGTGACCCCTCGTTGGGCTCCGTGGTGCGGAGGAGCACTGGGGGATGAAATACAGGCCATCTTTTATGGCAACCAGAAACAAACCTAAACCAAATGTAGTGATAGGAAAGGAAGTAGTCGAGTCCAATGGTCCTCGCTACTTGGTGATAACTATGACAGAGGAAGGCAATAAATTTACATCTGTTAGCCCATTTGCCATCCAAAAAGACCTTGATAAAATAGCTGGTACAGTCAAATCCTGTACTCGTTCCCGCAATGGTACGTTCCTTGTGGAGGCAGTATCTGCATCGCAGGCATCCAAATTATTGCGAGCCCATCTGTTGGGCAGTAACCCCGTTAAGATCGCAATGCACAAGACGCTGAACTCCTCACGCGCGGTTGTCACCACCCGCGCATTAGACGGTTTGTCTGATGAAGAGATTCAGGAGGGGCTCTAAGCACAAAGCATCACCTTTATGTATAGGCTTCAGTGAAGAGTTAATGATGAATTTGTGCCTACCCGTACCCTATTCCTAACCTTTGACCGGGTAGATCTCCCTCAATGAATAAAGGTAGGGTACAAAGCCATCGAGGTCAGGCCATATATCGCGAACCCGCTGCGATGCTTCAAATGGTAACGCTTTGGGCACACTAGCGAGTATTGTTGTGGTCGGTCTACATGTGCCAACTGTGGAGATGGAACTCACGATGGAGGTTGCACATCGACTCCGTGCTGTGTTAACTGCGGCAGTGAGCATCCATCAAGCGCCCGCGACTGTCCCCGTTTTGGATAGGAGTGAGCGATCCAGGAGATCCGAGTGAAAGAGAAGGTGTCCTTCTCGGAAGCTCCTGCGAATCCGCCAACCCTCAGTTCTTGTGTCTGGTACCTACAGCTCAGTTTTAGCTAAACCAGTACCGAAGCGGGAAATCGTTATGCAGACGTGCGATATTAACGGGACCACAATTGAAGAAAAGATCCTCGTAGCCAGACCATTTACAAGGCCCCCAACTTCCACTTCTTTGTCGGCCTCTCGATCGCCAACGCCACCTCTGGAAGACATACTGAAGCAACACTGTCACCCAAGCCTTCGACTTCGGGAACTCATTCAGCCGTAACCGTCGAGCATTCTGGTCCTGCAAAACCCTTTAAAATCAAATATGTCCGGCAATGTGAAAACTTCTCCCAAATCATCTAAGGGTAGGAATGATCCACGCCACTCGCCGCGTAGATCCTCTTCCGAGGACTCTTCTGGGGAGAGTACAGATCGGCAAAAAGTTCAACTTCGTCAATAAGTACCTCCAATCGGTTCGAGGTGCTCGAACCGAAATTCTCTATTGGAAAGAAGAGCTCCCCCGTGGAGGAGATGGACCAGGTGGATTCTGCCCTCACTGGAAGACGGCTAGTGCGTAAGAGGTAGGATCGTGCTCCGGAAAAAAGTGTTAGTCCGACGGCCAAGAAAAATAAACTAAACCGACTAGCACAACCGAATTTGCAGAAATGCAAAACATGCAAATGCAAAATTGTCTCACAACATTGCCCATGGCTATCCTAGAATGAAACACACGTGGCATTAGGTCACATCGGCCAGAGCTTGAATTGTTGCTACACCAATATCTGCCTTTAAACTATGCTTTCAAGAGACCAAGCTCCGTCACCGAGACCATCCTGCAATAAAGCAGTACTCTTCTGTCCGGTGTGATGTATCACCGGCGGGTGGAGCTCCTGCATATGGGGACACCATGATTCTTATCAGAGATGATATCTTCGCAGACTCTGTACCCATTCAATGTGACATACAGTCCATTGCTGTCAGAATTAAGCTACCCTGTATTTGCTTCACCATTTGTAGTATTTATGTACCTCCCTCTGACGGCCTCTCGCGCACTGATTTAGTAGACCTAGCCTCCCAGCTCCCACTACCTTTTCTGTTGGTGGGAGACGTGAATTCCCACCACCCACTTTGGGGCTCCCCTCGGGCTTGTACGAGAGGTCAACTGCTCGCCGATTTCTTGGACTCTTTTCATCTTTCTCTCCTGAACACCGGAGAGCCTACATTTCTTTCCGACGCCTTTAATAGTTTTTCTCACCTGGAATTAGCAGTAAGTTCTCCACAGTTGGAAGTCTCTCTACAATGGAATATCATCTCTGACTTACATTCAAGCTACCACTTTCCTATTCTTATATATCTCTTAGCACAGGATGTATGTTTTACCCGTTTACCTAGATGGCACTTAGTCCGCGCTAACTGGAGGCTTTATTCTGGTTTCAACATACCGAGCATCACTCGGTGGATTGTTTAGTCCATCACCTTACCCAAACAATTATTTCTGCTGCTGAGGTTTCAACTCCGTGGTCGGCTGCACATCTCCGTCGCTTCCCTGTCCGTTGGTGGACAGGTGAATGCCAGAATGCCATTCGTGCTCGCCGACGTGCTCTTCGGATTTTCCAGCGTCGGCCTACGCTGTATAACCTCACACAATATAGGAAGATGCGTGCCAAATCCAAACAAATTGTTAAGGATAGCAAAAAGCAATAATGGAGCCAATTTGTGGGCTCCTTTAATCGACATACACCTTCCTCTGTCGTATAGGATAAGTTAAGGCATTTATCTGGGAAGCCGACCCATATGCCGACTGCCGCAGACGCTGTGGTTGATGCATTTGACGTGGCTAACTCTCTAGGCACTGCTTTCGCTCAGGTGTCTAGCTCGGAGAACTATTCCACTGGGTTTCTTCCAGTTAAGGCTCAGGTTGAATCTCACGGTTTCGTTTTCCACTCTGGAAACCTTGAAGACTACAACCGCCTTTTCATCTTAGCGGAGCTAGACACTGCCCTCTCAACTTCTAGAAACTCTGCGCCCGGTCCAGATAGTATCCACATCCAAATGTTACAACATCTGTCTCCTGAGGGTAAGGCTTTCCTCCACGAGGTCTATAACCGGGTCTGGGTAGATGCCACTTTTCCAACTCAGTGGCGGGAGGCCACCATCATACCTATTTTGAAGCCTGGAAAGGACCGTCATCTTCCCTCCAGGTTTCGTCCAATTTCCCTCATCAGCTGTGCTTGCAAGGTGATGGAACGCATGATCAACGGACGGTTGGTGTTAAGGTTGGAATCCTACTATCTTCTGACCAACATTCAATGTGGTTTCGAAGACGTCGTTCAGCGGTTTACCACTTTGTGTCATTATCGACGCCTATCATGAACGGCTTTCTTCAGCATTGTCAGACGGTTGGGATATTTTTTGACCTCGAGAAGGCTTATGATAGCCGTTGGCGGGCGGGAATTTTACGTTCCCTCCACAACTGGAATATACGTGGACGCCTACCGTTGTTCATTCAGGACTTTATGAGGGACCGCGTTTTCCGAGTAAGGGTCGGCTCGGTTTTCTCTAACCAATTTGTTCAAGAGAACGGAGTGCCGCAGGGCTCGGTACTAAGCGTGACGCTGTTTGCTATAGCGATCAATTCCATACCGCAATGTGTCCCCCCAGGAATCTCGTCCTGTTTATTCGTGGACGACTTTCCCGTCCTCTGTATTTCTCAGCGTACAGCGTTTTTGGAACACCGTCTTCAGCGGTGTTTGAACAATCTCTATGATTGGAGCTCTAAAAAGGGCTTTCGCTTTTCACCTGAGAAGACCGTCTGCGTTAATTTCTGGCGTCGTAGTTGGCGAATGGCACCTTCTCTTCAACTTGCGTCTGATTTACTTACCTTCGCAGATGAGGTGAGATTCCTGGGAATGGTTTCTGATTGGAAACTATGCTGCTCAACACGTGTAGCACACCTTAAAGCGCGATGTCAGCGTTCTCTTAATATTTTACGAATACTCAGTGGCAAATCTTGGGGAGCAGATCGCACAGTGTTACTACTGGCTCGATCGATCCAAGTTAGACTATGGATGCATTGTATATTCTTCCGCACGACCATCGGGGCTGAAAGTGTTAGACGAACTCCATAATCAGGGCATCCGTGTGGCTGTTGGAGCGTTTCCAACTAGCCCAGTTGTGAGTCTCTACGCCGAATCTGCAGAACCCTCTCTGCGGTGTCGGCTTGTTGTCCTGCTGGCAAATTATAGTTGTGGACTTCAGTGCCTGCCTACGCATCCTCATTTACCCCTTTTAATTCTACAGAACTGTACGAACGTTATCACCACATATCCCTTTGTCCAAAGCCTGCAAGTGTTCGTTTTCGAGCGCTTCTTCGGAACTACCATATCGCACTAACTAGTATGTTTCCCAAGGAATAGAGAATGTTTCCACCTTGGTTGCGTGCTACATCCCACGCCGATCTCGGGATGACATCATTCGGGAACCGTACGATGCCTGCGTGTAGTATCCGTACTTTGTTTTTAGTATTTTTATCCCCTTACAGTGACCGACTTTATATACACACCGACGGTAGTAAGTGCACCGATGGCGTTGGATATGCATTTGTTACCGGAACCGAGCAACATACTTTCGGTTTGCCTAGTTTCACATCCATCTATACTGCAGAGCTGTATGCTATTTACCAAGCTATTCTTTATGTTCGCCGTCGTAATTTGGATTACTGCCTCATTCTTAGCGACTCCATTAGTGCACTCCGGAGCGTTCGTCAGCTGTACAGCTACCATCCTTTAGTGCAGCACATTCAGGATGTCCTCCACCTTTTACATACTCTGGCGTTACTGTAGATTGCGCATGGCTTCCCGGACATGTTTGGTTGTCGGGTAATGAACTGGCGGATGTGGCGGTAAAGTCGGTGACTACGGCGCCCAGTGTTATAGTTAATTTTTTCACCGCCGAAGATCTTAGGCTTGTTGTGCGGAGAGAAGTGCCATCGTGCTGGCATACAGAGTGGTCGACTCTCCGCGACAACTAGCTCAGATCAGTAAAGCATCTTCAGGTACACTGGGCAACTTCTTCTCGTACATCTCGTCTTGATGAAGTGGTATTGGCCCGTCTGCGCATCGGTCACTGTAATTTTACACACAGTTATTTACTTAACGGGGGACCTTACCTATCTGTCCACTGTGAGGCACATTTATCTGTTCAGCATGTGCTACTGGAGTGTGTTGCTCTATCCACTCTTCGAGCAACACACCAGCCTCCAGTCTCCCTTTCTGAGGCTCTCGGGGATGACAACCACGCGATAGATAGGGGTTTTAGCCTTTTGCCGTTTTTGAAATCGTTTTAAACTTTGAAGAATTTACCGTTAGTGACTTTATGTCACACTTAACACTGGTGGTTTGCTTTAACGGGGCTTTGCTTTTTAATTTTCATGTTTGACCCAGTTTTTAGATCCATTTCAGCTCATTGATCTTCTTTGTTTTAGTAATTTTAGCTCTTTTGCGCCTTAAGCACTGTGGGGGTTTTTTTTTATAGTGCTTCTTCTTCTAGTCTTCATGTGCAACCCAGTTTTATGTCCTTCTATGGCCATTGCCATATTTTTATATATTCTCAGGTTTTAATTGTGCCGTTGGCGATATTTTATTTCCAACTTCATTTTTCGCTTTGTTACTTACGCACATATGCTTTTTTAGGGCGCTATTAACCTCGTAGTTGAGTGCCCTTAAGCCCCATTAGTCATCACGTCGATCACGGTGGGAGGCCCCTTCCCCCTGGCCGCCTCAGCTGTAGCTGAGGGCTTTAGGGCTCTGCGACGGGCTTATACTGAAACATATAACAAGAGAGAATAAATATAATTGTGTGTTTAGGGGAGAGAAGAGGTTTTAGGAAAGGAGGTTTGTAAGATACTGTACTGCGTCTGGAGTGGTGTCTGTCGAAAAGTGATAAAGATCTTTTGTGTTTGTTTGTTTGTGTTCGTAGTTCCCTAGCGTTTCTATTAAAGGGTAGTGATGTGCATTTAATTTTTGATACGTGTCGTAGGTTAG
Organism: Hymenopus coronatus; assembly: GCA_030762935.1. Classification (NCBI taxonomy): domain Eukaryota; kingdom Metazoa; phylum Arthropoda; class Insecta; order Mantodea; family Hymenopodidae; genus Hymenopus; species Hymenopus coronatus. Next base: position 7,979,472 of record CM060899.1, read on the forward strand.
CGTTTTAAAGAATTGTCCGATTGTATGCATTTTGAGTTCTTCGTGTAGAATGTCAGCTGGAGCTGTGTATGGTACCTTAGATACAAAGCGTAGAACTTTATTTTGGAATCTTTGTAAGTTTTTGATGTGGTTTACGGCGGCCCATACTTGGGATGCGTAAGTAATTATTGGTCGGATTAAGGTTTTGTACAGTGTGAGTCCCATGTTAAGGCTTAGCTGGGAGCCCATATTGATGAGCGGGTACAGCCTGTCCAATTGAGCATAGGCTTTTCCACGAGTCTGGGTAATATGCTTTTTCCATGTTAGACCCTAATATTTTTTAAGTCCTAGCCAAGTTACCGTATCTGTCCATCCAATGTGTTCACAAAATAATGAAGGTGGTGGCAGGCGGTATCTGGAAAATCTGTGATTGATGTGTTTTGTGAATATGATTGCTTGAGGTTTTCGTGCATTTACTTTCATTCGCCATTTTGTAAGCCAGTCCTCTATGTTATTGAGGGCCCTCTGAAGTCTGGCGTGCATGAATTCCGTTTTACCTGATTGGGTAATTATTGCGGTGTCATCTGCATATATGTATAATTTTGTAATTTTTTTGTTTTGGGATGTCATTATATATATATTAAATAGAGTTGGCCCAAGTATTCTACCTTGTGGTACTTCGGCTGTGATTGGGCGTTTTCGATCGATGAAGTAGTTTGCTATGAGTTTAATGAGTGAGTCGTGTATATCTATTGTTTTAGTTTCCTTAGTAGGTCAGCATGCCATACTCTGTCAAAGGCTCATTCAACATCTAATAATAAAGCCCCAGTTGATTTGTTGAAGTTGAAGCCGTGTGTTATAGTTACGGTTGCCCTGATTAGTTGAAGATTTGTTGAGTGCTTTGCTCGGAATCCAAATTGTTCTGCAACTAAAATGTTTTGTTTGTTAAGTTGGGAGTTAAGACGTTAGAGTATTACTTTGTCGAGAAGTTTTCCGAGTGTGCTTAGTAGACTAATTGGTCTGTAGTTGTGCGGCTTGGACTAGTTTTTCCCTTTTTGGGGAAGTGAACCACGGTGGCCAGTTTCCACCTTTTAGGGCAATGTCCACTAATGAGCACGTAATTGAATATGTTAGTCAGTAGCTTAATTGCCCTTTCAGGCAGTGCATTAGGGCCACTGTGGGGATGTTATCTGGCCCAGAAGCTTTTCTCTTTGGGAGATGCCTGATTAGCCAGTTTATTTCACTCGGGCAGGTTTTTCTCACCAAGTTGTGGGTTACCTGATCTTTGAAAGCTTCCGTTTCCTCTACCGTTGCCTCCGTAAATTGAGGGCAGCAAGGAGTAGGATTAGGCGTGCAGATTTCTTGCAGTGTGTCTGCGAACATATCTGCTTTTTGTTGGTCTGTGGATGCGATTGTTTCATTGTGGTGTAATGGTGATATTTGTGTTTTATCGCGTGTTAGACAGCGTGCAATTCTCCACACCGAGTCTCGTTCGCAGTTGAGGTTCTCGAGTGTATTCTGGCATTATTGAGAGAGACGGTTGGTTGTTTTCTCTCTGGCAAGAATATTTAAATGTCTAACGTATTTCTGGTCCACAATATGTCGTGTTTTCTGCCATCACCGTCTGGCTCGATTTCCTTCCGCTGCTAGCATCTGGATGTCAAGTGGTAGGTGTCATTGGTATTGCTTAGGTTTGTTTATTGGAACTGCCACTTTGATTGCCGTTTTGATGGCATTTTCTAGCTGGGCTACCGCCTCATTCACCTTTTCTGCTGTGTTTAGCTGTATAGTAGGTAGATGCTCGGTAATAGTGTTTGCAAACCTGTCCCAGTCTGCTTTATTGTACACAGCAACGAGTTGACGTTCTTCCAGATCAGGGCTAGGCCCTCCACTGAAGGTGAAGGGGTTTTTGTTTAGGGATGGGAGCAGCAGGAGGATGACGAGTTGGAGGATATTTGATTATATAAGGGAAATGCGGAGGATGTTTTTTGTTGGGATTATACAGGAGATTTGGCTTTATTTTTATTAGCTGTGCTTTATTGTATTTTTTTTTTTTTTTTTTTTTTTTTGGAAAGGAGAGAGAGAGAGTTGGAAGGTAGAAAGAATGGCTTATCTCGCCATTAGCTGGAGTACTGGAATGGGAAGGAAGTGTAGGTTTCAAAGGAGATAAATCGGGATGGTGAGGTTCCGCTGAGCAGCCTCGTTTGTGCGGCGGCTGCTGCTGGCCGAATTGGCGGCTCAGCAGAAGGTAGCGATAGTTCCGGCTGACAGTCATGACCGAGGCCCTGATTGCCACCCGGGGAGTAAAGGAAGGTTTGAAGGGAGTTCAGGGTATCTTTATTTTCTGTTTATTTGTTTTTCCTTAATAAAGGCTTTGTAGTTGTTGGGCTGTTATTTGTGGCTTGTCCTAGGGGAGGGAAGTTTTCGTTCAGTCGGTCCAGGTCGTTGGTTGGTTGTGAAGTTCTGTGGTGATGTGGTGTGAATAAGTCTGCAAGTGACGGGAAAATGAAAGGGGGGGGATGTCAGTGGAGTCTGTGAGATTGTGTCTGTAGTCCGTCTGACTGTGCGTGTATTTTTGGTGGCGTCAATAGTACTGGTCAGAAGTCTGTCATTTACGGTTGTGGTCAGTCTGGAGAAGCCGTCGTCCAGTGATGTTTGTGTGGCCGCTGCACTAAGTTGTGTGGTGAAGCTGGCGGCGAAGGACCGTAGTGTGGTTGCAGTGGTAATGGTTGTCTGCTGGAGGTCCTGGACGCGGCCTCAATGTTTTGTAGTCTCCGGGGCAGAGTGGGGTGCGTCTCAGCAGAGGGCGGTGACGGCAGACAGCGCTTCCTCTAGTAATGCCAATCGGGCGCTGATGTGCAGGACCTCCGAATGAAGGCATCCTTCATGGTGTCAGTTGGCGCTGCTGGTGCTGGTTGCGGTGGAGTGATGATGATGGCTGGTGAAGCCCTTGTACCGTCTGCTGGTGGTGCTGCGGCGGTGTCTGGTCTTAGATGTGGTGGTCAGCGTCTACTTGGATGGTGCGGGCACTGCGCTTGCCCCGTGTAATGGCCGAAACCATCACGCGTCGCACAGTACCTGCGGCGGCGTCGAAGGTCGTGGGCTGTGCATTCAGCAGTGAGGCTGCGGTAGCTACAGTAGTGGCAGCGCGGAGCAGCACTGCAAGCTTCAGCAGCGTGACCGAATGCACAGCAGCGGCGACAGGGGACCTGGCAGCTGCCTCTGCTAGCCTCAACTGTATGACGGCGCCCATAAATGAGCAGACCGTAGTCAAGGCTGCCGTGTAGTCGACTGGGTCGGCGAGTTCTAGGCTGACCAACGGTGTTGGGCCCCTCGAACTTGTGATGTGGGAAACCCTTATCACTGAGGGCCACTGGTGACGAGCTGCTGCGGTGATGAAGCGGTGGGGGAGGTCCCGCGGAACACCTCGGATCACCGCGCTGTGCCTCGCAGGAAGCACAGGTTGGTTGGACTGCGGCGACTCGGTCGGAGCGGCGGTGGCTTGTAGTAGTCGGGCCGGCGGCTGTGGATCCAATTTCGGCGTGGCGGTGGTGACTTCCGGTTTGGAAGTGGTCAATATGACAATACTGCTTGTTGCCGGAGTTTGTTTGGGCTGCGGTGTCTGAGATGATGCATCTGGAACAGGATCTGTGGTTGTTGCCGAAGGCAGCGTCGGCGTCGGAGTCCTATCCGGTTCAGTGGATGCGGCGGTGGGTGGTGGAAGATGACAATGAGGCCTGCAACTGCGGCTGCAGTTCCCGGGTACTTGAGGCAGCGGCGACCGGCGTTTGCGCTAGCGGTTGCCCGGCAAAGGCGGGAGCTAAAGCCGGAGAAACCGTTCAAAACGTGCTGCCGTTCTTCGGAGATGTCGGCGGCGACTCATCAGGTTCCGGTGAGGATGCCGGTGAAGTTGCGGCGGTAGTCTTCTTCTTGCGGCGATCTTTCTTCTTCGTCATTTTTTTTTTTTTCGAGTGGAGTGGAAAAACCCAATCTACAGGCGACAGAGAGGATAACTCTGCCAAGTGTGCGGGTCGCCATAAACTGGCAATACCCACTAAAAAGCACTCCACCGGAGAGAATTCGGGTGTAGGAATGCAGCAGTGCCGCTTGTTGCAGCTGCGGATTCAAGGAGCAGGTGTTATGGCTGGCCAGAGGCCATAGCCAGGAGAGAGTGAGAGCCAGGACGCAAACATGACCGGAGCCCTGAATGCGCCCTTGGAAGATTTTTGGTGAGGAATAGATACATATTACATGTGTATATATCTGCAGCCCTGTAACAAAAAGGACATAGTATAACATTTGCTGCCCTTTCGGGTAACGTCGTTGGTGTATTTCGTTGTGTCTGCAGCCCTATAACATAAAGACGTAGTCATTTAAGATATTTCATTTGGTATATATTCTTAGCTAGTTATATTTTTACAACTACTGCTGCCCTGTCTGGCGTAGTCATTAGTTATTAGTTGTGTTCAGCCCTGTAAGAGAAAAGACGTGGTCATTTAGTAGAGACTTCATTGGTTTCTCGCGGCCTACCTGAGTGATCACCCATCCAAGCGATGGCCACGCCCAATGCTGCTTTACCTGTAATAAAACCTTATTCTAATCATTTATTAGTTACATTCTATTAGCTGTATACCAGAGAAGATCCGTTAGTGGTCTGTCAATTCGCTGTAGTGTGGGGGTCCCTCAAACCCCCGGGTCCGCCTTGACTCAGAAAGCAAGGACTTCAAGGGCCACCAAACTAATGTCGTAAACACATTCATGGGTAATTTTATGATGGCATTCTTACTAGCGATTCTAAATATTCTTGTACATTTAAATCGGGTTACCCCAGGCCGAGGGTTCTCTCAAATAGAGAGAGAGAGAGAGAGAGAGAGAGAGAGAGAGAGAGAGAGAGAGAGAGAGAGAGCGGTCTCTTGTGTTTGTTACTTTCTGCTTCATATGCGCCTAGTTCTTGTATTAGTTCATTATTGTTCCTTCCTTACGCTTGTACAGGTTGTAACTTTGGCTTTTTATGAATTGCTCAATTGAATGCAGTTTTAGCTCCTCATGAAGGAGATAAGTCGGCGCCACTGGGAGTTATTTGGCAATTATTCCAATTATTCTATTCAGGAGTGTTTGTAGTTTATGTATGTGCGTTTTTGCAGCGTAGCCCCATACAGGGGATGCGTACGTAATGATCGTTCTTATTAGCGTTTTATATAGCGTAATTCCCATGTTTAATTTTAATTGGTTATTGAGATTGATGATGGGATAAGTCTATTTAGTTGACCATTAGCCTTGGCTCTGACCTTAGCTATATGCCTACTCCACGTTAGGCCTTGGCCCATGACAAGACCTAAGTAGGTCACTTGACAAGACCTAAGTAGGTCATTATTATTATTATTATTATTATTATTATTATTATTATTATTATTATTATTATTATTATTATTATTATTATTATTATTATTATTATTCTTTGTAAATGGAAGACAGTAAGAGAATTGGAAGGTTGAAAGAATTGCTTATCTCACCATTAGGTGAAGTGAGGAATGGGTAGGGAAGTTTTGGTTTCAAGGAGATAAATCGGGGAAGGGAGGTTTCGCTGAGCACCCTCGTAAGTGCGGCTCAGCAGAAGTGGCGGTTATTCCGGGTGATAGTCATGACCGAGGCCTTGACTGCCACCTGGGGAGTATGGAAGGATTGAAGAGAGTTCAGGGTGGCTTTTATTTACAGATTCTTCTTTGTTGGTTAGTTTTTCCCAGCCTTAATAAAGGCTGAAAACTGTTGGCATTTAGGTTGAGGTTCCTGGTTTAGGATGGGGAGGGCCCGCGTTAAATAATCGGTGACACGGCATGCCTGGATGATGAGGAGGCAGGTAGAAGCACCCGGTGTGACCCCTGTTTTGTGGATTTCGAAACATATTACTATACGAACTTTTTTTGTTATTAGTGCAAATTATTGTATTTCCAACTTGAAATGCACACATTTATGGCCACATATTATTAGACAAAACCAAAATTCGGATTTCTACCAATTTTTCACCATAGTGAAAAGGCTAAAGTATCCATTTGAATCGTCACGTGATACGGTTTAAAGCGCCGCATAGTAATAAAAATAACGGGACATTCAACTACAAGCATTACTTTATTTAATTAGGCAAAACAACATTCTTGTTGTTGCACTTTTTTATCAGATTTCACAGATGCGATAACGCGATCACGATCTATTCTACTTTAAGGGTAGTTAAAGTAAGCTTTTAAGGTTTTGTAAGGTAATATTAAAGACTGGAATCTTTAGTTCAAGTGCATCAGCTGTTAAGTATTTTTCAAGCAAAGGATCGAAGGATGGACTTCATCTGCAAATAAAAAGGTCAGCATTTCATTTCTACTGACAGCTTTTAGTATCCACTAATTTTAGTCTTTCATCATCCGTGATCAAGGGGTAACATGCTACCCTCAGGTTCTCAAGGTCGCGGGTTTAACCCGGCTGATTTTTTTTTCACGCGTAAAAATCCCTTCCTTCATAAGGTAAGTAAAACCCGCTGATACTGTGTCATAGATTTACGGCACGTAAAAAAACCTCAAGCCTGATAAAGAGGCCTCTGAGCACGTTTAAGGGATATTTCGTGTCCAAAATAGAATGGGACGCTTAAAAATCGTAGGAGTTACAGAACATCCATAAATAATTTTCAATTAATTTTAGCCAATCTTAAAATTTTGCTCCACCAGATAATTTGGTTGCGAGCAGCCACTGCTTCCATCTACTTCGTGAAAATCGAGATAAACAAAAATATTAAGTTCATTATTTTAATTACAGAAGCACTGGTGATATTAGAAAACAAATTATCTCGTCAATTTTCTTTTATACAATTTTTAATCAAGCATAAACTTTTTCAAGCTTCACAAGGTACAACTCGGCCGATTTTTTTTCATGCGTAAAAATCCCTTCCTTCATAAGGAAATAAAAAATTGCTGATATCGTGTCGTAGATTTCAAGCCTGATAAAGAGGTTTCTGAGCAATATTAAGGGATATTTTGTGCCTAAAATAGAATGCGCCGGTTAGAATCATAGCAGTTAAAGGGCATCCATAAATAACGTTCAATTTAGTTTTCAATTTAATCACTGCTTCCGTCTACTTCATAATAATCGAGATGAACAGAAATATAAAGTTTATTATGTAATTACACGAACACTGGTGATATTACAAAAAAGTCATCTCCTTAATTTTCTTTTGTACCAGTTTTAATAAAGCATAAACATTTTCAGGCTTCTGTTTCGAAAACTGCATCGTCTGTAACAATTTAAAGTTTTGGAAACTGTTTCTTTGTAAGTATTAGAATGCCATAGTCTCCTACAGAAAATTTTAAACCAGGAATATCTCTCAACTCTCACGGACTTATTACACAAAATCTCAGGAATACATAAAGCAAAGAGAAACTGCAAGTCATTAGGTTCAAGTCAAGGTGCATTCTGACGCCAAACAGTCTGTATTACACGACCGGACATGTGCTGATGGTGGGGTGTGGGGAGGCCCGCCGGGTACACTATCTCGGCTGTGGTTCAGGATGGTGAGGCCCAGGTTAAATAATCGGTGGTGCGGCATGCCTGGATGATGCCGGTGCAGGTAAAAGCAACCGGTGTGATACGTGTGTTTTGAAAAATGTTAAACACATTACTGTACTCAATTTTTTTTTAGTTATTTGTGCTAATTATTGTATTTTCAACTTGAAATAGACATAGCTGATTCTTTTCTCAGGCGTAAAAATCTCTTCCTTCATAAGGGAAGTAAAAATCGCTGATACCGTGTTGTAGATTTACGGCATGTAAAAAAAAAAAAAAAAAAAAAAAAAAAAAAAAAAAAAAAAAAAAAAAACCCACCAAGCCTGATAAAGAGGCCTCTGAGCAATATTAAGAGTTATTTCACGCCCAAAATGGAATGGGACGCTTAGAATCGTAGCAGTTAAAGATCTTAAAAATCTAAAATTATACCGCACCGAATAATTTGGCTGCGAGCAGCCACTGCTTCCATCTACTTCATGATAGCCGAGATAAACACAACAGAAATGGTCTTATTACTTGCTTCCTTGTAATTTGATGGGAAATAATGGAATACAGTGGACGAAAGTGACAGTCAAATCTTTTAAAAGCTGATTACTCTGTGGAAGGAAGGTGTTTCTTGGTATTACCAGAAGATGAAAAATTCTCGCATGGGAAAAATGTAAGTACCTTTTTCAAAACTGAAACGAAAAATAAGGCGATTCTCAAAAATGGTTAACTCTACGTACAAACAAATGTACTTATACAACACAAGTTTGGGTGCATTAACGATATGTACTTTTTGGGGTAGCAAGTTTTTGTTTGTCTCTTACGGTTTATCAGTTTTTAGAATTCAGAAAAATTGATCCAGAATAAAGGTCTTCAGGTGATATTCCCAGAAAATTCAAGATTTACCATGTAAATATCTTTATTACTAAAAACATTAACAAAAATCGCCAGTCATTTTTGAAAAAATAAGTATTTCCACGTAAAGGGTACTTTTGTGGGGGGGGGGTATTTGGCTCCATCTTCGCGTCAAATCCTTGGAAGATGCTAAACATAAAGTTTGGTATGTTACCGACGTTTCGTTTTTGAATTATCGTTTTCACAGACACACGAACAATCACAAACGGACCTTTTTCCTAAAAATGCTTCTTTAGGATACAGGAGACCCAAAAACGTAATTTGCGATGAAAAATCGGTATCAATCGGTATTGTCTTCTCAGCAAGTAAAAATGAAACATGATTATTGCATATCTGTTGCCGATACGCCAATTTGTTATATCTAGGAAGCAGTGGTTAGCTGTTAAGCTTTGTTTATTCACGACGGAGGTACAGGTGTGTTGATTGATAAAATATTATTGTCTTATCTCGGCTTAAAACTTGATATTAAACATTATTCATTTGATATTTAAAATTGACAGTGTGAGCAATAACACAGATCGCTTCTTGTGCTTTCACAGGTATTGACATTACAACAGTACCTGCTTTTAATTTAACCTTCTTGTAAATATGGCTACTTCTTGTTTCAGTGTTCGGAGATACGTAAAGCCGCTCAAAAGTTTATTTGACTTACAAATACATGTACTATTTAATTTCTACTTTGTTAATTTAATCAGATACAATAACGGAAGTCTTAAAAAATTGCTACACAGAACTGATGTCCGCTTTAACCTTAATGTTATAAAGTCTGTGGCGTGCGGTAGCTATGCAGTCAGCCTTAGAAATGAGTATTGTAGCGTTTAAATTGTAAATCACGAAATAAACTCCCTTGAGGAGAGTAAAAACAGGTAATATAAATTAAAGGAATAAATACAAATTGCAGAATACGTGCCACTCAAAAAATCAAATGGAACGCACAACGATCGATAGTTTTGTATTCCTGAGTGTAACTTTAAGATTTGTATTTAGTTTTACAGTATAGATAAATTGCTGGAACGGTTGTTACGTAACGTATGTGACGGATATTTAGCAAAATTAAGTATAAATGGGGATTCTGTGAATAAGAAAGTCTTGTAATGTATTGTGCTGACATTATAAAAGAAATACTATATTTATAACAAGAAGTTGGTTATGTTGCTGGTGGAAGACTCAAATTACTGATGTGCAAAACATCATATGTCGTATTTACACTTAGGAATAATCCAGTGTTTAGTGTCGAGCATAAATCATTGTGACCTTTGGTTTTCAAGTATATTTGATGTTAAATAAAGTTTACTTTTTCGTAAAAATTGAGGTTTCTAATGTAGACGTTGTGCTAGTAGTTGGCAGAGAAGTTTGTTTGGGTAAGTTTTTGATGCTGTTCCAATTAGCTGAGTCTAGGCCTAAGTGGCCCTCTATGAAATCATTAACCATGCATTACTTGCACAATAATTTGTGTAGTTACTCGTGTGGATGACAGGTATCATCCACTACATAAATGGTATATTTGAATACTTTGAACGGTATGCATGAATGATTTTAGGAGCATTTTATTTCAATCTAAGAATATTACATTTAATATGCTCATATAAAACAATATATAATGAATTAGAAATAGTTTATGCATGAATTTAAACATTTTATATTTCAAAATAACTTTATATTGTATAGTTTTCCATGTAAACATAGAGGTATGTTTAGCATTGAAAATATTTGTCAAAAGAATACAAATGCTTATTTCAAAACAAGTTACTCATAAGCATATAGAAGTAATGATATAAATGTTAAGGTGCAACAAATTGAAATAGAGAACACATTATTTGACTGCAGAATTCATGCAGATGTCTTTCAAATGATATACACATGTCCAGTTGCATGAAATACACCATGTTTATTTCATGCTCTTCTGCATATGTAACACCTTCCACGTAATCCAGTAGGTATTTCTTGAGTGCCTAACAGTAATTTAGCCCTTCTTCGGATTTCATATAGGAGGCTTTCCATACGGGAACGTCACTTTATTTGAGGTTTGATTTTTTCTATATAGTCTCCCGCTTTGCATCCTGATTTGAAGCCATGCAGGAGTATTTGTATATGCACAAAGCATTTATGGCTGTAATGTTCAAAATATTATAAAACAGTACCATGAGCCACCTTGTATTACATTACACATTGCTTTTTGATATAGCTGATCCGAAAGATCCACCCCCACTTTTGTCATGTTATAGAAACTAATCATTTCAGGTTTGTTTTATTCCTCCATTGACAAAATGCATGCTTGAAGGCACCAACATTGTCCTATTTTTCTTTGGACACTATTGCACCAATATACAACCTCTTTGAAATCCAAAGATAGATGATTTTGGCTCCCTTTCCTTTTTTTGGTAGAAATTCTCTTGGCACTTCTCTCTTGTTTTTTGTGCTGTTTTTGTACTTCATTGTTGGGGCCAGGTAGATGTGTAATAATATTACATGATCTTTGTCTAACATTGTTAGGCTATTTACATTTCTTCCATTTAGAAATTCCATCTTTTCCTATAAAAAATGTGTCCTCTTGGATTATTTCTTCCTGTGTTTGGAATTCATCATTTTGTGACACTTCTTCCTCTGTTCCTGAATCATGAGCACTTTCCTCATTATCTGAGCCAGAGTTATCAATGTCAGCATCTTTATCACTGAGCTCATGAAACAATTTGAGCCATACATCAGTATGTTTGCTAAACTCTGTCCTAGGTTTTTTACCAGTGATATTTATGTCACAAACTATAAAGTAAAGAGAATAAATGCTTTTAGTAGATAATAAGCTAAATAACTAATTAATTTTGGAATGCCTAAAATTATCCACATTAAATTAGGATTGAACCTAGGAAAGCAATAAAGCAACTTTCACTTACTTGGTTACAGATTGTAGCAGTACAGATGACAGGTGTGCTCCAAACTATAGTAATGTGTCCTCAGCAATGTAACTTGCATAACTGAAAGCCAATAATGGCTGAAACTGATGCACGAAAAGTTAATGGAAAGGTACTGAAAATGGCACGAACACAATTCAGTCCAGGCAGACAAAATAGGGCGCGAAAAATGCATGGATGAATAGTGTCATCCAAATGAGTAACGAAGGGTTAAGCCTTGTGCTTGTTTATTTTAATCAGAGGTTAAGTTAAGGTTAGTGTGTTTCAATAAACCAATGATTCTGATTTAGATATTGTGCTAGTTGTTGGTGGACATACAGTATGAATATATGCAATGTCTTTCTGAATATAATGGCTGTCTTTCAACTTTAAAATCGAACAGATTTTATACAACTACCTTGATATTGCAAAATGCTTGACTTTTACAATTGGTGTGGCATAAAAAGTAGTCAAACTGCTTTGAATCACTGCAGTGTGAGGGAAACGCCCAGTTTATGCTTCATATAAAATCTCGTGATAACCAATAAATGAGAAGTAAAAACACTGCATCTATTATTAGATCCTCCAGGGGCTTACTATGGTAGATATGGGTATGGTCCATCCAAAGTCTTGAGCCAATCCTGTCTTCTCCATTGTAGGTTTCTCTTGAGTAGAGACAGAGTAGAGAAATGTCCACCAACACATAAGCCGTGCTAGGAGACATAAATTGGTGGAAAGGATAACCAGATTGTTAGAGGGAACCAATAGAAATATCCATCATCATTTAGGCCCTTTTGCTTTTTCTTTTTTTGTCATGTTTAACACCAGCTTTTACAAGTTATAGTATTGCCGGCAATAACACTGGTGATAGATGGAATGAAGATGGAGCACCGGTGGAATGCGATGGTGGGGGAAACCGGAGAACCCGGAGAAAACCTGCTCCTGAGCCGCTTTGTCCCACCACAAATCTCACATGGGGTCGCTTGGGATCGAACCTGAGCCATTTAAGTATTTAGGCCCTGTGGGGAGATACAAGTTGGAGGAAAGGACAACCAGGTTGGTCTAGGGAACCAATAGAAATATCTACTAACATGTAGGCCATGTGTGTAGACAAGTTGGTGGAAAGGATAGCCGGTTGGTCTAGGGAAGCAACAGAAAATCCATCAACTGCAGGCCGTGTAGCCAGGTGGAAAGCTACACTGGGAGTAAATAGTGTTTCCTTATCATAGTTGTTATCACATAGATAACTGTATTAGGAATTGGCATCAAGGTCACAGTGCGCTTGATAACATGTTGGACTGCAAAGTTGGAATTTCTCAGATCCAATTAGAATTATAGTGTAAAATAGATATGTAGGATAGTGTGTAAGCTGACAAGAAATGTAAGTGGAAAAGAGGAGGAAGATTGAGAATGTTGGAATGACTTTTCTTTTGTGACAGTTCCCCACATTCCTACTTTTAGTGTACAGAATAGTTCTAAGTAATGTTGCCGAATAAGGGTCTGTTAGCCGCGTAGCTTCAGGCAGTGAACCTTTGCATTTGAAATGCAGCAATGATCTGCGCAATGGAATATATTGGTATTGTGAAAAGGAGCGAAGGCAGCATACCCGTAGTAAGTCTAGAAAGTATGAAATGCGCAATTAACAGTGTGGAAAACACTGTTTTTATGCCATTGATAACAGTAATAAAAGTGATTAGCAGGTAACCGCTGAAATATGTAATGAAAATACCACATTTTCCTCTAAAACAGGACCCACATCCTTCTTTCCTCATAAAGTACCATTTATGCTACTTCTGAATCTGTTTCTTTCCTTTACTCATAGTGTTTCTATCCCTTTCTTTATTTTCCGGTGTGTCAAAACTGCCTTTTTAAGGCTAACAGTGACATAACTAAAGAGCAAATAGATCTGGTTGGGCAGGCAGGTATTCTTAAAACTAATAATAATAATAATAATAATAAGTTTTATTTACTAGTAATGCAGCTATGTCTTCCTTAAAAAGAAACAAAGTAACTGGCATGTTTTTATGTGATAGTAGCTTTGTGTATTACATTTCCCCATTTAACCCTAAACATTACTTCATACTATGTATTAAGAGCACCGTAATTGCAGTGTGACAGTGATGGGGTTATCTTCATCTTCTGATGAAGTCTCATTTATTGAGCTCATGTAGCACATAACCTCAACCAACATCTGCAATAGGTAGATTAATCTTAAAGTATACTATCTTAGTCCCATCATTTCTCCAACATTTTCAGAATTGAAGAAGGGTTATTGGTTAATGCACATAGATTATAATTTCCTAATCTTAAAGAATCACAACAATAAAATATATTTTATACATTAAACAAGTATGTATTTATTTCTTTGTTTAAACGGTGTGACCAAGAGATTAATAGTTAATACATAAAAATATATTTTATTTTCTATGTTATCTTGCGTCATCCATAAACAGTTGCATTCCCTTAGCATTGAAGGGAAGAAAAATATAGCAAATTACTGCCTTTTATCAACAAATAACCATGCTACTACTGCCATCTAGCAGATATTAATGAGTTGCATTCCCTTGGCACTGCCTGCTCAATTTTACAGAGCATTTCAATTTCTAAAGTTGGTACGGATTTGTGACGCCACACAGTAAACAGACCCTTATTCAGCAACATTACCATAAGTTGCAGTAGAGAATGCTAGTGGACCAACTTCTACATAATTACTCTCTTTTTAAATCCTTATACAAAGGTTCTTGTTAACTATAAATTTGGTTTTAATCTTTGCTTTCATTTACTTACGTTATTTCTTCATAACAATTGTAAAAGAATAAAAGGAGTGAGTTTGCTATGAACAACCCTCACTTTATAGCATAGATGTGTTAGCATCAGTCATTACATTGTAGAGTACAAATCAAATTGTTGCAAATTACAAATGCTTTACTTAAACACTAGAAGTGCTAGAAATAAATTGGACCACATATAGCTCATGTTGAATCACCTTAGGTAAAATTAATATCATAATTACTGATACAGGGTTAAGAGCACTATTTTTATATAAATGCTTGTAAATACAAATACAAGTAAAAGTAAATAAAGTCTGGGAGAATTAACTACACATTTAACATTAGCTGTGCCTCATAATCTTTCTGTAACAATGTTGCCATGTTCATTTCTTGCTGTCATCCATTACCATCCATTCTTGCTGCACTCTTTAACTACCAAAATAACCTGAAATCTAACATTTGTACAACTAAACAATGTGGTAAACTTATTTAAAGTAATTCACATAATCCCTCCAGATACACTACAATACTGTTACAAGCAGAAGCTCGGTACGAACTCAGAAGTGTTGTAAACATATTATAGCAAGGTTGACATCACACCTCTCCTTGCAAGCATAAGAAAGGACGAGTCGTGTGGCTGTCAGGTGCATAGTCAGCCGTTACTGAGTTTATGCATCATGCTGTCCTCAAACAGGTATGACATCCAAAATCATGCAACTGAGATAAATATCAAACTTTCAAAAATCAGGTTTTCACTTCTTGTTACTTTTCTGTATCAATACAAGTATTAGCCAACATCTTAACATAATAGCAACTCTTTTATCATGCTTTTTTCTCAACAAAATGACCACTCTCAAATAGTTTGTAGGACTTAGTACTTTAGGTTTATCATCTTTTTTTGAAGTATCTGAAAAAAGCTAGTGTAACATCATTGCCTTTATTTTGGCTATCTTCAGAATCATCACTGACACTCTCCTCCACAGCTGGTTCTGACACTTTGTTGGACGTTACCAGCCATGTACAAGTTCTTCAGGAATGATTCCTGGATGACAAAGTTGAAGGTCATTCTTGTTTGTAGTGCTTATAGTCAACTGATATTTATATGCTTTTGGCCAGCAGAGGTCTTGCATTTCCAAGAACTCTGAGTGAGCGATTCTGGTCAGAATGTCAGTAGTTGTATTGCGGAGCATATGGATTCTCCCTTGTGCACTTGAAAGACTTCACCTTCAGTCAATTGAGAACATCACAGTTTACATCTTTGGTCGTATTCTTCATTGGCTGTTATTTATTCTTATTTTAAAAGGTCTTTGGTATAACAGTTTGAAACATTGTCAGCCTGTGCTACATAAGGTATATAGGCACAAATTTCTTAGCATTTTCTATGGCACTTGTATCAAGTCTACCTGCATGCAATGGTGGGCGCTTTCCAAGAATTTGTATTCCACCACTTGAAGATGTGTACTTTGTGCAAAAGAAGGGCTGCAATGTTTTGGTTCCTATTTTGGGCAAGGCTTGTATTTGAAAACCTCAGTAACATGAACTAGCAGAGAAGACAGCTTTTGAGTAACTCTTTAAACTCATAACTTTCACATTCCTTACTGTAGCCTGAAAAGAGGTTTGAAGTATGTTAATACAACACTGCAATAACGTAAGCTAAAACCTTGATATACTTATTGTTTACTTCATGTTATTCTTCTAATTTACTTACATTTCTTCTGTCTGTGTTGACCACAAACCCACATTACTGCCTATTGGATAACTGAGCTTGATACTACAATAATCAGTCCTGAATTGCACATTTCAAAATAAGGAGATTTCAGTTTTGTATTACAGAAAAGCTATCAGAAATGGAAACACATTGTGCATGTCACTGGATAGAGGAAGTTTCAAAATTTGCTAGCAGCTGTGCTGTTTGTCATTTTGTACTTCTCAGCATACCGTGTTCTTTGAATGCCCTCTGCAGCAGTGTTTGGACAATGTTTGTGATTGAAGTTCTAAAAAATACTTTGTTTGCCAACTGAGAAGTCACTCTGTGTTAACTTCTGCCACCATAAGAAGTGATTGACACATGGTGTTCAACTTGGGCCAAATTTACTTCCTTGTGGTATTATTCTATCAGAAACTTTGTTGCTCATCACTTAGAGCACAGATAAAAGGGCAGTGTGACCTCTCTCTTAATCTTTTACGGATACTATTTGGCAAATAATGGGGAACAGATAGCAGTGTTAATGCATTTTTATCATTTACTGATCAGATCCTAGTTAGACTGTGGATGCATTGTTTTTTCTTCAGTGCAACCTTTTGTGCTAACAAGATTAAATGCTGTCCATAATCGGAGCATCCCTGTGACTGTTGGAGCCTTTCCAACCAGTGCCGTTATTAGCCTCTATACTGAATCAGCAGAACCCCCTCTGTGATGTTGGCATGGAGTGCTGCTGGCTAACTATGGATGTCGGCTTTCCAACGTTTAACCATATTTTCTATACCGAGCTGGACAAATGCTATGGACACCTTTCACTTAGTCCAAGGTTTGCAGATTGTAGTTACTGAGAGTTTTTAGATCTTATTGAAGCCAAATAATTTTAACATTTCCAGCAACAGGTTGTGATCTAAGCTGAGAAATTGCATAGCGAAGTCTCAAGGTATTCCTAATGATAGTTCTTTTTTATTCAGTGCTGCTACTATTTCAAAAGTGAACATGTGTGTGGCTTTTTCCTATATCCTGATGATTTCCGAAACTGCTAAAGGTTAAAATTAGAGATATTTATGCTATACATAATTAATGTTTCTTTCTCCACAGCCTTGTTATTGAAGTTAAGAGACAGCATCAGATTCAGTAACAGTTATGAAATGGATATCAAGGAAGAAGATTCTCTCTCAGATCATATAACCTCAACGAGCGAGATAGAGCTCTTTACCAAAGTTGTTAAAATGAACTTAAACAGTGATGCTGTGCTTCTGGACAATGATCATGAAGCTGCTAGCAAAGCAGAAGTTAAACCAGATATTCCATTTTCAGACTTTTGTTCACAGAAAGAGTGCTTTAGCTGTCTAGAAAGGACAGCCAAGTCTGAAACTGTTATATTTAGCAGCAACTGTGAGATAGATATGAAAACAGAAATTCAGGAACAGGCTCAAGTTTCAGACTTTGTTTCAAAGAATGAGAGAGACTTTCTCCCAGAAGATCATGAAATAGGTAACAACATGGAAATTAAAGAAGAACCCTGGTGGCTGGAAACAGAATGGTCATCTGTTTGTAATATTAAGGTAAGTTTTGTTGAAATCTATTGAAGTTAGAACTTTTGTTCATTTTACTCTGGATAAAGTATTCAATTTTGATAATGGAAGATTAATAAGAGAAATAGCTACTTTGTGAAAGTGTATAAGGTTTGATCAGGTGCTATATAACATTTGTTGAAAATAATGGTAGTGAAGCTCTTCCTGAGGGAAGTTTAGTAGAAATCATAGCTCAAATAATATGTAAATTTTACTTTCTGTATATGTGCATAGTGTATAGGGAAGGTATTGTACTCTACCCAAAATTTGATAACGAGATTTCACTGGATATATATGTTTTAGAAAAAAAGTGTGGGTGTGTATATGTGACTGTGAAAACCATAACTCAAAAACGAAAAGTTGGTAAAATACTAAACCCAATATTTAAGCTTAGTATCCTCCAGGGCTGCAACATCAGATGCTGAGAAAAATCCCTCCATCCCAAACTACTCTTTACATGGAGCCTTTTTCGAAAATAGTTCTAACGATTTTGACTAAAATATCTATATTAAATATATTTACCTAACAAACAAAATGTATATCTTGTAGTTTCTGAGAATAGCCTCTGAAGGCTACTTTATTCTGGATGAATTTTATGGAATTTTGCATAACTGGTAAACCACAACAAATGGACAAAAACCACACAAAAATGTAGAGCACATGAAAATATACAATTGATTTAATATACATTTTTTTGTGAAGTTGACCATTTTTGAGTTAATCCCAGTCTTTGATTTCACCTTTAAAAAACATACCTTTCTCATACAATAATTTAACTCCTGTCCATACAAACACAGGAACTTCAGTCACATAGCAACCAGGTTTTGAATATCATTTGAACCAATGCTACTTCCTTATTTCGGTTCTGCTTACAAGGAAGCAAGTGATAGGACTATTTCTGTGTCATTCTATCTGACTGAGGTTTAGTCAAGATTTCCTCAATCCTCATAACAGGAGGACCTAGCTAAACTCCAACTGGGTGAGTCATCCTAACTGACCAAGGTAAAGCCAAGATTTCCTCAATCCTCATGGCTGGACCTGGCTAAACTCTGCATGTATGGGTCATCCCTCATTATCTAGGGCTACAGTTCTATCCTGTAGCTATCAAGGTTATGGATTCAAAGAGGGTGATGGTTTTTTATGGGTGTAAAAACTCTTATCCTCAGTTTCTCGGGAAGGGAGAAAAAGCAGGTGGCGCCCTGTAATAGATTTGCAGGATATAACAAAATCTCATGCCTGATAAAGAGGCCACTGAGCTTAATATCTTCTCTTTCTCGCCCAACATAGAACGGGAAGTTAAGAACTTCAGTGGTTAAACAGGATCCTTAAATACAGCTGTTTGATTTTTTCCTCGTGTTGGAGAGTGTAAAAAAGAAAGGACATTGACTCCACTTCTTTTATTTCAATTTATTACACAGTAAGAATATATAGAATATAGTCAGACCTGACAGAGGCCTGTGTTTCTGAAAACCAATTTCATTTTATTGTTTGTCAGTATTATTGTTATTCTGTTATATTAATACCTATTTACAGTTAGTAGTAAGGAATCCATCCTGTCTTAAATTGTTTTCTTACAAACCATTACGAGATGACATGCTGCTAATATTACATTCTAATTTATAAACAAATAAAATCTAGTACTTTAAGAGGTACCTGTATTATGTAACTAATACATGATTAATAGATGATTGTGTGAATTATTGTTTTACAGGATGGGGACTTTCCTCCAGTAAAATCTTCAAGGTAAGTGTTGACTTCTGGTTAAAGTTTCTGCTTCTTGTGTTACATTTTCCTTTAACTTGCACATTAATGCTATAGCAGTTGTTTCATTGTGTTCTTGAACTGATATAAATTAGGATATAATACTGAATCCCCGAAGTTACATATTCCAATTTGTTTTGTGCCTCATGCTTGGGTTATGTTGGGTTGACAGATACTGTGATGGGTTTTATACACTTGTACAAGGTGGTTCAAATAAAAAGCAGTTTTACTAAGTACAATAAGTACAGAAAACATGTTCCAGCTAAAGATTCAGTGTCAAGATTTCAATGCAAAGATATGTTCTGGAAGCAAAATAACTATTTCAGAAAAAGTATACTTGTGACTATGTGAGAGAAAGCGGGCATAATGCAAAAAAGAGGTTTCATAAATATCAAAGTTTTGTATCGTTGAAACATAACACTTGGTTACTGAATAAAATACTCCACAGAAACTGCCTTTACATTGAAAAGAATTGTTTTCCACCTTTCAAGGACCTGCTATGGTACGTACATGTTTGGTGTACCTGAGTCTGGAACTAACTCTGACTCTCTCGTCTATTTCCCCCAGGGGCCTACTGTGGTATTTACAGGCTTGGTGACCCAACCTCAAGCCCACCCTGACTCTCTCGTGTATTCCCCCAGGGGCCCACTACAGTATTTACGGGTTTGGTGACCCAATTTTGAGCCCACCCTGACTCCCTGGTGTATTCCCCCCAGGGGCCAATTATGGTAGTTACAGGGTTTGGTGACCCAATTTCATGCCAAACCTGACTCTCTCATGTATTCTCCCCTGGAGCCCACTATGGTAAGTACGGGTTTGGTGACTCAATGTTGAGCCCATCCTGACCCTCTTGTGTATTCTCTCCAGAGATCTACAATGGTAGGCATGGGTTTGGTGATCCAATCTCAAGCCCACCCTGATTCATGTATTCCCCCAAGGGACCCACAATGGTAGGTATGTCCTTGGTGATCGATCCAAGTCTGAAGTCATCCCCGTTTCCTTGTGTATTCCCCCCAAGGGCATTCTACGGTAGGTACCGGTTTGGCATATCCAGGTTCCCGAGCCAATTTCTACTCCCTCATATGGGCGAACTCTGAGCAGTGATGGAGTCAGAATGTTAAAATGCCCACCCACATGCTTGGAGACCTGTTTCAGTGATAAAGGGTATCCTGGTTAGTTGAGGATTACATATCTGAGTCTGGGCTTCTACTTTCACTAACTGGGGAGGTTGCGCAACCTAATATACTATTTGGTTACGGGCTATGCCATGGCTTAGTGGCTAGATTACTTGTCTTTCACCTCGATGGCCCAGGTTTATTGGGTGTAGTAATTATATTTTTGGTTACAGCAACAGCATTTATAAGTTATGTATTACCTTGAGGACAAATATCTTTTTGAGTAGCTACAATAACTACTAATTTATTATCAGCTACCACTGGCCAGATTTGTGTGGATAAATTATCATCATCATCACAACTTTCACAGATTCTTTTTTTTTTTTTTTTTTTTTTTATTTTATTTAGATCTCTGATTCTATTGTATAACATTTCAGATTACACACAAAAGCTGTCTCCGGTGATAAGGGTAGAAAATCACCATTTCTCTCAACTAAAGTGTCAGGAAGAGACTCAAGCTTGAATAATGAAAAGGATCATCCTGGGTATGAAAGTAAGGAAAGTGATATCCGAGAAAAGCATTCTGACTCCAAACAGTCTAGTTTGGATGGGGTAGAAATATGTAGAAGCACTTTATATTTGAAACCAAAACATTTTACACAGGAGGTCAAAAAACCACACCAGTGTGACATCTGTAATAAGAGCTTTACTTACCCCTCGCATTTGAAAACACATAATTTGGTTCATGAGGGTAAGAAGCCTCACCATTGTAAAACTTGTGATAAGAGCTTTATTTATTTGTCAAATTTAAAAACACATAATTTGATTCATGCGGGAGAGAAACCTCACCATTGTAAAACTTGTGATAAGAGCTTTACACAGTTGTCACATTTGAAAACACATAATTTGGTTCATAGGGGTAAGAAGCCTCACCAATGCATAACTTGTGATAAGAGCTTTACTAATTTGTCAAGTTTGAAAAGACATAATTTGATTCATGAGGGTAAGAAACCTCACCATTGTAAAACTTGTGATAAAAGCTTTACTCAGTTGTCAAGTTTGAACAGACATGATTTGATTCATGAGGGTAAGAAACCTCACCAATGCAAAAATTGTGATAAGAGCTTTACTCAACTGTCAAATTTGAAAACACATAATTTGATTCATGAAGGAGAGAAACCTCACCATTGTAAAACTTGTGATAAGAGCTTTACTCAGTTGTCAAGTTTGAACAGACATAATATGATTCATGAGGGTAAGAAGCCTCACCAATGCAAAACTTGTGATAAGAGGTTTACTGATTTGTCAAATTTGAAGAGTCATATTTTGATTCATGAGAATAAGAAACCTCACCATTGTAAAACTTGTGATAAGAGCTTTACTCAGTTGTCACATTTGAAAAGACATAATTGTATTCACAAGGGTAAGAAACCTCACCTTTGTAAAACTTGTGATAAAGGTTTTACTCACTCTCCAATTTGAAAAGACATAATTTAATTCCTTGGTCACATATTGTTATATAATTGTGACATTTTAGAACAGAGATGGCGATATTTAAGTGACCACTGTTGAGGACCTAAATATAAGCTCTTCTGCCCTTTGAGCCTCATTAGGTGGGCTACACCCAAGTGCAGTGTGACCTCAAACTGGACCAGTCCTTAATATCTGACATTCTAATGTCTTTGGGCTCCAAAAGAAACAAGTCCAGGGTTAGTTACTAGTGAATTCGAAAGGTTGCAAACTCAAATGAAATTTGCTGGGAGATCTCAATGTTCGTTACGCATTTTCTGCATAATGCGTTCTCAGTAAGCCCCCAATCATAGATGTCTCCCCAGAGTGAAGTTTGCATTGAAATAGCCAACAACTGCTGTGAGTGTATTTCTGGTTAGGTTCAAAAGAACTTTATTTAGCTTGTTTCCCAGCCACAAAATTAAATCCTGGGCTTGTCTGGTGTAGTTTTTTTACCCAAATGTTAACATGCGCCTTTGCAGTAAGATGGGTTATCTCATACCTGACATATCTTTGGAACACACCACAAAAGAGCATACTCTGGGAATCCATGACCTCAAGATTGTGCTGCAATTATAATGAATGCATTAGAAGAAATAAATTATGAACATTTATAAGCAATTTTTCTTAAAAAATGTTTACCATATAAACATACCTAACCATAGACGTAAGTGTCCATTAAGCTTTCCTGAGCTTTTTTTTGGGTACCTAAATTGTAATATTTTTGGTGATTTAGTCTTTGCTCCTTGTGGAAATTTACTTGGTTATGGTTCAAGGTGATTAGTATCAAATTGTTTATGGCATATGCTCCATCTGCTGGACAAAAAAATGTTTATAAAACCAGTAAACATGTCCATAATTGATATTCAGAGATCAGATTATGGTTTCCCTGAAGCAGTATACATGTCTGTCTCACTCAGGTAAACAATGTAATAAAGAAATTGAATTGAGTTATGTTGTCACATGGGCATTTTTCTGTACCTCACTCATATTTGCACGATAGAACTATCAAGTTTTGAGATGTGTGTTGAACACGAAAATCCTTTGTTGTATTTCTGCTGAAAGTGGCTGAAAACTTTAAACTTCCCTGCTTACATTTTGTACGTGTTTGGCTTTCTGAAATATTCTCTGGATATGCGGCAAAGGAGAGGAAAAAATATTTTTATTAATTATTTTTTCACTCAGTTTTGCATGTTCAAACTTTGTGCAAGTGAATCAATATTGTTGCTATAACACTGGAGCCTTACACTCACTAATTAGTGTAGAGCTTTTATACTGTCTAGCATACATTTTATGATCCACAGCAATTAATATAGTGTATATTGCAATCTGATATTATCATCTCAAAGTTGTTCTAACTAAATGTTACATCTCTCATATTCTGACAGATTTTGCTTATTTATGTTCATTTCTTTATCTCCATGTACTGGCAAAGGGATTTAGGCCACAAGCAATAAGAAATGTGTTTTGTTGAGGATTGTCAATAAGCTCTCAAAGCAGAAACAGGTAAAAAGTTGTCATCTTTATTTCATGGAATGTGTCAAGTTGAGAAGAAACTTCGTACATGTTTCTATCAGAAAAATGTCATATCCCACCATACCAGTTAAATGTGTAGGTATTTAATTCAGTCAACATGGGAACAAAGATGTACAGCTGTATGGGAAAAACGTATTTCCATCCAGACACCATGTAAAGTGTAATTCAACACCACAACTTATACCTGAAGATGACAGTTCTATTGAATATAAAGTATAAATACTGGCGACTGATAAACTTAATAAAAGAATATTTGAGTTATGAAATATTTTGCTGAAGTATTTTCCAAAGAGCACTACACTTTATTAGCAGCTTCTAATACAATGCTCTTAGTTTGTGTTTTAGCAATGTAACTTGGCTCTAGCAGACAGTCACTTAAAGAATGAAGGTGAATTGCCTGGGCCTGACATGATAAGAGAAACTTTATGAATGTAATACATAAGGGAAGTTTTAAAAGAAGTAGAAAAAATTTCTATTGTTGGATGCACCAATGCTCGTACAAACTGTCCTTCTGGTAACAAGTTTTTCATATTTACAAACGGTAAGCATCATTTAATTAGGAGGAAAGCTTGAATTGCGGCAGTAAAATGTGATTTATAAATACGGCATATTGGACATTTTTTCCTTAACTACAGGGTTTTTCTGACATTTAATTTCCAGCAGAATAGGAGAATCCTGACCTAGCGCTATCTCATCTGGACTGTAACAAAGCCACAGCTGCTCATGTTAGATAAACAAACCAGTTTGCATTGCACAGCATTCGTGTGCTGCTTGGCATTCAGCAAGTGCTTTATATTCATTGTGTTTGCCATATTTTATTGCCAGGGTGTTAATATCTTTTGAATAAACAAACTTCAGTGCTAGTTTGTTATAATCATAGACTGCATATTTTTGTGTATTAGACCACGCAGAGCATTGATACTGTGTGATTGTTATAATTGCAATTCAATGCTTCTGTGAATATGTGATTATTACATTGTTGCACTAAAATTCCAATTCAATATGTTGCAAACTCACTCATAATTTTATTGCACCTGTGAGTGGAAAGATGATAAAGCTTGTAGAATTTGTACATTTTGAGGGGCTTTTGACTGTCTAGTTCACAAAGACATCAAAGCACTAATCTTTTACTGCAAATTTCTTCAGCAGCATTCACAATGCTTTCAAAAATGGATGTGCCTACTGTTAGTGATACACTTTCACATTCCACCTCCAAAATTTTTGAAAGGGACAACTTCTATGTCTTTGTCATACAATGCCACTTTGCAGAATGGTTTGTTGCTCCTTGATACTTTTTTTTGTCCCTTTTTTCATAATAAGCAATAATAGGTAGTTTATTTGCCTTATGTTTAACAATTTCCTCTATATTTCTCCTTCAGAATATCCTGCAGCATTACTCCTAGGCGTTACCCATTGTTGCAGAAAAGAAGTCTTCAAAGAATCTCTTTCAGTATTGATGTAAATATAACACACCAACTTTACAGCATCCAAAAGATCTGCTTTGCATTTACAATCAGCTGATAAAATATGAAAATTGCAGTTGTTATGTCAAAAATTGAAAATGAGTAATTGAGCTATATATTCTAAATTTAATGGGTTTCTAATAGTGCATTTAAAGTTCATTAAGCTATTTTAATGCAAATGATAATTCATTTCAAAGATCAAATTATTATAGCTTAGCTTTAGCAGAACTAAATAAAGTGGCTGGTTAAAACTCTTTCCTTGCATATACAGATCAGGAATTTCGTCGCCCTCAGTGGTGTAATGGTTACCATGCTGACTTCATACACCTAAGGTCATGGGTTCAAACCTGGTAGAGAATGATGAATTTTTTCGGGTGCAAAAATCTTAGTATGTTGTAGATTTACAGAACCTAAGAGAACCTTAAGCCAGATAGGCCTCTGAGCAAAATCAAGCGGTCTTTCACGCACAATTTAGAAGGGATGCTGAGAACCACAGCAGTTAAAGAGCGTCCATAAATAACACGCCATTTACATTTTTTATCAGATATTTCTTGATTAAGTTTGTCTTTCACCTGGATTATATGATTACTTTCTACTAGTTACACTCCCTTCTATATCGCTGAAACTTGAAGTGTAATATCTTCCAATGGATTTCCTTAAATCGCACCTGAATCTCTCTCTACTAATGATTACACATTTCTGCGCAATATACCAGCTATGTATGTCATGCACTCTGGTCACCCAGAAAAACTTCTGTCTTCACCACTAGGAGCGCTTGTAGTCATGATTTAGCCTCACACATGTTTTCCAACAAAAATTAGGTATGATTTTAATAGCACAGTGAGGTGAGAACCAGTGACCTTGGGTATAATGATGTTAGTTTGGTAGCCATTACACCATTTAGACGATATATTATCATGAATATGAGATATATAAATAATATTCAAGATACATATTAAGACTTGTATATACATTTTTGAGGCAGACAAGCTGGATCACAGAGAGGATCATATTGATCACACATTACTGCTAGATAAATTGTTAAGTAAGAACTAATTCATTAAATTGGTTTACATGTTATTTGGAAGAAAAGGAACAATTAGTTGAACACGACTTTACATATATTTATATATATTGCGCACCAGAATCTTTCTCACATAATAGCCCCCCAGGTATGGTAAGTAAGGGTTTGACACACCCGGGGGTTCCCGAGCCAATCACCGCCATTTCATCCTTCCATCGCCACCAACTGAGCCACGTTTGGTGTACGTGTGCTCGTGAGTGTGCGCCTTTGTTGTTTGTGTTTGTGAGCGTGAGTGTTTTCGCCATATCTTCTTCCTCTTCTAGGCTTATTCTTTACATATTTAGTTTTAAGGCTTTAGATTTATTAACTCCTGTCTCACCAACAGGGATCTTTATTCTCTCTCCGTGGTTCCTGTCCCACGGTTCCAGCGCGGCTTCCAACTTGTGCGCTCTTCGGAGGTCTCAGGCGTGAAGGTTGAGTGGACCCTTCCTACTGCCCCTATGTGTAAGCCTTAGGTACAAAGCCCATCCATACCGTTATGTACACCCACATAGCTTCCTTGGGAGCCCGGTCCATTTTAATCTCCCCACGAACGCTGTTCGTTTGGTTACAATCGCGGACCGGTGGTGTTACCGCTAACGGAAACCCGGTGTAATCAACCACAAGTCTCCTGAATCCATGTCTGCTTTATTACGCAGCATGGCTTAAAGTGGGGTGCCACAGGTGGTTATACCTGTGGTAGGGGCTTAAAGCCGGGTTGTACATGGTGAAGGGCTTACCCTTATGGACCAGCAGGGGTGGCTGGGGGGTAACTCCTTCTGACGTACTCTTTCTAGATCGGTCGGGTAGGGGTCTACCAGGCGGCACAAACCGGAAAGCTTTTTGGTGTCTTTTTCTGTACCCTCGGATGGCAGGCTGACGCCGACAGTTCCGGAAGGGGGTCCTTTCAATGTGCTCTCTCCGTGCAAAACTTCTATATTTGACCGCTTTTTGATTCCCACATAAGAGAAAGTATAGAAATTTACAAACCACAGCACATCTTAACAGCTGCAGATATATCTACACTATCTGGTAGACCTTAATTAGTCACATGGGGATTGCCAGATCAGCAACCAATAAGCACAAGCCGCAACTCCATCAGAGTATAAATACCACTCAACCGCACAGCCAGCAAAGTTCACTGGCAACTGTCGTGGAGAGAGGACAAGCACTGATGAAGCCCCACATAGTGAGACGAAATTCAGCCAAGATGTGGCGTTGCTGGAAGACCTAAACACAGTGATTATTTTTACTGAGATTATACATTTTATACAATCACTATTTAATAGAAAAGCACGAATTATAATTGAACATAATTCCATGTAGCTCTTCTGTAAAATACAGGGTGAGTCAAAACTCTCGATACAAATGAGCATAATATTATGCTAAAATTATAGAATATGATCTTCCAGGTCTGCACAAAGTGGCAGGTGCTTTAAGCAATTTCTACGAACATCTATCAATATTGCAGTCGTTATTTATTTGCACCTTGCAGTGATTTTCTTTTTAAGATGATCCAAATCTCAAACTTTCTTTTGGTATACAATTGACTTCAGGAGGTCCCACAGGTAAAAATCCATAGGAGTGAGATCTGCTGACCTGGGAGGCCACTCCTCTGGATCACATCGACCAATCTAATGCCCAGAAAACTGTTGGTGCAACCATAGGCGCACCTCAATGCCATAGTGCGGTGGTGCTCCGTCTTGCTGAAAGAATGCAGGAAAGTACCCTATTCTCGTCCAAGATTGACATGGAGATGTCATTTTTCAACATGTCAAGGTAACCATTGACGTTGAGTTTTCATCAATGAAAAATGAACCAACAATGGTGGTACCCTATATCCCACATAACACCATGACTTTTGCTGCACCTTGATGTTTGGAGTTTGACATCCAATGTGGATTGGTATCTCTCCAGTACCTCAAATTTTTCCGGTTCACTTCACCATTAGCATAAAAATTTGCCTCGTCTGAAAAAAGGATGGAACTAACAAATTCAGGAACATTATGGTACATGTTTAATGCCCATTCACAAATCTCTGTCCTGTGATCTGGACCAGACTTTGACAGCTGCTGCAACATTATCATCTTGTATGGATGCCAATTCTTGGTACGCATGACACTGCTTTGGCTGATACCAAGTTCTGCAGAGAGGTGTCGGGTTCCCTTTTTCGGACTCTTCACCACTGTTGCTAGCACTACCGTTGACCTAGCTTCCTCTGTTGCTGTCTTTGGTCGGAACCTGCCCTCTTGCATTTCAAGATGAGTTTCCGTAGTGTTGAGTTCTGAGTTCTGTGTGTTGCATTGAATGTACACATGGTACGACTACCAGCCAACAGAATAATGTCAATCCTCTCTTCCTTCGTTAGTGACATGGCTTTCGAGTTGGTTCACCTGCCTGAAAATAAAAATAAACATTAGTCATCTGTATTCCCGTTTGTTAGGAGAATTTTGACCCACTCTGTATACAAATGTGTTACAGGCATTAGCTGTAACATTTCTAATTTCTGTAGGTATTTGTTCATAACCATTATTGCTACTATATAATTTGTGGCATTTATCAAATTAATTAGCTTTTCCTAACTCATTCCTGCAGCTAAAGGTATAACAGTGCAAGGAGGGAATTATTAGATAACAATAATTTTGGCTAGTAGGATGAAAAGCACAAAACATTTTGACTGGATATGATTGATAATGTTGATGAATATCTGACTACTGAAGATGAAGAATTATTCACTGGAAGCAATTTGACTGCTAAGCCCTGCCTCTATCTTATGAGAGCCATCTTATTTATTATCCAGGAAGAAATAATATTTTACTAGCAGTATTTTGCTTTTGTTCATCCAAGTATGAGCATACCTTAAGATAGAATATAGATCAGCCTTGAACATTGCAGCATATCTTCAAGGAGGCATTTACACTTCATAATTTCAAGACTTAAAGATAAGGTGAATATGCCACTTCAGTTTTTCTCTTAAAAATTTAAACCTTTGCCTTAAACTGTTCAGTGATCCACAGTAAGGAATATTTTGTGTGAATATTGAAACTCACAGCAGCAGTAAATAAAGAAAGTTAACTTGGAGTTACCAACTTTGTGCTGGAATTATTTATGCATTTGAAGAAATAAATTGTGTATATTTGTAAGTGATTTTCCTTCAAAAAGTTATACCATGTATATATATATTTAAATAAGTAACCATAGGTTTCACTGAACTTTCTGAGGATTGTAAAAAGTAAGCTAGTAACAGTGAAGCAACAGATATTAATATAACAATTCTTCACTTATCTTTTTGAAATCTACAGGACTAATTTTGCAATAACAGGATCCATTGTATTGTAAGCTCAATTTCTTTTTGCTCTTGTTTATTTAAATTGTTTGGTTACTGCTTCTAGGTAGATTGTATAATACGTCATTGCTAACTACTGGAATCAAAACAAATTTGGTGAGAGAATCAGCTGGTGGTATATCAAAATTCATTGCATGAATTTTTATTTTATTCTTTATTATAGTTTGCAGAACTACTAGGTCTTATAGCGAACACATTAAAAGTCTTATGTACAGTTTTACATCCAGTATACAATGAAAAGTTTTGAACATTATAAATAAGTCATTATGTACAAAGGGATTAAAATATACCTCTAGTGCTTATTGGCATATGAAAACAATGGTTTAAGTATAAATAATATATCAATATTAAAATTATGTTACATTTGAATTAGGTATAACGTGTTTGTAATTTTATTTCTGAGAGTTATATAGATTGACTTCTTTAAGGTATATTAATACATTGACTAATTTTTTTGGGTCTGTAAGTGTTTTCGCAAAGTTTGTTTTCTGCCATGACAGGACACTGAAATATAATATGTTTAACTTTAAGAGGACTTCTACAGAAATCACAATATGATGGTGCTTCTTTTGACAGTAAATAGGAATGTGCGACTTATTCTTAGTCTTAGCATCTTAACTTGATTTTTACTCTGGAATTTGTTATAGAGAAAACACTGGTTGTTTATTGATCTTATTTCATATAGTTTGCTGGGGGCTGTGTTCATGCTGCTTTGAATTTGGTGACTAGATGACGCAAGGTCTCGGGATGTGAAACTAGATCTTTTGTTATTGTTTTGGCTTCTTTGTCAGCTTCCTCATTACCACTAGACCCCTGTGAGAGGGTATCCATATGAAAATAATTTCCTTACTCTGGATTTTCAAATTATGGTGTAGAAGTTGTATGTTTTGAATCAATTTATCTGTAGTCCTTGGATTATATATTGCCTTTAGAGAACTCATGGAATCAGATAGAATGATAAAATGAATTTTATTCTGAATTATGTATCTGTATCAGGGAATGGTAAATTGCATAGAGATAACAGGAAAATACTGAGAAGACTTTTGGAAGCTTAAAGGATGAAACGGTATCAATAGATACAGCCACACCCATCTGTAGTTTTTGAGTCATCAGTATAAATTCCACAGTGTTTGGAGTATTTACTTATCAACTCGCAAAATGAATATTTAAATGAATTGAGTTGGTGTCACTTGGCCATTTCCATTACTAGGTGTGGATTAAACAGGGTCCAGGGTGCAGAACTGTGAATTTTGCTTAGATACAGTTTATGGTATATTAAAATTTATTTTTTCACAATATTTGGTGACTCTCAGGTGAGGTGGTAGCTGGATGCTGTGTATTCATCTTTACATTTTTTTGAATGCAGGTGAAAAACTGGTTGCTGCTACTCTGAGAGCATATTGTATTTATTGTTAACTGCTTTCTTCTTATGTGAAGAGGCATTTCATTTGTTTGTATTTGTATGCTGGTTGTTGGACTAGTATGAAAGGCTCCACACACAATTTGTAATGCAGAATGTTGCACAATATCTACAGTTTTCAGAGCAGATGGGGATGCTGAGTTATATACCACACACCCATAGTCTAGTTTGGAAGGATCACTGACTGATCTGATCCCCATTTGTTGGAAGAAAGAGATCTTAATAGATTTATTCTTTGCATGCAGTTATTTTTTAAATGAGGAACCCAGAAAAACCTGTTATTGAAACTGAGTCCCAGAATCTTAATTGTTTTAACTGCTTCTATCTTCTCCTTTTCAATATATAATTGTGGTTTTCATTTTGTTTATATCTGCTGAAGGATATGCATTTGGATTTGATTTTGAAACATTAAAACCTCTAAATTGGAGCCATATTGTCGTGTCATCCAGAGCTTTCTGTATTAGATGGTTGTCTATATTTTGATCTTTTCCTGTACAGATCAGTATTAGGTCATCAGCAAATTGGTTAGCTTTCACTGAGGTAGGGATCACTTTCATTTATAGCAATTAAAAGCAAGAGTGTACTTATGACAGCACCCTGTGGAAGTCCATTTTGGATAGGTAATATTTCGACATTATTGATACGTAGTTGTATTACTCTTTGTTGTAGGAAGTTATATATGAAACTTAATACTTTTATATTGTTATGTAGTAGTATCTGTTCCATACCATTTCATAAACTTTCTCTAAATCTAAGCTTATAACAGTTGAGTGTTGCCCATTAAAAAGTGCATCCCTTATGTTAGATTAAGTTATAGGTAGTAGAATGGAACTAACAAAATCCATTAAGCTCTTTAGCAAAAACTCCTCTACATTTTAAGGTCCACCTTGGTCTATTCTCAACAATTTTATTTTTTCCATTACTTTCCTCATTGTGCATGATAATGAAATTGGTTGATAGCTCTGTGGGTTTGTTTTGTCTCTGCCAGGTTTTAGAATAAGTACTATAATTGCTTTTTGTCATTGGTCTGGATAAAATTTGTGAATCCAAATATAGTTATATATTTGTAGAAGATAGTTTAAAATTCTTTTGGGCACAAAGCTTAGTAATTCATAAGAGATATTGCCTGGTGGTATTTTGTAGTGCAATGTTTAATTCACCTATTGTAAGTAATTCATAAAAATAATGTTGAAGTCTTTGTTTACTACATTTGTTTCTAGTTTTCCTCATATTTTCTTTTCAGAAAATTCTGGTTGTAATTTGTGTCACTGGAAGAATCAGAGAATGTTTTAGCTGTATATCTACTACATCTTTAGCTATAGTTAATTTTTTATTTTCTGGGTTTAAAAGACAGTTTATTTGATTTATAGTACTGATTCCTCGAACTCTTCTAATTCCATTCCAAACTTAAGGAAGTGGTGTTTGGCAGTTTGGCATAGATATAAAGTTTTTTTTTTTTAATTTTTTTTCTTGGTGCCGCTGTATATTTCTGAAAATTAATTTTGTTTGTCAAGGTTGGATGTCTCTTATATTTGTTGTATGCAACGTTTTTATTTTTAATTGCCTTTTTACAGGTTTCTTTCCGCCATGGAACTGCTCTTTTATTTAAATTTATCTTTGGTATGCTATTTTGTGCAGTTCCTATTATGCAATTGGAGAAAGATTCCACTACGTTATTAATTGTCGTTTTGTGGAATTCCCAGGGAGGTATTAAATTTTACATGCTTTTATGTAAACTTTCTTGAAAATTTTCCAACTCAGCTTTCTTCTAGTTGAATTTTATAATTGGGGATATGGTGCTTGAGGTGTATGTTTTTAGAATAATGGCAAAATGATCACGCCCATATAGCTCTTCACAAACATTCTATTCAAATAGGTGAGCTATATCCAGGGTATAAAATGATAAATCAAAAGCACTAAAGGTGTTGTTAGGCAAACTAAGATGTGTTGGTATATAGATTGTTCCATTCAATAAAATAACTTATAATATGGACTCTTCTAGCATTCACTATGAGTCACGATGGCTGCCACATGTGGAGATATCTTTAGACAATCTGCTAGTTTTGATGAAATTATGAGCGATAAATACATAAAAGATTAAGGTAGATTGTTAAATTCATTTGCCTGCCTTCAATATGCATCAGGAAATGAAGCTTCTAGTGGGGATTTATGCAAAGTAGGTTCTAACACTCAAGAAAGCTGCTGCAATATACTTCGCAAGAGAATGGCATTGCTTTGCAAAATAAAGGAGCTGATGCACAAAGATTTGATGGCATCATTGGATGAAATAAGTCAATCGAAAGAAGAAAATAGATAATTAAGTCACAAGGAGGTGATAGATATTTCCGAACTGCAAAACAGGGATGAACCAGAAAACATATAATTTGAAAACAAGAATCCAAATACACGGAAGCTGGAAGCCAGTAATAACAAATCATCAAAGAAAATGGAGGATTCCTAAGGAACCACAAAACTGTCTAAAGTTGTCAAACCGCTATGATGTATTAGGTGATATGCATCAAAATAAACTAATCTTAGACCAGGAAATTTGTGGTCGGTGAAAAGTGACGAATCACACAAAGTCAGTTGGTTTGAAGAAAAGACTGCCATTGCACTGGGTGATTCCATCGATCGCCATTTTGCATCATATATAGATGACAACAATGTTTCTGTGTACTGCTATCCAGGTGCCTGCATTCGTCATATTACAAAGAAGCTACAGGTATACAACGATGACCCAGATATTGTAATTATACACGTTGGTACCAAAAACGTCTCAACTGCGCAAACTCCAGACAACATTATGGAATTAGTAAAGACCGGGAAAAATATATTTCCACGAGTCAAGTTCTGCATCAGCGGGATACTTCGATGCAGAGACGAGGACCAGAGAACTTAGATTCAATAAATTCAACATTAGATCAGGAATGTAAAGGCGACCATTTATTTACCCCCCCAGGGGCCTACTATGCAAGGTTAGGCTTACCCGGGGTCCCGAGCCACCTTGACTCCCTCTGTGGGCAACCTCTAAGTGGTGAGGGAGTCAGTAGGTTAAAATGTCCACCCACGTGTAGGCCATGCATGGAGATCCGTGTCGGTGGAAAGGACAATCCAGGTTGGTTGAGGGTTGCGTACCTGAGCCCGGGCTTCTGAATTTCAGTAACTGGGGAGGGTGCACAGCCTAACACATCATTTTGGTTTCTGCTCCGTCTAAACGGGAGGCTAGGGACTAACCCACCCATCCCTAGTCAATCGGCCAGTACTAGGTATTATATCGAACTCCAGGGTGAGTATGTCGGCGAACCTGCTATATCCCCAGTGTAGCCCTGTCACCCCAGTGGGGTGACCCCATGTTGGGCTCCGTGGTGAGTGGGAAGCACTGAGGGATGAATATAAACCATATCTTTTATGGCAAAATTAAAACCAAAAACTAATTTAGTATTGGGAAAGGAAGTATCTGAGTCCGATGGTACTCGCTACTTACTCGTATTATGAACAGAGGAAGGTAAAAACTTTACATCCGTCAGCCCTTTCACTATTCAGAAGGGTCTCGACAAAATTGCTGGTCCGGCTAAATCCTGTGTTAGAGCCCGAAATGGAACCCTCCTACTTGAAGCAATATCAACCTCCCAGGCAGGGAAAATACTTAAGGCGAAACTTTTAGGCAGTTATCGGTTAGGGTCGAAAAACATAAGACCTCGAACTCCTTGCGTGGCGTTATCACCACCCGCGCATTGGAAGGTTTGTACAATGAGGAACTTCAAGAGAACAAGGCGTAACTTCCGTTTTTAGTGTTCAGCGGAAAGTTAATGGCGATTTTGTGCCTACCCATACCCTCTTCCTTACCTTTGATCGGGTAGATCTCCCTCAAAGGATTAAGGCAGGGTACAAAACCATCGAGGTTAGGCCCTATATTCCCAACCCTTTACGATGTTACAAGTGCAATTGGGCATACCAGCGAATTTTGAACTCGTCGGTCAACGTAAGCAATATGTAGCGATGCATCCCACGCTGAGTTTTGCGCTGAAACGGCATCTGGTGTGAACTGCGGCGGGGAACATCCATCTAGTCCCAGAGCCTGTCCCCGTTTTGCAGAGAAGAGAGCCATCCAGGAGATACGGGTGAAAGAGGTGTCCTCCGAAGCCCGTAAACTGCTGCGTATTCGACAGTCCTGTGTCCCGTGGTTCGGTTCTTTAGCTACGTTTACAGCTAAACCGGTACCGAAGCGGGAAATCGCCATACAAACCGGCAATATTAACCAGGTTACAATTGCGGAAAAGATCATCGTTGCCACACCACTACCGAAGACCTCAACATACACGTCCACGTCGGCATCAACATCCGCCAAATCCGCCACAGTATGACATATTCGAGAACAATTGTAATTGCAACCGTCGCCTCCGGCAATAAGACCGGCAAAACCGTAGCCTAATCTGTACCAGCAAAGAATTTCAAGAAAAGTTACGTTAGGACTGACTGATTTCCCCTGCACCGAAAACATCCAAGGATGGTAAAAGTCCCCATCATTCTCCATGTAGATCCTCTTCTGAGTAATCTTCTGGGAGGAGCTCCGATCGGCGACGTCTATTTTCACCGATCAGTACCCAAAATCGGTTCGAGATTCTCGAGTCGAAAACTTCTATGGGTAAGCGGTTCTCCCATTTGGAGGAGATGGAACAAGAGGATTCTGCCCTCACTGCCAGAGGAACAGTGCCTAAGCGGGAGGATCTAGCTCCTGGAAAGAGTGTTGGTCCAACGGCTAAAAGGAATATATTAAACCGACCAGCACCAGACACGCCTTTCTATTTAGAACATATCCCATCCTAGAGACCATGGTTATCGTACAGTGGAACATAGGCGGCAGTAGACCACGTCGACCAGAGCTGGACTTGTGGCTCCACCAGCATCAGCCTTTGGTCGTATGCTTGCAAGAGACCAAGCTTCGTCCCCAAGACAACCTTACCTTCAGGCAGTACTCTTCTGTCCGGTGTGATATATCTCCGGCGGGTGGAGTAACTGCACATGGGGGCACTATGATTCTTATCAGAGATAACATCTTCACTATATCTATACCCATTCAATCTGACATACAATCCATCGCTGTCAGGATTAAGCTACCTTCCATTAGCTTCACCATTTGCAGTATATATGTACCCCCTTCTGATGGCCTCTCGCGTACTAATCTGGAAGACCTAGTCTCCCAGCTACCTGTTTTGTTGGTAGGGGATCTAAATGCCCAGCACCCTCTTTGGGGCTCCCCTCGGGCTTGTGCGAGAGGCCAACTGCTCGCCGATTTCTTGGATGATATTCACCTCACTCTCCTGAATCCCGGAGAGCTACTTTTCTCTCTGATTCCTTTAATAGTTTTTCACACATTGACATAGCCGCCTGCTCTCCGCAATTAGCAGTTTCGTTACAGTGGAATGTCATCTCTGATTTATACTCTAGTGACCACGTTCCGGTCATTATAAGTCTCTTAACCCACAATTTATGTTCCACACTTTTATCTAGATGGCGCCTAAATTACGCCAGTTGGAACCTTTATTCCCGTTTGGCTGTTTTCAGTACAGTGAGCACGACGCAGTTGATTCCTTAGTTGACCACTTCACAACCACCATTCTCTCTGCTGCTGAGCAGTCTATTCCACGCTCGACTGGCCTCTCTCGTCGTTTTTCTGATCCTTGGTGGACACATGACTGCCGAATCGCCATTCGTGCTCGCAGACGAGCTCTCCGGTTTTTTCAGCGTCGCCCTACACTGGATAACCTGATCCAATATAAAAAAAAAAAAACCTACTGAAAAATCTAGACAAGTTAAAAAGGATAGCAAGAAACCATTATGGAGACACCTTGTAGCTTCTTTTAATCAACACACAGCTTCCTCTGTCGTATTTGGGTAAGTTTAGGCGTGTAACTGGCAAAGCGATCCATATGCCCATATCCGTTCTAAAAACAACGGCAGATACTGTTGTAGATCCGTTTGACGTGACTAACACTCTTGGCAGGTTTTTCGCTCATGTGTCTAGCTCACACAACTATCCGCCAGAGTTTCTTCCAGTTAAGGCTCAGGATAAAACTCAAGGGTTCGCCTTCCGTTCTGGAAACCTTGAAGACTATAATGGCCTTTTCACCATGGCTGAGCTAGAACACACACTTTCATCTTCGCGAAACTCTGCGCCCGGTATAGATGCAATCTGCGTCCAAATGATACATCACTCTCCTTATAGGCCTTCCTCCTCGAGGTCTGCAATCGTGTCTGGGCTGATTCCACTTTTCCATCTCAGTAGCGGGAGGCCACCATTATACCTGTTTTGAAACCGGGAAAGGACCGTCAACTTCCTTACAGTTACCGTCCTATTTCCCTCACCAGCTGCGTATGGAACGCATGATCAATGGACGGTTGTGTTCAGGCTGGAATCCCATGATCTTTTGGCCACCGTCCAGTGTGATTTTCGACGACATCGTTCAACAATTGACCACCTTGTTTCGTTGTCAAATCAGATTTCTGACGGGTTTCTGAGAACAGCCAAACAGGTGGGAATTTTTTTTTACCTCAAGAAGGCCTATGATACGTGTTGGCGAGCGGGAATATGGCGCTTGCTCCCCAGTTGGGATATTCGAGGACGCCTTCCGCTATTCCTTCAGGAGTTTGTGCAAGACCGCGTTTTCCGGGTAAGGGTCAGCTCGGTATTTTCTAACCCTTTTAGTGAAGAGAAAGGAGTGCCGCAAGGCTCGGTACTAAGCGTCCCTCTGTTTGCTATATGAATTAATTCCATATCTCAATGTGTTCCCCCAGACGTTTCGTCCTGTTTATTCGTGGACGACTTTGCGATATACTGTACTTCTCAGCGTACACCATTTTTGGAACGCCATCTCCAGCGGTGCTTGGGCAATCTCTATGATTGGAGCTTAAGAAATGGCTTTAGTTTTTCCCCTGAGAAGACGGTCTGTGTTAACTTCTGGCGCCGTAGGTGGCGCATAGCACCTACTCTTCACCTTGGGCCAGATTTACTTCCCTTCGCAGATGAGGTGAGATTCCTGGGGCTGGTATTTGACCGAAAAGTCTGCTGGTCACAACATATAGCACAGCTTAAGGCCCGGTGTGACCGTTCTTTTAATATTTTACGGATACTAAGTGGTAAATCTTGGGGAGCGGAACGGACAGTATTGCTGCGTCTTTATCGTGCACTGATCCGATCAAAGTTAGACTATGGATGTATTGTTTATTGTTCGGCACGACCATATGTGCTGCGAAATTTAGATGCTGTCCACAATCAGGGCATCCGTGTGGCTGTTGGAACCTTACCAACTAGCCCAGTTGTGAGTCTCTACGCTGAATCGGCGGAGCCACCCCTCCAATTTCGGATCGATGCCTTGCTAGCAAATTATGGTAGTGGACATAAGTGCCAGCCTATGCATCCGACATTTCCCCTTTTTTATTCTATTGAGCTTGTCGACCGTTGTCGTATAACACTTAGTCCCAAGCGTGCAGGTCTTCGAGAGCTTGTTCGAGACTACAATATCGTAATGCCTAGCATAATTACCAAGGGCGAGAGGGTGCACCCACCTTGGAGAGAGGGTGCTGCCTCCCACGTCGACCTCGGGATGTTGGCACTCGGGAAGTCTGTGATTTGCTTTTTAGAATTTTTATTCCGTTACAGTGACCGAATTTGTATTTACACCGATGGCAGTAAGTCTATCGACGGTGTTGGGTGTGGCCTTTGTAACTGGCACCGAACCACATACTTTCGGTTTGCCTCGTCACACATCTGTTTGTACTGCGGAGTTGTATATTATTTATCGAGCCATTCAGTACGTTTGCCGTCAAAACTTGGGTAACTGTCTTATTCTGAGTGATTCGCTTAGCGCACTTCAGAGCGTTCGTGAGCTGAACAACTACCATCCTCTAGTGCAGCTCATTCAGGATGCCTTCTATATTTTGAACGCCTCTGGCGTGAATGTGGTTCTCGCATGGCTTCCTGGACACGTTGGGTTGTCAGGAAACAAATTAGCGGATGAGGTGGCAAAGTCAGCAACCACGGAGCGGGGTGTCACCATTACTTGTTCAACAGCCGAAGATTTTAGACTTGCTTTGCGAAGAGCGGTGTTTTCACGCTGACATGCAGAGTGGTCTACTCTCTGCAACAACATGCTAAGGGATATAAATTATCTTCCGGTACACTGGTCAACTTCCTCACGCATTTCTCGTCGTGAGGAAGTGGTATTGGCTCATCTCCGTATCGGTCACTGTTTATTTTTTACCCACAGTTACCTGTTGAAAGGGGTCCTGCTCCTATCTGTCCTCAGTGTGGACAAGCACTGACTATCCGCCATGTACTGGTAGAGTGTGCTCCTCTAGCCCGACTACGAGCCATTCTACGACTGCCGGCCAATACTAACGAGATTTTATTGGATGATGCTGAGCACTAGATAGGGTTTTTAGCTTTTTATCTTCGATGCCTTTTAAGCTTATGATCTAGTTTTGTTTTAATTTTCATAGTTTTGACATGTCTCTGGAATGGTAGCTGCAGCTGCAGTAAGGGAGCTTTTGTTTTAATTATCGTTTTAGACTACTTGTTCTTAATACATTTTAGCCTCTCTGTTGTTTCTCACATGGAAAGTTTTATGTATTTATCGTTTTATTTGTCATTTTAGTCATTCCCATGATTGGATTTTATATTTTTTATTCTTTTATTTTGGTTCTAGCACACCAAGTTATGATAGGGCGCTAATAACCATGTCGTTATGCGCCCTTAAGCTTCAACCATCATCATCACCATTGTATTTATGTAGATGGTTATTCCTGGGTTAGTGATTGGGATTTAAGTAGAGATGGGCTTCACCTCAACAGAAGGGGAAATGAACCTTTTGGCCGCCTTTTGAGCAGAGTCATTGACTGTCTCAAAACAAAATATAACCAGGGCTGATAGCGGTGCAAAAGCTGTTTATTCTCCATTAAGGTTAATACCTAGAACTAGCAACACCTTTGGATGTAATCTTAGAAATTTAAGTGGGAAACTTAAAGCAACTCATAATAAACATACCTTGGGTGTTTTTCATCAAAACATACAGTGCATCAGAAACCAAATGTTTGAACTTGAAGTATTAATAGAGGGGGAATTAAAACACCAAGATGAAATTTGCATAACAGAGCACTGGTTAACCATAGTGAATTATCTGAACTAAGAATACCAACCAGGCTTTAATTTAATTCAAGGGTACAGTAGATTGATTAAAAGAAATGGAGGGTCATTAATCTTAGTAAAAAAACTCTTTAAATGTGAAACATATAACGTTTCAGGGACTAAACCTGAAACAACATTACAAAGTCATTAAAAGCCTTGATATTAAAAGCATATAATTATTTACGAGGGAACTTCAAAAATATATCCTCTATAAATAAATACAAGGCAGAGATACACCAGTTTTTACTAAAAAAACAGTTTTACTCTTTAAATGAATACCTTGAATACTGTAAGGGGAAATTTTAAATTAGGTATTATCAGAAATGCTACAAATATACTTTCAAACAACTGTGATTATCTAGATTTAGAAAATTGCTAACGTTATAGCACTACACCATAGTGACTTCTTTTAAAAATACTGCCTTGAATCATTATTTGTTTTATGGTTCCTGTCCACCTGAGGCAGGTACCTCCACTAAAGAGAAGGGAAGTTTGATGATGGCGCTGAAGACCAGGATTTACTATTTTAAATTTAATATTAAGTTCAATGTTATTATTATATGTAAGTGTTTAAGAATTTAGTCAATATTCAGAATTTGTGTTATATCTCTTGACGAAGCCATGAATTCTATCGTAATTTCGAAGGTAAATAAAATTATTTGTTTATTTAATCTAAAACCCCATATTGTGTTATGACTATTAAAGTCACCGACAGGAATGAATGGTTTAGGTAATTGCTTGATCAGCTCTGTTAATATATCTGAGCTTAATTCTATACTATTTGGTATAGAAAGATTACAAATACATAATGTGAATGGTAAATAATAAGCACTGCTATAGCGTCTAAAGTTAAGTGTAAATCAAGCTGCTTATTTACTGATGAATCTTTAATATACATCACCACTAGCACAACCAGCATTTAAATGATTTTTGTACAGTCATCATAATGTTTAATTTTAGTAATTGTATTATTTTTAAAATGTGTTTCTTGTAAACACATTACATCTAGAGAATAATTGATTATAAGAATTTGTGGATATTCAAACTGAGCTGTGAAGTTATTTAAATTCCACTGACATATTGAAAGAGCCATGGTGCATGGTGGTGCTTTAAAAAAAGAGAATTATGATACTTTATTGGCCATTTAAGGAACTGTTTTTATTACCGCTGGAGAAGGATGTTTCAAAGTTAGGGCAGAAATAAGCAGTTTCCTTATTCGAGTGAATCTATTTTTAACTTCCTTATCCCTGAGGAGTTTTGCTGTGTTTCTGCTAAGCCTTGAATGTCTTCTATGAAGTTCAGGGCTTCTGCTGTGTTTTGTAGAAACCAGTAAGTTGGATGAAGTTGAAAATGTAGTCCTCTGGAATGCCTCCTATGATCTGTTCCAATGGCTTAGGTTTCTTGCTGACAGGCT
The DNA here is from genome assembly GCA_030762935.1 of Hymenopus coronatus. NCBI lineage: Eukaryota > Metazoa > Arthropoda > Insecta > Mantodea > Hymenopodidae > Hymenopus > Hymenopus coronatus. Next base: position 8,020,639 of record CM060899.1, read on the forward strand.
TAGAGAATGCCTTACAATCTTCTTTTTCAAAGTCTTCTTCTGAAGAAATGTTAACATTTACATTAATTTCACTATCAACCTGGGTGGTTGATAATGAGTTTGAGGTTGAGTTGCTTGGTGAGTAAGTACATTTTATGGGAGGTGTTAACATTTGGTTTTTAGTTATTAGTTTAGAAGATGTCTTTAGCTTGGTACTCTTTTTGAATCGGAATTGAAGTGGTCTAGAGAGCTCTATTTTATCAGTTCTGTTGTTGCTTTCACCAGGAGTGCATTGGCTGTTGACAGTATTTAGTCCTACTGACTTCTATTGACTGGATGTGTTCTTTTTAGTTATTAGTTTAGAAGATGTCTTTAGCTTGGTACTCTTTTTGAATCGGAATTGAAGTGGTCTAGAGAGCTCTATTTTATCCATTCTGTTGTTGCTTTCACCAGGAGTGCATTGGCTGTTGACAGTATTTAGTCCTACTGACTTATATTGACTAGATGTGTTCTGATCAAATGATGGAATTTCTTCTGTAGCAGGTTTTAACTTTAAACTGTTGGGTGTTTCCTCATTCTTTGGCAAAGATATCCCTCTTGTTTCCATATAAAGCAAATGATGGAGATATCTTTATAACCAGTAGTTTGTTTTCTCGTATTTAATTTATATGCTGTCTGGAAAGTTTGCTACATGTGTAGGGTGAACAAACATTTGCCTGCTAAAACTCAAAATAAGAACAAAACCAGGTTCTGAAATTCCTGCCCTTATTGGTTGCAGCTGGGACACTGGTGTTATGCCAAGGTCACCTAGATATTCCTCTAATATACTGTCAGGATAACTAGGCTATTTAAATTCCACTGTGTATTGGACACACAGTTGTTACTTTGTCTACTTTCACCCGTATTAACAATATTGAATAATGATATGGGGAAAATTGTGTAAACAATAACCAACAGATTTTCAAACTCCACAAAAAAAATAAAAGTGTTCTGAGGACTATAGTGGTGTTTCAGAAAGAAAAACTTAGAGGGAACATTTTAAAAAATTGAACACATTAACTTTACCTTGCATTTACAGAAAGAAAATCTTAACATACAAAAATCCATTCTCAGGGATCCTATTAAAAATTCTGGGATTCACACTCATAACATGGATAGCAAAAAATGTTGTATATTCCTACTCATAACACTAAATTGTTTGAAAAATTAATTAAATATAACCGCCTAAACCTCAATAATAATTTACCATCTAGTGTGAGGAATATAGGGCTGCTAAAACATTCACAGTTGACATAAATAAATACTTGCTAAACAATTTTACTCATTTGAGAAATTTAATCAATATTATGTACTCAACTGGTAATGTATACCGACAAATAAGTCACTAAAAGCAGAAAATATTTAAAATTTTTCAGTATACTCAATGCCAAAGTTATCTTTTCATTCAGTTAATATTTCTTTTTAAATTTTTGAGTTCAGTAATCCATAATAAACGTGTGTTTTAGGTAGTATGTCAAATATGCATTGAAATTACTACTGTATTTTATTTTGCGATATAAAACCATTGTTTGCATAAACGACATCATTATTAGAACTTCTGGTTGCCTTTGTAAATATTTTCCATAACATTGGTATGACTGCATTTATTTCTGTACTAGACATAATTGTGTTTAATGCCTGCTTTAACTACCATGGGGATGATATTGATGATAGATGTAGAAGATGGAGCACCAGTGGAATGAGATGATGGGAGAACCTGGAGAAAACCTGCCCACTCCACCACAAATCTCACATGTAGTCGCTTGGAATCAAACCTGGTAGCCTAGATGAGAGGCAAATGGTGTAACCAGCCATGGTGTGTATATATATATATATATATATATATATATATATATATATATATATATATATATATATATATACACACAAATATAATGACAAATTCTCACATGTGAAATATTTAAAGACCTATTTTAAAACTGATACCAATGACAAGGAATTTCTAAAAAAATGATTAACTCCACGATAATGATGTATGTGGTGTACCGATATGACATAATTGTATGTTTTAACAAGAAATACTTTTTGTCTATCTCTCACGGTTTACCAGTTTGCAAAATTCAGCAAAATTCATCCAGAATATTGGTCTTCAAAAGCCATTCCCATAAATTTCAAGATATACATTTTATTGACTATGTAAATTAGCTTAATTAAAATCGTTAGAGCAAGGTTTAGGAGAAAATAAAGATCTTGAAATTTTTTACATGTAATGGGTACCTTAGAGGCTGGGAATTTTTGTCAAAATCTTCTTGTTGTGCCCTTGGGAAATGCTAATCTTAAAAGCTTGTTATTTTACTGACGTTTTGTTTTTGAATTATGAAGTTCAGACACACACACACCCTCCCGCCCTTCTAGCCACCCCACACACACAGAGCTGCCTGCCCACCCACTTAGCCCCCCATACCCACCCCCTCACACAAACACACCTGCCCACCCACCCAGCTCCCCCCCACACACGCGCCCACTCACCCACCCACCCAGTTCTCTCCCACATACACACTGCCAACCAGCCACCCACCCAACCCCCACACACACACACTCCTGCCTACCTGCCCATCCAGCCCCCCCCCCCCAAACACACAGAGATTAAGAGAGAGGGAGGAAGAGAGAGTTTGTTATAAACGCCTTTTATGACACAGAAGACCCTAAAACGATATATCGAGTAAAAACTTGGTATTGAATTTGTGGGTGGAATTCAATATCTTCTCTATACACTATCTACATAGTACGCGTAGAGAAAGAAAAAATAGAAAACTGATTATTGCATATTTGTCGCTGATATGAGGAGCATCGTTTCAAAATGTATTAAGTGCACAGCAGAAAATTTTTCACAAATCAAGAAAAAACGTTTTACTTCCAAACAACAAAATCTATATTAAAAATTTAAATCAGTAATTTTAGATACCATGGCATTGTTTGAGAATTCTCAAAAATTGAATTGGTTTTTCATTGACTAGCTTTTTATTTTAATTTAAAAGCTTCACTTAATATATTTTTTAAGTGACTTATAAAACATAATACGTTATGAAGCATTTAGTCAGTACAACTAAGTGAAGATCAAATATTAATGTCATTCTAAAGAAATGTTACATCACTTTTTTTTAATTTGTATTTATAATGTATAATATACTAATAGAACAATGTAAGCAGAAAAAAATAATATCGATAACATTGATAATATCACAAAATAATAAGTATGCTCATTTTGAGGTTAAAAATGCTGCTGTTTACACAGAAGCACAAACTTGAATTTTACAGCAGAGCTAGAACAACATATTAAAGTCTCTCAAGTCCCATTTCCTTATCCAGTCACAATCATCAGGTGTTGCATTGATATTTAGCACTACTTTATACATCTGCAGAACATGAACCTCTCCAGTTATCACCATATTTGGTTTTCAGAAAATCAGCTTTATCTGTCTTCTTTTCATCTTATGAAGCTTTAATTTTATGAACCACAGGAGGTTCAAACACCTGGTTCAGGTTTCCCACTGATTTCAGAATTGTTTTAAACATTTTCAATGGGTGTCACACATTTTCACTCTGATGAGAGGCTTCCCATTTACTATATTTTTCTTCAAAATTAACCCTCTTCATATCTTTTATTACATCCAATTTCATAAACTATGTTGAGAGTATTTTGTAATCTCTGATGGCCCAATTGTTTCTAAATGATTTTAGTTTTCTCACAGACTTGTAAAATCTATATTCTGCAGGAGTGAGAATATCAGAGCATTTTTGGAGAGCTTTCTCCACAGCCCCAAACAAACAATTTGCAGGCAAATAAGAATGGTCCCTCTCACGGGAAAAACTGCAATAATATTTCTGTGATGGGTTGGTGCTCTCTTCTGTTTGCCTCCCATGCCACCTTCTGTCTCATTCCAGGTAAAGAAGGTTGCATCCTTATTGCTGATGTCAATTACACACAGAGAATAAATTGATGTCTGCCGGGAATAATAGTTTTCGCCAATTGATAATTTTGGAAGTTGCTGTACCTGTTGCAAATCGAAACAGAAACTTCTTGTATTTTAAGTACGCTCTCTCAATAATTTGTGGAACATTTTGGGTCGAAGTTTGTGTGCCACCAGATTAGCTAGTAAGTGATTTTTTCTTTGAATTTCTGCTTTGCGTTTAATTTCAATTATCACATGCATCAGTGGCAGGTAACCCAAAGCCAATGTTAAATTGTGTGTGGAAAATATTCTGGAAAAAACACTTTTTGAATATTACTGAGCAGAAAAATTTGCATTGTACATCTTCAATAATCTGTTGATGCTTAAGTCAGCAGATAAATAAAGCCTGTAATGTGATCCTGTTGCCCTTAGTTTTGAGATAAACTTACATACACTTATTTTCCTGACAGTAAGCAAAGCCTTTCTCCTATCTCTTCCTCTCCTTTCTTTAACCCCTGGCCACCCTTTACAGCCTTGGATATGCTACTAATTCTGGTGTTGAAAAAAATGTTAGGCATACTGATTGCATTTGGTCCTTCATTTTCATCTGAAAGGAAATAACAATTTAAAGAAACATTCACAAGCTTTTAAAATATAATATAAAATAGATAAAAAAAATAGGATTGGGTGCACAATCATACCTATTTGAAGCTAAACAATGCAAGTAATATCATTATTAAGCTATGTGTACATAGGTAATTTTAGGGTAGGCTGCACAAAGGTGTTGCACTGTCTTATCATTTAGCAGCAGTACTACTGTACACATGTATAAAGTTAGTGGAAGATTTAACCATTGACATGTCCGAATAACAATGTAAATTGTTCTAAAAGAATAAAATAAAAAAAAAATGCTTATCGTTATAAGCTATTTAGTAAGTATCAAATTAAAAGCTAGCACGTAGCCTGAGATGTCAACATGCCTCCACATGGATAAACTTTTCGCGCGAATTTTATACTCAAGCTGCACAAGAACCATAAAATCATTAATTCTACAACTTACTCGTAAATATGATTGAAGAACGACTCCAATTGCCTAGGAGACGTTATCTTTAGCTAGCATGTGGCTTAATCGACAACCTTGATCCAGTATATTAGATGTTGATAATGCTAAATTCTTCGCTTTCGCTACAAAATACACAGCAATGCTGCGACACCTAAATTTCCCTCTTTTGGTATTCATTGGTTGTTATAAACTGTTACGGCATACATTAGTTTATATCAAATTCCTTTAACAAAATGCCTTATAGTATGCAATTTATTGGTAGTTATCTATAGCAATAGTTCCCATTAGTTTCAACTCAAAATGAGCATATTAAATTATTACAGAAAAATAATGCTATGGTACTGAATAAAAGTTATCAAATATAACAAATTTATTTCATGTACCTAGCCTCATTTTCACGCTGACGTTTGGTTTTTCTATTCTTAACTCTCATCCTGCTTTCTGTTGATCATCCTTCGATAGGCCCACTTCCCTGTATGATAATCGCAATGAATTTATAGATAACTTCTAAGCTTACGGACGCGTGGGCATAACAGTCAGTGGTAAATCTCAGTAAAACGTTTTGAAACGATTCTCCTCATATGACTATTTGTAATATCCAGCGGGCAGTGGTTCACAGCTAAGTTGAGCTTGTTTTGTGCACAACGGTGGTATAGGTGAGAATTGATTGATAGTAAAATAATTGTGTTAACTCGGCTTAAAACGTAATATTAAACTTTATCCAAATAATAACTTTGATATTTAAAAGCGACAGTGGTAGTAATAACACAGATCGCTTCCTGTGCTTGCACAGGTATTGATATTACAACAGTACCTGCTTTTAATTTAACCTTCTATTTATGGCTACTTCTTGTTTCAATGCTCGGAGAAAAATAAAGGCTCTCAAAAGTTTACTTGGCTGACAGATATATGTCCTGTTTAATTTCTACTTTGTTATTTAATGAGAAATCCAATAAAGGAAGACTAAAAAATTGCTACAATGAACTGAGTAAACCAATAACCCTAATGTTATCTCAGTGTTCTGTAGTGACTGTTCAGTCAGCCAAAGAAATTAGTATTGTAGTTTTTAAAGTTGCAAATCCCGAAATAAACTCGCCTGGATAAAAATCAAAACTTCTAATATCATTAATTAAATTATGCACAATACGCGCCGCTTGATATACCAAATGAACACAGCCCGAACGATAGAGTTTTGTATTCTTAACGACGATATTAAAATTTGGTTTTGAGTTACAGATAAATTACTTTGTATGTTGGAACGGTTGTATTTAACGTATGTGACGAATATTTAGCAAATAATTAAGTTAAATGGGGATTCTGTGAATAACCAACGGTCTTGTAATGTATTATGCTGAAATTTAAAAGAAATGTGTTTATAACAAAAAAATTAGCTATGTTGCTGGTGGAAGAGTGAAATTATTGATATGGAAGAAGGTCATGTCATGTTTACATGTTAAGTGACGAGCACAAACCTTTGGATCTTTGGTTTTCAGGTTTATTGGATGTTAGATTAAGTTTAGTTCTTTATATAATTTGAAGTTTATAATGCAGTTATTGTGCTAGTATTTGGCAGAGAAGTATATTTTGGTAAGTTTTTGCTGTTGTTTCATTTAGGAGCATAGTCTATTCCTAAGTGATCCTTTATGAAATAGTTAAGCTTTGTGGCTTTTTATTTTAACCTGAGAATAGATTAAGGTAAGACACAGTATGAGTATATGCAATGTTTTTTTTAATATAATAGCTGTCTTGCAATTCTGAAAGTGAACACATTTTATTACAACTACACAGATATTGCAACACTCTTGTCTTTTACAAGTTGTAGTCAAACTGCTTTGAAGTCACCACATATGAGGGAAATGCCCAATCTCTGCTCCAAATAAATCTTGTTTGAGGATTTTGCAATAGCTAATACATGAGAAGTAAACCCACTACATCTATAGTCAGATCCCCCCAGAAGCTTACAATGGTAAGTATAGGCCATTGAGGTCGGGTTATATATTGTAATACCACTCAGATCCTTCAAGTGTCAGTGCTTTGATTTGAAGTGGTTGGTCTATATATAGCAACTGTGGAGACTTGGTGCACAATAGAGGTTGTACTTCAACTCCATCTTTGTCAACTGCACTAGTCAACATCCATCTAATATTGAAATAAACCCCCATTTTACAATGGAGAGAGAGTGATCCAGAAGATAAAGGTGAGAGAAGGGTGTCCTCTGAAGCCCAGATGCTCTTGTGAATCCACCAACCCTGTGTCCTGAAGTCTGGTACCTATAGCTTAGTTGCAGGTAAACCAGCACCAGGAAACTGCAACTCAGACCGCGAATATTAATGGCACAACAATTGAAAAAATATTCCTGTACCTAGACTATTGCCAAAGTGTTTGACATCAATGGTTCATCAACCTGTGAAAAATCCACCAATATAAAGAGTAGCGCAGCAGAAGTGTCATCCAAACTGTCAACCACAGGCAATAACACTGGAAAACCTGTAACAAATTCTGCCCAAGAAATTAATTTCAAGACCAATTTCCTAAAACAAATTGTAAAATCTATTTGCAAAAAATATAAAGGCAAAATAAGTCCACATCACTCTCTATAGATCCTCTTCTGAAGAATCTTCTGCGATTGGCAGTCACTAACTCTAATAGCTTCCACTTTCTCAAACTGTAATTCCCAAATAGAAGCGAGACCTCTGCCATGAGGGGGATGGAACGGGAAGTTCTGCCCTCGCTACCAGACTGACAGTATGTAAGCTGTAGAATCGTGCTGTTGAAAAGAGTGTTAATCTCACAGCAAAAAAGAACAAATTTAACCAATCAACAGGCCAATATGCAGAAATGTCTCTCAATTTCAAACATATCCCATAATATAGACAATGGCTGACCTGCAGTGGAACATAACATGGAGTTAGATCACATAGACTGGTGCTTAACCAGAATATACATATGGTCGTATGCTTGCAATAAATGAAGCTCCTTCCACAAGACAGCATTACAATTAGACAGTACGCTTCTGTAAGGTATGATTTAGTACCAGAAGAGAGTGTTCTTGCACCATGGTACTCATGAGTTGATATATTCATTGAATCTATAGCCATACAACCTCATATTCAATCAGTTGCTGTAGGGATTAAGCTGTCATATACTAGATTCAGCATTTGTAGTATATATCTGCCTCCAGCTTATGACCTGTCATTCAATGATTTAGAACACCTTTACTGTTGGTAATTGACATAAATACACACCAGCCATTTTGGGGCTCACCTCAGATTGTGTGAGAAATAAGCTAATTGCCGATTTCTTGAATAGTAATAATGTGCTGCTTCTGTACACCAGGGAGCCTACATTTCTTTCTGACCCCTTCAATAGTTTTCTTCACCTAAATATAACAGTTTGTTCTTCACAGTTGGCAATTTTAATTTACATTCTAGTGAGCCTTTTCCTACACTTTATAGTCTCTTAACACAAGATATATGTTACAGCTGTTTATCTACATGGGGCTCAAATCAAGCTAGATGGAAAGGAAACTTATTCATGTTTGGCTTTTTTTTTTAACCGTAATGAGCACGATGAATTTCTGTGCTCAAAATTTCATAGAAATAACTCTTTCAGCTGCACAGCGGTCTATTCCAAGGTCGACTACCCAACCCTATCTTTTTCTGGTTCCTTGGTGGAGAGATAAATGCTGCAATGCCAGTCCTGCTCGCAGGTATGCTCTTAGTTTTCAGCATCGTCCTACACTAGACAATCAGATGCTGTATAAGAAGCTGCATGTCCAATGTAGACAAGTTATTAAAAATAGCACAAAGACATCATATTGCAAGTTTGTAGCTTCATTTAATCAACATCAAGCTTCTTCTCTCAAATGGGATAAGAGTAGGCGTGTATCTCTAAAATCGACCCATATGCCAATTGGTGATCAAGCAAAAGGTGCTGTTATTGATATGTTTGCCATGGTTAACCTTTTTGGCAACGCTGTTTTTCAAGTGTCTAGCTCGGACAATTATCCACTGAGTTCCTTTCAGATAAGACTCAGTAGAAATCTCAAGATGTCTCCTTTCATTCCTGGAACCGTGAAGATTACAATGGCCTTTTCACCATTAGTAGGGTTAGAACGTGTACTTGCTCTTCTACAAAACTTTGCACCAGGTTCAAATAGAAACATTGCAACATCTCTATCCTGAAGTTCAAGCTTTCCAGATCTAAGTAAATAATCAAGTTTGTGTTCATGCCACTTTTTTTGGAAGGATGGCAGCAGGCCGCCATCATGCCCATTTTTAAACCTGGAAAATACTGTCATCTTCAATTCATCTGCCATCCCATTTCCTTCACCACTTTTATCTATAGGGTGATGAAATGAATCACAGTTGGTGTAGTGGATAGAATCCAAAAATCTCCTGACTAATATGCAGTGCAATATTTGAAGACATCGGTCAGCAGCTGATCATCTTGTATCACTATTGATGCACATCATTAATGGCTTTCTTAGCTGCTGTCAAAGTTATTGCTTGTGGTGCCACAAGTAGTAAAAGGGAGCATTAAACACTAAAAAAATGTCACAAACTGTCTTGATATGTTTTGACCTTGAGAAAGCCTGTGATACATGTTGGCAAGGAGGGATATTATGTTTCCTCGTCAAATGGAATATACATGGATGCCTACCACTCTTCATTCAAGAGTGTGTGAGAGATTGTGTTTTTCAGGTAGGTGCTGGCTCAGAGTTTTCCAATGCTTTTATGCAAGAGGACAAAGTACCACAGGGATCAGTACTAAGTGTAACGCTTGCTATGGCGATTAACTTTATATCGCAATGTGTTCCCCCAGATGTCTCGTCCTGCGTATTTGTACACAAAATTTGTATTTCTCAGCATTCCCAGTTTTTTGAACACCATCTGCAGCAGTGTTTAAACAACTTTTCTGATTGGAGTTCTCAAAATGAGTTTCGTTTCTCCCCAGAGAAGTTAGTCTATATGTGCTTGTGGTATAGGAGAAGGGGCTCTTTGCCTTTGGTTTGACTCGATTCAGTTTTACTTCATGGCGAGATTCCTTGGGTTTATCTTCAATAGGAAACTATGCCAGGCCTGACATACAGAACAGCTGAAAGCGCGATGTGAGCGTTCTGTCAATATTTTACGGATTCTAAGTGACAAATTTTGGGGAAAGGATGGAACAATGATGCTCGCCACTATCTTTCACTGATCTGATCCAAATTTAGACTATGGATGCATCTTTTATTCTTCAGCACATTCATCTCTGATCAGAAAACTAGATGCTCTCGATAACCAGGGCATCCAAGTGGCTCTTGGGGCTTTTCTTACCAGCCCAGTTGTGAGTATCAGCACTGAATCTGCAAAACCTTCTCTGCAATGTTGGTGGGATGTCCTGTTAGTTAATTATGGTTGTGGGCTTAAAAGCAAGTCTTTGTATTTAACGTTTTCTCCTTTTTTCTGTACCGAGTTAGGCTTTCACCACTGCCCACTTTCAGGTTTTCATTTCCATGAGATTCTTCGGAAATACGATATTGCACTGCCTCACATGTTTCCCACAGTGGAGAGGGTTTACCCACCTGGGTTGCATGCTACATTCCATGTTGATCTCGGAATAACCTCTAATGGAAATCTGATACTCCTTTTGCTTGTATCCATTCCCTTTTTTCGTTCTAAAGACTTGATATCAAAATACAATGGCCGCATTTGTGTGTACATAGATAGGGAAGTAAATGCAACTGCAGTGTTGGATGTGCTTTTGTTACTGGGAGCAAATGCTATACCTTTAGTTTGCCCAGCAGCACATGCATTTACTCCACAGAGAGTATGCTTTACTCCGAGCCATTCTCCATGTTTGCCCTGGGTGACTGCCTTATGCTTGTGATTCCCTCAGTGCCCTTCAGGGTTGTAAGTTACTATCCTTTCGTACAGTGTATTCAGGATATGCTCACCTCATATATGGTAACCTCATTTCATTTATCCCATGGGGAGGAGGTGATATTTGCTTGCTTATGTATCAAACACTGTATTTATACATAAAGCTACCTGCTCAGAAAGGAGCCTGTGATGGCAAAATTTGATGGTCCACCATTTTTTGGTAGAGTGAGCTCTTTTAGCACATGTACGAGTCACTCTGCAACACTCGGACAGTATTCACGAGCTCCTGGCAGATGATGTTGTTGCCATGAATACAATATTTTACCTTATTATCTACCTTGACTTTCACGATCAGCATCTAGTCTTTTTTATTTATTGTGACATCCTCCTCCTGTGGCATGTGTCTTTTAAGAATAGGGTTTGATATTAATGTCTACTTTTTTTATTAATGCCTGCCTTTTAAAACATAGTTTTAGTTCCCCCTATGGTTTCTGCCATAGGCAGTTTTAATTCTGTTTTATTATTATATCTTTAATTTTATATCAACTTCATAGAATTTTATTGATTTTATCTTTTAATTTAATGCTGTTTTAAAACAGGGTGCTGATAACCCTGTAGTTGAGAGCCGTTAAACATCACTTATCATCTAATATTGGCTGTGAGCTTAAGTGCATGCCTGCACATCTAACGTTTGACTATATTTTCTATACCAAGCAGGACAAATGCTATGGACACCTTTGACTTAGTCCAAGGTTTGCAGGTTGTCGTTTCTGAGAGCTTTTATATCTCATTGAAGCCAAATAATTTTAACATTTCCAGAAACAGATTGTGATATATGCTGAGAAATTGTTTAGCTAAGTCACAATGTATCACTCTTTTTATCCAATGCTCTACATAATGTTTCTTTCTCCACAGCCTTGTTATTGAAGTCAAGGAGAGCACCATCAGATTCAGTAACATTTGTGAAATGGATATCAAAGAAGAAGATCCTCTCTCAGAGAATGTAGCCTCACCACGTGAGATCAAGTTCTTTACCAAAATTGTTAAAATGAACCCAAACAGTGATGCTGTGCTTCCGGATGGCGACTGTAAAGCTGTTCACAAATCAGAAGTTAAATCAGAGATTCCATTTCCAGACTTTTATTCACAAAAAGAGGGAGAATGTTTTATCAAAGATCTTGTAAAGACAGTCAAGTCTGAAACCCCTAGTTTTAGCAGCAACTGCGGGATAGATATAAAAACTGAAATTGAGGAACAGGCTCAGGTTTCAGACTTTGTTTCACAGGATGAGAGAAACCTGACAGAGTATCATGAAATGGATAACAAAATAGAAATTAAAGAGGAACCCTGGTGGCTGGAAACAGAATGGTCATCCTTTCATGGTGATATTAAGGTGAGTTTTGTTGAAATCTATTGAAGTTAGAATTTTTGTTTATTTTACATAGGATAAAGTATTCAATTTTCATATGCAAGATTAATAAGAATAATAGATAATATGTGAATGTGTACAGTTTTGTTCAGATCTAATATTAAATGTGTAGAGACTAATGGTATTGAAGGGATAATTCTTGAAAATTATAAGATATTTAAGAGAAGTTTAGGGGAAATTGTAAACCAAATAATCCATAAGTATATAAATTGTAAGAATCAGCTACCGTTGAAATAAAACATGAAGTGAATCCTGAATGAAATCAAAGGTAAATGCGGCAATTCAAAGGAAACATCCCATTTGCATAGCTTTAACCCACTGCCAGATGGCCATAATAAGTAGTCCAAAATTTTAAGTTCATGATTTTCCACTTTTATATTTTGTGATATCATGAAACACAAACTGAATTTGCCCACAGTGCCAAAAGTAGTAAAAGTAGGCATCGAACACTAACAACAAAGAAACTGAATTATCACATATTGAATGCAATATGCATGAAATAAAACAACTGGCATATTTATATTTAAAAGCTACTATCCAGGATGTTGTGCCATGATTGTAGGTTAAAATGTGAACCATACGTTTTGCCAACTTTTATGGTCAGCATCTTCAGTGGAACTCCAAACAGTTTGTCAAAATTATTGACAGCATTATAATTAATAAATCTGATATAATCATCAGCTTTGACGTAGAATTGTTATTCACTAAAGTTCCAATAAAGGACGTGTTGGAACTCTTACAGACACACCTTGATCTAGAAATACTGGCACTGTTCAAACATTTCTTGACTTCAAGTTACTTCCAGTGGAAAAGGACATTCTACACACAAAAGGAAGGTGAGCCATGGGAAGCCCATTGAGTCCTGCCATCGTCAACTTTTATGTGGAATGATTTGAAGCTAAGAAATTGGAAACATCAGAACACAAACCATCCAGCTGGCTTTCATAAGTTGACAATTTTGTTGTCTGGCCGCATGGAGAACAAAGGCTTCAGAATATTTTTGAACATCTCATTGGGATCCATAACAACATTAAAGGTACACTGGAAGTGGAAACAAATGGCCTGTTCCCTTTCCTTGACGTTCTTGTTTATAGAAAACCTGGTGGTGTTCTCAGACTTGAAGTGTACAGGAAGCCCACTCATACAAATTGATATCTGAACGCAGCGTCAAATCACCATCCCACCCAAAAGGGGGCAATGATTAAAACATTAGTACATCGAGCAAAAATCGTGTCCCAGCCTCAACAACTGGACTCTGAATTAAAACATTTGAAAGAGGAACTACAAAACAATGTCTACCATGCCGAGAACATTAATTGTGCCATTAGAACTTACCACGCTAATGTACCGGACACCATGGAACAACCAAAGGCATTTCTACCATATGTGACAGACATCACAGTGTGCATTGATTGGTTACTAAAGAAGAAGGACATCAAAACTTTATTTACGTCAATAAGCAAGATATGCTATGTTCAGTGAAAGATCTGAGGGACCCACTAAGCACTACACAGATCTACAAACTACCATGTGAGTGTGGCAAAGTATACGTAGGCATGACCGAAAGGACTATTAAAAATTGCAAACAACATCAACATCAAGTCTGCCTAATGTAGCTAGAAAATTCAGCAATTCCAGAGCACGTATTTACAGAGGGCCAAGGCACGGAGGTGTTGGCAAAAACAAGAGGATATTTTAATCTTCTCAGGAGAGAAGTTATTGAAATAGTACAGCATCCAAGTAACATAAACAAAGACGGTGGTTACCACATAAGTAAGACCTGGAAACCGGTATTAGTAAATAAACAGCTGGTTGACCTTCACAAGCCGGCTGGACACATATGTACATTACGTATCATCCCTTCTCCCCTCCCAAATGAAGAGAATAAATAGCCTGCATTCCTCTCCAGATCGCATTAACCTCCTGTAGTGACTGCCACTGAAAATCCTGACCGTAGGAGTCGGTGAAACATATGGTTCATGTTTTAACCTTCGACCACGGCACAACAGCCTGGATAATACAGTTTTTAAATATAATGACACCGGCCATGAAAATAGCCTAAGATATTCTATGGCATTATATATATTTACAAAATGCCAAGAAAGTATGTCTTTGCATGTACTACATGTGGAGCTAAATAAGGCAATTTTTTTTTTTTTCAGTCTTTTGCAAGCTGCTATTGTAGTAAATAAGTTCTCCTTTTCAAGCTCTGTGTAGTTGACTTAAAATGTTTGTTTTTGTTTATAAAAATTCTTAGCATGGGTTCGTTGGGAAGGGAGACATAGCATGTGGCACCTGTGTAGTAGATTTACAACACATAACAGAAGACCAACCTGATAGCAGCCCTCTATGCTAAAAATCTGCTCTTTCTTGTCCAATATCAAATGGAAAGTTAGGAACCACAGTAATAAAAAAGTGTCCATATATAAAGCCGAGTTTCATTTTTTCCTCCTGTGTGACATTGACACAGGAAAAGAAAAGACATTGACACTTTCACATCTTTGCGTTCAGTCAGTTCTCTTATTTAAATGGATAAAGATTAAGAGTATATAGAAAATAGTCTGACCTGACTGAATCCTGTGTTTCTGGAAACTAATTGGTTTTATTGTTTTATCACCATTTAATAATATTACAACTATTGTTATTGTTTTGCTGTCATTACCCACTTAGAGTATGAGGATGTAAACCATCTTTTCTTAAATTACTGATGTACAATAAGTTGTTCATTAGTTCCCTTATATATTGAAATGCTGCTATTATTATGTTCAAATTTATAAACAAATAAAAGCTAGTATTTTAAGAGATAACCAGTTATGTAACTAACACTGTAGAGATGATTGTGTGAATTATTCTTTTACAGGATAGGGACCTTCCTCCAGTAAAATCTTCAAGGTAAGACATGACTCCTGGCTAATGTTTCTGCTTCTTTTGTTACATTGTCATTTAACTCTCACATTTATGTTGTAGCAGATGTTTCATTGTGTGCTTGAACTGATATAAATGAGGCTATAATACTGAATCCCCAATGTTACATATTGTTGTATGGTTGGGTTCACAGATACTGTGATGGATTTTATACACTTGTACAGGGGTGTTTCAAATAAAAACCAGTTTTACTAACCATAATAAGTAGAGGAAGCATTATATTCCACCAAAAAATTCAATGTGAAGATTTCAATGAAAAGATACGTTTTGAAACCCAAATAAGTATTTAAGAAAAAGTATGTTTGTGAATATTTGAGAGAGAGGGAGCATAATCCAGAAAAGATGTCTCATAAATATCAAAGCTTAGTATCATTGCAATATAACACTTGGATACAGAATAAAATTCTCCACACTGAAGACTCTTGCCTTCCACCCTTCAAGTACCCACTGGTAGGTACATGTTTAGTGCACCCGAGTGTCGAGCCAACCTGACTCCCTTGTCTATATTCCCCAGCAGCCCACTATGGTTTTGGTGCACCCAAGTCTCAAGCCAACCCTGACACCCTTGAGTATTCCCCAAAGAGGCCCTCTAGGATTGGTACTGGTTTGCTGAATCTGAGTCTCGAGCCAACCTGATTCCCTTGTGTATTTGCCCCAGCGGCCCACTATGGTAGATATAGGTTTGGTGCACCCGAGTCTCGAGCCAACCCTGACACCCTTGAGTATTCCCCCCAGAGGCCCTCTATGATTGGTACTGATTTGCTGAATCTGAGTCTTGAGCCAACCTGAATCCCTTGTGTATTTGTCCTCAGGGTCCCACTATGGTACGTACGGGTTTGGTGCATCTGAGTCTCGAGCCAATGTGAACAACTCTAAACTGCTGTCTAGTTTTGTAATTGTCCGGGCTGATACTGGTCCAGCTGTTTTTAGAGTATCCTTTTCTAGCACCAATGTGAGCAACTCTGAGAGTGGCATTCAGTCTTACAACATTGCCGGCTGATGATACTGGTCCAGCTGTTGCTAGAGCGTCCTCCTCTAGCACCAATGTGAGCAACTCTACAACTGCTGTCCAGTCTTGTAGCAGTTCTGAATGATGATAACTGGTCCAGCTGTTGCTAGAGTATAGAGTATCCTCCGCTAGCATTAATGTGAGCACCTCTGTAACTGTCCAGTCTTTCATCAGTTTTGGCTGATTATACTGGTCCAGCTGTTGCTAGAATATCCTTCTTTTGCACCAATGTGATCAACTCTGTAACTGCTGTCCAGTCTTGTAGCAGCTCTCACTGATGATAATTGGTCCAGCAGTTGCTAAAGTATAGAGTATCCTCCGCTAGCACCAATGTGAGCAACTCTGTAACTGTCCAGTCTTGCAGCTGTGCTGGCTGATGATACTCGTCCAGCTGTTGCTAAGAGTATCATCCTCTGGCAACAAAGTGATCAACTCTGTAACTACTGTCCATCTTACAGTAGTGCTGGCTGATGATACTGCTCCAGCTGTTGCTAGAGTATCCTCCTCTAGCAACAAAGTGAACAACTCTGTAACTACTGTCCAATCTTGGAGCAGTGCTGGCTGATAATACTGGTCCAGCTGTTGCTATAGTATCCTCCTCTAGCACCAAAGTGATCAACTCTGTAACTACTGTCCAATTTTGTAGCAGTGCTGGCTGATAATACTGGTCCAGCTGTTGCTAGAGCGTCCTCCTCTAGCACCAATGTGAGCAACTCTACAACTGCCGTGCACTCTTGTAGCAGTTCTGAATGATGATAACTGCTCCAGCTGTTGCTAGAGTATAGAGTATCCTCCGCTAGCACCAATGTGAGCAACTCTGTAACTGTCCAGTCTTTGATCAGTTTTGGCTGATTATACTGGTCCACCTGTTGCTAGAATATCCTTTAGCACCATAGCCTCAATATGATCAACTCTGTAACTGCTGTCCAGTCTTGTAGCAGTTCTCACTGATGATACTGGTCCAGCTGTTGCTAGAGTATCCTCCTCTAGCACCAAAGTGATCAACTCTGAAACTACTGTCCAATCTTGTATCAGTGATGGCTGATAATACTGGTCCAGCTGTTGCTATAGTATCCTCCTCTAGCACCAATGTGAACAACTCTGTAACTACTGTCCAATCTTGTATCAGTGTTGGCTGATGATACTGGTCCAGCTGTTACTAGAGTATCCTCCTCTAGCACCAATGTGAGCAACTCTGCAACTGTCTAGTCTTGCTGCAGTGCTTGCTGATGATGCTGGTCCAGCTGTTGCTAGAGTATCCTCCTCTAGCACCAAAGTGATCAACTCTGTAACTACTGTCCAATCTTGTATCAGTGTTGGCTGATGATACTGGTCCAGCTGTTGCGAGAGTATCCTCCTCTAGCACCAAAGAGATCAACTCTGTAACTACTGTCCAATCTTGTATCAGTGCTGGCTGATAATACTGGTCCAGCTGTTGCTAGAGTATCCTCCTCTAGCACCAAAGTGATCAACTCTGTAACTACTGTCCAATCTTGTATCAGTGCTGGCTGATGATACTGGTCCAGCTGTTGCTAGAGTATCCTCCTCTAGCACCAATGTGAGCAACTCTGTAACTACTGTCCAATCTTGTATCAGTGATGGCTGATGATACTGGTCCAACTGTTGCTAGAGTATCCTCCTCTAGCACCAATGTGAGCAACTCTGTAACTGTCTAGCCTTGCTGCAGTGCTGGCTGATGATGCTGGTCCAGCTGTTGCTAGAGTATCCTCCTCTAGCAACAATGTGAGCAACTGTGTAACTGTCCAGTCTTGTAGCAGTGCTGGCTGATGATACTGGTCCAGCTGTTGCTAGAGTATCCTCCTCTAGCACCAATGTGAACAACTCTGTAACTGCCATCAAGTCTTGCAGCTGTGCTGGCTGATGATACTGCTCCAGCTGTTGATAGAATATCCTCCTCTAGCACCAATGTGAACAACTCTGTAACTGCCATCAAGTCTTGCAGCAGTGCTGGCTGATGATACTGGTCCAGCTGTTGCTAGAGTATCCTCCTCTACCACCAATGTGAGCAACACTGTAACTGCCATCAAGTCTTGCAGCTGTGCTGGCTGATGATACTGGTCCAGCTGTTGCTAGAGTATCCTCCTCTAGCACCAATGTGAGCAACACTGTAACTGCCATCAAGTCTTGCAGCAGTGCTGGCTGATGATACTGGTCCAGCTGTTGCTAGAGTATCCTCCTCTAGCACCAATGTGAGCAACACTGTAACTGCCATCAAGTCTTGCAGCTGTGCTGGCTGATGATACTGGTCCAGCTGTTGCTAGAGTATCCTCCTCTAGCACCAATGTGAGCAACACTGTAACTGCCATCAAGTCTTGCAGCAGTGCTGGCTGATGATACTGGTCCAGCTGTTGCTAGAGTATCCTCCTCTAGCACCAATGTGAGCAACACTGTAACTGCCATCAAGTCTTGCAGCAGTGCTGGCTGATGATACTGGTCCAGCTGTTGCTGGAGTATCCTGCTGTAGCACCAATATGAGTAACTCTACAACTGCCGTCCAGTGTTACAGCAGTGCTGGGTGATGATGCTGGTCCAGCTGTTCTTGGAGTATCCTCCGCTAACACCAATGTGAGCAACTTTGTAACTGCCATCAAGTCTTGCAGCTGTGCTGGCTGATGATACTGGTCCAGCTGTTGCTAGAGTATCCTCCTCTAGCACCAATGTGAGCAACACTGTAACTGCCATCAAGTCTTGCAGCAGTGCTGGCTGATGATACTGGTCCAGCTGTTGCTAGAGTATCCTCCTCTAGCACCAATGTGAGCAACACTGTAACTGCCATCAAGTCTTGCAGCAGTGCTGGCTGATGATACTGGTCCAGCTGTTGCTAGAGTATCCTCCTCTAGCACCAATGTGAGCAACACTGTAACTGCCATCAAGTCTTGCAGCAGTGCTGGCTGATGATACTGGTCCAGCTGTTGCTGGAGTATCCTGCTGTAGCACCAATATGAGTAACTCTACAACTGCCGTCCAGTGTTACAGCAGTGCTGGGTGATGATGCTGGTCCAGCTGTTCTTGGAGTATCCTCCGCTAACACCAATGTGAGCAACTTTGTAACTGCCATCCAGTCTTGCAGCAGTGCTGGCTGATGATACTGATGATGATGATGATAATGGTGTTTATGGGCGCTCAACTGCCGAGATCATAAGCACCCTTATGATTAAAACTTGGCAATAGGCAGTAAGAAAATACCAAACAAAAAAGTAAACACAAGTAAAAGAGCTAACACAGTTGAAACGGAAGTAACAGAACTGTCCAGCCCTCTAACCAGAGCTGGATATAAAACTCCATCTAAAATTAACACATTAAAACCAAAAGAGTTTAAAAAACCGCTATCACACTAAAACGTCAAGGTAAAAGAAACTTTTGCTAAAAATTTAAAAACCCTGTCCACTGCTCTTGGGTCATCTGCCAGGACCTCAGCAAGAGAGTCCGGCATGCCCAAAGATGACCGAATGTGTGCCAGGTGACCACACTCCAGCAACACATGACGAACTGTCTGTGCCTCCCCACAGAGGCACAGACAGGAGCAGGTTCACGTTTAAAAAGGTAACTGTGAGTAAAAATACAGTGGCCAATTCTTAGCCGAGCTAGCACTACCTCTTCCCGGCGGAATAAACGAGAGGAGGTTACCCAGTTGACAGGGAAGTCCTTCACCTCTCGCAGCTTATTACCACATAGAGCCGACCACTCCACATGCCAAGTCGAAAAACGGCTTTCTGTACAGCCACTCTAAAATCTTCTGCTGTTGAATGGGTAATCGTAACACTGGGCGCTGTGACTGCCGATTTCGCTGCCAAATCCGCCGTGTCATTCCCTGGCAAGCCAACGTGTCCAGGAATCCATGCGCACTCCACATTAAAACCAGAAGCGTGCAAAATGTGGAGAACGTCCTGGATGCGCTGCACCAAAGGATGGTAATTGTACAGCTCACGAATGCTCTGAAGGGCACTAAGGGAATCACTAAGAATAAGGCAGTCACCTAAATTTCGACGTCGAATATACAGAAGGGCTTGATAAATAGCATATAGCTCGGCAGAATATATAGATGTGCAACTACGCAAACCGTAAGTAAAAGTTGCGGTGCCAGTGACAAAGGTACATCCAACACCATCGGGGCTCTTACTACCATCGGTGTAAATACAAATACGGCCACTGTCTTTGGATAAAAATTCTAAAAAACAACGAAGAATACTATCAAGAGGCGTAACAGATTTCCCGTAGAGCGTCATCCCGAGATCGACATGGGAGGTAGCGCGTAACCAAGGGGGGTGTATACTCTCTCCCTTGGATAACAGCCGAGGAATGTCAACATGGTGCTGGCGTAGAAGCTCACGGAAACGAAAACCTGCTGGCCTGGGGCTCAGAGAGCGGAGGCAGTATCGCTCGTGCAGCTCAGGGGAGAAAAACGCGTGATAAGTTGGATGCCCAGGCATACACTTCAGCCCACAGCCATAATTAGCAAGCAGGACATCACGCCGACAACGCAGAGGAGGTTCTCCTGATTCGGCGTAGAGGCTAACAACTGGGCTCGTTGGAAAAGCTCCAACGGCCACACGGATGCCCTGGTTATGGACTGTGTCTAACCTTCTGAGCACTGAAGGTCGAGCTGAAGATTACACAATGCTGCCATAGTCCAACTTCGAATGAATCACAGCACGATAAAGACGGAGCAATGCCGTCCAATCCGCACCCCAAGATTTGCCACTTAGTATCCGTAAAAGATTTAGAGAACGGTCACATCGTGCTCTAAGCTGTGCTATTTGTGGTGTCCAACAAAGTTTCCGATCGAAGATCAAACCAAGGAATCTCGCCTCGTCTGCGAAAGGAAGTAAATCTGGCCCGAGTCGAAGAGACGGCGGCATTTGCCACTTACGGCGCCAGAAGTTAACGCAGACTGTCTTCTCAGCGGAGAAACGAAAACCGTGTTTCGAGCTCCAAGCATAGAGATTGTCCAAACACCGCTGGAGACGGGGTTCCAAAAACGGTGTACGCTGAGAAGTACAGAAGATGGCAAAGTCGTCCACGAATAAACAGGAAGAGACACCTTGAGGCACACATAGTGATATGGAATTTATCGCAATAGCAAATAGAGTCACGCTGAGTACCGAGCCCTGCGGCACTCCGTTCTCTTGAATAAAATGGTTAGAAAAAACCGAGCCCACCCTGACTCGAAAAACTTGGTCCGCATAAACTCCTGAATGACCAACGGTAGGCGTCCACGTATGTTCCAGTTATGCAGAGAACGCAATATTCCCGCCCGCCAACACGTGTCGTAGGCCTTCTCGAGGTCAAAAAATATCCCATGTGTGGGGCTGTTCTTAAGAAACCCGTCCATAATCTGAGTTGACAGAGAGACAAGGTGGTCAGGAGTTGAACGTCGTCGTCGAAAGCCACACTGGATGTTCGTCAGAAGATTGTGGGATTCCAGCCACCACACCAACCGTCCATTGATCATGCGTTCCATCACCTTGCACGCGCAACTGGTGAGGGAAATAGGACGGTAACTGGAAGGAAGATGGCGGTCCTTTCCAGTTTTAAGAATGGGTATGATGGTGGCCTCCCGCCACTTGTCTGGAAAAATGCCATCAACCCAGACACGATTATAGACCTCGAGTAGGAAATCTTTGCCATCAGGAGAGAGATGTTGCAACATTTGGACGTGGATACCATCTGGACCTGGTGCTGAGTGTCGTGAAGAGGAGAGTGCATTGTCTAGCTCTGCCAGGGTGAAAAGGCGGTTATAATCCTCAAGGTTGCCAGAAAGAAACGAGAATTCTTGAGATTCCACCTGATTCTTAACTGTAAGAAACTCAGGGGAATAATTGCCTGAGCTAGACACCTGAGCGAAAGCACTGCCTAAAGTATTCGCCACGTCAAATGTATCAACAACAGCTCCGGTAGGTGTTTTGAGACCGGCGATGGGCATATGGTTCGGTTTCCCAGCCACACGTTTTAACTTATCCCATACGACAGAGGAAGGTGTATGTCGATTAAAGGAACCCACGAATTTATTCCATGACATCTTTTTGCTATCCTTAATAACCCGCCTAGAATGTGCACGCATCCGTTTATACTGTATCAAGCTATCCAGTGTAGGAAAACGCTGGAAAACCCGTAGAGCTCGTCTGCGAGCGCGAATAGCATCCCGACAGTCATCGGTCCACCAAGGTACCGGAAATCGACGGCTGTAGCCAGTCGAACGCGGAATGGATTGCTCAGCAGCAGAAAGAATGGTCCCTGTGAGATGTTCGACCAAGTGGTTCACAGAGTCGTGCTCTTCGTAACTAAATTCAGCCAAGTGGGAGTATAGTTCCCAGCTGGCGTGGTCTAGGCGCCAACTAGGTAAACGGGTGGAACATACAACGGGTGTCAAGACACTAATACGACAAGGAAAGTGGTCACTAGAATGCAAATCCGAGATGATATTCCAGCATAAGGTGACTGCTAGCTGAGGGGAACAAATTGCAATGTCAATGTGTGAAAAACTATGAAATGCGTCAGAAAGAAAGGTGGGCTCTCCGGTGTTCAAGAGAGCAAGATTCTGAGGTCATTTTAGCCCAAGCGCTGCCAAAGCCTTCGGCACGTACACCCAAGTTGGTATCAACATCTGCCAAATCCGCCAGCTTACAGAATAGTCCTGCACACTTGTCACTGAAAGCCTCGACCTCGGGAACTAAAGCTGGTAAATTCACGACGTCTTCTGCCCCGGAAAAACAGTTTAAGACCAAGTATGTACGACAAGACTTTTTGAAAGAGAATGTGCAATCTATTACCAAGTCATCTAAAGGTAAAGAAAAGTACACGCAACTCCACACGTGTATCCTCCTCTGAAGGGTCATCTGGGGAGGAGGGCGTGAATCGGCGACGGCCGTCTTCGCCGATCAGCACATCCAATCGGTTCGAACTACTTGGACCGAAAACTGCTCTTGAAAAAGGGACCTCCCTTGTGGAGGAGATGGACCAGGAGGATTCTGCCGCCACTGCAAGAGAGACAGTGCGGAAACGGCAGGATCATGCTCCTGAAAATAGTACTAGCCCAACGCCTAAGAAGAACAAATTGAACCGACCAGCTAATCCCAATCTGCAGAAGCGTCTTTCGATTTGAAACTTATCCCATAATATACTCAATGGCTATCCTCCATTGGAACATACGCGGAATTCGACCACATCGACCAGAGCTTGACTTGTTGCTGCGCCAGCATGAACCCTTGGCTGTATGTTTACAAGAGACGAAGCTCCGTCCACAGGACACCATTACCATCAGGCAGTACTCCTCCGTACGATGTGATTTATCCCCGGAGGACGGTGTCCCGGCACATGGGGGCACTATGCTGCTTATTCGAGATGATATTTTTGCCAACTCCGTACCCATACAATCTGCAATCCAGTCCGTTGCTGTCAGCATTAAGCTACCCTCCGCTTCATTCACCATTTGCAGTATCTATTTGCCTCCATCTGCGGACCTCTCGCACAGCGACTTAGAACACCTCATTTCGCAGTTGCCACCACCCTTTTTAATGGTAGGCGACGTGAATGCCCATCACCCTCTTTGGGGCTCTCCTCGGGCTTGTGCGAGAGGTACGCTACTTAAAGACTTCTTGGATAGTCAGAATCTTGCTCTCTTGAACACCGGAGAGCCCACCTTTCTATCTGACGCATTTCATAGTTTTTCACACATTGACATTGCAATTTGTTCCCCTCAGCTGGCAGTCACCTTATGCTGGAATATCATCTCGGATTTGCATTCTAGTGACCACTTTCCTTGTCGTATTAGTGTCTTGACACCCGTTGTATGTTCCACCCGTTTACCTAGTTGGCGCCTAGACCACGCCAGCTGGGAACTGTACTCCCACTTGGCTGAATTTAGCTACGAAGAGCACGACTCTGTGAACCACTTGGTCGAACATCTCACAGGGACCATTCTTTCTGCTGCTGAGCAATCCATTCCGCGTTCGACTGGCAACAGCCGTCGATTTCCGGTACCTTGGTGGACCGATGACTGTCGGGATGCTATTCGCGCTCGCAGACGAGCTCTACGGGTTTTCCAGCGTTTTCCTACACTGGAATACCTGATACACTATAAACGGATGCGTGCACATTCTAGGCGGGTTATTAAGGATAGCAAATAGATGTCATGGAATAAATTCGTGGGTTCCTTTAATCGACATACACCTTCCTCTGTCGTATGGGATAAGTTAAGCCGTGTGGCTGGGAAACCGAACCATATGCCCATCGCCGGACTCAAAACACCTACCGGAGCTGTTGTTGATACATTTGACGTGGCGAATACTTTAGGCAGTGCTTTCGCTCAGGTGTCTAGCTCAGGCAATTATTCCCCTGGGTTTCTTACAGTTAAGAACCAGGTGGAATCTCAAGAATTCTCGTTTCTTTCTGGCAACCTTGAGGATTATAATCGCCTTTCCACCCTGGCAGAGCTAGACAATGCACTCTCCTCTTCACGACACTCAGCACCAGTTCCAGATGGTATCCACGTCCAAATGTTGCAACATCTCTCACCTGATGGCAAAGATTTCCTACTCGAGGTCTATAATCGTGTCTGGGTTGATGGCATTTTTCCAGACAAGTGGCGGGAGGCCACCATCATACCCATTCTTGAACCTGGAAAAGAGCGCCATCTTCCTTCCAGTTACCGTCCTATTTCCCTCACCAGTTGCGTGTGCAAGGTGATGGAACGCATGATCAATGGACGGTTGGTGTGGTGGCTGGAATCCCACAATCTTCTGACGAACATCCAGTGTGGCTTTCGACGACGACGTTCAACTGCTGACCACCTTGACTCTCTGTCAACTCAGATTATGGACGGGTTTCTTAAGAACAGCCCCACAGTTGGGATATTTTTTGACCTCGAGAAGGCCTACGACACGTGTTGGCGGGCGGGAATATTGCTTTCTCTGCACAACTGGAACATACGTGAACGCCTACCGTTGGTCATTCAGGAGTTTATGCGGGACCGCGTTTTTCGAGTCAGGGTGGGCTCGGTTTTTTCTAACCATGTTATTCAAGAGAACGGAGTGCCGCAGGGCTCGGTACTCAGCGTGACTCTGTTTGCTATTGCGATAAATTCCATATCACTATGTGTGCCTCAAGGTGTCTCTTCCTGTTTATTCGTGGACGACTTTGCCATCTTCTGTACTTCTCAGCGTACACCGTTTTTGGAACCCCGTCTCCAGCGGTGTTTGGACAATCTCTATGCTTGGAGCTCGAAACACGGTTTTCGTTTCTCCGCTGAGAAGACAGTCTGCGTTAACTTCTGGCGCCGTAAGTGGCAAATGCCGCCGTCTCTTCGACTGGGGCCAGATTTACTTCCTTTCGCAGACGAGGCGAGATTCCTTGGTTTGATCTTCGATCGGAAACTTTGTTGGGCACCACAAATAGCGCAGCTTAGAGCACGATGTGACCGTTCTCTAAATCTTTTACGGATACTAAGTGGCAAATCTTGGGGTGCGGATCGTACTTCACTGCTCCGTCTTTATCGTGCTGTGATTCGTTCGAAGTTGGACTATGGCAGCATTGTGTATTCTTCAGCTCGACCTTCAGTGCTCAGAAGGTTAGACACAGTCCGTTGGAGCTTTTCCAACGAGCCCAGTTGTTAGCCTCTACGCCGAATCGGGAGAACCTCCTCTGCGTTGTCGGCGTGAGGTCCTGCTTGCTACTTATGGCTGTGGGCTGAAGTGTATGCCTGGGCATCCAACTTATCACGCGTTTTTCTCCCCTGAGCTGCACGAGCGATACTGCCTCCGCTCTCTGAGCCCCAGGCCAGCAGGTTTTCGTTTCCGTGAGCTTCTACGCCAGCACCATGTTGACATTCCTCGGCTGTTATCCAAGGGAGAGAGTATACACCCCCCTTGGTTACGCGCTACCTCCCATGTCGATCTCGGGATGACGCTCTACGGGAAATCTGTTACGCCTCTTGATAGTATTCCTCGTTGCTTTTTAGAATTTTTATCCAAATACAGTGGCCGTATTTGTATTTACACCGATGGTAGTAAGAGCCCCGACGGTGTTGGATGTGCCTTTGTCACTGGCACCGCAACTTCTACTTACGGTTTGCCTAGTTGCACATCTATATATTCTGCCGAGCTATATGCTATTTATCAAGCCCTTCTGTATATTCGACGTCGAAAATTAGGTGACTGCCTTATTCTTAGTGATTCCCTTAGTGCCCTTCAGAGCATTCGTGAGCTGTACAATTACCATCCTTTGGTGCAGCGCATCCAGGACGTTCTCCACATTTTGCACGCTTCTGGTTTTAATGTGGAGTGCGCATGGATTCCTGGACACGTTGGCTTGCCAGGGAATGACACGGCGGATTTGGCAGCGAAATCGGCAGTCACAGCGCCCAGTGTTACGATTACCCATTCAACAGCAGAAGATTTTAGAGTGGCTGTACGGAGAGCCGTTTTTTCGACTTGGCATGCGGAGTGGTCGGCTCTCCGTGGTAATAAGCTGCGAGAGGTGAAGGACCTCCCTGTCAACTGGGTAACCTCCTCTCGTTCATTCCGCCGGGAGGAGGTAGTACTAGCTCGGCTAAGAATTGGCCACTGTATTTTTACTCACAGTTACCTTTTTAAACGTGAACCTGCTCCTGTCTGTGCGCTCTGTGGGGAGGCACAGACAGTTCGTCATGTGTTGCTGGAGTGTGGTCACCTGGCACACATTCGGTCATCTATGGGCATGGTGGCCTCTCTTGCTGAGGTCCTGGCAGATGACCCAAGAGCAGTGGACAGGGTTTTTAAATTTTTATCAAAACTTTCTTTTACCTTGACGTTTTAGTGTGATAGCAGTTTTTTAACTCTTTTAATTTTAATGTGTTGATTTTAGATGGAGTTTTATATCCAGCTCTGTTTAGAGGGCTGGACCGTTCTGTTACTTCAGTTTCAACTGTGTTAGCTCTTTTACTTGTGTTTTTTTTTCCTTTTTTTCGTATTTTTCTTACTGCCTATTGCCAAGTTTTAATCGTAAGGGCGCTTATGACCTCGGCAGTTGAGCGCCCTTAAACACCATTATCATCATCATCATCATCACCCTGAGTCGCAAGATTTTCTTGGATCTCCTCAATGGACAAACCGTCCAACGCGCGGGTTGTTACTACACCGCGGGAGGAGTTCAACGACTTGTGCACCTCGACCTTCACCGGATAGCTGGCTAACATGCTGGCTTTAAGTATCCTTGCAGCTTGCGAGGCGGAGTTGGCTTCGACAAGAAGTGTACCATTGCGAGCTCGAACGCAGGATTTAACCGGACCAGCAATGGCATCGAGACCCTTATGGATAGTAAAAGGGCTCACCGTAAGGAACTTCTTACCTTCCTCTGTCCTATGAATAACCAAGTAGCGAGGACCACATGACTCGACTACTTCCTTTCCAACGTCTTTATTTGCATTAAGGGGTTTTAGTTTTGGTGCCATAGAAAAAATGGTATAAATTCATCCCCCAGTGCTCCCCACCCACCACGGAGCCCAACGAGGGGTCACCCCACTGGGGTGACAGGGCTACACAGGGGATATAGTGGGCTCGCCGTCCCACTCACCCTGGAGTTCGGTGTAATACCTAGTCCTGGCCAATTGACTAGGGGTGGGATAGTCCCTAGCCTCCCGTTTAGGCAAATCAGAAACCAAAGCGGTGTATTAGACTGCGCACCCTCCCCAGTTACTGAAAGACAGAAGCCCAGGCTCAGGTACGTAACCCTCAACCAGCCAGGATATTCCTTTTCACCGACACGGGTCTCCACGCACGGCCTACACGTGGGTGGGCATTTTGACCTTCTGACTCCCTCACCACTCTGAGGTTGCCCACAGAGGGAGTCAAGGTGGCTCGGGACCCCGTGTGCGCTTAACCCGTACCTACCGTAGTAGGCCCCTGGGGGGTGATGATACTGGTCCAGCTGTTGCTAGAGTAACCTCTAGTTCAAGTATGAGTTACTCTGTAACTGCCATTTTGTCTTGCAGCAGTGCTAGCTGCAGATACCAGAGTAGTTGTCAAGGTTTTTAATTTTTTTATCTTATTGGTTTTTACTGTCTGGGTTTACACTTTCTATATCTTGCCGCAATATTTTGAAGAGGTATATATGTTTTTACTGAATATCAATTGTAAAGTCAGCTGTGTTGTTGGCTTTCTTATTGCTTTTTACGCCATCATTATGATACACAGTGGTATTAATTCTGGATACTTTTAGTCACATTTGTATTCTTTTTAAACCTTCGAGATATACCAAGATTTTGTTTTGCTAAAGCTTCAAATTATGTTTATTTTGTGTGTGTTATTAGTATATAATATTTATTCCCTTTAAAAAAGGTGGAACATCCTGTATTCTAAACAGATAGTAGAAATGAGCTGAAGTAATATAATTCAGTAACTTCTATAATTTCGGTTCAGTGCAGCAAAAACATGATTATAATCTAAATGTCATTTTCATATGTTGCATTGTATTTTGTCAGTATCTAAGCTCAAATGAGACCATCATTGCTGTATGACAGTTGGCAGCAAACATTTTTGAAGAGAACATCTTTAAGTACAAGTTTAAAAGTGATGCTGTAGTTTGAAGAAACAGCTCCTAAGACAAAAAGAGCTGATTGGTCACCAGGAGTAAAGTGGTAGCACTTCAAGAGGAAGAGTATTTGCATGAAAAATTGCATAAAGTTTGGGTAGTGGTGCTACAAAATCAAGTGTAAAGAAAGTGTTAAAGTGATATGAAGTAATTAAAAGCACATGATGATCTCCGAGAAGTGGCAAAAGAGTAAAACTAACTGCTTAGGACTGCCATATTCCTTTCTCTACAAGATCGTACAGGAAAAGATATAAATGCCATCTTGAGAACTTCTGGACTTCATTTTAGATCGAACAATCAGACTAAAACTTTGTGAAAATGGTCTACAAGCAAGGATCCAAGAAAGAAACCTTAACTCAACCAAAACCAGAGGCATTAGCATATGGAATGAGCTGTAGCACACAGGAAATATATGAAAAAAAGACTAGGATAAAGTTATTTAGAGCGATGAAACAAAGGTCAGCATCTTTGGAATTGATGGCATCAGATTTGTGCGTCATCAAAAGGCTGAGGACATGTTACGTGAGTGCACCACCACCACCACCACCACTATGAAGCAGCCTGTCAGCATCATAACGTGGCAATATTAACACCAGAAAATACTAAGAAGACGTCCTAAAACTACTGCCTAATATCCGTGATTTATTTTGAAGGTGACATTGAGCAGCGCATCTTTGAGCAGGATGGCACTAGATGTCATATATCTTGAATCAATCTTAAATGGCTCAGAGATAATCGTGTCTGTCCTTCCTTGACCAGGGAACAGTCGTGACTCAACCCAATTAGAAAACTTGTGAACAAGGCTGAAAGTTTTGGTGTCACTTCAGAATCTCAGTAACAGGAGCTGCTAGAGGCAATCATTCAGTCGTGGTTAAGAGTGATAACAGCGAATCTACAATGTTTGATGGACTCAATGCCATGAAGAATCAAGGCAGTAATTAAATCAAAAGGATTTTCAATAAAATATAGACCAAAACTGTTAAAATACCTAATCTATATGAATTTGTACAAAACTGACCATTTATAGTTATTAATTTTATTAGTGATCAACCTGCAATTGTAATTCATTTTGCATTACTTTTGAAACCTTGCTTATAAAAACATTGAGGCCCAGCATTTCTTTAGTTGAAGGACCAAAAAATTAGGGTTTTTATGCCTGTTTTGAATTATTATTATTATTATTATTATTATAGTACATCAATGAAATGTACTAAAAAGCCTTGGAACAAACATGGTTTTTAAGGTTTTCTCTACAAATAGCAAAATAGTCATAACATCTCTATTATTATTTTATTTTAAATGTACAACAAATATCTAATATGAGTTTGAAAAAATCTGCCTAAAGAGGGTTGCACTCCATTTATTAAAAGCTCAAATATCTCTCCCTCAGAATCAGAATTTTTCATAACTTCATTTAATGCAATATAAATTTCAGCGTCAGTTCACAAAAAGCAAAGAAAATACTGCACTTTAACATTTAAGAGACCAAACGTAATAGAGCACCACATTCTAGGAAACTGGAGTAACTGGCCCGAGAGTAGCCAGTATTACTAAGCCTCCTAAATTTCTTAATAGTTGACTTAAAAGATGACAGATGGCAGCACAAAACAGACAACTGAACTATAACTGATGCATGATCTTTGCTGCATAACCCAAGAATGAGTTACAATCATGGAATTGCATTAAAAGTGTAACAAATACCTGGCCAAGCAATCCTCAGGTGTGGGCTATATGAACAATTTGCTATACTTGGGCTTGTACTTCAATGTGTTAACAAATTTTATTCTAATTTTCTTGTAATTCTGACCTAAATAAGCAGCTAAATTAAAGTTAAATTCAGGAGAGCTGAAGAATTTTTAACAAATGCCATCAAGGTCTCCAGAATTGATGCCACTACTGTAGTTATTGAATTCATTTTATGAGATACATGGTTTTTTTACATGTTTTATCTCCAATTTTAACTATATTTTTCTTAAGTTTATATTGATTTTTATGTGGTGCTTTAAGCCACTATTTGTTTTACCAGGGGGCTTACAACCAAGTAGTTGACACCCTAAAATATTGATTATCATTATCATCAGAGTGTCTATAAATAGAACTCAGTTCAATTTTTATAAAGCATGCAGTTTGTGAGATACCTTTTTGGTAACTTTCTTTTCATCTTTTGCCATCTTTTAGCTGATTCTATTCAATGTAGTGAATGGCTTTTTGAATGAACACCTTCTTATAAATGCATTTTCTTTAACTTATAATCAACATAAAACTACTTTCAATAAATGATGTGAAAGGAAACCTCAAACTTGATTTTTTTCTCAGTACATATGACAATTGCTTGTAATGGCAGAAACCAGACTCGTTTATTTGTAAATATGTTGCTCATTTGAAACTTGTATTAATTATCCAATGATATCATGGATTAACAAATGTGATTGTGAGAGAACGTAGGCTTTCACGGCCGGAGTCAGTGTAACTAAGAAATGTTTCCGGGCTGTTTTGCCGTGGTCTGCTGGTGTTAGAAGTCCCAGATGTTTCGTCGAAGTTTCCTTGGAGAAGGTTTCGCTGTGTCTGAAGCGTTGACTGTTGGGATCGCTACTTTTATACTGGCAAGTGGGGGGCGGGGCTTGGGCTCTCTGGCGTACGTGTCTTCTGATTGGACCGCTTCATTGCTTCTCGTTTGATTGCGAAACCTTCTCCAAGGAAACTTCGACCTCGCCACTGAAGATGTCCATCGTAGTTGTGGACGAAACGTCTGGGACTTCCAACACCAGCAGACCACGGTAAAACAGCCCAGAAACATATGTTAGTTACAAATGTGATTGTGTGGTACTGAATTTCAAAATTGCTTCAAATAAAAAAGTTTACAAGTATAGTTCACTGAAAGTAATTTATTTCTGAGTCTTAATAGCAAATAGAGATTCTGTTTTCAGATTTAATTCTCTGACTAATGTACATTTCAGATTATGCACAAGAGATGTCTCTGGTGATAGCAGTAGTAAGTCACCATTGCCCTCCACTGAAGTGTCAAGAAGAGACACAGCGTTCTATAATGGAAAGTATTATCAATATGAAAGTAAGGAAAGTGAGATCCAAGAAATACCTACTGGAGAGAAACGTTCTTACTCCAAAACATCTAGTAAATGCAGTGATGGGGGTGAAATGTGTAGCAGGACTTCATATTTGAAGCCAAAGAACTTTGCACAAGATGCCAAAAAGCCACACATGTGTATCATTTGTAATAAGAGGTTTACTCGTTTCTCAGATTTGAAAAGACATAATTTGATTCATGAGGGTAAGAAGCCTTACCATTGTAAAACCTGTGATAAGAGCTTTACTCAGTTGTCAAATTTTAAAACACACAATTTGATTCACGAGGGTAAGAAACCTCACCAATGCAAAACTTGTGATAAGAGGTTTATACGATTGTCAAGTTTTAAAACACATAATTTGATGCATGAGGGTAAGAAGCCATACCAATGCAAAACATGTGATAAGAGCTTTTCCTCCTTGTCATACTTGAAAGCACACAATTTAATTCATGAAGGTAAGAAACCACACCACTGCAAAATTTGTGATAAGAGCTTTACTTCATTTTCATATTTGAAAAAACATAAGCTGATTCATGAGGGTAAGAAACCACACCAATGTAAAACCTGTGATAAGAGCTTTACTCATGTATCAAATTTAAAAAAGCATATTTTGAGTCACGGGGGTAGGAAGCCTCACAAATGTAAAACTTGTAATAAGGACTTTACTCATTTGTCAAATTTGAAAATACATAATTTGATTCATGAGGGTAGGAAGCCCCACCATTGCAAAACTTGTGATAAAAGCTTTACTCATTTGTCAAATTTGAAAACACATAATTTGATTCATGAGGGTAAGAAGCCTCATCAATGCAAAACTTGTGACAAGAGCTTTACTCATTTGTCAAGTTTGAGAACACATAGTTTGATTCACGAGGGAAAGAAGACTCACCATTGTAAAACTTGTGATAAGAGCTTTACTCGATTATCCAATTTGAGAAAACATAATTTGATTCATTGGTCTCATAATGTCATATAAGTGTGACATAAGAGGGATGATCACAATGATATTTAAGTGACCTCTGTTGCTGCCCTTTCTGCCTCATTAGCTAGGCTACACCCAAGTCCAGTTGTGCTCTCAAATTGGACCATGTCCCTCATATCTGCTCTTCTAATGTCTCTGGGCACCAGAAGGAACAAGCCCAGGGTTAGGTACTTGTGAATAGGAAAGTCCAAAAATTCACGTGAGATTTGCTGAGAGATCTCAATATCCATTCCTCATTTTCTGCATAATGGGTTCTCAGTAAGTCCTAATATGCACAGATGTCTCCTCAGAGTGTAGTGAGCAGTGAAATGGCCAACAACTGCTATGGTGTCTATTTCTATTTAGGTTTCAAAGAACCTCATTTAGCTTGTTTTCCATTCTCAAAATAAAGTCTTGGGCTTGTCTGTGGTGGCATTTTTACCCAAATATTAATGTGCACCTTTGCACTAAGATGGGTGTATCTCATACTTGACATTTCTGTGGGACACATCTCGAAAGAGCAAAAGGAGTTTCTTTGAGTGCACGTTAAAGATAAATCAGGGATGTAAATGTGAATGTATTAAACCATATTTCCAGTAGAAATGGTACATGCTTTGCACATAAAATGTGGGGTTTCTTTGACTAAATTCAATTTAAAATCAATATTTGTCTCTTTAGCCTGAATTGCCAACCAAAGTTAGAGAATCCAGCAGCATGCAATATTCTAGAATTTGTTTTTGTTGCTGCATGTTAACTTGCAAAAATGCTATGCATACATACATACCTAGCAATATAGTCCCTTATCAGCATGAAGGTGACCGCTGGATGTTTCTAGAATTTGTTACTGTTGCCATATGTACATGAACAGCGACATAACCCCAGGTCAGCATGTAGGTTACCACCACAGACTTCTAGAGTATGTTTTAGTTGCCATGACTGATCCTGCTTCAAGTGTCCTGCTTACATACACAGCAACATAACCCTAGGTCAGCATGCAGGCTACCACCACAGACTTCTAGAGTATGTTTCAGTTGCAATGACTGATCCTGCATCAAGTATCATGAATACATACACAGCGACTTAACTCCAGGACAGCTTGCAGGTTACCACCTCAGACCTCTAGAGTATGTTTCAGTTGCAATGACTGAACTTGCATCAAGTATCATGAATACACGTAGAGCAACATAGCATGCAGGTTACAGCCAGAGCCTTCTAGTATATGTTTCTGTTGCCAAAACTGAACTTACTTCAAGTATCATATATACATATACAGCAACATATCTCCAGGGCAGCATGCAGGTTACCAACACAGACTTCTAGAGTATGTTTCAGTTGCCATGACTAAACCTGCATCAAGTATTCTGCTTGCACACACAGCAATATAACCCAAGGTCAGCATGCATTGGCCATTTAAAAGTATCAGATAACATTGCCCAAAACAAATATTGAAATGTACTTTCACAATAAGGTAACCCTGTAAGCAGCATTTGCAAAACGAGAGGAAAACAGAAATATGAAATAAAATTCCTTTGAAGCTGCATGTTACAAGCCCTTGCCACTTGCAGCTGAAAGCTTAACAATCTTAACTCCTTACATTTTGTACTTATTTAGATTTGGAAGCTTTCACTGGAAATGTGGCAAGGAAGAGGAAATAATATTTTTTTCAAATTATTTGTCCACACAGTTTGGCATATTCAATCTTTGTGCAAGTGAATCAACATTATTCCCATAAACCTTGAGCGATAAACTCAAACAAAATAGTACTT
Source organism: Hymenopus coronatus (assembly GCA_030762935.1). Taxonomy (NCBI): domain Eukaryota; kingdom Metazoa; phylum Arthropoda; class Insecta; order Mantodea; family Hymenopodidae; genus Hymenopus; species Hymenopus coronatus. The sequence continues at coordinate 8,055,259 of CM060899.1, forward strand.
TGCCTAGCATACATTTTATAATCCAGAGCAATTAATTCAGTGTGATTTGGTGTGATTTCATGTCCTGATGTCCAGAAATGAAAGACAACTGCTGATTTTTCTATTTGTTTGCATTTTAGGTTTCTCATGTGTTCCTTTAATCTGGTCTCCAAACTTCTCTATGACCTTCCGATATACACCAGATTACAGTCTGAGCATTTAATTTCATAAATTCCCGGTTTTTCTGCCTGCAGGGATAGGGTCTTTTAAATTTCTGCACAGCAGTTTCTGAATGCTGTATATAAAGCTATTAAAACCAGCTTATAAACCCACAGAATTAGATGTCTGGGAGAAGATCTACATCATGAAGAAAAAGAGCCATATCATGAATTTTGATTTGCCACCTTACAGTAACCTCTGGAATGTCATAGATCCAGCAACAGATGCCTCCACAGTTAATACACCACCAACCCCATTGTCGCCAACAAAGAAAGATTTAGTCGGAATTAAGGGTTGAAAATGGGAACAACTGTTACCCAAAACCAGTCCCCAGTAAGTAAAAATAAGTGATGTATTTTTTATTTAATCACATTACTGTTACAAGCTTCTCTGCATATTTGCAAGTTTTGAAAATATGTATTAGTTTCTCTAAGACATAAAAATTAGGTACAAGAGTTATCATATACCAATAAACAATTTTATACCAAGAGTTTTGCACAGTTACATGTGCTGAGGTTTTCTGAATACATTTAAAAAAAAGTGGTTTTAGAAAAGGGTCCCTGTGGTATATGTGAACACAATTCCAATTAACAATTCTATTGAACTCCAAATTAAAAATTTAACTTCCAAGAGTTACAGGAAAATCCCTTCAAACAAAATCAACCTCTACATGGAACCTTTTTCAAAAAGTGTGTTTTCCTCTAAAATAGGTTTTATCAATTTTGATACAAATACCATATCCTTTAATATATTTTCATGACACTTGATGGTACATATATCTTGAATTTCCTGGGAATAACCTGTGAAGTCTGAATGACTTTTATATAACGGATAAACTGTAAGAGATGGAGGAAATTGTACTGCGCAAAAATGTAGATTTCATTAAAGCTCATAATGTATTTCAGATGCATTTCTTTGTGTGATTACCCATTTCCAAAGTATTTGTAGGTATCATTTAAATACTTATACTATTCTGAAATGGGAAGTTCTAGTTAATCTTTATTAGATTTTATTCCAGAACATATAAGATATTGGAGGTTACCTTGTGATCAGGTATTTAAATATTTGACTGCAGCTCTAACCTAGTGTATTCAGTTGCAATTGCATAAGACCATGTCTGCTAATGTGTATATCAGTCTAACATAAAGTAGCTTTTGTTTTCTTGCAATATACACTAGAAAGTCATAAGACTGTAATATATTTTTACTCTACCACATGTGTACAACATACTTAGTAAATAGAGAAGTTATTGTGTACTACCCAAAAAACTGATACAGAGATTTCACCACAAAAGCATGTTGTGAGACACCGGAATAAAGAAGAGCTTTTTAGAAAAATGTCTGCATGCGTGTGTATCTGTGTATGCCTTTGGGCAGCATATTTCAAAATAGAGCAGTTAGTTAAACATCAATTGGCATTTAAGTTCAGAATCTTCTATGAGTGTGACATCAACATTTTCAAGAATCCCTCTACACCCATTTGTCCTTTACATAAAACATTTTTCCAAATTTTTTATTTCTCAAAAATAGCTCTTAAGATTTTTATTAAAATACCATATATGTACTGTCATTATCCTAAGCAAATACGTAAGATAAGAAACCCAGAATGAATTATAAAAAAAAAAAAATAAGACCCCTTAAGTTTCCAGGGAACTGCAAAGAAACGCTGACAGAGTTTCACAATTTATGAACTTGAGATCCTTTAACAAGCAGCCATTAAAGCAATAACTGGTTTTATGTTAATGTATTTTGCATACAGAGAATATTACATTTGTAAGTTACAGGAGTAGCAAAGTGGGTTTTTCAAAATAATAAGAATTTAGACTTTTCTAAAACATATTAAACCTCATAATTTTGCGCAAGCCAAAATAAAGTCCACTTTTTCCTACCCTTGGCGGCTGCACAGTAAAACTTAAGAGACAATCAGTCCCTCAGCACAGCATATTTCCAGAAAGACTGAAGAAGTGTCTCCCACAGTGGTCTGCCAAAGTGCAGAAGGGAACGAGTAATTATAATTTTTCTCACCAGAGCTGAATCTTGTCACATACATCACTATGGAGATGTTAGGGAGGTTTTGTTTATCCTATAAATGTGTAATGTCAATGAAGATAACCTTATCTGACACAACTTATCGAAGGGGGTAGACAAGTGGTTAATATGTTCAACATATTTTCATAGCAAACAAATTATACATTGTAATTTTCTGGGAATGATCTCTTCATTCAGGATGAATATTGTTTAAGTAATACACAGAAAACCTGCTCCACAAAAAAATATAGTTCTTATTAAACACAAACTTTATATAATATATACTTTCCGTTTTTGTACAGCTAATCATTTCCAAGGTAATTCTTACCATTGCTTTCAGTTTTGAAGTACCTATCTTTCTCAAAAAGGAAATCATATTTTGTTTCATACCTCTTTGTTTTTTCTCCTAGTAAGGGAAAGAGAACTCAATTTTATTTGTTTCATTTATTGGTAGCTTTCTAAAGGCATGCAAGCCTAGTGCATTTCTTTATTTCCATTCTTCTTATAAGGAAGCACATAACAACTCAACTTCTGTTAATGTTTATCTCAGCAAGAAGCAGATAATACAATACTTCTTGTAAGAGTTGTTTATAGAACAGGTACAGAAGGTCATGTGAACAGAATAGATCAGATTTTTTCCCTGAATGCCTCCTTTCTTTAACTATTCCAAATAATTTTCTTTCTGTCCTGACAAATGTTTTTTGAGGTTTATAATCTTTTGCTAAAATACCAATACCTTAGTTTCTAATTGGTATTCTATTAAAATTTCAATAAAATGAAATTATTTAGGAAAATTAATATTTTTGTAACCGTGTAATTGAAATTAAGCAAATAAAATACATGATTGATAAAATAATCATATGTGTAGTTAAATTAAGGTATGTTCTATCTAATAAGATGAATCCCATCAAAGTTTTCTTCCTCTTCCTGAAAGATATAAAATTTGTTTGGTACATACAACCTTCTGCCACAACATCATGGGTCTGTTTATAAGTCAGGATTATAAACAACAATGACGTTTGTCACAAGTACTGCAACAAAATCATTTGTCTTGAACCCGCAGCATCTTACAGCATGTACTAGACCTCAGCATGTACCTCACTGTTACTGACACAAAGGTCAGTCAATGGGTTGGGGTTCCTCCATTGAGAGAGTGGCCACCATCCTCGTCAATCAGCACCTCTAATCTGTTCGAGATTCTCGAGCAGAATTTCTGTATTGGAAAGGGGACCTTGCCCAGGGAGGAGATTGACCAGGAGGATTCTGCCCTCACTGCCAGACAGCCAGTGTGCAACCGGCAAAATCATGCTCCTGGAAGAAGTGTTAGTCCGACGGCCAATAAAAATAAAGTAAACCGACCAGTGCATCCAAATATGCCGAAACGACGTTCCATTTAAATCTTATCTCGTACCATTACCCATAGCTATCCTGAGGTGGAACATACGCGGAACTAGATCACGTCGACTTGTTGCCACATCAGTAGTCATCCTTTGGTCTTCTGCTTGCACGAGACCTGGCTCTGTCCCCAAGACAACCTTACCATCTTCTGTCCGTTGTGATATATCACCGGCGGATGGAGCTCCTGCACGTGGGGCACCATGATTCTTATCAGACATTATAACTTCGCTGCATCTGTACCCATTCAATTCATTGCCTACGGATTCAGCTACCCTATAATAGCTTCACCACTCCCCCAGGGACCTACTACGGTAGGTACAGGTTTGTCGCGCCCGGGAACCAACCCTGACTCACTCTGTAGGCAACCTTTGAGCAATGCGGGAGTCAATAAGTAAAACTGACTACCTACCTGCAGGCCGTGAGTGGAGACCTGTAACTGGGGAGGGTGCACAGCCTAATACATCGCGTTGGTTCTGGTTCACCTAAACAGAAAGCTAGGGACTAACCCACGCCTAGTCAATCGGCCTGGACTAGGTATTTTACCGATGCCCAGGGTGAATGGGGCAGCGAGCCTGCTATATCCTCTGATTAGCTCTGCCACCCGAGTTGGGTTACCCCTCGTTGGTCTCCTTGGTGGATGGGGAGCACTGGGGATGAAATTTATCTCTAATTTCATGGCAAACAACAAACCCGAAAATAAACATGTAAGTGGAAAACAAGTAGTTAAGTCTAATGATCCTCGCTACTCAATTATATATAGGTAGGGAATTTACGTATTTGAGTCCTTTCGCCATTCAAAAGGGATTTCCTCCTGGTTGAGGCAATTTGGCGAAAATTCTTCGAGCGAAAATGCTAGAGAGCTACCTGGTTACGGTCGAAAAGCCCACGACCATGAACTCCTCACGTATCGTTATCAGCACCCGCACATTGGGCGGTATGTCTAAGGAGGTGCCTCAAATAGAATTGGCAGAACAAGGCGTAACATTCGTGTATAGGTTTTAACGGAAAGTACATGATGAATTCGTGCCCACCCGTAATCTGTTCCTTGCCTTTGATCCAGCAAATCTCCCTGAAACGATTAATGCAAGGTACCGAGCCATTGAAGTTAGGCCCTACATTCCAAACTCCTTACGCTGTTAAGAGTTCCAGCTGTTTTGGCATACCAGCGAATTCTTTACTGGTTGGTCTACATGTTGTACCTGTGGCGACGCTTCTCACGATGGGGACTGCAATACCCCTCCATCTTGTGCGAACTGCAGCGGGGAACACTCATCTACTTCCCGAGTTTTACTGAGGAGAAATCGATCCAGGAAATAAGGGTGAAAGAGGTGTCCTCCATAGCCGGTAAGCTCATGCGTATCCGACAACGCTCTGTCCCGCGGTCCGGTTCTTACAGCTCTGTTACAGCTAAACTAGTGTCCAGGCGGGAAAGCGCAACACAGGCTCGTGCTATCACTTTGCAGAAAAAGGTATTTTTGCCAGAACTCTTACGAAGGTCTCAAAAACTACGTCATCGACATTACCATCTGCCGAAACCGCCTTAGTAAAGCATTCTCAAGCAAAATTGTCACCCTAACCGTCAACCTCAGGCAATAAGGCCGGGAAAACCGTAGAATATGTTCGGACTGAGTTCCCTAAAGAGCGTGTTGCGCCTGCTTTCAAAACATCCAAGGGTGGTAAAAGTTCTCATCACTCTCCACGCAGATCCTCTTCTGCAGAATCTTCTGGGAGGCGCTCTGATCGCGTCGTCCATCTTCGCCCATCAGTACATCAAATCGGTTCGAGTAGTAGTAGAGCAGCAGTTTCAGGGCGCATCAACTGCTGGGGTTATTAGCGCCCATGAACAGAAGTTCGGTAAAAACAGAAAAAAAACTGCATGCATCTCCTAAGGAGACGACCAGGAGTCAGGGGAAACTAAAACAGCAGGAAAGTAAAAGACGAGGCAACGTGAAGTCAGATAAAATTGTAAAGTCCGCTTTCGCGTAAGAATCAAATTAGACGTGCAATAACATCATCGTCATCGGATAAAGCTATTTTGAGACTGGGGGCCAACTGATGTTTATTACGACTTCCAGTGAAATTGTGGCAGTCGAGAAGATGTTTCACGGTGATGGGGAGTGTACAAAATGAACACAACGGTTGATCCTTACCTTGCAGGCGATGTCTGTGCGTCAACTGTGGTGACCAATCCGGAGGCGGCAAAGAATAACTTCCTCGCGACAGTTCTTACGACAGGACGTTTTTCAAGAATTTATAGTGTGCTTGATTTCGCTAGGTATATAAGATGTTGCCCAATGCGACTGCCATCTCGAGTATAACTGACGCTGAAGATAATGCTGCATATCCTGAGGTGGCACCTCAGATATATCAATATGTGTTTTCGCTAATGCCTGTTTTGCGGCTCTATCTGCTGCTTCATTTCCTGATATGCCTACGTGTCCTGGTACCCAACACAGTACAACTGCATAGCGGTGTTGTAACAGCGAGTGGATTAGTAGCTGCACTCGTACAAGTGGATGATGATGATAATGGTGTTTAAGTGCGCTCAACTGCCGAGGTCATTAGCGCCCTTATGATTAAAACTTGGCAATAGACTAAGAAAATGCCATGGCAAAAAAGTAAACACAAGTAAAAGAGTTAAAGAGTTGAAACGGAAGGAACAGAACTGTCCAGCCCTCTAACCAGAGCTGGATATAAAACTCCATCTAAAATCAACACATTAAAACCAAAAGAGTTTAAAAAACCGCTATCACACTAAAACGTCAAGGTAAAAGAAACTTTTGCTAAAAATTTAAAAATCCTGTCCACTGCTCTTGGGTCATCTGCCAGGACCTCAGCAAGAGAGGCCGGCATGCCCATAGATGACCGAATGTGTGCCAGGTGACCACACTCCAGCAACACATGACGAACTGTCTGTGCCTCCCCACAGAGCGCACAGACAGTAGCAGGTTCACGTTTAAAAAGGTAGCTGTGAGTAAAAATACAGTGGCCAATTCTTAGCCGAGCTAGTACTACCTCCTCCCGGCGGAATGAACGAGAGGAGGTTACCCAATTGACAGGGAGGTCCTTCACCTCTCGCAGCTTATTACCACATAGAGCCGACCACTCCGCATGCCAAGTCGAAAAAACAGCTCTCCGTACAGCCACTCTAAAATCTTCTGCTGTTGAATGGGTAATCGTAACACTGGGCGCTGTGACTGCCGATTTCGCTGCCAAATCCGCCGTGTCATTCCCTGGCAAGCCAACGTGTCCAGGAATCCAGGCACACTCCACATTAAAACCAGAAGCGTGCAAAATGTGGAGAACGTCCTGGATGCGCTGCACCAAAGGATGGTAATTGTACAGCTCACGATTGCTCTGAAGGGCACTAAGGGAATCACTAAGAATAAGGCAGTCACCTAATTTTCGACGCCGAATATACAGAAGGGCTTGATAGATAGCATATAGCTCGGCAGAATATATAGATGTGCTACTGGGCAAACCGTAAGTAGAAGTTGCGGTGCCAGTGACAAAGGCACATCCAACACCGTCGGGACTCTTACTACCATCGGTGTAGATACAAGTACGGCCACTGTATTTGGATAAAAATTCTAAAAAACAACGACGAATACTCTCAAGAGGCGTAACAGATTTCCTGTAAAGCGTCATCCCGAGATCGACATGGGAGGTAGCGCGTAACCAAGGGGGGTATATACTCTCTCCCTTGGATAACAGCCGAGGAATGTCAACATGGTGCTGGCGTAGAAGCTCACGGAAACGAAAACCTGCTGGCCTGGGGCTCAGAGAGCGGAGGCAGTATCGCTCGTGCAGCTCAGGGGAGAAAAACGCGTGATAAGTTGGATGCCCAGGCATACACTTCAGCCCACAGCCATAATTAGCAAGCAGGACATCACGCCGACATCGCAGAGGATGTTCTCCCGATTCGGCGGAGAGGCTAACAACTGGGCTCGTTGGAAAAGCTCCAACGGCCACACGGATGCCCTGATTATGGACTGTGTCTAACCTTCTGAGCACTGAAGGTTGGGCTGAGGAATACACAATGCTGCCATAGTCCAACTTCGAACGAATCACAGCACGATAAAGACGGAGCAATGCCGTCCGAACCGCACCCCAAGATTTGCCACTTAGTATCCGTAAAAGATTTAGAGAACGGTCACATCGTGCTCTAAGCTGTGCTATTTGTGGTGCCCAACAAAGTTTCCGATCGAAGATCAAACCAAGGAATCTCGCCTCGTCTGCGAAAGGAAGTAAATCTGGCCCGAGTCGAAGAGACGGCGGCATTTGCCACCTACACTGCCAGAAGTTAACGCAGACTGTCTTCTTAGCGGAGAAACGAAAACCGTGTTTCGAGCTCCAATCATAGAGATTGTCCAAACACCGCTGGAGACGGCGTTCCAAAAACGGTGTACGCTGAGAACTACAGAAGATGGCAATGTCGTCCACGAATAAACAGGAACAGACACCTTGAGGCACACATAGTGATATGGAATTTATCGCAATAGCAAATAGAGTCACGCTGAGTACCGAGCCCTGCGGCACTCCGTTCTCTTGAATAAAATGGTTAGAAAAAAACCGAGCCCACCCTCACTCGAAAAACGCGGTCCGCATAAACTCCTGAATGACCAACGGTAGGCGTCCACGTATGTTCCAGTTGTGCAGAGAACGCAATATTCCCGCCCGCCAACACGTGTCGTAGGCCTTCTCGAGATCAAAAAATATCCCAACTGTGGGGCTGTTCTTAAGAAACCCATCCATAATCTGAGTTGACAAAGAGACAAGGTGGTCAGTTGTTGAACGTCGTCGTCTAAAGCCACACTGGATGTTCGTCAGAAGGTTGTGGGTTTCCAACCACGACACCAACCGTCCATTGAGCATGCGTTCCATCACCCTGTATACGCAACTGGTGAGGGAAATTGGACGGTAACTGGTAGGAAGACGGCGGTCCTTTTCAGGTTTAAGAATGGGTATGATGGTGGCCTCCCGCCATTTGTCTGGAAAAGTGGCTTCAACCCAGACACGGTTATAGACCTCGAGTAGGAAAACCTTACCGTCAGGAGAGAGATGTTGCAGCATTTGAACGTGGATACCATCTGGTCCTGGTGCAGAGTGTCGCGAAGACGAAAGTAACGTGTCTAGCTCTACCATGGTGAAAAGACGGTGATAGGCTTCAAGGTTCCCAGAACGATAGGAGAGTCCTTGAGATTCCACCTGAGTCTTAACTGTAACAAAGTCAGGGGAATAATCGTCTGAGCTAGACACTTGAGCAAATGCTCTGCCTAAGGTGTTCGCCACTACAAACGTTTCAACAACATCACCGGCAGTTGTTTTGAGACCGGCGATAGGCATTTGAGTCGAATTTTCCGGCCACGCCGTAACTTATCCCATACGACAGAGGAAGGTGTATGTAGGTTAAAAGATGCTACAAAATTACTCCAGGATGTCTTCTTGCTATCCCTAATAATGTGTCTAGATTTCGCACGCAGATTTTTATATTGTATTAGATTATCTAGTGTAGGGCGACGTTGGAAGAACCTGAGAGCTCGTCTGCGAGCACGAATTGCATTCCGGCAGTCATCAGTCCACCAGGGTACTGGAAAGCGACGGGTTTTGCCAGTCGAACACGGAATGGATTGCTCAGCAGCGGAAAGAATTGTCTCGGTGAGATGGTCGACTAAATAGTTCACGGAGTCGTGCTCATCGTTGTAGAAGTTAGCCAAGCGGGAATACAGGTCCCAGTTGTCGTGATATAAGCGAAATCTAGGTAAGCGAGTGGAACAGGCAGCGTGTGTCAAGAGACTAATAAGACAGGGAAAGTGGTCACTAGAGTGCAAATCAGAGATGATATTCCAGGATAATGAGACCGCTAACTGTGGTGAACAAATCGCTATGTCAAGATGTGAAAAACTGTGAAAGGCGTCAGAAAGAAAGGTTGGCTCTCCGGTGTTCAGGAGAACAAGATTCTTAGTGTCCAAGAAGTCGGCAATCAGCTGACCTCTCGCACAAACCCGAGGAGAGCCCCAGAGTGGATGGTGGGCATTCACGTCCCCCACCAACACAAATGGCGTTGGTAGCTGGGAAACGAGGTCTTCCAACTCGGTGCGCGAGAAGTCATTAGAGGGAGGCAAGTAGTAAATCTGGCAGATGGCAGTGTGACCTTTACAGCAACTGACTGGAGGTCAGACTGTAAGGAGACGGAATCAGCATAAATATCATTCCTGATGAGCATCATAGTGCCCCCGTGTGTGGGAAAACCTTCTGTCGGATTGAAATCAAACCGAACAGAAGAATAGTGCCTGAAGGTAACATTGTCTTGTCGACGGAGCTTTGTCTCTTGTAGGCAGACGACTAGAGGTTGATACGCGTGGAGTAACAGTTGAAGCTCTGCTTGATGTGGTCGAATGCCTCGTATGTTCTACTGTAGGATAGCCATGGTCTATAATATGGGATAAGTTCTAAATAGATAGACGTTTTTGCACACTGGGCGGTGCTGTTCGGTTTAGTTTGTTCTTTTTAGCCGTCGGACTAACACTTTTTTCAGGAGCACGATCCTGCCGCTTACGGACTGTCCGTTTGGCAGCTGAGGCAGGATCGTCCTGTTCCATTTCCTCCACAGGAAAGGAGCCCTTACCAATAGAGAACCTCGGTTCGAGGATCTCGAACCTATTTGAGGTACTGATCGGCGAAGATGGACGTCGCCGATCGGAGCTCCTCCCAGAAGATTCCTCCGAGGAGGATCCACGAGGAGAGTGACGTGGAGGTTTACCACCCCTGGATGTTTTGGGTGCAGGCGAAACACGCTCTTTAAGGAAATCAGTCCTAACATAGCTAGCTGGTCTTGAAAGATTTCTGTGGTGCAGAATACCCTACGGTTTTACCGGTCTTATTGCCTGATGTGGATGGTTGGGCGGACAATTTTACTGGAGTATGCTTTACGTTGGCGGATTTGGCAGATGGTGATGCCGACACTGACGCAGCTGTGGAGGTCTTCGTACTAGTCCTGGCAACGATAATGCTTTCGGCAATAGTGGCCCCGGTGATATCGCAGGTCTGTGTTGCGATCTCCCGCCTCGGCACCGGTTTAGCTGCAACAGAGCTATAAGAACCGGAACGCGGGACAGAGGGTTGTCGGAAACGCAGGAGCTTACGGGCTTCGGAGGACACCTTCTCCTTCACCCGTATCTCCTGGATCGCTCTCTCCTCAGCAAAACGGTGGCAATCTCGGGAACTAGATGGGTGTTCCCCGCTGCAGTTCACACAAGTTCAAGGGGTGCCGCAATCCCCATCGTGCGAAGCATCACCACAGGTAGCACAGGTGGACTGACCAGTACAAAATTCGCTCGTATGACCAAATCGCTGGCACTTTTAATAGCGTAAGGGGTTCGGAATGTAGGCCCTAACCTCGATAGCTTCGTACCCTGCCTTAATCCTCTGAGGGAGATCTACCCGGTAAGGAAGGAACAGGGTACGGGTGGTGATAACGCCACGCGAGGAGTTCAAAGTCTTGTGCTTTTCCACCTTTACTGGGTAGCTGCCTAACATTTTAGCTCGAAGAATTTTTGCTGCCTGGGAGGCTGAAATTGCCTCAACCAGAAGGGTACCATTTCGAGCTCTAACACAAGAATTAACCGGGCCAGCGATGTGGTCTAATCCCCTTTGGATAGCGAAAGGGCTCACAGATAAAAACTTCTTTCCTTCCTCTGTCCTAGATATAACTAAGTAGCGAGGACCTTGAGGCTCGACTACTTCCTTTCCACGCATATTTGACTTCGGTTTAGGTTTTTCCATAGAAAACAAAAGGTGTAAATTCATCCCCCAGTGCTCCCCACCCACCACGGAGCCCAACGAGGGGTCACCCCACTGGGGTGACAGGGCTACACAGGGGATATAGCGGGCTCGCCGTCCCACTCACCCTGGAGTTCGGTGTAATACCTAGTCTTGGCCGATTGACTAGGGGTGGGTTAGTCCCTAGCCTCCCGTTTAGGCAAATCAGAAACCAAAGCGGTGTATTAGGCTGCGCACCCTCCCCAGTTACTGAAAGACAGAAGCCCAGGCTCAGGTACGCAACCCTCAACCAACCAGGATATTCCTTTTCACCGACACAGGTCTCCACGCACGGCCTACACGTGGGTGGGCATTTTGACCTACAGAGGTTGCCCACAGAGGGAGTCAAGGTGGCTCGGGACCCCGGGTGCGCCTAACCCGTACCTACCTTAGTAGGCCCCTGGGGGGTACAAGGGAATGGGTAGAATACAAAACAGAGATAGAGTGTAGAGCACTGAGGCTATCTGTGCAGATGACAAATCGAGTGTCAGCAGAAGACTGTATATACAGCAGAGCCCGGTGAATAGCTGTAAGTTCGGCCGTAAAAATACTGTTAAAAGAATGAAGCTTGTAGTACTGTGTGTCACGGGTAGTTTGAAATGAACAGCTCACTGAGGTTCCATTAGAGGAACCGTCTGTGTATATAAAGTGAAACTCTGGGTAAGAGGACTTAAGCTGCTCAAAGGAGAGCCGGTAGATGAAAGGAGGGGTATGTCATGTTTATTCAAGGCGGAGAGGTCGAAGTGTATGACTGGGCGAAGGCGTTTCCAGGGTACGGATGTCCAGCGTACCATGGGTAGCCTCTTTGGCAGGGTCACACTGAGGCTGTCCAACAGGGAGCGAAAACGTATACCTAACGGGCGAGGGAGGGAACGACGATCCGTATAAGAAGAGGCACAGAGAGATTTAAGCACACCGCATGTAGGATGGTCAACCAACGCACTAAGCTTTGTAGCATATTTGGCCAATAAAACGTTGCGGCGTAGAGAAAGAGGCTTCTATTCTGCTAGTGCGATAAGCTCCGGCACACAGGCGAATACCTGTATGGTGAACAGAGTCCAAAGGCTTGAGCGTTGTACGAGCAGCAGAGCCTAAGTGACACTCCCATAATCTAAAAAGGAGCGAACAAGAGAGCGATGCACTGTGTCTCCTCACTGTGCACCGTTTCCGCAGGTGAGAGACGTGAGGCTTCCAGGTAAGCGACCGGTCGAAGAAAATACCGAGAAATTTGGTAGTGGGGACAAAAGGCAACAAGTTACCCTCAAGAGGCAAAGATGGATCATCGTGTAAGGTGCGCTCCCTACAGAAGTGAACACACACAATCTTCGATGGGGAAAACCGAAAGCCGCCGTGAGCACTCCAAGCAAATTGTCTGATCAAAACTAGCTTTAACTAGCGTTCGATGATCGGAATGCTATCGTATGAGCAGTAAATAGCGAAGTCATCAACATATAGGCAGGCGCGGACTGGTATCTGAACGGTGTCCACAATACTGTTAATGGCAATGGAGAACAGAATGGAACTCTAAACACAGCCCTGCGGAAAACTATTTTCGAGTGTGTGTCTCCTAGACAACACAGTTCCCAGTTTGACCCGAAAATACCGTTCCGAGAGGAAGGTTTGGAGAAACAAGGGAAGTGCGCCCCGGAAAGCCCAAGAATGTAACGTGCGCAGGATTCCATGCCTCCAAGTTGTGTCAAAAGATTTGTCGATATCAAAGAAAATAGCCACTAGGTGCTGCCGCATCGCAAAGGCCTGGGAAATTGCATTGGCCAAGGAAACGAGATGCTCCGACGTCGAGCGGTGTGGTCGAAACCCACACTGTAGAGCGGACAGTAGTTTCCGTTGTTCTAGAACCAATAATAAGTGACGATTTACCATGCGCTCCAGTAGCTTACATAAGCAGCTAGTCAGGGAAATTGGGCGATAATTGGAAGGTAGAGAGCGATCCTTCCCTTCCTTGGCAATAGGATTGATAAACGCCTCACGCCATGAAGTAGGAAGAGCGTGGTGAATCCAAATTTTATTGTAGAGCCTTATAAGGAAAACCTGAGCACACAGTGGCAGATGGTGCAGCATGACATTGTGAATGCAATCAAGTCCAGGAGCAGAAGCTCTGGTGTAACTGAGTGCTGTCTCAGTCGTACGAGATGAAAAATCCAGCGAACGCCCTTCCTCCAATGCTTTATGAGCCAGAAATTTCGAGGTGTAATTCCAGAACTCGAGACTGTCTCATAGTGAGAGGCAAGAATTTCGGCAGCAGTTGCGGGTACTGACACAATGGAGCCCTTGTGCAGCAACTCACTGACAGAAAAAGGAGAGGAACGACCTTTGATTTTGCGAACCTTACGCCGAACTTGGTGTTGGACGAAATAGAGGAAATGTAAGCACTCCAACAGGTGGTTTTACTGTCCCGAAAGGTTTTCCGTGCTTGAGATTTGAGTTTCTTTTACGTAATCAAGTTTTCCATAGTAGGATGGCGCTTAAGGTGGTGAAGGGCAGTTTTTCGGACACAAATGGCTTTCGCGCGTGTAATATTCCACCATGGTACGGATGACCGTTTGCTACCTCTAGAGGACTGTGGAATGGAAGAGCAGGCGGCTGAGAGGACAGCGTCAATAAAATGGTTGGCCATGTCGTCCACATTGGAAAAGCACTCGTCAGAAAGGCGGGAGGACTCTTGAAAAACAGCCCAAGCAGCGTTCGAAAAACGTCACTTTGGAGAATGGAGAGAAGGCTGAGGTGATGCTAGAAAATGAAGAAGTATGGGGAAGTGATCACTGCCATAAGGTTCCTGAAGGACGCTCAATTCAAAGGATGGCGCAACAGAAGGGCTGCAGAACGCTAAATCAATAACTGAAAAAGTTCCAGAGGAGAGACAGAGGTGTGTGGAATCTCCTGTATTTAGTAGAACAAAGTTGTGCATGTGTAAGAGCGGCTCAATCAATGTACCCCTAAGACAGGTGCTGTGAGAACCCCAAATAGAGTTGTGGGCGTTAAAATCCCCAAATACCACACAAGCAGCAGAGAGAGCAGCCAACATGGTACCGAGGTCAATGTCAGAGATGGGTATACCAGGCGACAGATACGTGTTGCATATCGTGAGTTTTGGGTGGGAAAGAAGACTTCAACACAAACAGACTGAAGGGTGGTAGTAAGAATCACTTGCTTAGAGAAGGTAGAACCTTTCACCAATATAGCAACGCCACCGTGGGCACGGAGCCCATCATTAAGGTCACTGCGATAGGTAGTGTATCCACAGGTTCTGATAGGCGCGTCTCCTGGGGGCATATAAGAAGGGGAGCGTATCGGAAGTTAAGAAATTCCAACTCTTCAATACGGGAGCGGTAGCCATTGAAATTCCAAGACAGAAAACTCATGGTCAGCGTTTGAGTTTCGGACGGGAAAGGTGTTTCGCAGGTTGAAAACCGGAGTCTCCAGTCACGTCCATTGATGAAGATTCAGCATCACTTGTCAGAGGATATCTGCTGGTCAACTTTATTGGTTTTTGCGCTGGAAGCAGGGGAGAGCGATGTCTTCTGACTACCGCGTCCCTGAGGCCGAGAGGCACTGGCAGACGGCAAATTTACAGGGATAGTGGATCTGCAACTTGCCACAAGCTGCTTATACTTACTGGGTATGATAACCTTGAGTATCGGCGAAAAGTATCGGAAGAGGATGATGTCAGCTGGTCACCTGTCTGACAGTGTAAGGAGCGGGTTTGAGGCCTAATAGGCTGACCGATACGAGGTTCAACGGATGGATGCCGGGCTCGCAATTCAGAAGCTGGAGTCAGGTTGGCGGTACCTGTAGCGTAACGGTGTATAAGCTCAACAGGATGTCGAAGTTTATACTGTTGACGGGCCTCGGAGAACGACAACTTTTCGGTGACTCGAAGAACCTGTATCTTCTTTTACATTTGCTACTTAGGACAGTGTTTAAAATTTGAAGAATTATTGCCCATCACAGTTAATACAGTGGAGTGGAGCACTGCAGGCAATAGAGTCGTGAGCCTTCTCAGCGCAGAGCATTCAAATAGCGAAGTCACAGCGGCAATGCTTACGGCATTTGAAGCACCGCATGGGGTTGGGGATATACAGGCGTACACGGAGGTTAAAAGAGCCAATGGAAATGCCCTCAGGCAAAGACGAATTATTAAACGTCAAAAAGAGGGTAGAAGTGGGGACCAACTGTCCCTCCAGATTGCGTTTTACGCGGCAAATTTCAACACCCTCCGGGTTCGAAGAAGCATTTGAGGTCCTCATCGGTCTCGTTGGCGAAAACCTCGTGGGTGACCACACCTTTACACAAGTTCAAGGTTGGGTGTATAGTAACACTCAGAAATACCAGCTATGGATTTGAGGGACATAAGGAAGTCGATCTGATTATCAGTCTTCACCTCGAGAAGCAGCGTGCCGTTACGTTGTCGGGTTACCGTACGGAGTGGACCAACCACTGTATCAAGAGAGCCGGCTAATCGACATGCACTAACATTATGCACGGACTTGCCCTCCTCTGAACAACGCATTACAAGAAACCGTGGCTTTTTAGGTGTGCCAAAAACTGTGGCAAGGTCAAAACTGTCGAGGCAGCGATTCTTACTGGAAGCGGGACGTGGGGAAGAGGCCGCCTTCATTGCATTCAATTTGGGGCTGAGGAACCGCGCCAGAGAGAGGTCCATTCTCTAACGACAAAGAAGTGCGTGGAGTAGCCATGATTAAAGGACCCCCGTCCGGAACTGTCGGCGTCAGCCTGCCATCAGGAGGGTGAAGAAAGAAAGACACCATAACCTCCCGTACTGTGCCGGCGCAGGGACCTCCGCTACGCCTGAGCCCTAAGAAACTTCAGAAAAGTCACCCTTCAACCATCACTACGGATTCTCAGCGTAAGTCTTGCACCATCGGCAAGTGCAGCTTTAGGCCCCTACCACAGGCATAACCGCCTGTAGCCCTCCACTATAGGTCCCCTGATCGTACAGGGTCAGGGAGTTTCAGGAGTCTTGTGGTTGATTACATTGCACTTCAGTTAGCGGTAACACGCCACAGCTCCAAATCTGTGCCCTGGACATGCAGACAAGGAAACATCTGAGGAGAAGCGGCCCTAAATAAGGACTACGTGGGTGTACTTGACTTATATTATGGGTCTTGCACTTGGACTTACAACGAGGGGCAGTGAGAAGGGTTCACTCAACCTTCATTCAAGAGTCCTCCGAAGAGCACACAAGTCGGAGTCCACGCAGAAACGGTGGGAAAGGACCACGGTGATAAGAAAGGTCCGTGTTGGTGAAGCAGGTGTTAATAATCCTAGATAGCCTAATATAACTATATAATAAACCTAGAAGAGGAAGGTAGTTTAAGCTTCATGAAAAGGTATATGAAGGAGATATCTCAGCTAATGATGTAAAGAAGTCGTCTTCCGTACACTGACAGGACATACGTCAATTGGTTGCGCCGGAGGAGCAGATCAAAGAGTTAAGAAGTGCAAATATGACAGGAGGGAACAGCAATAAAGACCAAACAATGAGGAGGAAAAGAAGATACGAAGGCGTTGAAAAAGAGCGTGGAATAATCAAAGGGGGATGGGAAGCGAAGATGTAGCGTGTGGCTCGGTTCTCCGGGTGCACCAAACCCGTACTTATCGAAAAAGGCCCCAGAGGGAAAGAGGGCCATAACGTGAAAAAACAAATAAACAAAGTAATATAAAAACGTGGCAGAAGTGGATAGAGATGGTAAGTGTGAAGTAGCGGTGAGCGGCTCGGGAACCCCCGGGTGCGCCAAACCCGTACCTGCCGTAGTAGGCCTCTGCGGGGTTCGGTTTGAGATTCTCGAACCGAAGTTCTCTATTGGTAAGGGGTTGTCCTCTGTGGAAGAGATGGAACAGAATTCTGCCCTTACTGCCAGGGTAAGAGTGCGTAAGCTAAACAGAGTAAATTAAACCGACAAGCACCGGCCAGTATGCAGAAACATCTCTCTATCTAGAATATATCCCATCATGGGGACCATGGCTATCCTACAGTGGAACATTTGCGGCATTCGACCACGTCAAGCAGAGCTTGAACTGTTACTCAACGCGCATCAACCTGTAATCATCTGCCTACAAGAGACAAAGCTATATACAGGTACTACTCCTCTGTACGGTTTGAATTGTCACCGGCAGAAGGTGCTACAGCACACAGGGGCACTATGATGCTCATCAGAGGTGACATTTATACTCTTTCCGTCTCCTTACCGTTTGACCTCCAGCCAGTCACTGTAAGATTTAGGTTGCAATCTGCCAGATGATGATAATGGTGTTTAAGGGCGCTCAACTGTCGAGGTCATAAGCGCCCTTACGATTAAAATTTGGCAATAGACAGTAAGAAAATACCAAAAAAAAAAAGAAAAAAAAAAGGGGAAAAAACACAAGTAAAAGAAAAAGTAAAAGAGCTAACACAGTTGAAACGGAAGTAACAGAACGGTCCAGCCCTCTAAACAGAGCTGGATATAAAACTCCATCTAAAATCAACACATTAACATTAAAAGAGTTTAAAACAAAAACTGCTATCACACTAAAACGTCTAGGTAAAAGAAAGTTTTGCTAAAAATTTAAAAACCCTGTCCACTGCTCTTGGGTCATCTGCCAGGACCTCAGCAAGAGAGGCCGGCATGCCCATATATGACCGAATGTGTGCCAGGTGACCACACTCCAGCAACACATGACGAACTGTGTGTGCCTCCCCACAGAGCGCACAGACAGGAGCAGGTTCACGTTTAAAAAGGTAACTGTGAGTAAAAATACAGTGGCCAATTCTTAGCCGAGCTAGTACTACCTCCTCCCGGCGGAATAAACGAGAGGAGGTTACCCAGTTGACAGGGAGGTCCTTCACCTCTCGAAGCTTATTACCACGGAGAGCCGACCACTCCGCATGCCAAGTCGAAAAAACGGCTCTCCGTACAGCCACTCTAAAATCTTCTGCTGATGAATGGGTAATCGTAACACTGGGCGCTGTGACTGCCGATTTCGCTGCCAAATCCGCCGTGTCATTCCCTGGCAAGCCAACGTGTCCAGGAATCCATGCGCACTCCACATTAAAACCAGAAGCGTGCAAAATGTGGAGAACGTCCTGGATGCGCTGCACCAAAGGATGGTAATTGTACAGCTCACGAATGCTCTGAAGGGCACTAAGGGAATCACTAAGAATAAGGCAGTCACCTAATTTTCGACGTCGAATATACAGAAGGGCTTGATAAATAGCATATAGCTCGGCAGAATATATAGATGTGCAACTAGGCAAACCGTAAGTAGAAGTTGCGGTGCCAGTGACAAAGGCACATCCAACACCGTCGGGGCTCTTACTACCATCGGTGTAAATACAAATACGGCCACTGTATTTGGATAAAAATTCTAAAAAGCAACGACGAATACTATCAAGAGGCGTAACAGATTTCCCGTAGAGCGTCGTCCCGAGATCGACATGGGAGGTAGCGCGTAACCAAGGGGGGTGTATACTCTCTCCCTTGGATAACAGCCGAGGAATGTCAACATGGTGCTGGCGTAGAAGCTCACGGAAACGAAAACCTGCTGGCCTGGGGCTCAGAGAGCGGAGGCAGTATCGCTCGTGCAGCTCAGGGGAGAAAAACGCGTGATAAGTTGGATGCCCAGGCATACACTTCAGCCCACAGCCATAATTAGCAAGCAGGACATCACGCCGACAACGCAGAGGAGGTTCTCCCGATTCGGCGTAGAGGCTAACAACTGGGCTCGTTGGAAAAGCTCCAACGGCCACACGGATGCCCTGGTTATGGACTGTGTCTAACCTTCTGAGCACTGAAGGTCGAGCTGAAGAATACACAATGCTGCCATAGTCCAAATTCGAACGAATCACAGCACGATAAAGACGGAGCAATGCCGTCCGATCCGCACCCCAAGATTTGCCACTTAATATCCGTAAAAGATTTAGAGAACGGTCACATCGTGCTCTAAGCTGTGCTATTTGTGGTGCCCAATAAAGTTTCCGATCGAAGATCAAACCAAGGAGTCTCGCCTCGTCTGCGAAAGGAAGTAAATCTGGCCCGAGTCGAAGAGACGGCGGCATTTGCCACTTACGGCGCCAGAAGTTAACGCAGACTGTCTTCTCAGCGGAGAAACAAAAACCGTGTTTCGAGCTCCAAGCATAGAGATTGTCCAAACACCGCTGGAGACGCCGTTCCAAAAACGGTGTACGCTGAGAAGTACAGAAGATGGCAAAGTCGTCCACGAATAAACAGGAAGAGACACCTTGAGGCACACATAGTGATATGGAATTTATCGCAATAGCAAATAGAGTCACGCTGAGTACCGAGCCCTGCAGCACTCCGTTCTCTTGAATAAAATGGTTAGAAAAAACCGAGCCCACCCTCACTCGAAAAACGCGGTCCCGCATAAACTCCTGAATGACCAACGGTAGGCGTCCACGTATGTTCCAGTTGTGCAGAGTACGCAATATTCCCGCCCGCCAACACGAGTCGTAGGCCTTCTCGAGGTCAAAATATATCCCAACTGTGGGGCTGTTCTTAAGAAACCCGTCCATAATCTGAGTTGACAGAGAGACAAGGTGGTCAGCAGTTGAACGTCGTCGTCGAAAGCCACACTGGATGTTCGTCAGAAGATTGTGGGATTCCAGCCACCACACCAACCGTCCATTGATCATGCGTTCCATCACCTTGCACACGCAACTGGTGAGGGAAATAGGACGGTAACTGGAAGGAAGATGGCGGTCCTTTCCAGTTTTAAGAATGGGTATGATGGTGGCCTCCCGCCACTTGTCTGGAAAAATGCCATCAACCCAGACACGATTATAGACCTCGAGTAGGAAATCTTTGCCATCAGGAGAGAGATGTTGCAACATTTGGACGTGGATATCATCTGGACCTGGTGCTGAGTGTCGTGAAGAGGAGAGTGCATTATCTAGCTCTGCCAGGGTGAAAAGGCGATTACAATCCTCAAGGTTGCCAGAAAGAAACGAGAATTCTTGAGATTGCACCTGATTCTTAACTGTAAGAAACCCAGGGGAATAATTGCCTCAGCTAGACACCTGAGCGAAAGCACTGCCTAAAGTATTCGCCACGTCAAATGTATCAACAACAGCTCCGGTAGGTGTTTTGAGCCTGGCGATGGGCATATGGTTCAGTTTCCCAGCCACACGTCTTAACTTATCCCATACGACAGAGGAAGGTGTATGTCGAATAAAGGAACCCACGAATTTATTCCATGACATCTTTTTGCTATCCTTAATAACCCGCCTAGAATGTGCACGCATCCGTTTATAGTGTATCAGGTTATCCAGTGTAGGAAAACGCTGGAAAACCCGTAGAGCTCGTCTGCGAGCGCGAATAGCATCCCGACAGTCATCGGTCCACCAAGGTACCGGAAATCGACGGCTGTAGCCAATCAAACGCGGAATGGATTGCTCAGCAGCAGAAAGAATGGTCCCTGTGAGATGTTCGACCAAGTGGTTCACAGAGTCGTGCTCTTCGTAGCTAAATTCAGCCAAGTGGGAGTACAGTTCCCAGCTGGCGTGGTCTAGGTGCCAACTAGGTAAACGGGTGGAACATACAACGGGTGTCAAGACACTAATACGACAAGGAAAGTGGTCACTAGAATGCAAATCCGAGATGATATTCCAGCATAAGGTGACTGCCAGCTGAGGGGAACAAATTGCAATGTCAATGTGTGAAAAACTATGAAATGCGACAGATAGAAAGGTGGGCTCTCCGGTGTTCAAGAGAGCAAGATTCTGACTCTCCAAGAAGTCTTTAAGTAGCGTACCTCTCGCACAAGCCCGAGGAGAGCCCCAAAGAGGGTGATGGGCATTCACGTCGCCTACCAATAAAAAGGGTGGTGGCAACTGCGAAATGAGGTGTTCTAAGTCGCTGTGCGAGAGGTCCGCAGATGGAGGCAAATAGATACTGCAAATGGTGAATGAAGCGGAGGGTAGCTTAATGCTGACAGCAACGGACTGGATTGCAGATTGTATGGGTACGGAGTTGGCAAAAATATCATCTCGAATAAGCATCATAGTGCCCCCATGTGCCGGGACACCGTCCTCCGGGGATAAATCACATCGTACGGAGGAGTACTGCCTAATGGTAACGGTGTCCTGTGGACGGAGTTCGTCTCTGGTAAGCATACAGCCAAGGGTTCATGCTGGCGCAGCAACAAGTCAAGCTCTGGTCGATGTGGTCGAATTCCGTGTATGTTCCAATGGAGGATAGCCATTGAGTATATTATGGGATAAGTTTCAAATCGAAAGACGCTTCTGCAGATTGGGATTAGCTGGTCGGTTCAATTTGTTCTTCTTAGGCAATGGGCTTGTACTATTTTCAGGAGCACGATCCTGCCGTTTCGGCACTGTCCCTCTGGCAGTGGCGGCAGAATCCTCCTGGTCCATCTCCTCCACAAGGGAGGTCCCTTTTTCAAGAGCAAATTTCGGTCCGAGTAGTTCGAACCGATTGGGTGTGCTGATCGGCGAAGACGGCTGTCGCCGATTCACGCCCTCCTCCCCAGATGACCCTTCAGAGGAGGATACACGTGTGGAGTAGCGTGTACTTTTCTTACCCTTAGATGACTTGGTAATAGATTGCACATTCTCTTTCAAGAAGTCTTGTCGTACATACTTGGTCTTAAACTGTTTTCCGGGGCAGAAGACGTCGTGAATTTACCAGCTTTAGTTCCCGAGGTCGAGGCTTTCGGTGACAAGTGTGCAGGACTATTCTGTAAGCTGGCGGATTTGGCAGATGTTGATACCAACTTGGGTGTAGGTGCCGAAGGCTTTGGCAGCGCTTGGGCTAAAATAACCTTTTCCGCAATTGTAGCCCCGTTCATATCGCCGGTCTGTGTTGCGATTTCCCGACGCGGTACCGGTTTAGCTGCAACTGAGCTATAGGTACCGGAGCTCGGGGCAAAGGGTTGGCGGAGTCGCAGGAGCTTCCGGGCTTCCAAGAAGGACACCTTCTCTTTCACCCGTATCTCCTGGATCGCTCGTTCCTCTGCAAAACGGGGGCAGTCTCGGGAACTAGATGGGTGTTCCCCGTTACAGTTCACACACGATGGAGCTGAAGCACAAGCCCCATCGTGGGAGATGTCACCGCAGTGGACGCAGGTGGACTTGCCGGTACACAACTCACTAGTGTGACCAAAACGTTGGCATTTAAAGCACCTCAGCGGATTCGGTATACAAGGCCTAACTTCGATGGCTTCATACCCTGCTCTAATCTTTTGAGGCAGATCAACCGGATCAAAAGTAAGAAACAGGGTACGAGTAGGCAGGAATTCACCGTTGATCTTACGTTGTACCCGATAAACAGCTGAGACACCCTGAGTCGCTAGATTTTCTTGGATCTCCTCAATAGACAAACCGTCCAACGCGCGGGTTGTTACTACACCGCGGGAGGAGTTCAGCGACTTGTACACCTCGACCTTCACTGGATAGCTGGCTAACATGGTGGCTTTAAGTATCCTTGCAGCTTGCGAGGCGGAGTTGGCTTCGACAAGAAGTGTACCATTGCGAGCTCGAACGCAAGATTTGACCGAACCAGCAATGGCATCGAGACCCTTTTGGATAGTAAAAGGGCTCACCGTAAGGAACTTCTTACCTTCCTCTGTCCTATGAATAACCAAGTAGCGAGGACCACATGACTCGACTACTTCCTTTCCAACGTCTTTATTTGCATTAAGGGGTTTTAGTTTTGGTGCCATAGAAAAAATGGTATAAATTCATCCCCCAGTGCTCCCCACCCACCACGGAGCCCAACGAGGGGTCACCCCACTGGGGTGACAGGGCTACACAGGGGATATAGCGGGCTCGCCGTCCCACTCACCCTGGAGTTCGGTGTAATACCTAGTCCTGGCCGATTGACTAGGGGTGGGTTAGTCCCTAGCCTCCCGTTTAGGCAAATCAGAAACCAAAGCGGTGTGTTAGGCTGCGCACCCTCCCCAGTTACTGAAAGACAGAAGCCCAGGCTCAGGTACGCAACCCTCAACCAACCAGGATATTCCTTTTCACCGACACGGGTCTCCACGCACGGCCTACACGTGGGTGGGCATTTTGACCTACTGACTCCCTCACCACTCTGAGGTTGCCCACAGAGGGAGTCAAGGTGGCTCGGGACCCCGGGTGCGTCTAACCCGTACCTACCGTAGTAGGCTTCTGGGGGGTGCAATCTGCCATATTTATCATTTGTAGTATCTATCTGCCTCCCTCTACTGACGTCTTGCGCAACGAGTTAGAAGACCTCATTTCCCAGCTACCAACAAACGTTATGTTGGTTTGGGACTTGAATGCCCACCACCCACTTTGGGCCTCACCTCGGGCTTGTGCGAGAGGTTACGTACTCGCCGATTTCATTGACGCTAACAACCTATCCCCTTGAATACCGGAGAGCCTACATTTTTTTTTTTTTGTCACCTTCAGTAGTTTTTAACACCTGGATATAGGGATTTGTTCTCCACAGTAGGCAGTTTCTTTCTTTTTTGTTTACTGCTCTGGCACCACAGGCGATGACACTGATCATACATGAAGATGGAACCCCGGTGGAATGTAATGGTGGGGCAACCGGATAACCCGTAGAAAACCCGCCCCTGCGCAACTTTGTCCACCGCAAATCTCACATGGAGTCGCTTGGGATCGAACCCGGGCTGCCTAGGCAATAGGCAGTTTCCTTACAATGGACTGTAATCTCTGCTTTGCATTCTAGCGACCACTTTCCAATTCATATCAGTATCTTAGCCCATGATGTATGTTCCATGTGATTCCCTAGATTGCGCTTCCACAGAGCCAACTGGAACCTTTATTCCAGCCTGGCCGTTTTAACTACAGCGAGCACGATTCTGTGACTTCCTTAGTCGAACGCCACACAGAGACCATTATTTCTGCTGCCTATATCTTTATTCCGCGGTCAACTGGACATCCCGGCCGCTTTGCTGTCCCCTGGTGGACAGATGACTGCCGGATTGCTATTCCTGCCCGCAGACGTGTTCGCAGGGTCTTCCAACGTCACCCGACACTAGATAATCTAATACAATATGAAGAGCTGCTTGCCAAAGCTAGGTAAATTATTATGCATAGCAAGAAGACATCCTGGAGTAAATTTTTAGCAAATTTTAACCGAAATACACCTTCTTCTATCGTATGGGATAAGTTAAGGCTTTTTGCCGGTAAATCGACCCATCTAACATTCGCCGGTCTCAAAATATCTGCTGGAGCTGTTGTTAAGACATTTGACACTTTAGACAGTGATTTCGCTCAGGTATCTAGCTCAGAAAATTATTCCCCGGAGTTTCTTACAGTTAAGGCTCAGGCGGAATCTCAAGCGTCTCCCTTTCGTTCCGGTAACTTTGAAGACTACAATCGCCTATACACCATGGTGGAGCTAGACTATCCACTTTCATTTTCGCAAAACTCTGCATCCGGTCCAGATGGCATACACGTCGAAATGTTGCAACATGTCTCTCCTGGGGATAAGGCTTTCCTTATCCAGGTCTATAATCGTGTCTGTGTTGACACCAGTTTTTCACAGAAGTGACGGGAGGTCCCCATCATTCCAATTTGGAAACCTGGAAAGGACTGTAACCTTCCTTCCAGCTACCGTCCTACTTCTCTCATCAGCTGTGTCTGCAAGGGGATGGAACGCATATCAATTGGCGGTTGGTATGGTGGCTTAAAACTCACATATGCCGTTTTTACCGAATTCGTTCAGCAGCTGACCACCTTATATCACTGTCGGCGCAGATCATGGACGAATTCCTTAAGAACTGTCAGTTGGAATATACTTTGACCTGAAGAAGGCTTATGATACCTGTAGCCGTACGTTCCCTCATCAGCTGGAATCTGTTTGGACGACTACCCTTGTTTATTCAGGAGTTTGAGGGTCCGCGGTTTCAGAGTAAGTGTCGGCTCGGTTTTTTTTTTTTTTTTTTTTGTTTTTTTTTTCTAACCTTTTTATTCAAGTGAACGGTATTCCTCAAGGGTCAGCTGAGCGGATGCTGTTTGCAATAGCGATTATCTCTATGTCTCAATGTGTTCCCCCAGGTGTCTAGCCTGCTAGTTCGTACACGACTTTGCTATCTTTTGTACTTCTCAGCGTACACCGTTTTTAAAACGCCTTCTCCAGCGGTGTTTAGACAATCTCTATGATTGGATCTTGAAAAACGGCTTTTGTTTCTGCACTGAGAAGACAGTATGGGTTAACTTCTGGCGCAGTAGGTAGTGGATGCCACCTATGCTTCACCTCGGGCCAGATTTCCTTCCCTTCGCATACAGGGCGCGATTTCTTGGGCGGATGTTTGATAATAAATTTTGCTGGTCACCACATATAACACAGTAGAGTGCCTAATGTGGCCGTTCTCTTAATCTTTTACGAAAACTAAGTGGCAAATCTTAGGGTGTCTTAACCGTTCACTGGTCCAGTCTAAATTGGACTATGTACGCATTCTTTAGCCTTCAACACGACCATCTGTACTGAACAAATTAACTCAGGATACAATCAGGGCATCTGTGTAGCGGCCGGAGCTTTTCCGACCAGTCCAGTTGCTAGCCTTTACGCCGAATTGACAGGACTCTCTGCGATGTCGCTGGGATGTGTTGCTAGGTAATAATGGCTGTGGACTTCAGAACATGCCTTCGCGTCCAACCTTAACCTCTGCTTTTCAACACCGGCTGGACGTACCTTATAGAAATCTGTCTCTCATTCCCAGTCCTGGAGGTTTTCGTTTCCGCCGCAAGCTTCTTGTTAGCTATCTCGCATGTTTCCCAAGGGGGAGAGAGTGTACCCCCTTAGTTGCTTGATAAACCTCACGTTCATCTCGGGATGACAGCTTATAGGAAATATGATACTTCTAAGTCTAATATCCGTGCTTGTTCTTTTAGAATTTTTATCAAAGTGCAGTGGCCGTATTTGTATATATACCGATGGTAGCAAGCATCCAAACAATGCTGGATGTACGTTTGTTTCTTTCGGTTGCCCTAGTAACACCTGTATTTATATTGCAGAGCTATATGCTATTTACCGCGCCATTTTGTGCATTCGCCGTCGAAGATTTGGTGATTGCCTCCTTCTGAGTGATTCCCTTAGTGCGCTTCAGAGCCTTCGTGAGCTGCACATATACCTTCCTGTAGTGCAACACATCGAGAATGCCCTCCACATTTTGCACGCTTCCGCTGTTAATGCAGCGTGCGCTTGGATTCTTTGAAACATTTACTTGCCGGGAAATAATTGACGCAATTGGCAGCGAAATCAGCAGTAACAGCGACCAGCGTTATTACTACCAGTTGAACAGCGGAAGATTTTAGGGTTGTTGTGACGAGAGCGGTATATTCAGACAGGTTTGCGGAGTGGTCGGCTCTCCGCGGTAAAAAGCTTTGGAAAGTGAAAAACCTACCTATAATCTGGAGAACCTTCCCACGTCCTTCTCGTCGGGTGAAGGTGCAATTGGTTCGGTTGAAAATTGGCCACTGCATTTTACTCATCCTTATCTTTTTAATAGAGACCCTGACTGTGGTTATCCGCTCTGTGCAGCGGCACTGAGAGTAGTACATATGCTGGTAGAGTGTTCTGCTCTAGTACCTGTTCGCACAACTCTCCACCAGCCGGCCTTCCTAGCGGAGATTTTTGACGACGATCCCGGTGCGGTTGAAAAGAGTTTTAAACTTTTATCAATTATTTCACGGTCAGGATCTAGTTCGTTTTATTACTTTATGTTCCTCCTATGCTTTTAGTTTTACCTACCTTTATCCCTTTTTAAGCTTATTGCCCCTTTAGACCATTGTTCATGTGTTTTTAAGCATATTTTAGCATTTTATACCTTTTACCGCTTCTTTTATGACTAATTTTAGCCCCCAATTTAACCTTTGTTGATTTGAACCCCATTTTTAATCGGGTTTCGTGTTCCCTGTAGTTCTCTAAGGGATCTGATAACCTAATAGTTTAATGCCCTTAAACCCCAGTCATCATCATCATCTTCACCATTTGCAGCATACACATACATACACCTCTGACGCACTGATTTAGAAGACCTAGTCTCCCTGCTATACTCCTCTTCTGTTGGTAGGGGACGTGAATGCCCATCACCCTCGAGCTTGTGGAGAGGTCAACTGATTGCCGATTTCTTGGAGTCTATTGAACCATCTCTCCTGAACACGTAAGAGCCTGCATTTCTTTCGGACGCCTTCAATAGTTTTCCTCGCCTGGTTAGTTCTGTTACAATGGAAATATCATATCTTACTTACATTTTAGTGACCGCTTTTCTATTCTTATTTGTCCCTGAATATATGTTCCACACATTTACCTAGGTGGCACTTAGAACGGGCTGACTGGAGCCTATATACCCGTTTGAACGTTTTTCACTACAACGAGCACGACTTGGTGCATTTTTTAGTCCAACACCTCAGCGAGACAATTATTTCTGTTGCTGAGGTTTCTATTCCGCGGTCAACTGGACATCCCGTCAATTTTCTGTCCATTGACGGACAGATGAATGACAGAATGCTATTCTTGCTTGCAGACGTGCTCTCAGGGTTTCCAAACTGCGCTTTACTTAGAATATAAAAAGCTCTCGCCAACATGATTCTACGACGTGGGGATAGCTATTAGAGTGTGGTAAAAGGAAGGCAGATGGTAGGGCAATGATAACAAACGGACTTAAATTAAGTTAATATATTAAGAAAGATTAAATAATCCGTTGGTTACGCATGTTTGGTTTACAAAGTTGGGGGATAGACTATTCTACTAATCCTGGCCAATATCACTCTGATTGTGCTGTTACTAACATTAAGCCTTACCTTATGGTGGGTCTAGGCGAGGTAAGGGATGAAGTGGTGGCCAGTTGAGCCCGGAGCGAGGCCGCAAGATGCACACAAGCAAAATAGAGTTTCCCCTACGGTTAAAGACAATAGCCCTGGAGGACGGGTCTGCCGTCCCTTAGATAGATTTAGTGGCGTCCCCGAAAGGGCATTCCAACATGGTGGCCGTTCTCCCAATATGAAAACTAACGCCCCTATAGTGGGTAGACTTAGCCAATCAGCAACAAATGCTTAAATGATCTAGAATACTCCTGTGTGACGTCAAAGTACGAATGTGCACGTAAACCGACGAAAGTTGTTGGCATCAAAAGAATACTGGGAATGCCATCGGAAGAGGCTTGTCACTTCCATCCTGTTATTTATTCAGCTTATAACAAATCCTGTATTTTCCTAAGAATGTGTAGGCTCAAATCCCGATTAATTCAGATTAATTAATTCGTAATTACTAAAATATTACTAAAACAGTATAAGTTAAACTCTCGCCAATGACATGTGTCAAAGCTGCGTGCCAAATCTAGACAAATTGACAGCAAGAAAATATGTCCCAAATTTGTCTTTTCTTTTCATCGACATTCACCTTCCTCTGCCTATGGATAAGTTAAGGCAAGTAGCCGCAAAAGCGACCCATGTGCCGATAGCCAGTCTAAACACAATTGAGAGCCCTGTAGTAGATACGCTAGGTGCGGCTAACAGTCTCGACAGGGCTTTCGCTCAAATATCTAGCTCAGACAACAACTCGCCTGAGATTCTTCCGGTTAAACCTCATCTGGAATCTCAAGTGTTCGCCTTGCGCTGTGAAAACCTTGAAAACTAGTGCCGCTTTTTCACCATTGTGGAGTTATACCAAACACTTTCATCGTTGGGAAACTCTGCACTAGATCCAGATGGAACCACGTCAAAATGTTGAAATATCTCTCTCTCCTGAATATAAGGCTTTCCTCCTCAAAGTCTATAATCCTGTCCGGGTTGATGCCGCCTTTTCGCTTAAGTGGCATCAGGCCACCATCATACCTATTTTGAAACACTTGGAAAGGACCGTCATCTTCCGTTCAGGTACCGTCCTATTTCTCTCACCAGTTGCGTATGCAAGGTGACGGAACGCATGATCAATGGAAGGTTGGTGTGGTGGTTTCAATCCCACAATCTTCTGACTAACATCCAGAAAGGTTTTAGACGACGTCGTTCAATAACTGATATATTTTCTTGCTATAAACACAGACCATTCCCGGTCTTCTTAAGAACCGCCAAACAATGGGGATATTTTTATCTCGAAAAAGGCCCCCAGAGGCCTACCACGGTAGGTAAGGATTACGCGTACCCGGGGTCCCGAGCCAACCTTGACTCCTTCTGTGGGCAACCTCTAAGTTGTCAGGGAGTTAATAGGTTAAAATGCCCACCCACGTGTAGGCCTTGCGTGGAGAACCCTGTCGGTAGAAAGGAATACCCTGGTTGGTTGAGGGTTGCGTGTCTGAGCCAGGGCTTCTGATTTTTCAACAACTGGGAAGGGTGCGCAACCTAATACACCGCTTTGGTTTCTGCTTCAACTAAATGGAAGGCTAGGGACTAACATATCTTTAGTCAATCGGCCAGGACTAGGTATTATACCGAACTCCAGGGTGAGTGGGACAGCGAGCCTGCTATATCCTCTGTGAAACCCTATCACCCCAGTGGGGTTACCCCTTTTGGGCTCCGCAGTAGTTGGGGAGCACTGGGGGATGAATTTCTTCCATATATCTTATGGCAAAAAACAAACCAAAATAAAATATATTGCTTCGAAAGGAAATAGTCGAGCATAGCGGTCCTCGCTACTTGGCCATTTATAGAACAGAGGAAGGGAAAAGGTTCACATCGGATAGCCCATTCCCTATTCAAAAGGGCCTGGATAAAATAGCTGGTACAGTGAAGTCTTGTACTCGAGCACGTAATGGCACGCTCTTGGTGGAAGCAATATGGGTATCCAAGAGTAGTTATGGTCCCGGACTATTCCATTGGATTAACGCTAATTCTGCCACTAGAAGTGCTTGTGTCGCTGTTAATCTACCTTAATACGACGGATTAAGAATGGATTACGACGGAGGGTAATAAGTTTGAATAAGCGCCGTTAGAGCGGAAGAATTGGCGTAATCTAAATGAGATTATCTGGAACTTTTTATTTATGTATTTATTTATTTATTTATTTTGCAATACATGGATAGATTAGGATTTAATGAAAAGAATATATAAATGAGATTAACACTATGAGATACACTACATAAAGAACAATACATGAGATTAGCACAGGATTTAATGAAAATAATACATAAATGAGATTAACTCTATAAGATCCACTACATGCTTTAATGAATTGAGATTAACAGTATGAGATACACGACATAAAGAACAATACATGAGATTAACACAGGATTTAATGAAAATAATACATAAATGAGATTAATATTATAAGATCCACTACATGCTTTAATGAATTGAGATTAACACTATAAGAAAAACATTCGTTTTACACAAAGTTTGTGATTGTTTTTAAGGCGCATTATTTTAGCATGCTAGGATGATTTTAAAATGTTTGGTGCACTCTGAGTCCTCGCCATCGGTGCTGCTGCTATCGTTGATGGGTGTGGTGACGCAGGTGAGAAAAGCTTGCGTTGACGAACTCGGTAAAGGTAGGTATGTAGATGGGTATGACCAAGTCCTTGGAATGTCTGGTTGAGAAGCACCCAGAGGAAGTAACTCTGGCACAGAACAGGAGTTTTGCTGTTGTTGAGGTATATGAAGCAGAGTGCACTTTGTTTACTTTTATGGTGGTTTTTGGTAGGGACACATTTGACGTTGATGCCGTTAGCATTTTGGATATCGAGTGAGACTGTGATGATCTTCTTGCCGTTGAAATAGGAGGTGGAGATGAAGAGGACGCAGATATGAGATTGTGCGTTCAATTGGATTTGAAGGTTGAGGTTGTAGCCTATGTCGACGGGATAGGTAAAGTCGGACAGTATTTTGTGATGTAGGGCATGAACTTGACGACGTATCTTTTGAATCCGCTGCGGAGTTTTTCTTCTCCTTGGTATATGACGGAGAAAGAAGTGAATTTGAGTTTGATGAAGAGTTCCGGAGTGGCTTTTCCGAAGCTGGTGGGTAGAAATACTTCGGTCTCGTCGAGTTTTGCGACGAATTTTGTTCCGTGTATGGTGTCTAGGGTTTTCACTTCGATGACACGGTATGGAACGTTTTGTTGAAGCGAAGAAACGCTGAGCGTGTCGGAGCCGTGTGATAATCCTTCTAGTTGGCTAAGCAGGTCTTGGAACATGATCACTCTTGGAGCACAAATGGCAGTGTTTCACAAATGGAGGAGGGCCGTCGAAATGAATGGATAGGGTGGGGAGGTTATTATGTTGTTATACGTGCGGAAAGGTGCGCAAGGTTGTTGTTGGTCTATGGGAAATGGATTCCACACAACGTCACGTCAGGTAACGACTGAGGATGATGTTACCGTTGCGTAGCATTACTTAGAGTTCCCTGGGTAGTAGCACCGGGATTCAGAATCCGTTTTCTAGAAACTTTAAACGACCGGTGAAGCAATCGCACGTCATGCTTTGTTTCTTGCGATATACTTGAACTTGCTTGTTGAGATGCGCGAGGTCTTCGTAAGATCCGAGATGATAGTGCGTGTACAGGTAGGTGAGACGGTGAGTGAGATTGCAGCTACAGGTTTGGTCGAAGCAATTCGAGCAGTGGAATTCCTTACACGTCGGTTCTGGCATTTCCCGCACGACGGCTTAGCACAGACTGAGGTGAAAGACGGACGTGAAGATATACTAAGCTGGCGAAAACATCCGTCGGAAGCGCTAATTGGTGTATGAGTTATCACTGGTAACAGTATATCCGCAGGAAAACACGAAGATAAGGACTTACCACATCCGCTGGAAGCGCTAACGGTTTAGCGAGATAACACACAGGAAGCTCAACATCCGCGGGAAACTCACAGTTGCGTTGGTTTTACCACCAACCGTTATTTTTAAAATATGTTATGCAGTTGCTTTCGTCTTGCCCTTCGACAAGAACTCGGTTTTGATCGATGCTGAACATCCATTCACCGTGTATGTGATATAGAATACATCAAGGCCCAAAAGCGCTGTTAAGCATCTTCCGTAACATTGACGGCCTTCGTTTAAACTTCGCTGCATTTAAGCAGCAGTGATGTATTGGTATTCGTAAAAAAACGATGTATAGCACTCTCTTGGGGGTACGAATTGGAACCATTGATCCGGTGCGTCGTTTTTTTCTTCTTCTTTACTGTCGAAACCTTCATCCCTGGAACCCCAAAAGTCTACTTTGAAATGACTGTCGCTGAAACTCATGTTGGATAGCACAAAATGAATCTTGTTTTCGCAGCTGTGACCTTTGGCGGAGATGGATTTACCGTTGTAGGTGCTATCGCTGAATCGAAGTTCGTAGGGAGCATATTTGTGCGGGTATCATTCCACTGTATAGTTTTTAAACGCCTTACTGCCTTCGCAGTATACCGACAGGTAATTTCTGTATCCCATGCTGTAGTAAATCGTTAATGGAAGGGCGAGGAATGACTGAGCGAGGTGGGAGAGAAATACGGGTAGAAATTCTTCCGCCCTAGGGACTATTTTGTGAAATGCGCAACGCGAAATTGGTGTTCAGGAAATGATGCACCTCGAGTAATGTTCTAAAATTTGCGCAACATATGGCCTTGATGAATTATGGGAAATATAGGTTAAGCAAAGCAACTCTGGAGGCGTGGTATGCCATGATTTGATTTTGCACGTCCGTCTTTTCTTTCTTCTTCTGGTACATAATGTCGGTGATGATGAGTTGCAGGCTGACTAGCGTGTGCCACTCTTGAAGGTTGAACGTGACGGAAACGCCTTGCTCGTCTTTGAACGCTAGTTTTAGGTTTCCGAACACGTTCTTAAACACGATGGTGACGCTGTTGGAGAACTGATAGAATTGAAGACGTCCATCGGGACGATGCATGAGGTTGTGGATGATGATGATGATGATGATGATGATGATGATGATGATGATGATGATGATGATGCCACGAGTTTCTGCCACTCTGCGAAACCCAAGAACACCGCGTTGCGTTGCCCACATTTTGCAACGCTGATTACCAGCTGATGCGGTAACAAATGTGAAAATCCGACACTCGCGAATTTGGTCTGTTGTGGGTTTAGGAAGTAAATGTCCAACAGAGGGACCACCACCGTGTTGGGTTGAATGTGCTGTGGTGGAGCAAGACTGTCGGGCTGCTCTTTGCAATTGTGGATGTGAATCTTTCTTTTAGCTCTAGGTTTTGCGGGTGCGCTGAAACAGGGATACAAAAAGCATGTTACGAAACGGATAAACATATTGAATAGACGAAGCGAGCGAATATAGATGCGCGCTGACCTGGACGGCTTGGGTGCCTCCGGCTTCTGCATGGCTCACTATGAATGAGGTGAGCGGTGCCGTGACGGTGGTTTTATATGAGCAGGAGCGTGTTCTGAAACGACACGCAAGACATAGAAGGTTAGGTTATGTTAGTTGTGATGTATGGTACAAAATTGCACGTACCCATCTTCAACAGTTGGCACGTTTGCTGAGCGACGGAGTAATTTGCGCGGCATACGTCTTTGTAGG
Organism: Hymenopus coronatus; assembly: GCA_030762935.1. Lineage (NCBI taxonomy): Eukaryota > Metazoa > Arthropoda > Insecta > Mantodea > Hymenopodidae > Hymenopus > Hymenopus coronatus. The sequence continues at coordinate 8,089,165 of CM060899.1, forward strand.
TTTTGCGAATGGCGCCATTGTTATGAGTGAAATTGCTGACGTGAAATTTGGAAAACCACTTATGCTTAGGCAGGCCGGAGTAGCGGAGGGTCAGCTAGTCAATGACGTAATCTGCAAAAGTGGTGCTGTCGGAACCTTGCAGTCTTCTGGCGTTGGTTGACCAACAGCACATTGAATTTAAGAATCGAAGAAAATGGGGCGAACGAGATCCTATTTTGTAACTGTCGAAATATTCGCCCTAGGTGTTTCTGTCTACAAAGATGCAAACCCAGTGTTCACCCGGTTTGGTGCTGGGATAGGTGTTGGTCACCAGTGCCAAGGGAAGCGTTTGAACGCCGTGAACTGAGGGTAGTCTATCGCAGGGGTAGACGCCTAAAAATTGGGGCGAGGTAGAGTAGCATGTCGATAGAAACCGTTGGATTTGGAAGGTGTTCATGATATCAAGATATATGGATCTGTTGGCGTCAATTTCGACGGTGCGATGTATTTCCGTCAACACTAGAAGAATAACGGGTTCTGTCAATTTATCGGCAAAACCGATGCTTATAGACACGTTGCCGTGGCGCTGACCCAAAAATATGAGATTCGTTGGCGCTCATGTCTGCAGTGAAAATGAAAGCCATGAGGGTATGTTTTGCGGGTAGATTTCTCTAGAGATGGAGAGACCCCCGTCTTTGAAATGAATACCTAGTGCGACCTGTAGGGCTTGGAAGCATTGCAAATAGTGTCCCTTTGCAAAGTCAGGTTGAAGAGGCTGAGAGGGAAGGCGTTGTCTGTTCACATAAAGCTGAAAGAAGCTCATTTTAAAATGTCGCAAATTGTACGGATTTGCGTTAAAATGTCGGTGACCATGGCAACGACCACTCTTCTGAGAATTTGCCCAATGAAGACGACGCTAAACGTCATTGCTCTCGACTCCTATGGGATACTGAGGGCGTGAAAGCTCACATTCTTGAGATGGTACTTTGTGCTACTCTATAGGAGCACGGCCTGGTGCGCGAGCTTGATGGTTGGCGAGGGGCGTACGGATTTTAAGCGCAGGATGGCCGACACGATGTCGACGTAGCTCTCAAATGAGTCGACGTCGGAAAACAGATAAAACTGGGGAGAGACAGGAGTGAGCTTGACGGTCATGCTGACGTTTAAAAGCAGCTTTTCCTGTCTACACAAAGCATTGGACACAGGACCGACGAGTTGAACGATCTTTGATAAACCCGTGAAGCCACTGGAAACCTGCATTGGCGATCAAAATGTTCAGGATGCCGGCCGTATCTTTTCTCCAGAAGAAGGATTCTAGTTTAGTGCTAATGGCATCTTCGGAGTAATTCAGAAGAGTTTCGAGGTAGGTTCTGTAGCGGTAACAAGTCTGCAGCATGGAGACGATGATATTATTGAGGGAAACCTCTACCTGTTGAAAAAGGGAACTTAAGGCTTTGTTGACCAAAATGGCGTTAACGTCGTTCTTTATCGGACCATGATTTCGAGTACGACGTAAGTCAAATCCTTCCGGAATAATGAAAGGTGATGGGGTATTCTTTATTCACGTGTTTTGAGGGTTTAGTTATAAAAACCGCAACTCCATGATGTTCTTCTGAACGGGAATCTCTTGACACAGGTCCAGTTTGGAACTCGTGTGTACGGCTGCGTTTGCTATAACAAGAAAAGTCTTGCCCCTTGCGCCTACCACGTTTAAGCTTCAACTGTTTGCTCTTTTTGGGTTTGACGCGTTTTATTCTCTTGAGTCGTCTTGCGCCAGAAACAAACATGACATCGAGCATTTCGTTGGCCTTTCGCTTCAAGTTGGACCCTCCCTCGTGAGCCTGTGTTTAAACGCTTCCTTTAGCGCTGTTCCCGCGGTGACCACATCGGAGAGCACATGAACACCCACTTTTAGCGCCTCCTATACGACCGCTTTAGCCCCGCTCTTTAAAAACGGCAGCACCGTTTGAAAGAGTCCTCCAAGGGCTGAAAACAGTCCACTACCTCTTTGGTAGCGCTTGCCCTGGTAAAGAATGAAATCGTGCTCGTTGAATGCGCCACCCGCCTGGATGAGGTAGTACTGTGTCACGGCGTGCACGTCCATTATGACGGTTTGGGACAAAAACGGAGAATTACAGTAGAGGAATTTCCGTTGACGAATGGCAAAAGATCGCCATAACCGTTCCTTAAATCTATGTTGGCCGTCTTGAAGTTTTGCTGATTCAAGAGTACCCAATTTTGTGCAAAGAGCGTATTTTCATCGCTAATGTAAGTGTTGTTGCTCCTTTCGTATATGGCCTGCACGAATGTGTCGTCCACCACTTGCGGGGCCACTAGATTGCAATAGACGAACATTTCATAAGCGAGCCCCATATACGGATCCACACGGTGTTTAGGTCCTTTCTAAAGGATGATGTTGGTGTAGATTCGAACCGTAGCGGGTGTTAAGAGCAAACTGTGAATGTAGTGCAGAGATTCCGGTGGATGCTCAATTTTCTCAGGTTCGAAGTTGCACCCTCCTCGTCCTCCTCCTCTCCTTCCTCCTGAGTTGACTCGCTTTTGTGTGGCTGCGAACCCTCGCCTTCCTGACACTAGGTGCTGCACCGTCCGGTTTTTGTTTCGAAGAAGGATTTAAAGTGGGAGACGCACCCTGGGTGTGTTTTTGCTGCTCCGAAATTGTGGGTTAAGCTTTCTGTTTTGGCTTAGGTTTCTGGCAGGGTGCATCGTTCAAAGTCTCGAATCCGCCGATCGCGTACTGTCTAGCCACGACAATTTCTACAAAACCATCGAATGGACTGTCGGTCAATTGTTCGGAGTGCGTGACGGCTGCATTCAAGCTCCCCATTTTCTTGCGCCGGTCGAAGAGGAAAAAATGTTGGACGAGAAGGTACTCCAGTATAACCGCGTTGACGAGGTTCGCGAGGCCTTTGGGATTGAGCGCAATGTTTCGCGGCATTTCTAAGCTAAATTTTGACTGCGTGGGGAGACGTGTCATGGTGTACTTGGTGTCCACTAGGTGGGCGTTGCCTGGAAAGAGGTTATCAAATGTTATCGGATACCTGACCTTTTGCAGAGCGGCTTCCCATTACACGTGCAGAACGATTCTTTCGGGCAATCGTTTGAAAATCTAGCCGTAGTAGTAGTAATGGAGCCCTAGGGCGCACAATTACATCGGTTATTAGCGCCGGAAAAAGGTCATGGGGTAATAAAAGAAAAATTAAGGACTAGGTCCACATACTAAAACCTAAAAACTCAATAAAGTGTAGCTAAAACACTGTCAGCTACTACGGCAATTAAAGATAAAAACAATAAAAGAGTCCACATAATAAAAACGCAAAACACAATAAAATGTGGCTAAAACACTGTCAGCTACTACGGAAATTAAAGACAAAAACGGCAAAATGGTCCACACAATAAAATCGAAAACAGTGTCAGCTACTGCGGAACGTAAAAAATAAAAGCTACAAGAGCCACCAAGAGAACCAATGCCACTAAGTAGTATGCAAATGCAGGACACTGAGCGTAAAACGTTAAAATCATTCACGGTGGCTCATACCGACTAATCCCATAAAATCTAAAACATGTTCCACAGCAATGAGTTTGTTCACCAGTACCTGTGAAATATCAGCTGGTAATCTGACGGACATAAGGGAGATAAAAACTGACATCCGATTAAAACATGCCTCACAATCAACGGCTCCTGACAATTGCACAAAACGTTGAAGGGTCCGAAGATAATAAATAACTGTGACTATGACGAAAGTGCCCGATCCGTAGTTAGTTAAAATGACCTCTTCGCGACGGCACACGCGAGAGGATGTGCGCCATCAGACAGGGAGGGTCTTCACCTCCCGAAGTTTGTTGCCCTGTAGCTCTGCCCAGGCAGCACTGCAACACAAAAGGATTAAAGGACATAAAAAGTTCAGAGGTCACAGAAGAGCTAAAACACCTGAGGGCTGACACGGCAGCATTCGCTGCGGCATCGGCAGCCTCATTGCTGCGCAGGCCAACGTGGCCAGGAACCCACACAAAAGTAACGCGGAAGCCAGAATCGGCGAGCGAGTTGAGACAATCCTGGACACGCTGAACGAGGGGTTGGGGACTGTACAGCGACCTAAGGCTCTGCAGAACACTCAAAGAATCAGAGCAAACAACCCACTCAGGAAATCCTTGCCGCTGAATATATAAAAGAGCCTGGAAAACAATAAAAAGCTCAGCTGTAAAAATCGAGCACTGCGGTAAAAGTCGCAATCTAAAACTCGCTTGGTCATGAATAAAAGCACGTCCTACTCCCCTAGCATCCTTGGAGCCATCTGTGTAAATAAAATTGCATGTAGCAAACTGCTCTTTGAGGGCTAAAGAGGCGGAATGAATAAGAGAATCGGGCGTCGTCGACTTCGGCGTGGACAGCAATCCTAGATCAATGCGGGGCTGGGGGTGGAGCCACGGAGGAAATTGAATCTCCCCTATAGGATATACGGCTGGCAAAGTGACGTGCAAACGCCGAAGGAGCAGCCAAAAGCGCACACCAGGAGGAAGGAGGGCCTGGGAATTGCTTGAGTATCGGCGGTCCAAAGAGTCGTTAAAAAACAAGGTAAAAGACGCATGTCTGGGTAAACTAAGCAGACTGCAGGCTTAACTACAAAGGAGAGCATCACGTCGATAAGACAGCGGAGTTTCTGCAGCTTCTGTACAAAGGCTGAGAGCCGGACTCATGGGGAAAGCACCAATACTCAAACGGATACCACGGTGATGTGTAGCATTGAAACGAGCTAAAATGGACGGGCGGGCCGAAGAATATACAACGATGTAAATGGCGAAATCGTCCACAAATAATGAAGAGGAAACGCCAGATGTAACACACTCTACAACAGAATTTATGGCAATAGCAAACAATGTGACACTAAGCACCAAGCCCTGCGGTACCTCATTCTCCTGAGTAAAAATCCCGGATAAAATCGAGCAGTCCCGAACACTAAAAATTCTATCCATCATAAACTCGCGGATAAAAAGGGGCAGACGACCACGAATTACCCAATTGTGAAGGGTACGAAATATACCGCATCTCCAGCAGGTATCATACGCCTTTTCCAGGTCAAAAAATACCGCAACCGTCGGACTCTTCCGTAAAACTCCATCCATGATAGACGTGGACAGGGACACCAAGTGGTCGACTGTGCCCGTTAATCATGCGCTCCATCACCTTGCAGAAGCAACTGGTGAGGGAGATCGGACGATAGCTAGAAGGGAGATGGGGATCCTTACTCGGTTTTAAAATGCGAATGATCGTGGCCGCGCGCCGGACTGTAGGAAACACTCCATCGCACCAAATGCGGTTGAAGAGCCCCAAGAGAAAGAAGATACCGGCAGGGCAGAGATGCTGGAGCATGGCGATATGAATTTCATATGACCCTGGAGCAGAAAGTCTAGAGGATGATAGCGAGGTTTTGAGATCCTGTATAGTAAAAATCGAGTAGTGGCACTCATTATTAAAAGAGCAAAAGGAGAGAGTCTGAGATTCCACCTCGGCCTTAGTAGTTCGAAAAGCTGGGTCATAGTTTCCGGGGCTTGAGACAGACGCAAACGTGCCACCAGGGGTGTCAGCAACAGCTAACGGATCCACGACAGTAGCAGATCCCACGTGAAGTCCCGGTATATAAGAGTTAGCCTGCTTACCGCCAACACGTCGCAGCTTCTCCCACACAACTGATGAAGGCGTGGACCGATTAAAGGTACCAACAAACGAATTTCAGGAAGCCCGTTTGCTATCCTGAATAAAGCGGCGGACCCTTGCGCGAGACTGTTTGAAGCGGATCAAGTTATCCAATGTAGGGTGCTGATGAAACACCCTAAGAGCCCTCTTGCGCGCACGAACATCCTCGCGGTACTAAGCATTCCACCAAGGAACCGGCAAGCGTCTGGGATGGGAATACGACCGAGGGATAGAGAATTCGGCGGCAGAGAGAACGACAGAATTAAAGTTGTCTACCATATTGTCGACAGTGGCGAACTCATTGTTGCTGAAAACAGCTTTCTGTGAAAAAAGGGCACAATTCGCTTTCGCTAGCTGCCAAGTTGCTGCTCGCGGAGAGGAACCGCGGTGTAACAGCAAAGTCAGAACACACGGGCAATGATCGCTAGAATGGGTGTGAGATACAACGTTGCATTGCAACCGAGGAGCAAGCTGCCTTAAACAAACAGAAAGGTCCAGATGGGAGAACGTGGCAGAAGAATAAGAAAGAAAAGTTGGTTCACCGGTGCTCAAAACAGGAAGCCGAAATTGGTCAAAGAGGTCAAGAAGGAGCATCCCCCGCTCACATGCCCTAGGGAACCCCAAAGTGGATGATAGGCATTGAAATCCCCCACCAAAAGCAAAGGTGCCGGGAGCTGAGACAGGAGATTGACCATGTCGGCTGAACTGAGGGTAGCTGAAGGAGGAAAGTAAACGTTACAAGCTGAAAAGGTGAAACCAGGAAGAACAAGATGGACAGCAACAGCTTGCAAGGCAGTGGTAAGCAATAGCGGTTTAATATAGACATCGCGCGTGAGTATAATAACACCCCTATGAGCAGGAGAGCCCTCCTCCGGGGCAAGATCGAAAAGAACAGGGTCGTAATGGTGTACAACGAATGGATCGTGAGGGCGAAGCTTCGTCTCCTGTAAACAGATGATCAAGGAGTCATACGATCGTAGCATCAGCTGCAGTTCAGCTCTATGGGAGCAAACACCGCGAGTATTCCACGTCAGCAACGCCATGGTAAAAGGATGTTAGAAACCTGGGATAGGCGAGGTGGAAGAAAGCAAACTCTCTAAAAAAGGGTGATGCACAGTTAACGAACACTGCTAAGGTGGTCTGTTAAGTTTCACTGATTTCTGGCCTAGAAAAGGACGGCCTGTGTCCCCATCGGAATCCTCAGATGGTCTGGATCCGGAAGCTGCTCTACGACGTTTAGATCTCGAACGGGAATTTGCAGGTGTTTTTTGCCGCCCACTGCTTCTTACGAGATCGCTCAGGAGAGGAGGTGACAGGTGGTGGATAAGGTGAGGATTGTCACACTGTTATCGTCGGAGGCTCAGCTGAAGCGCAAGATGTCGAAGGCCGCGTTTGGGTCGCTCAGGCAAGGTGGTAGAACTCAGGGCCAGGTCCGTTTGTGTGGAAGCGTCAAAAACAGGAGCGGTTTGAAGGGACACAGAGGGAGCAGGGGTGCGACGAACTGCGGAGGCGCACCCTAAGGTAGTCGCAGGCTGAAGCTGCTGATAGCCCCGCCGGGCCTAAGGAAATGTTGGGCGTTCCTTGATTCGCAACTCCTGTATGGCCTTTTCCTCCAAAAATCGGGGACATTGCCGCGAACTAGAGGTGTGATTTCCGCGGCAGTCTACGCAGCAAGGGTCATGGGAAGAGACAACATCACCATGTGCAGGTTGGCCGCACCGTTCACATATGCATCAAACGTGGACCGAGTTTGTATATGAGCGAATCGCTGGCACCGAAAACAGCGCACTGGGTTACGCACATACGGCCGCACAGCTACGTGTTCATATCCACAATACAGGGTCGCGGATATTATGGTACCCTTGAATGTTAGAAATACTGTTCGCAGAGCTATTGACTGTCCATCACGTTTGCCGAGAAGACGGTAGGCTTGGCACACACCCTGGTCAGATAAATTGGTGACAATATCTGCCTCGTAAAGACCGTCCAAACAAGAGCTAGTCGCCACGCCTCTACAGGTGTTCGAAGACTTGTGGTCCTTATGGGGTAAGAACCCAACAAGCTGGCCATCAGGAGTTTCTTTGACTCGTCTTCTGTCTTTGTTTCAACGTACCGCCTCGCGTTCTGGTAGCATTGGTCACTTTACCGCAGATCCTGTCAATCTCGCGTTGTATGTAAAAAGGACTGATATCTTTCATTGTTTTCGTTTCGCCGGCCAAGGTTATAACTAAAAAGCGGTCAAAGTATGTAGGTTTGCGCGGAGAGAGCATGCTGAAAGTACCCCCTCCGGAACCGTCGGCGTCAGCCTGCCATCGGGGGTTAGAGAAAAAAGACACCAAAAAACATTCCGGTATGTGCCGCCTGGTAGACCCCTACCAGACCGATCTCAAAGAGTACGTCAGAAGGAATTACCCTCCAGCCACAACTGCTGGTCCATACGGGAAGCCCTTCACCATGTACAACCCGGCTTTAAGCCCCTACCACAGGTATAACCACCTGTGGCTTCCTACTTTAGGCCATGCTGCATAATAAAGCAGACATGGATTCAGGGGACTTATCGTTGATTACACCGGGTTTCCGTTAGCGGTAACACGACCGGTCCGTGATTCTACGCCAAGGAACTCAGTTCGTAGGGAGATTAAAACGGACCAGGCTCCCAAATAAGCTACATAGGTGTACATAACGGTATGGATGGGCTCCGCACCTAAGGCTTACACATAGGAGCAGTAGGAAGGGTCCACTCAACTTTCACGTCTGAGACCTCCGAAGTGCACACAAGTTGGAAGCCGCGCTGGAACCGTGGGACAGGAACCACGGAGATAGAATAAAGATCCCTGATGGTGAGACAGGAGTTAATGAATCTAAACTCTTTAAACTAAATATATAAGGAATAAGCCTAGAAGAGGAAGATGAGGCAAGTACACACGCGCACACAATGACAAGTGCTCACACACACACAAACACACACACACACACACGAACACAAAACGTGGCACAGTTAGTGGCGATGGGGAAGATGATATGGCGGTGAGCGGCTCAGGAACCCCAGGGTGCGGCAAACCCCTACCTACCGTAGTAGGCCCCTGAGGGAAATCTGGACGTGGTGTTATCGGTAAAGTAGTCCATAGAAGCATTGCGGACGAAGGTGAGGGAAAAGGGTTTTGTCTTGCTGAATCGATCGCCGAAGCCAGGACTCACGAGTTAAACTTGGCCGGATACCCCTTCCACTTTAACAATACCCGCTTGTTGCGCCCGCAACCTTTGGTTTGCAAGATGCATTCAATCTTCAAAGTCTGTAGCTCTTTGGTGTAAAATATGCCGTCTATGGCTTCTCCGACCAGATCCTTCACCTTATATTCCACGGGTTGACCGCGGCACCTCCTCGGCTATCTGGAAAATTTCATCGGTGCAATTCTGTTCCTATTCCTTATCGAATGTCATTTTCTCTTTTGAGATGCGCACGTGATCGCCAAAAGAATATTTGTGTTTTCTGGCGAAATGGAGGCGTCTATTGGTGGAGATTGTGGTTTACCTGTAAAATGTTAGATTCGTGCACGTCCTTCGTCGGCATTTTTATGGACCTGTGAGGCGAGCTGTGGTACGACTCGAGCAGGGCCGAAAGCCGCTCCACGTATCTGTAATTGTTTTCGAACGTGAAATATTTCCACAGATGCGGTTAATGCGCTCCATTCACGCTGGCTTTCACATTACTTTTGGTTGTGTAATGCTTCGTTGTCTCGAAAAGTTTTGTTCGTAAATTCCATTTACGTGTCAGTTTGCAGGACCCTAGGAATACGCTGAGCAAATATGGAGCGAAACGCTCGCACAACCTCGGATCCCTACTTCGATTTCAGCTCGACAGTCCATGCGTATTTTGAAAAGACGTCGATGGCGGTTAGAATGTAGACGTACGGTTGGTTATGCTCCCTCAGGCTGGTCATGACGTTCGAATCGGCTTCCCAAACATCGTTCGTATTGGCCATGTAATAATATCTGGCGGAAAACCCCTTTCTCACTGGTTTGTACAAGGTGTTTCTGTCCTTGGTTTGAAAGAAGGACTCCTAATTCACCTTCGAAGCACCCTTGGTCTTGCCCAAACTGGCGTAGTGGTCCGGTTTTTCATAGTATCGCCTTAACGCCTTCCATTCCTTCACCATTCAATTGTACAGGGATTTCCAGAGCCGTTTGCGGAACAGGAATCTCGCTGGAGGCGTCTCCAGTTTTCTTTTTAAGGGCGATAGAGGGTTCACCCTCTTGTTTTTGTGAGGCAAGAGTGGGTTGATCTTTATGGTTCTGGGTTCCACCTCCTTTTCACCTATAGGAGGTCTTCGTAATCGTCGTCGTTGACATCGTCGTCCTTAAGGTAGGGTTGTCTCACTTGTGTCACGAGATCGAGATAGTGGCCAAATTTATGCTTTACGAGACGCCACTTTTCGTCGGCCGGGAGTTTTGCACGCTGCAGCTTTTGATTTCTTTGGCAAGTCCCTTTGTCGATGACGTGAAGCATGTCTACGGTTTTTGGCTGAGGTGCAACGACCATCTGTCTCGCGTCTTCATCCTGCGAGTTTGGACACGAGTGTGCTACCCAGCGTAGCTAATACGGCAAGTAGAAACGCGGCAGGAAGTTCCGTTTTTGAACCAATAATGTCTTCTTTTTCTTCATTGGGACTTACTTGTCGACCAACTTCCTCCACGACGCTCAATGCCTCTTTAAGCGACCTAAGCACTTTTTCGGTATTTGCCCGTCACCTCTGCACACGCTGAGCATGCATTTGCAAATGGGCTTGATGAGATCTCCATCGGCATTTTTAACAACTTTTTGCGCTCAGGAGTCTTTCCCTTGGCCAAAACGGTCAAACTGCCGTGCTGCCTCGCTATACGAGAGCTGCTCCGTTTGGCGATGGTTAACCTGCCTGTAGCCATGTTTGCACGACAATGACCACCGCGTTCTAATGAAGCGTTATTTAACATCAACGACCCCAGAGGCGATCGCAGAAACCTGAAAGAAAACCAAAGGTTTCAATGAAGAGTTAACTGGGATCGAACTCGTGACCACTGGGAGGGGTCCTTGTGAAACAAATTTGCAGTGCGCCACCCACCGCTCCAAAAAGGGTCTGGTACGAAATACGAGAGCCTTTCTCCCGGCAGTAGGTCGGTTTGATACTGTATGGGTGAGGAATATATTGCGTGCAGTCGAGCACCAGATAACCATGCGGTCATTCGGTGGCCTTTCGGAAAGCCTTCAAACCTAGAGTTTCTGGATTCAATCTGCTGGCACAGTTATTAAATCTGCATCTTATCCCTGTTGGTTTAGAAGACCACGATGTAGTTTGCATTGAGAAAGATGTTGCAATACTTCTCACCCTGCGGAAACACGTTTGCAGAATGTACACGATGCCAAATCGCTTGTGATGCGAGTCCCGGGTGAAAAAAATCGACACGTTTCAAGCACCCCCTTCTAGCATCAGGTCGTCCAGGATGGCGAGGTCGTTCTCGTCCACCAAAGTCAGCTCGGGGACGCCTGCGTGGGTCTCTCACTAGAGGGCCCAGACTGCGAGTCTCGGCGAATACTCCGGTGGGTGGCAATACATCACCTTTCTCTGGCACTTGACGAACATCTCGTCCGCTTAACGAATCAGGGTTTTCACAATCGACGACTTCCCGCATCGTGAAAGCTCCGAGATTAGCACAGTGCTAGGAAAATTGAACCACTTCTATGCGCGCGGCATCGTGATGTTTTCGGCTCGAAATGACTTTCGGCGGTCCTTGTGGCCCTCATTTATGAACTCTCTTGTAGTCATAGGGAAGGGAGTCCTGGTCATCGACCAGAAGGCGCTTCTTCACTACGTTTTTGAAGGTCTTTCCGAAAGGTTCCTAGACCAGGGTCAAACACGGTTTTCACGAGATCTGTGTACCCGTCAGCGTCAGCGTTCTTACGGGGTCCCTCAGCACCATTTAGCGAATGAATTCAGGATTCAACAGCTGCAGGTTGCTCAAGTAGTAGTAGTAGTAGAGTGGAAGTTTTATGGCGCATCAACTGCTAAGGTTATTAACGCCCATGAATAGAAGTTCGGTAAAAACATAAAAAATGCATGCACTTCCTAAGGAGACGACCAGCAGTCAGAGGGAACTAAAACAGCAGAAAAGTAAAAGACGAGTCGACGTGAAGTCAGAAAAAATTGTAAAGTCCGCTTTAGCGTAAGAATCAAATTAGACGTGCAATAACATCATCGTCATCGGATAAAATTATTTTGAGACTGGTGGACAACCGGTGTTTATTACGACTTCCAGTGAAATTGGGGCAGTCGAGGAGAAGATGTTTCACGGTGATGGGGAGTGTACAAAATGAACACAACGGTTGATCCTTACTTTGTGTCTGTGCGTCAAGTGTGGTGACCAATCCGGAGGCGGCAAAGAATAATTTGCACGCAACAGTCCTTACGGCAGGACGTTTTCCAAGGATTTATAGTGTGCTTGATTTCGCTAGGTTTATAAGATGTTGTTGCCCAATGCGACTGCCATCTCGAGTATAGCTGATGCTGAAGATAATGCTGCACATATTGAGGTGGCACTTCAGATATATCAATATGAGCTAATGCCTGTTTTGCGGCTCTATCTGCTGCTTCATTTCCTGATATTCCTACGTGTCCTGGTACCCAACACAGTACAACTGCATAGCGGTGTTGTAACAGCGAGTGGGTTAGTAACTGCACTCGTTGTAAAAGGTGATGGGTAGAATACAAAACAGGGATAGATTGTAGGGCACTGAGGCTATCTGTGCAGATGACAAATCGAGTGTCAGCAGAAGACTGTATATACAGCAGAGCCCGGTGAATAGCTGTAAGTTCGGCCGTAAAAATACCGTTAAAAGAGTGAAGCTTATAGTACTGTGTGTCATGGGTAGTATGAAATGAACAGCTCACTGAGGTCCCATTAGATTAACCGTCTGTGTATATAAAGTGAAACTGTGGGTAAGAGGACTTAAGCTGCTCAAAAGAGAGCCGGTAGATGAAAGGAGGGGTATCATGCTTATTCAAGGCGGAGAGTTCGAAGTGTATGACTGGGCGAAGGCGTTTCCAATGTGCAGATGAGCAGCGTACCATGGGTAGCCTCTTTGGCAGGGTCACACTGAGGCTGTCCAACAGGGAGCGAAAACGTATACCTAACGGGCGAGGGAGGGAACGACGATCCGCATAAGAAGAGGCACTGAGAGGTTTAAGCACACCGCGTGTAGGATAGCCAACCAACGCACTAAGCTTTGTAGCATATTTGGGCAATAAAATTTTGCGGCGTAGAAAAAGAGAAGGTTCACCAGCCTCAGCAAGCAACGCCTCTATTCTGCTAGTGCGATAAGCTCCGGTACACAGGCGAATACCTGTATGGTGAACAGAGTCCAAATGCTTGAGCGTTATACGAGCGGCAGAGCCATAAGTGAGACTCCCATAATCTAAAATGGAGCCAACAGGAGAGCGATGCAGGTGGAGAAGACACACTCTGCTAGCTCCTCACTGTGTCCCACTCAACACCCGAAGCAGATTCAGCGATGAAGTGCACCGTTTCCGCAGGTGATAAACGTGAGGCTTCCAGGTAAGCGAGCGATGAAGAAATGACCAAGAAATTTGGTAGTGGGGACAAAAGGCAACAAGTTACCCTCAAGAGACAAAGATGGATCATCATGTAGGATGCGCTTCCTACAGAAGTGAACACACACAGTCTTCGATGGGGAAAACCGAAAGCCGCCGTGAGCACTCCAAGCAAATAGTCTGGTCTAAATTAGCCTTAACTGGCGTTCGATGACCGGAATGTTAGCGGATGAGCAGTAAATAGCGAAGTCATTAACATATAGGCAGGCGCGGACTGGTAGGCGAACGGTGTCCACAACATTGTTAATTGCAATGGAGAATAGAATGGCACTTAAAACAGATCCCTGCGGAACACCATTTTCGAGTGTGTGTCTCCTCGAAAACACAGTTCCCAGTTTGACCCGAAAATACGGCACAAAGAGGAAGCTTTGGTGAAACAAGGGAAGTGCGGACCGGAAACCCCAAGAATGTAACGTGCGCAGGTTTCCATGCCTCCAAGTTGTGTGAAAAGCCCTGTCGATATAAAAGAAAATAGCCACTAGACGCTGCCGCATCACAAAGGCCTGGGACATTGCATTGGCCAAGAAAACGAGATGGTCCGACGTCGAGCGGTGTGGTCAAATCCACTCTGAAGAGCGGATAGTAGTTTCCATTGTTCTAGAACCCATAATAAGTGACGATTTACCATGCGCTCCAGTATCTTACATAAGCAGCTCGTCAGGGAAACGGGGCGATAATTGGATGGTAGAGAGCGATCCTTCCCTTCCTTGGCAATAGGGATGATAAACGCCTTACGCCAAGAAGTCGGAGGAGCGTGGTCAGTCTAAATTTTATTGTGGAGCCTTACAAGGAAAACCAGAGCACACGGTGGCAGATGGTGCATTATGACATTGTGAATGCCATCAAGTCCAGGAGCAGAAGCTCAGGTGTAGCTAAGTGCTGCCTGAAGCTCTGACAAAGTAAAGGCTGCGTTGTAATCCTCAGTGGTACGAGACGATGATGATAATGATGATGATGATGATGATGATAATGATTGGGGTTTAAGGGTGCTCAACTACCAGGGTTATCAGCGACTTTAGAAAACTAAACGGGGAATGAAATGGGACCGAAAGGGGCTTTATAATGGTAAAAAGCGTGATAAAAATAGACCTAAAGGAAACTGTAAAAACGAAACAGCATCTGACTCCTAAAAGACATAAAACCAGTTAAAATAATGTGGTTTTATAAATTTGTAAAAACGAGTAAGACTATATGTTTTAAAGTCTTATAAAAAGAACTATATCCTGAACGTAAAATTTATTGTAGATAAAAGCTGAAAAACTCTGTCAACAGTAGCGCGCGGTCACTGCCAAGAACCTCCTCTAGGGAGGCTGGCAGCTGGAGAGTGGTGCGAAATGATACCAGAGCAACACACTCTACCAGCTCGCTCTATGCTACCGTCAGTGCTGCGCCACAGAGCGGTTACACAGGTTCAGGATCTCTATTAAAAAGGAAACAAGGGGTAAAAAAACACTGGCCAATTTGCAGCCGAGCCAATTGCACCTCCTGCCGGCGAGACGGACGAGAGGAGGTTGCCCAGGGGACAGGAAGATCTTTCACTTCCTGTAGCTTGTTACTTCGGAAAGCCGACCACTCCGTATGCCAGCTCAAAAATACAGCTCTGCGAACAACAGCTCTAAGATCGTCCGTAGTTGCAACGGTAACATTAACCCTGGGCTGTGTGACTGCTGATTTCGCTGCCAAATCTGCAAATTCATTCCCTGGAAGGCCAACGTGTCCAGGGATCCATGCAAGTTCCACACTAACCCCAGAAGCTTGCAAAATGTGGAGGGCGTCCTGGATCCGCTGCACTAAAGGATGGTATTTGTAATGCTCACCAATGTTCTGAAGGGCACTGAGGGAATCACTAACAATAAGGCAGTCACTTAATTTTCGGTGACGAATATACAAAAGGGGGCGGTAAATAGCATACAGCTCGGCAGAATATATGGATGTGCTGCTAGGTAAACTGAAAGTAAAAGATTCGCACCCACGAATAAAGGCACAACCAACACCGCTGGGACACTTACTGCCATCGGTATATATAAAAATACGGTCACTGTTTGTTGATAAAAATTCTAAAAAAAACCGCTACGGATACTATCAACTGGCACAGCAGATTTCCTGTAAACCGTCATCCCCAGATTGACATGAGAGGCAGCACGAAACCAAGGATGGAACCTCCTCTCCACCATGGGAAACAACCTCAGCATGTCAATATCATGTTGCCGAAGAAGGTCACGGAAACGAAAACCTGCAGGCTTTGGACTAAGGAAGTGGTGGCGATACCGTTCGTCCAGCTCGGGGGAGAAAAACGCGTGTAAAGTTGGATGACCAGGCAGGCACTTGAGCCCACAGCCATAATTAGCTAGCAGGACATCGCGCCGATATCGCAGAGGGGGTTCTCCCGATTAGGCGTAAAGGCTAACAACTGGGCTGGTTGGAAAAGCGCCAACCGCACGACGGATGCCTTGATTATGGACTGTGTCTAATCTTTTGAGCACTGGTGGTCGTGCTGAAGAATAAGCAATACCTCCATATTCCAACCTCGATCGAATCAGTGCACGATAAAGACGAAGCAACACTGTCCGATTCGCTGATGACGATAATGGTATTTAAGGGCGCTCAACTGCCGAGGTCATAAGCGCCCTTATGATTAAAACTTGGCAATACGCAGTAAGAAAATACCAAACAAAAAAGTTAACACAAGTAAAACAGCTAACACAGTTGAAACGGAAGTAACAGAACTGTCCAGCCCTCTAACTAGAGCTGGATATAAAACTCCATCTAAAATCAACACATTAAAACCAAAAGAGTTTAAAAAACCGCTATCACACTAAAACGTCAAGGTAAAAGAAACTTTTGCTAAAAATTTAAAAACCCTGTCCACTGCTCTTGTGTCATCTGCCAGGACCTCAGCAAGAGAGGCCGGCATGCCCATAGATGACCTAATGTGTGCCAGGTGACCACACTCCAGCAACACATGACGAACTGTCTGTGTCTCCCCACAGAGCGCACAGACAGGAGCAGGTTCACGTTTAAAAAGGTAACTGTGAGTAAAAATACAGTGGCCAATTCTTAGCCGAGCTAGTACTACCTCCTCCCGGCGGAATAAACGAGAGGAGGTTACCCAGTTGACAGGGAGGTCCTTCACCTCTCGCAGCTTATTACCACGGAGAGCCGACCACTCCGCATGCCAAGTCGAAAAAACGGCTTTCCGTACAGCCACTCTAAAATCTTCTGCTGTTGAATGGGTAATCGTAACACTGGGCGCTGTGACTGCCCATTTCGCTGCCAAATCCGCCGTGTCATTCCCTGGCAAGCCAACGTGTCCAGGAATCCATGCGCACTCCACATTAAAACCAGAAGCGTGCAAAATGTGGAGAACGTCCTGGATGCGCTGCACCAAAGGATGGTAATTGTACAGCTCACGAATGCTCTGAAGGGCACTAAGGGAATCACTAAGAATAAGGCAGTCACCTAATTTTCGACGTCTAATATACAGAAGGGCTTGATAAATAGCATATAGCTCGGCAGAATATATAGATGTGCAACTACGCAAACCGTAAGTAAAAGTTGCGGTGCCAGTGACAAAGGCACATCCAACACCGTCGGGGCTCTTACTACCATCGGTGTAAATACAAATACGGCCACTGTATTTGGATAGAAATTCTAAATAACAACGACGAATACTATCAAGAGGCGTAACATATTTCCCGTAGAGCGTCATCCCGAGATCGACATGGGAGGTAGCGCGTAACTAAGGGGGGTGTATACTCTCTCCCTTGGATAACAGCCGAGGAATGTCAACATGGTGCTGGCGTAGAAGCTCACGGAAACGAAAACCTGCTGGCCTGGGGCTCAGAGAGCGGAGGCAGTATCGCTCGTGCAGCTCAGGGGAGAAAAACGCGTGATAAGTTGGATGCCCAGGCATACACTTCAGCCCACAGCCATAATTAGCAAGCAGGACATCACGCCGACAACGCAGAGGAGGTTCTCCCGATTCGGCGTAGAGGCTAACAACTGGGCTCGATGGAAAAGCTCCAACGGCCACACGGATGCCCTGGTTATGGACTGTGTCTAACCTTCTGAGCACTGAAGATCGAGCTGAAGAATACACAATGCTGCCATAGTCCAACTTCGAACGAATCACAGCACGATAAAGACGGAGCAATGCCGTCCGAACCGCACCCCAAGATTTGCCACTTAGTATCCGTAAAAGATTTAGAGAACGGTCACATCGTGCTCTAAGCTGTGCTATTTGTGGTGCCCAACAAAGTTTCCGATCGAAGATCAAATCAAGGAATCTCGCCTCGTCTGCGAAAGGAGGTAAATCTGGCCCGAGTCGAAGAGACGGCGGCATTTGCCACTTACGGCGCCAGAAGTTAACGCAGACTGTCTTCTCAGCGGAGAAACGAAAACCGTGTTTCGAGCTCCAAGCATAGAGATTGTCCAAACACCGCTGGAGACGCCGTTCCAAAAACGGTGTACGCTGAGAAGTACAGAAGATGGCAAAGTCGTCCACGAATAAACAGGAAGAGACACCTTGAGGCACACATAGTGATATGGAATTTATCGCATTAGCAAATAGAGTCACGCTGAGTACCGAGCCCTGGGGCACTCCGTTCTCTTGAATGAAATGGTTAGAAAAAACCGAGCCCACCCTCACTCGAAAAACGCGGTCCCACATAAACTCCTGAATAACCAACGGTAGGCGTCCACATATGTTCCAGTTGTGCAGAGAACGCAATATTCCCGCCCGCCAACACGTGTCGTAGGCCTTCTCGAGGTTAAAAAATATCCCAACTGTGGGACTGTTCTTAAGAAACCCGTCCATAATCTGAGTTGACAGAGAGACAAGGTGGTCAGCAGTTGAACGTCGTCGTCAAAAAACACACTGGAAGTTCATCAGAAGATTGTGGGATTCCAGCCACCACACCAACCATCCATTGATCATGCATTCCATCACCTTGCACACGCAACTGGTGAGGGAAATAGGACGGTAACTGGAAGGAAGATGGCGGTCCTTTCCAGGTTTAAGAATGGGTATGATGGTGGCCTCCCGCCACTTGTCTGGAAAAATGCCATCAACCCAGACACGATTATAGACCTCAAGTAGGAAATCTTTGCCATCAGGAGAGAGATGTTGCAACATTTGGACGTGGATACCATCTGGACCTGGTGCGGAGTGTCGTGAAGAGGAGAATGCATTGTCTAGCTCTGCCAGGGTGAAAAGGCGATTATAATCCTCAAGGTTGCCAGAAAGAAACGAGAATTCTTGAGATTCCACCTGATTCTTAACTGTAAGAAACTCAGGGGAATAATTGCCTGAGCTAGACACCTGAGCGAAAGCACTGCCTAAAGTCACATGTATCAACAACAGCTCCGGTAGGTGTTTTGAGACCGGCGATGGGCATATGGTTCGGTTTCTCAGCCACACGTCTTAACTTATCCCATACGACAGAGGAAGGTGCATGTCGATTAAAGGAACCCACGAATTTATTCCATGACATCTTTTTGCTATCCTTAATAACCCGCCTAGAATGTACACGCATCCGTTTATAGTGTGACAGGTTATCCAGTGTAGGAAAACGCTGGAAAACCCTTAGAGCTCGTCTGCGAGCGCGAATAACATCCCGACAGTCATCGGTCCACCAAGGTAACGGAAATCGACGGCTGTAGCCAGTCGAACGCGGAATGGATTGCTCAGCAGCAGAAAGAAGGGTCCCTGTGAGATGTTCGACCAAGTGGTTCACAGAGTCGTGCTCTTCGTAGCTAAATTCAGCCAAGTGGGAGTACAGTTCCCAGCTGGCGCTGATTAGGCGCCAACTAGGTAAACGGGTGGAACATACAACGGGTGTCAAGACACTAATACGACAAGGAAAGGGGTCACTAGAATGCAAATCCGAGATGATATTCCAGCATAAGGGGACTGCTAGCTGAGGGGAACAAATTGCAATGTCAATGTGTGAAAAACTATGAAATGCGTCAGAAAGAAAGGTGGGCTCTCCGGTGTTCAAGAGAGCAAGATTCTGACTATCCAAGAAGTCTTTAAGTAGCGTACCTCTCGTACAAGCCCGAGGAGAGCCCCAAAGAGGGTGATGGGCATTCACGTCGCCTACCAATAAAAAGGGTGGTGGCAACTGCGAAATGAGGTGTTCTAAGTCGCTCTGCGAGAGGTCCTCAGATGGAGGCAAATAGGTACTGCGAATGGTGAATAAAGCGGACGGTAGCTTAATGCTGACAATAACGGGTTGGATTGCAGATTGTATGGGTACGGAGTTGGCAAAAATATCATCTCGAATAAGCATCATAGTGCCCCCATGTGCCGGGACACCGTCCTCCGGGGATAAATCACATCGTACGGAGGAGTACTGTCTGATGGTAACGGTGTCCTGTGGACGGAGCTTCGTCTCTTGTAAGCATACAGCCAAGGGTTGATGCTGGCGTAGCAAAAAGTCAAGCTCTGGTCGATGTGGTCGAATTCCGCGTATGTTCCAATGGAGGATAGCCATTGGGTATACTATGGGATAAGTTTCAAATCGAAAGACGCTTCTGCAGATTGGGATTAGCTGGTCGGTTCATTTTGTTCTTTTTAGGCGTTGGGCTAGTACTATTTTCAGGAGCATGATCCTGCCGTTTCCGCACTGTCCCTTTGGCAGTGGCGGCAGAATCCTCCTGGTCCATCTCCTCCACAAGGGAGGTCCCTTTTTCAAGAGCAAATTTCGGTCCAAGAAGTTCGAACCGATTGGATGTGCTGATCGGCGAAGACGGCCGTCGCCGATTCACTCCCTCCTCCCCAGATGACCCTTCAGAGGAGGATACACGTGTGGAGTTGCGTGTACTTTTCTTACCCTTAGATGACTTGGTAATAGATTGCACATTCTCTTTCAAGTAGTCTTGTCGTACATACTTGGTCTTAAACTGTTTTTCCGGGGCAGAAGTCGTCGTGAATTTACCAGCTTGAGTTCCCGAGGTCGAGGCTTTGGGTGACAAGTGTGCAGGACTATTCTGTAAGCTGGCGGATTTGGCAGATGTTGATACCAACTTGGGTGTAGGTGCCGAAGGCTTTGGCAGCGCTTGGGCTAAAATGACCTTTTCCGCAATTGTAGCCCCGTTCATATCGCCGGTCTGTGTTGCGATTTCCCGACGCGGTACCGGTTTAGCTGCAACTGAGCTATAGGTACCGGACCTCGGGGCAGAGGGTTGGCGGAGTCGCAGGTGCTTCCGGGCTTCCAAGAAGGACACCTTCTCTTTCACCCGTAGCTCCTGGATCGCTCGTTCCTCTGCAAAACGGGGGCAGTCTCGGGAACTAGATGGGTGTTCCCCGTTACAGTTCACACACGATGGAGCTGAAGCACAAGCCCCATCGTGGGAGATGTCACCGCAGTGGACGCAGGTGGACTTGCCGGTACACAACTCACTAGTGTGACCATAACGTTGGCATTTAAAGCATCTCAGCGGTTTGGGTATTTAAGGCCTAACTTCGATGGCTTCATACCCTGCCCTAATCTTTTGAGGGAGGTCAACCCGATCAAAAGTAAGAAACAGGGTACGAGTAGGCAGGAATTCACCGTTGATCTTACGTTGTACCCGATAAACAGATGAGACACCCTGAGTCGCAAGATTTTCTTGGATCTCCTCAATGGACAAACCGTCCAACGCGCGGGTTGTTACTACACCGCGGGAGGAGTTCAGCGACTTGTGCACCTTGACCTTCACTGGATAGCTGGCTAACATGGTGGCTTTAAGTATCCTTGCAGCTTGCGAGGCGGAGTTGGCTTCGACAAGAGGTGTACCATTGCGAGCTCGAACGCAGGATTTAACCGGACCAGCAATGGCATCGAGACCCTTTTGGATAATAAAAGGGCTCATCGTAGGAACTTCTTACCTTCCTCTGTCCTATGAATAACCAAGTAGCGAGGACCATATGACTCGACTACTTCCTTTCCAACGTCTTTATTTGCATTAAGGGGTTTTAGTTTTGGTGCCATAGAAAAAATGGTATAAATTCATCCCCCAGTGCTCCCCACCCACCACGGAGCCCAACGAGAGGTCACCCCACTGGGGTGACAGGGCTACACAGGGGATATAGCGGGCTCGCCGTCCCACTCACCCTGGAGTTCGGTGTAATACCATGTCCTGGCCGATTGACTAGGGGTGGGTCAGTCCCTAGCCTCCCGTTTAGGCAAATCAGAAACCAAAGCGGTGTATTAGGCTGCGCACCCTCCCCAGTTACTGAAAGACAGAAGCCCAGGCTCAGGTACGCAACCCTCAACCAACCTGGATATTCGTTTTCACCGACACGGGTCTCCACGCGCGGCCTACACGTGGGTGGGCATTTTGACCTACTGACTCCCTCACCACTCTGAGGTTGCCCACAGAGGGAGTCAAGGTGGCTCGGGACCCCGGGTGCGCCTAACCCGCACCTACCGTAGTAGGCCCCTGGGGGGGTCCTATCCGCTCCCAAATATTTACCGCTTAGTATCCGTAAAATATTGAGTGAACGGACACATCGCGCTTTCAGCTGTGCTAAATGCGGAGACCATCAAAGCCTCCAATCGAAGATCAACCTAAGGAATCTCGTCTCAGCTGCGAATGGTAGTAATACTGGCCCTAGCCGAAGACATGGCGGAAGGCCCCACCTACGGCGCCAGAAGTTAACGCAGGCTGTCTTCTCAGGGGAGAAACGAAAGCCGTTATTCAAGCTCCAGTCATAGAGATTGTCCAAACACCGCTGGAGGCGACGTTCCAAAAACGGTATACGCTGAGAAGTACAGTAAATAGCAGTCATCCACAAATAAACAGGACGAGATACCTGGGGAAACACATTGCGGTATGGAATTAATCGCTCTAGCAAACAGCGTCACGCTTATTACGGAGCCATGCAGCACACCGTTCTCTGGAATAAAATGGTTAGAAAAAACCGAGTCCACCCTTACTCGGAAACCGCGATCCCGCATAAACTCCTGAATGAATAACGGCAGGCGTACATGAAAATTGCAGTTGTGGAGGGAACGTAAGAAAGTTACTCACCAACACGTGTCATAGGCTTTCTCAAGGTCAAAAATATTCCTACCATTTGACTGTTTGTAAGATAGCCGCCCATAATCTTCGTCGATTGCGATACAAGATGGTCAGCTGCTGACCAACGCCGTCGAAAACCGCACTGAGCATTAGTCAATAGATTGTGGGATTCTAGCCACCATACCAACCGTCCATTGATCATGCGTTCCATCACCTTGCAAACGCAGCTCGTGAGGGAAATAGGACGGTAGTTGGAAGGAAGATGACGGTCCTTCCCAGAATAAGTATAACGGTGGCCTCCCGCCATCTGTCTGGAAAAGTGGCGTCAACCCAGACCCGGTTATACACCTTGAGGAGGAAAGCCTTACCATCAGGAGAGAGATGTTGCAACATTTGGACGTAGATGCCATCTGGAACAGGCGCAAAGTGCCGCGAAGATTTAAGTGAATGGTTTAACTCCGCCATGGTGAAAACACGGTTGTAATCCTCAAGGTTTCCGGAACGAAAATAATACACTTGAGAGTCCGCCTGATCCTTAACTCTAAGGAACTCAGGAGGATAATTGTCTGAGCTAGACACCTGAGCGAAAGCACGGCCCAAAGTGTTAGCCACGTCAACACCGGCAGCGGTTCTGAGACCAGCGATTGGCATATGGGTCGATTTGCCAGCCACACACCTCAACTTATCCCATACGATAGAGGAAGGGGTATGTATATTAAAGGAAACTAATAAGTTGCTCCAAGACGTCTTTTTGCTATCCTTAATAACTTGTCAAGATTGAATACGCATTTTCTTTTAGTGTATGAAGTTTTCCAGTGTAGGGCGACGCTCGAAAACCCAGAGAGCACGCCTGCAGCACGAATAGCAGTCCGGCACTCGTCAGTGCACCAAGGTACCGGAAAATGACGAGTTGGGCCCGTGGAACGTGGAAATGATTGTCCAACAGAGGACAGAACTATCCCTGTGAAGTGGCAGACTAAATGGTTCACAGGGGCGTGCCCATCATGGTTAAAACAGCCAAGTGGGAATATAAATCCCAGTTGGGTTGATCGAAGCGCCAGTTTGGTAAACGGGTGAAACATACAGGATGCGTCAAGAGACTAAGAAGATATGGGAAGTGGTCACTTGAATGCAAATCAGAGATGATATTCCAACTGAAGAAAACTGCTAACTGGGGTAAACAATTATCTACATCAAGGTATGAAGCAGTATGAAAGGCGTCAGAAAGAAATGTGGACTCTCCGATGTTCTAGAGAGCTAAATTATTACGGTCCAAGAAATTTGCAATGAGGTTACCTCTCGCACACGCCCGAGGTGAGCCCCAAAGTGGGTGATGGGCATTCACATCTCCTACCAATAGAAATGGTGGAGACAGCTGCGCAACTAGATCTTCTAAGTCAGTGTGCAAGAGATCAGTAAATGGAAGTAAATAGAGACTACACATGGTGAAGATAGCGGAGGGAAACTGAATTCTGACAGCGACGGACTGGATGTCAGACTGTAAGGGTACCGGTTTGACAAATATATCATCTCGGATAAACATCATAGTGCTGGGACACCCTTCTCCGGTGGTAGATCACATCGCACTGCCTGATGGCAACGGAGTTCCAGGGACGGAGCTCGGTCTCTTGTAAGAATATGACGAAGGGCTGATGCTGATGTAGCAACAATTCAAGCTCTCGTCGATGTGATCTAACTCCACGTATGTTCCACTGTAGGATTGCCGCAGTCTTTTTGGTGGGATAAGTTCTAAATGGAAAGCCGTTTCTGTCTATTGGGCGGCGTTGGTCGCTTCAGTTTATTCTTTTTTGTTGTCGGACTAACACTTTTTTCGCCAGCACAATCCTGTCGCTTATGCACTGGGCGTTTGACACTGATGAGAGAATCCTCCTGATCCATCTCCTCCACGGGGGAAGACCTCTTTTCCATAGAAAATTTCGGTTCGAGAACCTCGAACCGATCGGCGATGTTTGTTGTGACCGATCGGTACTTCCCCCAGAATATTCCTCAGAGGAGGACCTCCATGGAGGGTGGCGTCGACTTTGCTTTCCCTTAGATGCTTTGAGATTTGTCTTAACACTATCTTTTAGAAAGTCTTGCAGGACATAGGTGGTGTTGAATTGCTTAGCAGGAGCAGAGTACGTAACAATCTTAGAGGTTTTATTTCCCGAGGTCGAAGCTTTAGGTGAGAAGTTTGCCGAACTACCCTGACAGCTGACAGGTTTGGCAGATGTTAATGCCGACTTGGAAGATAACGTAGGCTTAGGCACTGTTCTGGCTACAAGAATCTTTTCTACTATAGTTGTCCCGTTTATATCGCTGGTTTGTGTTGCGATTTCCCGACACGGCACCTGTTTAGCTACAACAGAGCTAAACGTGCCGAACTTCGAGAAGGAGGGTTGGCGGAGACGTAAGAGGGTCCGGGCTACCGAGAAGGACACCTTGTCTTTCACCCGGATCTCCTGGATCGCCTTCTCCTCTGTAAAACGGGGACAGTTTCGGGAACTAGATAGATGTTCGCCGTCACAATTCACGCATGATGGCTGTGCACTACACACACCATCGTGGGATAGGTCAGCACAGTTGGCACAGGTGGATTCGCCCTTACAAAAATCTCGCCTGTGGCCAAAACGTTGACATTTATAGCATCTGAGCGTGTTCGGTGTATAGGGCCTAACCTCGATGCCTTCGTACCCTGCTCTAATCTTTTTCGGGAGATTTACCCAATCAAAAGTCAGGAACACGGTACGGGTAGGCATGAATTCGCCATTAACTTAACGCTGAACCCGATACACAGATGTTACGCTTTGATCCGCCATGTTCTTCTGAATCTCCTCAATACTGAGTCCGCCAAGAACGCGGGTGGTGATCACACCGCGTGGAGTTTGGCGTCTAATGCAGTTCGGCCTTCCGGGGAAGCTGGCTAACAGTTTCGCTTTCAGAATGTTGGTTGCCTGGGCTGAGGAGAAGGCCTCAACCAGCAGCGTGCCATTGCGAGCTCTAATGCAGGATTTTACAGGGCCAGCTATTGCGTCGGGACCCTTCTGAATTATGAAGCGGCTCACCGTGATAAACTTTCTTCCTTCCTCTGTCCGATTCATTACCAAGTAGCGAGGACTACAAGACTCGACTACTTCTTTTCCCATATTACTAAGAGCATGATTTTTTTTGGTACCATAAAGGAACATAGAAACTCATCTCCCAGTGCTCCCCACCCACCATGGAGCCCAGCACGGGGTCGCCCCACTGGGGTGACAGGTCTACACAGCGGATATAGCGGGCACGCCGTCCCACTCACCCAGGAGTTCGGTATAATACCTACTCCTGGCCGATTGACTAGGGGTGGGTCAGTCCCTAGCCTCCCGTTTAGACAAAGCAGAAACCAAAGTGGTGTATTAAGCTGCGCACCCTCCCCAGTTACTGAAAGACAGAAGCCCAGGCTCAGGTATGCAACCCTCAACTAACCAAGATATTCATTTTCACTGACATGGGTCTCCACGCAACGCCTACACGTGGGTGGGCATTTTGACTTACTGAGTCCCTCACACTCTGAGATTGCCTACAGAGGGAGCCAAGGTCACTCGGGACCCCGGGTGCGCCTAACCCGTACCTACCTTAGTAGGAACCTGGAGGGAGTGGTACGAGGGGAGAAATCCAGCGAACGCCCTTCCTACAATGCTTTATGAGCTAGAAATTTCGGGGTGTAATTTCCAGAACTCGAGACTGTCTGATAGTGAGAGGTAAGAATTTCAGCAACAGTTGCGGGTACTGACACAATGGAGCCATTGTGCAGTAACCCACTGACAGAAAGAGGAGAGGAGCAACCTTTGACGGAGGATGGGGTGTTAGACGAAATAGAGGAAATGTAAGCATTCCAAGAGGTGGTTTTCCTGTCGCGAATGGTTTTATGTACTTGAGATTTGAGTTTCTTGTACGTAATTAAGTTTTCCATCCTAGGATGGCGCTTAAGGTACTGAAGGGCAGTTTTTCGGGCACAAATGGCTTTCGCGAATGTAATATTCCACCATGGTACGGATGGCCGTTTGCTACCTCCAGAGGACTGTGGATTGAAAGAGCAGGCGACTGAGAGGACAGCGTCAGTAAAATGGTTGGCCATATCATCCACATTGGAAAATCACCCGTCAGAAGTCCAAGCAGCGTTCGAAAAATGCCACTTTGGAGAAGAGAGAGAATGCTGAGGTGATGCTAGAAAATGAAGAATTATGGGGAAGTGATCATCGCCATAAGATTCCTGAAGGACGCTCCATTCAAAGGATGGCGCAACAGAAGGGCTGCAGAACGCTAAATCAATAGCTGAGAAAGACGCAGAGGAGAGATAGAAGTGTGTTGAATCTCCTCCATTTAATGGAACAAAGTTGTGCATGTCTAAGAGCTGCTCAATCAGTGTTCCCCTAACACAGGTGTGGTGAGAACCCCAAATAGAGTTGTGGGAGTTAAAATCCTCAAGTACCACACAAGGAGCAGTGAGAGCAGCCAACATTATACCAAGGTCAGCGTCAGAGATGGGTATACCAGGCGGCAGATATGTGTTGCATATCGTGAATGCTAGGGTGGGAAAGAAGATTTCTACACAAAAAGACCCAGAGAAGAGATAGAAGTGTGTTGAATCTCCTCTATTAAATGGAACAAAGTTGTACATGCAGAAGAGCCGCTCAATCAGTGTCCCCCTAACACAGGTGCGGTGAGAACCCCAAATAGAGTTGTGGGCGTTAAAATCCGCAACTAGCACACAAGGAGTAGGGAGGGCAGCCAACATGGTGCCAAGGTCAGTGTCAGAGATGGGTATACCAGGCGGCAGATAAGTGTTGCATATCGTGAGGGTTAGGGTGGTAAAGGGGACTTCAACACAAACAGACTGAAGGGAGGTAGAAAGTCACTTGCCCAGAGAAGGTGGAAATTTTCACCAATATAGCAACGCCACTGTGGGCACGGAGCCCGTTATTAAGGTCACTGCGATAGGTGATGTATCCACGCAAATACAGTTGCTGTTGTCCTAATAGGCGCGTTACCTAGAGACGGATAAGAAGGGGAGCGTATTGGAAGATAAGAAGTTGCAACTCAATTCGGGAGCGGTAGCAATTGGGATTCCAGGACAGAAAACTCATAATCAGCGTTAGAGTTTCGGACTGAAGTGGTGTTTCGCAGGCTGAAAACCAGAGTCTCCAGTCACGACCATTGATGAAGATTCAGTATTACTTTCAGAGGATACCTGCTGGTCAACTTTGCATATTTATGCGCTGGAAGCAGGGGAGAGCGATGTCTTCCGACCACCTTGTCCCTGAGGCCGAGAGGCACTGGTAGACGGAAGATTTACAGGGACAGTGGAACTGGAACTTGCCACAAGGTGCTTATACTTACTGGGTATGATAACCTTGAGTATCAGCGAAGAAGTATCGGAAGAGAATGAGGTCAGGTGGTCATCTTTCTGACAGTGTAAGGAGCGCGTTTGAGGCCCAGTAGGCAGACCGATGGATGCCGGGCTCGCAATTCAGAAGCTGGAGTCAGGTTGGCGGTAACTGTAGCGTAACGGTGTGTAAGCTCAACAGGATGTCGAAGTTGATACTGTTGACGGGCATGGAGAACGACAACTTTTCGGTGACCCGAAGAGCCTATATCTTCTTTTCGATTTGCCACTTAGGACAGTCCTTAGAATTTGAAGAATGGGCACCGTCACAATTAACACAGTGGAGTAGAGCAATTCAGGCAATAGAGTCATGAGTCTTCTCACCGCAGAGCATGCAAATAGCGAAGTCAGAGTGACAATGCTGGGAGGTGTGACAAAACTTCCCGCATTTGAAGCACCGCATGGGGTTGGGGATATACGGGCATACACGGAGGTTAAAACAGCCAATGGAAATGCGCTCAGGCAAGGACGACTTATTAAACGTTAAAATGAGGGTAGAAGTGGGGAACAACTGTCCCTCCAGCTTGCGTTTTACGCGGTAAATATCAACAACAACCTCCAGTTCGAAGAAGAATTTCAGGTCCTCTACGGTCTCGTTCACAAAAACCTAGTGGGTGACCACACCTTTACAGAAGTTCAAGGTTGGGTGTGTAGTAACGGTCACAGAAATACCAGCTATGGATTTAAGGGACATAAGTAAGTCGATCTGATTATCAGTCTTCGCTTCGAGAAGTAGCGTGCCGTTACGTTGTCGGGTTACCGTACGGAGTGGACCAACCAGTGTATCAAGAGAGCGAGCTAATCGACATGCACTAACATTATGCATGGACTTGCCCTCCTTTGAACAACCCATTTACAAGAAACCGTGGTTTTTTAGGTGTGCCAAAAACTGTGGCAAGGTCAAAACTGTCGAGGCAGAGCTTCTTATTGGAAGCGGGACGTGGGGAAGAGGCCGCCTTCGTTGCAAGGTCGTCAATTTGGGGCTGAGGAGTCGCGCCAGAGAGAGCCTCACTCTCTGACGACAAAGAAGTGCGCGGAGTAGCCATGATGAAAAGATCCCCGTCCGGAAATGTCCGCGTCAGCCTGCCATCAAGGGGGTGAAGAAAGAAAGACACCATAACCTCCCGGTCTGTGCCGGTGCAGGGACCTCCGCTACGCCTGAGCCCTGAGAATACTTCAGAAAAGTCACCCTTCAACCATCACTACGGATTCCCAGTGTAAGTCTAGCACCATCGGCAAGTGCAACTTTAGGCCCTACCACACGCATAACCACCTGATAAGGAGATATATGAGGAGAAGCGGGCCTAAATAAGGAATACGTGGGTGTATTTGACTTATGGCATGGGCTCCGCACCTGGACTTTCAACGGGGGGCAGTGAGAAGGGTTCACTCAACCTTCATTCAAGAGTCCTCCAAAGAGCACACAAGTCGGAGTCCACGCAGAAACGGTGGGAAAGGACCACGGAGATAGGAAAGATCCGTGTTGGTGAAGCAGGTGTTAATAATCCTAGATAGCTAGCCTAATATAACCATATAATAAACCTAGAAGAGGAAGGTAATTTAAGCTTCATGAAACGGTATATGATGGAGATATCTCAGCTAATGATGCAAAGCAACACAGATGTTGCTGTCGTCTTCCGTACACTGACAGGACGTACGTCAATTGGCTGCGCCGGAGGAGGGGATCAAAGAGTTAAGAAGCGCAAATGTGACAGGAGGGAACAGCAATAAACACCAAACCAAGAGGACGAAAATAAGAGACGAAAGATACGAAGGCGTTGAAAAAGAGCATAGAGTAAACAAAAGGGGATGGGAAGCGAAGATGTGGCGTGTGGCTCGGGACCCCGGGTGCACTAAACCCGTACTTATCTAAATAGGCCCCTGAGGGAAAGAGGGCGATAACGTGAAAAAACAAATAAACAGAAGTAATATAAAAACGTGGCAATAGTGAATGGAGATATGCAGCGTAAGCGGCGGTGAGCGGTTCGGGAACCCCGGGTGCGCCAAACCCGTACCTACCGCAGTAGGACATTGGGGGGGGTGAGGTTGCTCGAATTCGTAGTAATTCCTTCACCATACACACCGTGAACGTCTTCCCGGTCTCGGGACAAACGATATCCTTGCAATAACTCTTGCGCTCGTGGAGGCGAACCAGAAGATGTAGGGTCCCCGACCGTACTTCTCCAGCTCGTCTGTCATGTTTCCGAGGAGTCTTCCGACGGACGACGTCCACGCACGCGGAGACGTGACGGCGACGTAGGTGTTGGTTTCGAAGTAGCAAACCCGTTCTGCCAGTCGCTCGAGATAGGACTAGAGCACCAGGAGCGCATGCGCCGTGGTGTAAACCGCAAGCTCGGCGTTGGCTGTGGGGTTCACCTTGAGACTCTGCTCGCAGTACCTCCACCACACTTGTATGACGTCCTTCGTCACGGGTACGTAGCACTACACCTTCACTACTGGGTCGTTAAGCAATTCCAGCAGGCGGTCATACCGACCCGCCAGTTCGCACGTGGGGAGTCCATCGCGTTTTTCTAGATTACCTTAGAAACTAGTCAGCATCTGTTTGGCTAGCTCCCATCTGCCCGGGATCCAGGAGGACACCCTCACGTACCGTTCCTTCACTGCAGGCGTGTCGCATTCCTTGGGCCAGCCGGAGGCTTCAGTCTTGATCTTGAAGAACTCGTTAATGTAATCCTCCAACAGCCCCACCGGAGGTAACCGGTGATGGGATCGTACTCCATCACGTCGTGCTAACTGATCTACTAGATGCGGTACCCCGCTTGCACGGCCACCTTTATCTCGTCGATAACCCAAGTGCCTGACAGGGCCATCTCTTCCTCGCCGTGTCTGCATTCCTCCTGATTCTTTGCCTCCGCACAAGTGTGGCACAGCGGAAACATGGAGTTGCCGCCGATTTGCGCCAGCAGCACCGGGTGGTACAGGCATTGCGGCGGCAGAACCTTGCACTTCAGCGAACCACCCCACTCGTCTTCTAGGTGCGGAAAGCCATCCACGTGGATCTTAGGGTGTCCCACGGCGTAGGGCTTCGTCTTGTTGACGTACGGGTACAGGCTTTACACGCCGTAATAGATCTTGTTTGATAAATATGCAAATGTTGAAGAGAAAGAGTAGATTGTAACTCGATTGCCTTATATGTGTAACGATAGTCTTTTGAATATCTATTAACATAATGTGTCACCGTAAAATTATGTTAATTTTTTTGTTATCCCTGGCATTATTAATCCACCACGCTGCTTATTTTGCCAAGCCTACAAACAGTGTGTTATATTGAACCTTCAAAACCCGTACAAACATTTCCATACATATCTGTGCAAATGTAAACCTTCTGATTTACCTGTGTTAAAATGCCTGCTTTCAATTGTACAAGGTGTGGATATTCCAAGCACTCCATACAACACTGTGCTATGTGTTTCACAAACATTTTATTGTTTGGTTGTCTACGAACAATGAAAGTGATATATACAATCCTTGCTGCTTAAAGTGCTTAGCACTGCGTACGTATATAGTAAATGATAAACCAACCCCGCATGGTAACATACGCAAACAAAATGTTTCTCTATATGAATGCAAACGCTGTTCTTAGTGCGGTCTATAAATGCTCCTGTTTTAACTGTGTATGTCATTTAAACAGTATAATATTTAGTGCTGTATAAAACATTTTACTAAGCATTGTTTAATAAAATATGTTATCGTTATATGTGTTTCCTATATGTTTATTTTTATTCGTCTTTTTTAATTTTTGCACTGTGCACTCTCGAAATTCACTTCTCAAACACTTGATTCTTTGTATATCTCATTTAACATTATTTTCATTATACCTAATTAGGAGGCTTCATTTCCTGCTCCTCATATTTTCATAGCAGTCCTAATAGATTTATTATAGAAAAAAGAAAAGAGTAAGATGTTTCTAAAAACAGTACTGCATTTATCGTAAGTCCTTAATCAAGTTGCTGCTGTAGGAATTCAAAATAATAATAATAATAATAATAATAATAATAATAATAATAATAATAATAATAATAATAATAATAGTAATAATAATTATAATAATAATAATGGTAATAATAAATTTAATAATAAAATAATAACAACAATAATAATTATAATAGTGATAATAATGATAGTAATAATAATAATAATAATAATAATAATAATAATAATAATAATAATAATAATAATAATAATAATTCATTGATCGCAATACGCTATATATGCAGACAAATTTTAAAAGTAAACCGCAATGATTACAATATGTTATATATATATTGTATTCTGTACACACATTTTCCAATTTCCCAATCATTTGCTTTAGTGCTTCAAACTCATCGTTCAATTTAACCACATTAGCTTTTATTCTGTTCACTAATTCCTGCTGCGTCGACATATTCTGCTTTTTCTCTTCCAGTTCTTTATTCAATGTTTCCATCACATCCCGTATTCCTCTTGAACTCTCCTCACATTCTCGGTTCTCTTTCTTGGCAACGTCCATCTCCCTAATATCACCTTCACGTTGCTATCGCATTCCTATTTAATTTTCTTTTTCATTGAACTCATTCCCTTCTTACACCTCTCCGATATCGCTTTCCTTATACTATTCCCCGACACTCTCCCAGCTTTCCCACCATTTCCATTACATTGCGAATTAATTTTAAAATTCTCCTCTGCAGACCACCTATTCACTCTCTTCACCTTTCCACTTACTTTCATCTCACCAACCAGACTTAATTGCCACAGGCCATTCCCACATTCACCAAATATTTATACAAACTTTTCAGAAAAGTGGGGATTTATCTCATTTATCACGCTATAGGCCATCACCAGATCTGCCTCCTCCGGTGTCAATTTCCATTCCAAGTCAGACCCTTCCGGCAAGTCTACCGTATCCATCAACAAACCGTATCTATCATCTCCACAAGAATCGAACTGTTGTCGCTAGTCTCGCCGGCGTTTTATAAAATTCACACCTGTCATCCTCTTCACTCTTCCTATCTTTTTCACACCCACAACTTCCATTTACAACGTACCCCTCCGGACAATCCATCTTCGCAATCTTCGCAATCTAATACATCATCCCTGAACTTCGCCCCCTCTGACATCTCGTTATCGGCTTTAAACAATTATACACGTTCTTCAGTTTCCCCAAGTTAATAAAGTCAGATCCAAACCTACACCCACTATGCTTCCGGAATGCGTACATGCAATTAGGCAACTATTCGTAATTCTTATCACACCTATTCATATTTTCCAAATGACTCATCGACATCACTGTAACAAATTATTGTCAAAAAGCTTATTTTTCTATCTTCTTTATGATAGTCGAGATAAAACTTGTGTTAATTACTTGCTACCTTGGAAGCAGACGAAAATGAGATAATACACTAGGCTAAAACGATATCCGCGCTAGCTATCACCATCGTCACCAACACTATCAAAAGCACAATCAAGTTTGCCATTTATCACCATCCACCCTCACTTTACCCCTTTTATACCTTTATCACCCACTCCACTCACCCACCCAATCACATCGCGTCTTATTCCCACCAATCAGAATACTTTTTATTTCCACCAATCAAAACATGCCACGTCAGTTCCTCGTACCAGTTTTAGAGTGTTGTTGCAAATCATTCCCTCTTTCCCTTCCCAACTTCCGTCCACATTACTTCGATGCTATCACATCTCTTTTTTTTCCTTCATCCTTAATCCAAATTCTCCCACCAATCACAACACACTTTATTTCCAGATATCCCCACCATCCATTTTATTTCAATCCACCAATCATAAGCCATCTTATTTTAACCAATAAAAACTCTACACCTCACATCCTCATCCCATTTTACCTCGTGCCACCATATCAAACCCTCTTTCCTACCCAAACCTCCGTGCTAATCATTTCAACCAACACTTCTCCAAGTCAGGTGACCTTAATCCACTTCCAACATTAACCCTTACCAAGGTACTCCACAACCCGGATTATCCCATTTGCGATTACAATAATCCTTCCAGTCTAACGGCGCGTCTGCAAACTTACCACCCTCACCTTAATCCGTGGGATTAATGTGGATTAACAGCGATTCTAGCGTCTCTACCGGCAGCATTAGTGTTAATCCAATGGGTTAAGCCGGGACTATAGCTACTTCCCAGGCTTCGAATTTATTGCGAGCGCATATGTAGGGCAACTACCCGGTGAAAGTGGAAAAGCACAAAACCTTGAACTCCTTGCCCGAGGAAGTCACTACCCGTGCATTGGACGGATTGTCTAACGAGGAGATTCAAGTGAATCTTGCGGAACAAAGTGGTGGCTCTCTGTATAGGTTTCAGCGGAATGGTGAATTTGTGCCTACCCGTACCCTGATCCTTACCTTTGATAGGGTGGACTCCCCGCAAACGATTAAGGCAGGGTACGAAGCTATCGAAGTTAGGCCATACATCTCTAGCCCATTCAGATGCTACAAGCTCTTTGGTCACACCAACGATTTCTGCAATGATTGGTCTACCTGTTCCTACTGTGGAGACGTCACGATGGAGATTGTACGTCCACTCCATCTTGCGTTAACTGCGGTGCTGAATAACCATCCAGTTCTCGAGCATGCCCGCGTATTTCAGAGGAGAGAGCTATCCAGGGGATCCGGGTGAAGGAGAAAGTGTCATTTTCTGAAGCCCGGAAGCTCCTGCGCACTCGCCAACCCTCTTTCCCGACATCTGGTACCGACAACTCCGTCGTAGCTAAATCGGAACCGAATCGAGAAATCTGTACTTAAACCAGCGATATAAGCGGGGTAACCATCGCCGAAAAGATCCTCATAGCCAGACCACTGCCGAAGACTTCAACCTCTACATCTACGCCATCTGCCGCATCTGCCAACGTTAAGCGCACTACATTAAAGGAGTCACCCAAATCTTCAACTTCAGGCTTTAAGACCGGCAAGACCGCTGAGTATGTTGCACCATAGAAAACGTTCAAGACCAGTTATGTCACAACCGACTTCTTAAGAGAAAAGGTGAAATTGCCTCCCAAATCTTCTAAGAGGAGAGCCAATTCCCGTCACTCTCCACGCAGATGCTCTTCAGAGGACTCCTCTGGGGAGAGAGGAGGTCGACTAACACCATCTTCGCCAATCAGCACCTAAAATCGGTTCGAGCTTATCGAACTGAAATTTCCTATTAAAAAGAGGACCTCCCCCATTGAAGAGATGATGATGATGATGATGATGATGATGATTGAAGCTTAGGGGCGCACAACGACATGGTTAATAGCGCCCTATCATAATTTGGTGTGCTAAAACCAAAATGAAACAACAATATAAAAGATAAAATCCAATCATCAGAATGGCTAAGATGACAAATAAAACAATAAATACATAAAACTCTCCATGTGAGGAACAACAGAGAGGCAAAAATGTATTAAGCACAAGTAGTCTAAAACTATAATTAAAACAACAGCTCCCTTACTGGGAAACTAAAATAGTTAAAAGCTGCAGCTACCATTCTAGAGACGTGTCAAAACTATGAAAATTAAAACAAAACTAGATGATAAGCTTAAAAGGCATCGAAGGTAAAATGCCAAAAACACGATCTACCGCTCCAGTATCGTCCAATAAATCTCGTTAGTACTGGCCGGCTCGTAGTCGGGCTAGAGGAGCACACTCTACCGGTACTTGGCTACACTGAGGACAGATAGGAGCAGGATCCCTTTTGAACAGGCAGCTGTGGATAAAAAAACAGTGACCGATACGGAGACGAGCCAAAACCACTTCCTCACGACCGGAAGTGCGTGAGGAAGTTCAACATTGTACCGGAAGATCCTTTATATCTCTTAGCTTGTTGTTGCGGAGAGTAGACCACTCTGCAAGCCAGCGCGAAAACACCGCTCTCCGCAAAGCAAGTCTAAAATCTTCGGCTGTTGAACAAGTAATGGTGACACTGGGCTCCGTGGTTACTGACTTTGCCGCCTCATCCGCTAATTCGTTGCCTGACAACCCAACTTGTCCTGGGAACCATGCTTGAACCACATTCACGCCAGAGGCGTACAAAATATGGAGGGCATCCTGAATGAGCTACACTAGAGGATGGTAGCTGTACTGCTCACGAACGCTCTGTAGTGCGTTAAGCGAATCACTCAGAAGAAGGCAGTTACCAAGTTTCGACGGCAAACGTACTGAATGGCTCGTTAAATAGCATACAACTCCGCAGTATAAACGTATATGTGATGAGGCAAACCGAAAGTATGTGATTCGGTGCCAGCTACAAAGGCACACCCCACACCGTCGATAGACTTACTGCCATCGGTGTAAATACAAATTCGGTCACTGTAACAGAATAAAAATTCTAAAAAACAAATATGGATACTAATGGAGGGCATCACAGACTTTCCGAATACCAACATCCCGAGGTCGACGTGGAGGCAGCACGTTACCAAATGGGTGCAACCTCTCTCCCTTGCGAAACATGCTAGGCATTACGATATTGTAGTCCCGAAGAAGCTCTCTAAAACGAGAACCTGCAGTTTTGGGACTAAGTGATATGCGACAATAACGGTCGTCTAGTTCAGAAGAATTAAATAGGGGAAACTTTGGATGCATAGGCTGGCACTTATGTCCACTACCATAATTTGCTAGCAAGGCATCGATCCGAAATTGGAGGGGCGGCTCCGCCGATTCAGCGTAGAGACTCACAACTGGGCTAGTTGGTAAGGTTCCAACAGCCACACGGATGCCCTGATTGTGGACAGCATCTAAATTTCGCAGCACATATGGTCGTGCCGAACAATAAACAATACATCCATAGTCTAACTTTGATCGGATCAGTGCACGATAAAGACGCAGCAATACTGTCCGTTCCGCTCCCCAAGATTTACCACTTAGTATCCGTAAAATATTAAAAGAACGGTCACACCGTGCCATAAGCTGTGCTATATGTTGTGACCAGCAGAGTTTTCGGTCAAATACCAACTCCAGGAATCTCACCTCATCTGCGAAGGGAAGTAAATCTGGCCCAAGGTGAAGAGTAGGTGCCATGCGCCACCTACGCGCCAGAAGTTAACACAGACCGTCTTCTCAGGGGAAAAACGAAAGATGTTTCTTAAGTTCTAATCATAGAGATTGTCCAAGCACCGCTGGAGATGGCGTTCCAAAAATGGTGTATGCGAGAAGTAGAATATATCGCAAAGTCGTCCACGAATAAACAGGACGAGATGTCTGGGGGAACACATTGCGATATGGAATTAATTGCTATAGAAAACAGCGTGACGCTTAGTATCGAGCCCTGCGGCACTCGGTTCTCTTGACTAAAAGGGTTAGAAAATACCGAGCCAACCCTTAATCGGAAAACGCGGTCTTGCACAAACTCCTGAAGGAATAGTGGAAGGCGGCCACGAATATCCCAACTGTGGAGGGAACGTAATGTTCCCGCTCGCCAACGCG
Organism: Hymenopus coronatus; assembly: GCA_030762935.1. NCBI lineage: Eukaryota > Metazoa > Arthropoda > Insecta > Mantodea > Hymenopodidae > Hymenopus > Hymenopus coronatus. The sequence continues at coordinate 8,126,371 of CM060899.1, forward strand.
TATCATAGGTCTTCTTGAGATCAAAAGGATATCCCAACTGTTTAGCTGTTCCTGAGTAAACCGTCAGAAATCTGAGTTGACAATGAAACAAGATGGTCAATTGTTGAACGACGTCGTTGAAAACCACACTGGATGATGGTCAAAAGATCGTGGGATTCCAGCCACCACACCAACCGTCCATTGATCATTGGTTCCATCACCTTGCATACGCAGCTGGTGAGGGAAATAGGACGGTAAATGGAAGGAAGTTGACAGTCCTTTCCAGGTTTCAAAAGAGGTATAATGGTGGGCTCCCGCCACTGAGATGGGAAAGTGGAATCAACACACACCCACACGATTATAGATCTCAGGAGAGAGATGTTGCATGACTTGGACGTGGATTCCATCCGGACCTGGCGCAGAGTTTCCCAAAGATAAAAGGGCGATTATAGTCTTCAAGGTTTCCAGAACGGAAGGCGAACCGTTAAGTTTCCACCTGAGCCTTAACTGGAACGAACTCGGCCGGATAGCTGTCTGAGCTAGACACGTGAGCGAAAAACATGCCAAGAGTGTTAGCCACGTCAAACGGATCTACTACAGTATCTGCGGTTGTTTTTAGACCGGATATGAGCATATGGGTCGCTTTGCCAGCTACACGCCTCAACTTATCCCATACGACAGAGGAAGGTATGTGTCGATTAAAAGACGCTACAAAGTTGCTCCATGATGTCTTCTTGCTATCCTTTATAGCTTGTCTAGATTTTGCACGTAGTTTTTTTTTATAGTGCGTCAGGTTATCTAGTGTAGGGCGGCGCTGGAAAACCCAGAGAGCTCGTCAGCGTAAACGAATGGCGGTTCAGCAGTCTTCTGTCCACCAAGGAACAGGAAAACGACGAGAGTGGCTAGTCGAGCGTTGAATAGACTGCTCAGCAGCAGAGAGAATGGTGGTTGTGAGGTGTTCAACTAAGGAATCAACTGCGTCGTGCTCACTGTACTGAAAAACAGCCAAACGGGAATAAACGTTCCAGGTGGCGTAATCTTGGCGCCTTCTAGGTAAAAGCGTGGAACATAAATTGTGGGTTACGGCACTTATAACGACCGGAAAGTGGTCACTAGAGCATAAATCAGAGATGACATTCCACTGTAACGAAACTACAAATTGCGGAGAGTAGGCGGCTATGTCAATGTGTGAAAAACTATTCAAGGCGTCAGATATAAAAGTAGGCTCTCCGGTATTCAGGAGAGTGAGGTTAATATGATCCAAGAGATCCGCAAACAGTTGGCCTCTCGCACAAGCCCGAGGGGAGCCCCAAAGAGGGTGCTGGACATTTAGATCCCCTACCAGCAAAACCGGTGATGGTAGCTGGGAGACTAGGTCTTCCAGATCAGTGCGCGAGAGGCCATCAGAAGGAGGCACATATGTATTGCAAATGGTGAAGTAAATAGAAGGCAGCTTAATCCTAAACAGCAATAGATTGTATGTCAGATTGAATGGGTACAGATGTAGTGAAGATGTTATCTTTGATAAGAATCATTGTGCAGGTACTCCATCCGCCGGAGATATATCACACAGAAGAGTACTGCCTGAGGGTAAGGTTGTCTTAGGGACGAAGCTTGGTCTCTTGCAAGCATACGACAAAAGGCTGTTGCTGGTGGATCAACAAGTCCAGTTCTTTGACGACGTGGTCTAATGCCGCGTATGTTTCACTGTAGGATAACCATGGTCTCTAGGATGGGATATGTTCTAAATAGAAAGTCGTTGCTGCATACTGGCCGGTGTTGGTCGGTTTAATTTATTCTTTTAGCCGTAGGACTAACACTTTTTCTAGGAGCACAGTCCTGCCGCTTGCGCACTGACCCTGTGGCAGTGAGCGCAGAACCCACCTGATCTATAACCTCCACATGGGAGGACTGCTTACCGATAGCAAATTTCGGCTGGAGAATCTCGAACAGATTTTGGATTCTGACCGACGGAGATGGACGTCGCCGATGGGAGCTCCTTCCAGAATATTCCTTAGAAGACGATCTACGTGGAGAATGATGGGGACTTTTACCACCCTTGCGTGTTTTGGTTGCAGACGTGTCATGCCCTTTGAGGAAGTCAGTCCTAACGTAGCTTTTCTTGAAATTCTTTGCTGGTACAGAATAGGCTACGGTTTTGCTGGTCTGGTCGCCGGAGTTCGACGGTTGCGGTGACAATTGTTCTCGAATATGTCCTACTGTGGCGGATTTGGCGGAGGGTGATGCCGACGTGGACGTGGATGTTGAGGTCTTCGGTAGATGCGTGGCAACGATGATCTTTTCCGCAATTGTAACCCCGTTAATATTGCCGGTTTGTGTGGCGATTTCCCGCTTCGGTACCGGTTTAGCTGTAACAGAGCTGTAAGAACCGGACCGCGGGACAGAGGGCTGTCGAATACGCAGGAGTTTATGGGCTTCGGAGGACACCTCTTTCACCCGTATCTCCTGGATGGCCCTCTCCTCTGCAAAACGGGGGCAGGTTCGGGAACTAGATGGGTGTTCCCCGCCGCAGTTCTCACAAGTTACAGTTTTAGCGTAGTCCCATCGTGGGATGTGGCGTTACATATTGCACACGTTGACCGACCAGAACAAAATTAGCTGGTACGCCCAACCGTACTGCTGGCACTTGTAACATCGTAAAGGGTTGGGAATATAGGGCCTAACCTCGATGGCTTCGTAACCATCCATAATCCTTTGAGGGAGATATACCCGATCAAAGCTAAGGAACAGGGTACGGGTAGGCACAAAATCACCATTAACTTACCGCTGAACCCTATAAACGGATGTTACACCTTGTTCTGCAAGGTCCTCTTGAAGCTCCTCATTGGACAAACCGTCCAATGCGCGGGTGGTGATAAGGCCACTTGAGGAGTTCAAGGTCTTATGCTTTTCGACTCTAACTGGATAACTGTCTCTAAAAGTTTCGCCTTAAGTATTTTCCCTGCCTAGGAAGTTAATATTGCCTCAACCAGGAGGGTTCCATTTCGGGCTCTAACATAGGATTTAACCGGATCAGCAATTTTGTCGAGACGCTCTGAATGGCGAAAGCGCTGTCGGATTTAAAGGTTTTACCTTCCTCTGTTCTTAATACGACTAAGTAGCAAGGACCATTGGACTCAGCTACTTCGTTTCCCAATACTAAATTGTTTCTTGGGTTTCATCTTGCCATAAAAGATATGGTTTATATTCATCCCCCAGTATACCCCACCCACCACGGAGACCAACACCGGGTTACCCCACTGGGATGACAGGACTACACAGGAGATATAGCAGGATCGCCGTCCCACTCACACTGGAGTTCGGTTTAATACCTAGTCCTGGCCGATTGACTAGCGGTGGGTTAGTTCCTAGCCTCCAGTTTAGGCAGAGCAGAAAACTAAAGTGATGTATTAAGCTGCGCACCTTCCCCATTTACGGAAAATCAGAAGTCCAGACTCAGGTGCGCAACCCGCAACCAACCAGAATTGTCCTTTCCACCGACATGGGTCTTTACGCACGGCCTACACGTGGGTGGGCATTTTGACCTACTGACTCCCTTATCACTCAGAGGTTGCCCACAGAAGGAGTCAAGGTGACTCGGGACCGAGGGTGCGCCTAACCCGTACCTACCGTAGTGGGCCCCTGGAGGTAGGAAGAGATTGACCAACCTCCTTGGCAGACGGCCAGTGCGTAAGCGGCAGGATCATGCTCCGAAAAAGTGTTAACCCGACCGCCAAGAAGAATAAACTAAACCGACCAGCACAACTGAATATCCGCCTTTCCATTTAAATTCTTATCCCGCACAAGTGCCAATGCCTATCCTGCAGTGGAACATACATGGCATTAGATCACATTGACCAGAGCTTGAATTGTTGCTCCACCAGAATCAGCCTTTGATCGTATGCTTGCTAGAGATCAAGCTCCGTCCCCAAGACTACCTTTCCGTAAAACAGTATTCTTCTGTCCTGTGTGATGTATCACCGACCGATGGTGTTCCTGCACATGGGGGCACCACGATTCTTATCAGAGATGATGTTTTTGCTGAATCTGTAATCATAAATTCTGATATACAGTCTGTCGCTCTACGCATTAAACTCCCCTCACTTAGCTTCACCATTTGAAGTATCTATGTGCCTCCATCTGATGACCATTCGCGCAGTGATTTAGAGGACCTCGTCTCCCAGCTACCAACTCCTGTTCTTTTGGCACCACCCTCTTTGTGGCGCTCCTGGGGCTTGTGCGAGATGTCCAGTTTTTGCCAAATTCTTGGATAATATCAATATATCTGTTCTGAACACCGGAGAGCCTACATTTCTTTCTGACGCCTTCAATAGTTTTTCTCATCTGAACGTAGCAGTTTGTTCTCCACAGTTGGCAGTTTCCCTACAATGGAATGTCATCTCTCACTTGCATTCAATCGATCACTTTCCTATTTTTATTTGTCTCTTAGCACAGAATGTATGTTCCACTCGTTTACCTAGACGTCGCCCAGAACAGGCAACTGGGACCTTTATTCCAGCTTAACCGTTTTCCACTACAACGAGCACGGCATACCCCATCCTCTGTCGTATTGGGTAAGTTACGGCATGTAGTCGGAAAAGAGACCCATATGCCGATAGCCGGTCTGAAGATAACTGCAGGTCCCGTGGTTCATACGTTTGACGTGGCTAACACTGTTGGCAGATCTTTCCCTCAAGTGTCTAGCTCAGAGAGATATTTCCCCGAGTTTCTCCCAGTTAAGGCTCAGGTGGAATCTGAAGGCTTTGCCTTCCGTTCTGGAAATCTTGAAGACTACAATCTCCTGTTCACCATGGCGGAGCTAGACAATGTACCCTCATCTTCGTGAAACTCTGCTCCAGGTCCAGATGGCATCCAAGTTCAAAAGTTGCAACATCTCTCACCCGAAGGTAAGGCTTTCCTTCTCGAAGTCTATAATAGTGTATGGATGGATGCTACTTTTCCATTTAAATGGTGGGAGGCCACAATCATTCCACTTTTGAACCCAGCTTCCTTCCAGTTACCGTCCTATTTCTCTCACCAGTTGCGTATACAGGGTGATGGAAAGCATGATCAGTGGTCGGTTGGTATAGTGGCTGGAATCCGACAATCTACTATCATCCAATGTGGTTTTCGTCGGGGTTGTTCAGCAACTGACCATATTGTTTTGCTCTCAACTAAGATCATGGATAGGTTTCTTAAGAACAGCCACACAGTTTGGATATTTTTTGTCCGCAAGAAGGCTTATGAATCGTGTTGGCGAGCAGAAATACTACGGTCTCTCCACAATTGGGACATACGTGGCCGTATTTCATTGTTGATTCAGGAGTTTATGCGGGACCGCGTTTTTCGAGTAAGGGTCGGCTCGGCTTTTTCTAACCACTTTATTCAGGAGAACGGTGTGCCGCAAGGCTCGCTACTAAGCGTGACGCTATTTGCTATAGAGATTAATTCCATATCACAATGTGTTCACCCAGATCTCTCTTCTTGTTTATTCGTGGACGACCTTGCCGTCTTCTGCCCTTCACAGCGCACATCGCTTTTAGAACGCCGACTGCAGCGCTTTTTGGACAACCTCTATGACTGAAGCTCCAAAACCGGCTTTCGCTTTTCACCCGAGAAGGCAATCTGCGTTAACTTATGGCATCGTCGATGGCGAATGGTAGCTACTATTCAACTTGGGCCAGATTTATTTCCCTTTGCAGATGAGGTGAGATTCCGGGCCCTGGTTTTCGATCGGAAACTATTATGGTCAACACATGTAGCTCAGCTTGAGGCACGGTGTGACCGTTCTCTTAATATTTTAGGATACTAAGTGTCAAATCTTGGGGAGCTTATCGCACAGTACTGCGTCTTTATCGCGCACTGATCTGATCTAAGTTAGACTATGGATGCGTTGTTTACTATTCTGCATGACCATCTGTGCTTCGACGATTAGACACTGTCCATAATCAGGGTGTTGGGGCTTTCACAACCGGCGCAGTTTTTAGCTTCTACGCCGAATTGGCAGAACGCGCTCTGCGGTGTCAGCCTGATGTCCTGCTAGGTAACTATGGCTGTGGGCTTATATGCATGCCTTCACATCCAACGTTTACCCTCTTTTTCTCCACTGAACGGGACGAACGTTATCGAAGCCTTTCACTTAGTCTAAGGTTTGCCGGGTTCCGTTTCCGAGAGCTATTTGGAAACACGATATTGAGATGCCCAGCATGTTTCCTAAGGAAGAGAGGACGCTCCCAACGGGTTAGTGCTACATCCCACGTAGATCTTTGGAAGTAAGTAATATAGTTTAGGGCGCAAAACTGCATAGGTCATTAGCGCTCTAGGGTAAATAAAAGAGCTACGTTTTAAAAGGCATAAAAACCACTAAAACAGGAGTACCATACAAGGGTTAAAACTAGAGAAAAGCGTAAAAAGGCTACCAAAGCCAGACTAAAAATGAGGCACTATAAAACATAAGTCGGAAAACCCAGAGATAAAATTACAACCTACTGTACATCCCGCAGCGGCGGAGAAAATTAAAAGGTCCGTCACAATATACAGAGTTGTCGCCCAGAAGGCTGGGAATGTCAGTAGGTTGACACAATGACGCACGCAAACCAGTATAATGGTAGCATTCCAATAAAACATGACGCACCGTCAAAGGCTCCTTACCCGAAGCACATTGAGGTGCGGGTTCCCCACGTAAAAGATGCTGGTGGCTAAAACGGCAATGCCCGATACGCAGTCGCGCTTAAACCACCTCATCTCGGTGACATGCACGCGAGGAAGTAGGCCAGGGGACAGGAAGGGACTTGACCGCTTTCAGTTCACGCACCCCGAACCTTTCCGCGAACCAGCGCGAAAGAATGGCCCGCGCAGGTGAACACGAACATCACCTGGGGCAACGGTGGTGCTAAAAACATTAGGCAATAAAACTGCAGACTTAGGGGATGTGTCAGCTTCTTCCTTTCCGCTCACACCTACGTGACCAGGAACCCAAACAAACGACACGCTGATGCCAGCGTCAGCGAGCGACTGCAGGTGATCCTGTATATGCTGTATCAAGGGATGGCATGGATACAACTCACGCAGGCCCTGTAGTGCACTGAAGGAATCGCTACAAATAACAAACTGACTTAAATCCTTTCCCCGGATAAAAAGAAGAGCCTGAGAAATACTAAAAAGTTCGGCGGTAAAATCGAACATTGCCCCAAAAGATGACATGTATTAACTACGCGAATTAAACACGAAAGCATATCCCACACCACGGTCTTCCTTAGAACCATCCGTGTAAATAAAACAATGCATGAGAAACTCGGCCTGTAATTCTAAAACTGCGGAGCGGAAGGCTGAAGGTGGAGTCGCCTATTTTGGCATAGATGCCAACCCATGGTGGAAGTGGGTCTAGCAACGTAACCAAGCGGGGAATTCTCATTTCCCCAGTGGAAACACAGAACGATAACGAGACTTTGAGGGTTTATCAGCGGCCTTCAATTTTTTGCGACTACGCTCCTAAGAGGCAGATGGTATCGGTCGAACTAAGGGCTTACGAACAGATTCTGGAGAATTGGCACCTTAGGCAGTGGACCCTATGCATGTTGAAGCCTGCAAAGTCGATTTGGTCGGCAACTAGTCGGTTTGAGTACACGCGTCGGAGAGTGGCACGGTTTGTAGTGCCACCGAGGTAAAAGTAGCGCGGCGGATCGCTGAGGCGTAGCCTGAGAGAGTCGTAGGTTGCAGATGTTGGAATCGACGCCTGGCTTCCGGATAAGTCAGGCGTTCCTTAACGCGCAACTCCTGGATGGCACTTTCTTCGAGAAATTGCGGACACTGCCGACAACTAGAAGGATGTTTCCCTTTGCAATGGACGCAGGAAGGGTCTCGACTACAAGCAGCTTCACCGTGAACACCCAGTCCACATCGCTCTCATGTTGCATCAAACGTGCACCGAGTTTGTGTATGACCGAACCCCTGACACCGAAAACAGCGCATTGGGTTCCGCTCATACGGCCGCACAGATACGCATTCATACCCACAATACAAGGTCTCGGGTATTGTGGTACTCTTGAAAGCAAGAAATGCTGTTTGCAGTGCTACTGACTGTCCATCACGTTTGCCAAGAAGACGGTACGCTTGGCACACACCCTGGTCAGATAAATTGGTGACAATATCTGCCTCGGAAAGACCGTCCAAACAAGAGGTAGTCACCACGCCGCTACAAGTGTTCAAAAATTTGTGGGGTGCCACCTTTTTGGGGTAAGAACCCCACAAACTGGCCTTCAGGAGTTTCTTTGACTGGTCTTTGTTTCAACCAGCAACGTACCGTCTCGCGTTCTGGTGGCATTTGTTACTTTACCGCAGATCCTGTCAATCTCTCGTTGCATGTAAGAAGGACTGATATCTTTCATTGTTTTCGTTCCGCAGGCCAAGTTCGTAACCAAAAAGCTGTCAAATGAAGTAGGTTTGCGCGGAGAGAGCATGTTGAAAGGACCCCTTCTCGGAAGCGTCGGCGTCAGCCTGCCATCGGGGGGTAGAGAAGAAAGACACCAAAATACTTTCCGGTGTATGCCGCCTGGTAAACCTCTACCAGACCGATATCAAAGAGTATGTCAGAAGGAATTACCCTCCTGCTGGTCCATACGGGTGAGCCCTTCACCATATACAACCCGGCTTTAAGCCCCTACGACAGGTATAACCACCTGTGGCTCCCCACTTTAGACCATGCTGCATCGTAATAAAGCAGACATGGATTCAGGGGACTTGTGGTTGATTACACCGGGTTTCCGTTATTGGTAACACGACTGGACCGTAATTGAAACCCAACGAACAGCGTTCGTCGGGAGATTAAAACACGAAGCTACGTGGGTGTACATAACGGTATGGACGGGCTCCGCATCTAAGGCTTACACATAGCGGCAGTAGGAAAGGTCCACTCTACCTTCACACCTGAGACCTCCGAAGAGCACACATGTTGGAAGCCGCGCTGGAACCGTGGGACAGGAACCACGGAGATAGAATAAAGATCCCTGTTGGTGAGGCAGGACTTAATAAATCTAAGGCCTTGAAACTAAATATATAAGAAATAAGCCTAGAAAAGGAAGATGAGGTGAGTACACACGCGCACACAATGACAAGTGCGCACACACACACACACCGACACGAACACAAAACGTGGCACAGTTAGTGGCGATGAGGATGATGATATGGTGGTGAGTGGCTCGGGAACCCCGGGTGTGCGCAACCCGTACCTACCGTAGTAGGCTCCTGGGGGCACGCAGTAACTTATCCCATACGTCAGAGAAAGGTTTATAACGGTTAAAAGATGCTACAAAATTACTCCAGGATGTCTTCTTGCTTTCGCTAAAGATGTGTCTAGATTTCGCACGCAGCTTTATATATTGTATTAGATTATCTACTATAGAGCGACGTTGGAAGACCCTGAGAGCACGTCTGCGAGCACGAATAGCATTCCGGCAGTCATCAGTTCACCAGGGTACTGGAAAGCGATAGGTTTTGCCAGTCGAACGCAAAATGGATTGCTCAGTAGCGGAATGAATTGTCTCTGTGAGATGGTCGACTAAATTGTTCACAGAGTCGTGCTTAATGGAGTTGAAGCTAGCCAAGCGGGAATACAGGTCCCAGTTGGCGTGATCTAAGCGAAATCTAGGTAAGCGAGTGGAACATGCAGCGGGTGTCAAGAGACTAATAAGACAGGGAAAGTGGTCACTAGAGTGCAAACCAGAGATGAAATTCCAGGATAACGGGACCGCTAACTGTGGTGACCAAATCGCTATGTCAAAGTGTGAAAAACTGTGAAAGGCGCCAGAACGAAAGGTTGGCTCTCCTGTGTTCAGGAGATTCTTAGTGTTCAAGAAGTCTGCAATTAGCTGACCTCACGCACAAGCCCGAGGAGAGTCCCAAAGTGGGTGGTGGGCATTCACGACCCCCACCAACACAAAAGGCGTTGATACCTAGCAAACGACGTCTTCTAACTCGATGCGCGAGAGAACATTAGAGGGAGGCAGATACATACTATAAATGGTAAATCTGGCAGATGGCAGTGTGATTTTTACAGAAACTGACTGGAGGTCAGACTGTAAGGAGACGGAATCAGCATAAATATCATCCCTGATGACTATCATAGAGAGCCCCCTTGTGCGGGAATACCTTCTATGTGACTTAAATCAAACCGTACAGAAGAGCAGTGCCAGAATGTGACTTTGTTTTGAGGACGGAGCTTTGTCTCTTGTAGGAATACTACTAGAGGTTGATACGCGTGGAGTAAGAGTTGAAGCTCTGCTCGATGTGGTCGAATGCCGTGTATGTTCCAATGTATGATACACATGGTCTATATTATGGTATAGGTTATAAATAGACAGACGTTCTACATATTGGGCGGTGCTGGTCGGTTGAGTTTGTTCTTTTTGGCCGTCGGACTAAAACTTTTTTCAGGAGCACGATCATGCCGCTTACCTACTGTCCGCTAAGCAGTCGAGGCAGGATCGTCCTGTTCCATTTCCTCCACAGGGGAGGAGCCATTACCAATAGGGAACCTCGGTCGGCGAAGACGGACGTCGCCGATCGGAGCTCCTCCCAGAAGATTCCCTCCGAAAAGGATCTGTGGGGAGAGTGACGTGGAGGTTTACCACCCTTGGATGCTTTGGGTGCAGGCGAAACACGCTCTTTAAGGAAGTCAGTCCTGACATAGCTGGTCTTGAAAGCTTTCTGTGGTGCAGAATACTCTACGGTTTTACTGGTCGATGGTTGGGCTGACAAATTTGCTGGAGTATGCTTTACGTTAGCGTATTTGGCAGATGGTGTTGCCGACATTGACGCAGTTGTTGAGGTCTTCGTAATAGTTCTAGCAACGATAATTCTCTCGGCAATATTGGTCCCGTTGATATCGTAGGTCTGTGTTGCTGTCTCCCTAATTGGCACCGGTTTAGCTGCAAAAGAGCTATGAAAACCGGACCACGGGACAGAAGATTGCCGGATACGCAGGAACTTACGGGTTTCGGAGAAGGACACCTCCTCTTTCACCCGTATGTCCTGGATCGCTCTTTCCTCAGCAAAACGGGGACAATCTCAGGAACTAGATGGGTGTTTGACGCTGCAGCTCACACAAGTTGGAGGGGTGCCGCAAACCCCCTCGTGCGAAGCGTCACCACAGGTAGAACAGGTGACCGACCAGTACAGAGTTCGCTCGTATGACCAAATTGTAACAGCGTAAGGGGTTCGGAATGTAGGGCCTAACCTCGATAGCTTCATACTCTGCCTTAATACTTTGAGGGAGATCTTCCCTGGTCAAAGGTAAGAAACAAGGTACGGGTAGGCACGAATTCACCATTTACTTTCCATTGAACCCTATAGACGGATGATACGCCTTGGTCTGCCAGACCTTCTTGAAGCTGATCGTTAGACATACCACCCAATGCTCGGGTTGTTATAACGCCATGCGAGGAGTTCAAAGCCTTGTGCTTTTTCACCGTAACTGGGTAGCTGCCTAAAATGTTTTCTGCCAACGAGGCTGAAATTGCTTCAGCCAAGAGGGTACCACTTCGAGGTCTAACACAAGAATTAACCGGACCAGCGATGTTGTCTAATCCATTTTGGATCGTGAAAGGCCTCTCAGACGAAATTTTTTTTTTCCGTCCTCTGACCTAGATATAACCAAAAAGCGAGGACCTTGAGACTTGACTACTCCTCTTCCACGCATATTAGATTTGGGCTTTGGTTTTTCCATAGAAATTTGGTTTAAATGCATCCCCCAGTGCTCGCTACCCACCACGGAACCCAAAGAGGGGTCACCCCACTGACGTGACAGGGCTACACAGGAGATATAGCGGGCTCGCCTTCCTACTCACCCTGGAGCTCGGTGTAATACCTAGTCCTGGCCGATTTATTAGGGGTGGGTTAGTCCCTAACTTCCCGTTTAGGCAAATGAGAAACCAAAGCGGTGTATTAGGCTGTGCACCCTCCCCAGTTACTGAAAGCCAGAAGCCCAGGCTCAGGTACGTAACCCTCAACCAACCAAGATCTTCATTTTCACCGACACGGGTCTCCACCCACGGCCTACACGTGGGTGGGCATTTTGACCTATTGACTCCCTCAGCACTCTGAGGTTGCCCACAGAGGGAGTAATAGTAGTACTATGGCTTTAGGGCGCAGAACTACATAGGTTGTTAGCGCCCTAGGGTATACACAGGAGCTAAAAGTTAAAAGGTATAAAAACCACTAAAACAGAAGTACCGCACAAGGGTTAAAGCGAGAGAGAGAGAATAAATAGCTACAAAAGCCGGACTAAACCCAAGGAACTAAAGACACAATTCGGTAAAATGTAAAACCCCAAGATAAAATTATTCCCCACTGTAATCCCGCAGCGGCGGAGAAAATTAAAAAGTCCCTTGCAAGAAACAGGGTTGTCGCCGAGGGGGCTGGGATGTCAGTCAGCAGACACAGGGACGCACACAGCACAGTATAAGGGTGGCACTCCAATAAAACCTGACGCACCGTCAAAGGCTCGTTACACGAAGCACATTGAGGTGCGGCTTCCTGACGTAAAAGATGCTGGTGGCTAACACGGCAATGCCCGATACGCAGTCGCGGTAAAACCACCTCATCACGGCGACATGCACGCGAGGAAGTAGGCCAGGGGACAATAAGGGACTTGACCGCTCTCAGTTTCTTGTCATGCACCCCGGGCAATTCCGCGAACCAGCGCGAGAGAATGGCCCGGCGCAGGAGAACACGAACATCACCTGGAGGAACAGTGGTGCTAAAAGAAATTAGTCAATAAAATTGCAGACTTGGCAGCTGTGTCCGCTTGTTCGTTTCCACTCACATCTACGTGACCAGGAATCCAAACAAACGATACGCTGACTCCAGTTTCAGCGAGCGACTGCAGGCGATCCTGAATACGCTGTATTAAGGGATGGTATGATACAGCTCACGCAGACCCTATAGTTGCACTGAGGAAGTCGCTACAAATAACATACTGCCTTAAATCCTCTCCCCGGAGAAAAACAAGAGCCTGATAGATACTAAAAATTTCGGCGGTAAAATCGGACATTGCCCCAAAAGATGAAATGTATAACTTCTGCGGGGCAGAAGACTGAAGGTGCAGTCGTCGATTTTGGCGTGGATGCCAACCCAAGGTGGAACTAGGTGTCGCAACGTAACCAAGGGGGGAAGAAACATTCTGCCAGTGGAAACACAGGTGGTAGGTGAACATCCAAGTTCCGAAGAAGCAGACGAAAACGAATTCCTTCGGGAAGCAAGGCAACCGCACTGACAGTATATTGACGGTCAAGAGACTCGTCAAATAATAATCTGAAAGACGGGTGAACGGGCAAGACAAAGAGGCAGATAGCATAGCTGCAAAGAAGTAGGTCACGCCTATGAGATAGCGGAGGTTCAACAGCCTCCGCAGACAAGCTGATGACCGGGCTAGTCGGAAACGCACCCAGTGCCAGACGAATCCCTCGGTGGTGAACTGGGTTCAAACATCGTAAAACCGAAGGTCAGGCCGAAGAGTACACAATGCACCCGTAATCAAGTTTAGAGCAAAAAGTGAAGAGTAAAGCTGAAATAGCACGGTGCGATCTGCTCCCCGGGATGTGCCACATAAAATACGTGAAATATTAAGTGCACGATCACATCTAGCCTTCAGAGAAGCGGTATGGGACAACCAGCTAAGCTTTCTGTGGAACACCAGGCCGAGAAACTTCACCGTTTCAGCGAAGGGTAGAGGTTCCGGCCCAAGGTGCAAAGAAGGCGGATGGTTACGTGTCCGTGGCCAGAACTTTACACAAACTGTCTTCTCAGGAGAAAACCGGAAACCATTTTCAACACTCCAAGTGTGTAGACGATCAAGACATGCATGCAGACGACGCTCCAAAAGGCAAGTTCGCCGAGAGCTGCAATAAATTACAAAATCGTCCACGTACAAGGAGAAGGAAATGCCTGCAGGAACACACTCGACAATAGGATTGATGTCGACAGCAAAGAGAGTGACGCTGAGTACCGACCCTTCAGGTTCTACGTTCTCCGGATTAAATACAAGAGAGCAAACAGAACCCACACGCACACAAAATACCCTGTTCATCATGAACTCCCGCAGGAACACTGGAAGGCGGCCACGGCAACCCCACTTGTGCAAGGTGCGCAATAAACCAGTTCTCCAGCAAGTGTCATAGGCTCTCGAAAACGATTGCCACAGTTTGGCACTTGCGTAGAAATCCATTGAGGATATGAGTTGAGAGGGAGACGAGATGGTCAGTCGTGGAGCGGTATCGGCGAAAGCCGCATTGGATATTGCAAAGCAGTTTCTCAGACTCGAGGCACAATCGTGACCGTCCATTTATCATGCTCTCCATCACCTTGCAAACAGCATTGGTGAGGGAGATAGGACGGTAAATGCTAGGAAGTCTACGACCCTTTCCCGGTTTTAAAATGGGAACAACGATGGCTTTACGCCAAGTCGCAGGAAACACACCCTCTTGCCAAACACGGTTATATAGGCTCAGGAGATAGAGTTTACCATTAGGAGAGGTGCTACAGCACTGCGATGTGGATACTATCAGATCCTGGAACGGAGTGCGGAGAAGATGCTAATTAGGCAACCGGCTCTGGCATGATAAAAAATGTGTTATAGCACTCGGTGTCAGAGGACCGGAAAGAGAGACTCTTTGACTCCACCTCTGTCTTTATGGCACGGAACGCCGGGTGATAATTGGCGGAACATATTTGCGAAAGTGCTACAAAGGACGTCTGCAACAGCAATCGGATCAACTACGGTGTCGGTGCCCACGAGTACCCCCGGTATCGAAGTACCAGTCAGCTTACCGGCAACAAGGTGGAGCTTCTCACACACAACGGACGAAGGTGTTGTGCGATTAAAGGTAGACACATACGAATTTCATGAAGCCCTTTTGCTATCCTGAACAATTTGGCGTACCCGTGTGCGTGTTTGTTTAAAATGGATCAAATGCTCCAGATTAGGGTGATGGCGAAGTACCCAAAGAGCCCTCCTAAGAGCATGAATGGCATCACGGCACTCGGCAGTCCACCAAGGGACCGGTAATCGTCTAGGGTAGACAAACGATCACGGTATTGAGTGCTCAGCAGCGGAGATCACGGCAGAGTTGAAATGCTCGACCATCTGATCAACGGAGTCAAACTGGCAGTCCCTGAAAACAGCAATAGCGGAAAAGAGGGCCCAATTTGACTTAGACAGCTGCTAAGAACTCGCACGCGAGGAGGAAAGTTGGAATGATATAAGAATGACACAAGGGCAATGATCACTAGAATGTGTGTCTAATACTAGGTTCCACTGAAAGTGGTGAGCAAGCTGTGCAGAGCCAACGGAAAGGTCCAGGTGCTATAGCGTGGCAGAAGAATCGGAAATGAAAGTAAGTTCACCGGTGTTCAGAACAGTGAGACATATTGAGCGAAAAGGTCAGCAAGAAAAGTCCCCCGCGCGCAGGCACCAGGAGAACCCCGTAGGGGATGGTGGGCATTAAAATCACCCAGCAGAAGAAAAGGTGCTGGGAGCTGTGACAAGAGATGGAGCAGAGGATAGTTGAGGGCGGAACGTAGACATTACATACAGTAAAGGAGAAACCAAGAAGAGTAAGTCGTATAGCAACAGCTTGCAAGGTAGTAGTAAGCGTGACTGGCTGACCGCAGATGTCATTGCGCGTGAGGATCATAACACCCCCATGAGCAGGAGAGCCCTCCTTCGGTGTAACATTAAACCCAATGGGAAAGTATTGGTGCAGGGTAATAGCATTGTGGCGGCGAAGCTTTGTCTCCTGCAAACACAGAACCGGAGGGTTATAGGACCGTAGTAACAGCTGCAATTTGGCCCTATGAGTACGGACACCGCGGATATTCCACGTCAGGAGAGCCATGGAGCAGAGTTAGTTGCGTGAAATGTTACCGAATAATCATAATATGAGTTTGCAGCTGGGGTGCGAACGAATGGTGGAAACGAAGTAGATGAGGTTAATGTGGGCGTTTCTTGTTCTTTACACTCTGTGGACCCACAAGAGTATAGCCATTTTCGTCGCCGCTATCCACTGATGTTAGCGATGCGGAAGATCTTCATCGGCTCGTAGAACGAGAACGTGACTTGAAAGGTTTATTAGTGGCCTTGAGTTTTTTACGACTGCGCTCATGAGACATAGCTGGAACAGATGGTGTCGGTCGAACAAGAGGCTTACAAGCAGGTTCTGGAGAATTAGACCTTCAGGCAGTGGGTGCTATAGATGTTGACTGTAAGGTTGTTTTGCTCGGCGACTGCTCTGTTTGCGTACAGGCGTCGGCTACGGGCACGGTTTGTAGTGCCACTGAGGAAGCAAGAGTGCGGCGGAGCGCTGATGCTTAGCCTGAGATGGTCGCAGCCTGCAAATGTTGGAAGCGACCCCGGGCTTCAGGAAAAGTTAGGCGTTCCTTAACCCGCAACACCTGGATGGCGCTTTCCTCTAGAAAACGCGGACACTGCCGGGAGCTGGATAGATGGTTCCCTTTATAGTGGATGCAGCAAGGGTCCCGAGTACAAGCACTTTCTCCATGAGCTGGTTGGCCGCAACGTTCACTGGTAGCGTTGAAGGTGCACCGACTTTGGGTATGACCGAATTTCTGACACCGAAAACAACGCGTGGGATTCGGTACATATGGTCTCACAGCAGCGCGTTCATAACCACAGTAAAGTGCCTCAGGTAAGGTGGTGCCGTTGATCGTTAGGAATACCGTTCGCAACGCAACCGACTGCCCATCACGTTTGCCTAGAAGATGGTACGCCATACATACACCCTGGTCGGGAAGGTTGGAAACAATGTCTGCATCTGAAAGGCCGTCTAAACAGGCGGTGGTCACCACGCTTCTACAAGTGTTCAAAGACTTGTGCGGAGCCACTGTTATGGGGTACGAACCTAACAATCTGGCCTTAATGAGCTTCTTTGACTGGTCCTCTGTCTTGGTTTCCACTAGAAGGTTACCGTCTCTCGTTCTGGTAGCATTAAGCACTTTACCGCAAATCCGGTCAATTTCTCGTTGGATATAGAAGGGACTAATATCTCGCATTGTTTTCTATTCGCAGGCCAAGGTCACAACTATAAAGCGGTCAAAAGAAGAAGTTTTGCGCGGAGATAACATTATGGAAACACCCCCTTCCGGAACCGTCGGCATATGCCTGTCATCCGGGGGTAGAGAGAAAAGACACCAAAATACTTTCCGGTGTGTGCAGCCTGGTAGACCCCTACCAGACCGATCTCAAGGAATACCTCAGAAGGAGTTACTCTCCAGCCACCACTGCTGGTCCATACGGGTAAGCCCTTCACCATATATAACCCGGCTTTAAGCCCCTACCACAGGTATAACCACCGGTGGCTCCCCACTGTAGACCATGCTGCGTAAAAAAGCAGACATGGATTCAGGGGACTTGTGGTTGATTACACCATGTTTCCGTCAGCGGTAACACGACCGTTCCGTAATTCTAACCCAACGAGCAGCGTTCGTCGGGAAATTAAAACGGACGGGCCTCTGGGGAAGCTACGTGTGTGTACATAACGGTATGGACGGGCTCCGCACCTAAGGCTTACACCTAGGGGCAGTAGGAAGGGTCCACTCAATCTTCACGCCCGATACCTCCTAAGAGCACACATTTTGGAAGCCACGCTGGAACCGTGGGACAGGAACCACGGAGATAAAATAAAGATCCCTGTTGGTGAGGCAGGAGTTAATAAATCCAAATCCTTACAACTAAACCTGTAAAGAATAAGTCTAGAAGGGGAAGAAGAAGAGGCGAGTAAATTCGCTCCCACAAAACAGTCATACAAATATGCACACAAACATAAAACGTGGCTCAGTAGTGGCAATGAGGATGATGAGATGGCGGCGAGTGGCTCGGAAACCCAGTGGTGCGCCAAACCCATACCTACCGTAGTAGGCCCCTGGGGAGCCACAGGAGTCATGTTGGCTCGGGATCCCGTGTGATCCGAACCCGTACCTATCGTAGCAGGCCTCTGGGGAGGCATTTATGATATTCTGGACAGTAGTGATTTAGAAAAAGGCTATTTTTAGGCGTTTCCAAGGCTTTTCACATGGTTGATTACATGATACTGCTAGATGAATTGTCGAATTTGGGAGTAAGGGGCATTTGATTAAGTTGGTTTACAAGTTATTTGGAAAAAAAGAAACAATTGGTTGAACTCGAGTTTAAAGATGAAAACAAAACTGCTATATGTTTAAAGGTATAACCTTTTGCAGATGACATAACCCTATTCATAGGTGGGAAAGATTCTGTTAAGCTTAAAGAAAAATTGAACACAATAACAGATTCCACATTTTCTTGGATTACAGTAAATAAACTCATCCTCAATGAGGATAAAACTGAGACAATCAACTTTCAACACAAAAACAGCAAACATGTCAATCAAGCCTGCATCAAACTTGGAAGTAAGATTATAAACTGTAAACCTGAAACAAAACTCTTAGGGTTGTGAATATAGTTCAATCTCTGCTGGGAGAGTCAAATAGAGCATTTAACTTTAAAATTAAGAACTGCTTGTTTTGTTCTTTATCAATTGCAGTCAAGTAATAATTAGATGTGCTAAAAAGTTGCTGCTTTGTGTACTTTCACTCACATTTACAATATGGAATAATGTTATGGGGGATAGTGTAACCAATAACCAGATTTTTCAAAAAAGAATGCTTTGAGAACTATAATGGGTGCTTCAAAAAGAAGTTCCAGGGTACATTTTAAAAAGTTGAACATATTAACTTTACCTTGCATTTGCATAAAGAACATCTTAACATGTTAAATCCAATCTCAATGATCATTAAAAATACTGACACCGATTTTCTTAACCTGGGGGGGGGGGGGGGTGACTTGTAATTTCTACTCATAAAACTAAACAGTTTGAAAAGTTATTTAATTATAATAGCCTAAAGCCCTATAATAGTTTACCATCTAGTTCAACGAATAGTGGGTCTCTTAAAAAAATCAGGCCTGAATTAAATAAATTCTTGTTTTCTAACCAATTTTACTCACCTAAGGAATTTAATCAATATAATGTACCCATCATTATTTTGTACCTACAAATAAGTCACTGAAAACAACATAATATTTAAAATCCAATAAATGCTGAACTGCGTTTTTCAATATATGCACTCAATGCCAAAATTATGTTTCCTTTCAGTTTATGGATTTCTTTTTAAATAGTTTAGTTAGGTAGTTCATTATGAATGTGTATTTGGTGGTATGGAAATTAGAAACTGAAATTACTAATTTTCTGTATTTTCTGATATAAAACCTTTGTTTGAATGAATACCATGATATATATATATATTCTCAGTATCAAATTATTGTTAAAATACTACTTCTTCCATTTACTTCATGATAATCGAAATAAGCATAACAGAAATGGTCTTAT
Organism: Hymenopus coronatus; assembly: GCA_030762935.1. NCBI lineage: Eukaryota > Metazoa > Arthropoda > Insecta > Mantodea > Hymenopodidae > Hymenopus > Hymenopus coronatus. The sequence goes on from CM060899.1 coordinate 8,145,765, forward strand.
TACTTGCTTCCTTTTAAGTAGATGTGAAATCATGGAATACACTAGACTAAAGTGATAGATAAATATTTTAAAAGCTGATTACCCTGTGGAAGGAATCTGTTTATTGGTATTACCAGAAGTGGACAAATTCTCGCATGGGAAAAATTTAAGTACCTACCTCTAATCGGTTCAAGGTTCTCGAAGCGAAAATTTCTATTGGAAAGGGTTCTTTCTGCATGAAGGAGACAGACCAGGAGGATTCTGCGGCCACTGCCATAGAGACAGTCTGGAAGCGACAGCATCGTGCCCCTGAAAACAGTACAAGTCCAACACCTAAAAGGAACAAATTGAAACGACCATACGGTCCAATCTGCAGACTTATCCCATAATATAGAAAATGTCTCGCCTACGGTGAAACATACGCGGAATTAGACCACTTCAACCAGAGCTTGAATTCTTGCTCAACCAGAGCCAACTTTTGGTGGTGTTCATACAAGAGAAAAAGCTACGTCCACATGACGTCAGATTCAGACAGTACTCTGCACTACGGTGTGATTTATCACCGGAGGAGGATGTTTCGGCACATGGAAGCACTATGATGCTCGTCAGAGGTGATCTTCATGCTGAATCCGTGCCCTTAGAGACTGGTATCCAGTCATTGGTGTCAGGATTAGCCTCCTTCTATCTAACTCACAATATGTATCATTTATCTGCCTCCACCTGCTGACTCTTGTTGGCTGTTACGTGAATGCCCATAACCCACATTGAGATCTAGTTGCCGATTTCTTGGACTGTAACCATCTCTCTCTCTCTCTCTCTCTCTCTCTCTCTCTCTCTCTCTCTCTCTCTCTCTCTCTCTCTCTTCCCTGAACACCGGAGAGTCTACATTTCTTTCCTACGGCTTCAATAGTTTTTCCCACCTCATCATAGCTGTTTCTTCTCCACAGTTAGCAGTGGCCTTACAATGGATGTCATCTCTGATTTATAGTCTAGTGACCCCTTTGTAACAAGTTTCTTAACACACGATTAGTGTTCCACACGTTTACCCCGATGCACTTAGATCGACCCAACTGGAGCCTTTATTCCCGTTTGGCTGTTTTTAACTGCAGCGAGCAAGACCCGTTGGATTTCTTAGTTGAACACTTCAAAGCCACCATTCTTTCTGTTGTTGAGCAGTCTATTTCGCGATCGACTTGTCAACCTCGTCAATCTCCTTTCTCTGTTGGACAGATGAATGTCGGGATACCATTCATGCTCGCAGACGTGTCCTGCGGATTTTCCAGCTTTGCCCTAAGCTGGATCGCCTACAATGATATAAGTTGCGTGTAAACTCTAGTAAAGTTATTTAGGATAACAAAAGGCATTCATGGAGCCAGTTTATAAGCTCCTTTAATCAGTATACATCTTCCTCTGTCGTAAGAGAGAAATTCAGGCATTTGGCCCGTAAATCAACCCATGTGCTAATTGCCGGTCTCAAAACACCTTCGGGAGCTGCATTTGATGAGTTGGACGTGGGGAACACTTTAGGCAGTATTTTCCCTTAGATCTAGCTCAGACAATTATTCCCCTGAGCTTCTTGTCGTCAAGGCTCAGGTAGAATCTCAAGGGTTCTACTTTCGTTCCGGAAACCTTGAAGATTACAACCGTCTCTTCACCATGGCGGAACTAGGACATGCAATTTCCTCTTCGCAAAACTCTGCCCTAGGTCCAGATAGAATCTACGGCCAAATGTTGCAAAATCTCCCTTACTGATAGTCAATATCCTGCTCGAGGACTACAACAATGTATGGGTTAACGCTACTTTTTCAGACAAATGGCGTGAGGCCATTGTCATACTTGTTCTAACACTTGGAAAGGACCGTCATCGTCCTTCTAGATACCGTCCTATTTCCCTCATCAGTTGCGTTTTAAGGTTATGGAACTAATTTCTATGAACGATTTGTTGCGGAACCTTCTCTTACCATGTCATCACATTCTCTGTCGGTTGGTATTGTAATCTCAGAGTTGGCTGGGCTGCTGTACGTATCTGGAAATCCGCTGTTTTTCGTCCTCGACCCTTGGTGTGGTAGTTATGCTGAGACGTGCTTTAAAAGTTTGAATTTGGCGCAGAATCTTTAACGTTGGTACGCTTACAGTTGGCGGAACTGGAATTTCTGTTTAGCGCTGAACCAATTGTTGAGACGGTTTTAAGCTTTATTCTCCGCTGTGAAGTATTTTTCATAACCCGGGCTCACTTCAAGTAAATACTAGTTGTGTTGTCAGTGTGTATTACAAACTCAATCCCCATGCTTGGTTGGTAGGATCTTTTAGGTGAGAACTAATTTAAAAGTAATTTTGTAATTAAAACTTTTATTCATGGACATTGTTATAACAACGCGGTGCACCAAGGCACTTGAACTGATTTCCTTTACTGAAATTGTGCCTGGTATCTGTTTTATGGTAGGTGCTAACGTAAATTAATGACGATATTTAAAAGAATGCATGATCTTATATACAATTACTATAATATTAATCTCGATTTCTGAGATGAACTTACAGCGTGTGTGGCTATGTCTTCAATAATCAGAGACTGTGCACCGGAATCTTATAAAATGTTCACTTCTGTCATAAATTTGAATATCATTGTTTTAAGCATTGTAATCTGCACATCACCATGGGGACAACATATTTCCTTGTTTCCATTCTTCGTGAAATATATATTACAGCATCCAGTATATCGTGATCCCTTTTGTTCTCTTTCTCCTCCCATATTATACGTTTGTTTAGGTTTTATTTGCTTAATATACCTCCATAAACGCCAATCCTTAGTTATTATGTACATAATGACGAGTTATATTTATTACATATCATTGGCTATGTCACTTTCGCTAAACACGTCATTTTAAGTTTTCTTGCGCATTGTTAAGCGATGACGTCACGTTGCTATTTCTTCACATACATTTCTTTGGCTTTCACATGCCAAATATTATTCTATAATTTTAATACTGTTTTAGGTCAGTATAGTTTTATTTTTAGTTGCCTAAATTGCTTCAAGCTTAAATTCTGCGTGAGGTTGGTGTGGTGATTAGAATCCCAAAATCTTCAACACCCACATCAGATTTCGAAGACTTCGATCAACGGCTGATCATCTTGTTTCGTTATCGATGCAGATAATGAACGGTTTTATGAAGAACAGTCAAACGGTGGGAATATTTTTTGACCTCAAGAAAACCTATGATAGGTGTTTGCGAGTAGGAGTAATGCGTTCCCTCTGCAATGGAATATACTGGGAGCCTTCGGATGTCCATTCAGGCGATTGTGGGAGACCGGGTTTTTCGTGTAAGAGTCGGCTTGATTTCCTCAGATTCTTTTATTCAAGAGAACGGAGTGCCACAGGGATCTGTACTGAGCATGATGTTGTTACCTATAGAGGTTAATACTATATCGTAATGTATTCCTGCAGGTGTTTTGTCCTTCGTATTCGTTACTACTTTGCCATCTTTTGTGTTTCTCATCTTTATGCAAAGTCGTCTCCACCACTGTTCGTACAATCTTTCTACTTGAAGGTTTGGAAAATGCTTTGCTTCTCCACTGAAAAGTCACTCTGTGTTAACTTTGGGCACCATATTGTGCGATATTTGCGTTCTTTTCGACTCGGCCTAGATTTACTTCCATACGTGGAATACACGAGATTCCTTGTGTTGGTATTGGATCGAAAACTTTGCTGGGCGCAACATGTAGCACAGGTAGAAGCGCGATGTGACCGTTGTCTAAATATTTTACGGATACTAAGTGGAAAATCGAGGGGGCGGGGAGCGGATTGGTCAGTGTTGCTGCATCTTTAGCGTGCATTCACCTGGTCCAAGTTAGACTTTGGATGCATTATATTTCATCAGCAGAACAATCTATGCTGCGAAGATTAGACACAGTCCATAATGAGGGCATCCATGTGGCTGTTGGTGCTTTTCCGACCAGTCTTGTGAGCTGCTACGCCAAATAAGGAGCACCCCATCTGCGCAGTCGGTGTGATTTCCTGCTAGCCAACTATGGCTTATGGCTTAAGTGTATGTCTTCGATTCAACGTTTACCCTTTTTATCTTTTCCAAGCTGGACGAACGTTATAACAACCTCTCTCGTAGTCCAAAGCGTGCAGGTTTTCGTTTTCGAGAACTCGGTGCGCGAGAGATCATAAGATGGAGGCAGTATATATACTGGTAATGGTGAATCTGGCAGATGGCAGCTTAATTCTTACAGCGACGGACTGGATGTCAGACTGTAAGTAGAGCATAAAAATCATCTCTCATGAGTATCATAGTGGCCCCATTTGCCGGAATACCCTCTACTTGGTGATAAACCACACTGTATAGCAGAGTAGTGCCTGAATGTAACGGTGTCTTCTGGCCGGAGCTTGGATTCTTGTAAGCAACAGTTCAAGCTCTGGTCGATGCGATCTAATTCCGCGCATGCCTCACTGTGGCGTAGCCATGGCCAATAGTGTGGGATAAGTTTTGCATATTTGGCTGTACTGTCGGTTTAATTTATTCTTTTTGGCCGTCGGACTGACACTTTTAACAGGAGCACATTCCTGCTACTTACGCAGTCCGGCTGACGGTGAGGGCAGATCCCTCCTGTTCCATCTCCACCACAGGTGAGGAGCCCTTTCCAATAGAGAATTTTGGTTAGAAAACCTCGAACCGATTAGAGGTACTGTTCGATGGTGGACGCCGATCTGTGCTCTCCCCAAAAGAGGATCTGCGTAGAGAGTTCCGTGGATTTTTCCTTCCCTTAGATACTTTGGAAGGACTTACTACAGTTTACTTACGCTATTATTGCCCGAAGTTAAAATTTGGGTGACACTGCTGCCAGATGCTGATGTAGATGTGGTCTTTGTTATCTTTGTAATGGTGGCCGCGTTTATATCGCAGGTCTGAGTTGCTGATACCCGGTTCGGTACCGGTATAGTTATAACTGAGCTATAGGTAGCGCGAGACGGAGGGTTGGTAGAGCTGCAGGAGCCTACAGGCTTCGAACAAGGACACCTTCTCCCTCACCCTCTCTCCTGTGTAAAATGGGGGATGTTTCGGAAACTCTATGATGTTCCCTACTGCAATTTACACAAGATGGAGTGATGTTACAAGCTTCATCATGCAATGCGGCTCATGTAGAATGGCCGATAGAAAATTCACTGGTACGCCCAAACCACTGGCATTTGTAATATCCAAGTGGTTTAGGGATATATGACCTAACCTCTATGGCTTCGCAGCCTGCCTTAATTGTTTGAGGAGGATCTACCGATCAAAGATAAGGAACAGAGTGCGGGTAGGCATGAACTCACCATTCTCTTTCCACTGAACCCTATAAACGGATGTTATAACTTGTTCTGCCAGATCCTCTTGTAGCTCCTTATTGGAAAACTGTCCCATTCGTGGTTGGTGATAACACCGCGACAGTAGCTCAAAGTCTTGAACTTCTCCATTATAATCTGATAACTGCCTAATATATGGGCGTTTAGTGAGTTCACTGCCTGTCTTGCTGAAAGTACCTCAAACAGAAGTGTCCATTGCTTGCCCTAATACAGGATTTAACCGGACAGCAATTGTACACAACCTCTTTTTGATAGCAAAAGTGCTAAGTAACGTAAATGTATTCCCTTCCTCCCTTCTAGTTATTATCAAGCAGTGAAGACCTAGACTCGACTACTTTTCCATAAATAGTATTACGATTTTTGTTTTCTCCCTGAAAAAACGGATAAATTCATTCCCCAGTGCTCCCCACTCACCATGGAGCTCAACGAGGTGTTAGTCCACTTGGGTGACAGGGCTACTCTGGGCATATAGCAGGGTCACTGTCCCACTCACCCTGGAGTTCGGTATGGTACCTAGTCCTGGTCGATTGACATGGGGTAGGTTAGTCCTTAGCCTCCCATTTAGGGAAAGCAGAAACCAAAGTGATGAGTGGTGTAAGGAGCTGCGTCCCCTCCCCAGTCAATGACACACAGAAGCCCAGGCTCAGATATGCAACCCTTAACCAACCTGGATATCCTTCTCCACCGACACAGATCTCCATGCACGACCTACACATGGGTGTACATTGTGACGGACTGACTCACTCACACCTCAGAGGTTCCCTACATGAGGGAGACAGGGTTGGTATGCCAAACACATACCTACTGCAGTAGGCCCCTGGAGGGGGGATGGGGCAGGCCTACACATGGTTGGACATTGCGACAGATGACTCCATTACCCCTCAGAAGTTCCCTTCATGATAGAGTCAGGATTGGCTTGGGACACCAGGTATTCCTAGCCCTTACCCAGCATATTAGGCCCCTTGAGGGGGGGCAGGCCTACACATGGTTGGACGTTGTGACGGACTGACTCCATCACCCCTCAGAGGTTCCTATATGAGGGAGTCAGGGTTGGCTCTGAATCCCAGCTGTGCCAAACCGTACATACCATAGTAGGGCCCTAACATTGAAATTAACATAAATTAACAAAAAACAAGTTATCAGAAAAATAAGATATATAACCCTTTGTTAGAACAACATTGAGATGACAAATAACCAATTCTGATATGCACTGGATTAATTGCTGTGCCTTAGAAAATCCATACAGGAGAGTATAAAACTCAACACTATTTTCTGTGAGTGTAAGGCTTCAGTTTTATATGAATAACTTTGATTCCCTTGCACAAAGTTTGAGCACGCAAAACTGTGTGAACAAATAATTTATTTCTTCATCATTGCCTTATTTCCAGTGAATGTTTCAGAAAACCACTCAAGTAAAATATGTAAGCAAGATATTGTTTAGTTTCAACTGTATGTGACAAGTGCTTGTAACATGGAGCTTCTAAGGAATTTTATTTCATATTTTAGTTTTCTTTCTCTTGGTTTTCAAATATTGCTTACAGGGTTACCTTATTGTGAAAGTGAGTATATTCTGATATTTGTTTAGGCATGATTTATCAGAAAAGTTTTAAAACAATGTCAAAACTTTAAAAGTATGTTTGGCATGTATCAAAACCTGATGGAGCAAATTCTTTCAACTTCATTTATACTTAAAACTTATTAATAGGAACAGAGAACAAACAGAGGTTGGCACTGGCTTTGCATTGTGCTGGTGACAGACTCCAGCGAGTACTACCAAGTATGATGTCATAGCAATACAATTTCTATTGGATAACAAATAACAGCAACTACTGAAAACCATTCATTCCTATCCTGTGGTTATGTTGCTGTGAATACATGCAGGATATTTGATGCAGGTTCAGTCTTGCCAATAGAAACATACACTAGAAGTCTGTGGTGGTAACCTGCAAGCTGACCTGCAGTTATATGGCTGTGTATGTATACATGATACTTGCAGCAGGTTCAGTCGTTGCAACAGAAACATACTCTAGAAATCTGTGGTGGTAATCTGCATGCTGACCTGAGGTTATACTGCTGAGTAGGTATACATGATACTTGATGCAGGTTCAGTCATAGCTAAGCCTCTTGGCCAGAAACATAACCTAGAATTCTGCAGTACTAACCTACATGCTGCTATATCCATAGTCAGGTCAACAAATAGGTAAATGATTACTCCACAATTTTCCTGCCATTTCTCCATCAGCAGCACAATTTCACATGAATCTTGGCATGGTCTTGAAGCACTCCCACAAAGAAACAAAATTACATTAGATCCTATTTTCATCTAAACAACATTGAGTGCTAAAAAGTGTCAGATATCAGCAAAAACAAAAGAAAATACAATAATAAATTAATGCAGTACATGTAATTATATTTTGACCTAAAGCTTAACAAAGCGTATTTGAAAACTGTATTCATTGTTCGTAGTTTTTGTGGATTACAACATGTTTAAAAAGAAATTACAAAGTAAGAAAATCTACACAATCAGTACAGAGCAATTAGTTACAGTTGCCAGTCCTCCATTTCTTCAATATTGCATATGTATTTATGCCACACACAACCATATCACTGCACTCTAACCAAATTCCTGCTCTGTTGCAGTTCTTGAGCATGAATTCTAAATCTTTCAATAATCTTCGAAGAGTGCTCTTGCTGAATTATGCAAATTCATTGTCAATGTTGGATTCATTGATTTTGTTTAGTCTTGAAGTAACCTTTTTAAACTTTTCACTGCTAACATATAACTTAGGCGAGAAAAACCTCTTTGATGCTATGATAAAAAATTACTAAATATTCAAAATTTGATTTTGACCAATAACAGTTGACCATAAATATGTGTTCTTCAAGTTGAAAATACATTAATATGCACTAATAACTAAAAAAGTGAGTATAGTAATATGTTTCAAAATTTACAAAATAGGTCTCACACTGGGTGCTTCTACCTGCTCTGTCATCACCCAGGCATGCCATACCACCCATTATTCAACTTGGGCCCTCCCCATCCTAAACCACAGGCAAGCTAGAGCACCCTCACCCCACCAACAACTTATTTCTGGCCATGTAATAGAGACTGTTTGGTGGCAGAGTACAGCTTGATTTGGACCAAATGACTTTCCTTTGCTTTATATATTATTTGGAATTAGTCTAAACAGTCTATGAGATTTAACAGATATAATTGATTTAAACATTTTTTATGACGTACAATCGCTCAAACCTGCTTGACTTTTCCAAAAAGATTCATGAACTTCCCACTAATACAATTTAGCACATGTTCAGAATAATTATTTTTGTGCACTTGTTTACCTTGGGCTGTAGGACGTGATTTATTTGGGGAAATTAAATTACCATGCACTCGAAAATCATTGCAGCCATGTAAATGGTGGAAACCGATACAGCCATTAACTAGGCTGGCTTTTGCACTTTTCATCAACCGTCCAGTTCTTATTTTCTGCTGACAATCTAGTGCACACACTGTAAACAATTTGTTTGCATTTAGAACTTATTTTGGTACCAATTCTGTTTGCTTTAAAATATTGAGCGAGGGAACTCAGCACATCACACATGGTTGTCAGCGTTTTGATCTTTCAGCAGCGTGGCCAACATATGCGATTACATAAGCATTCACAGAACTGACACATTTTGTGAAGATGTAAGCTCAGTGTACAAAATAATTTATTTAGGTGTTTATATTACTGATAGGGTCATTATGTACTTATATGATTAAATTACTTTCAAAATTTAAGGTATATAGTTTTGTAAATGGTTAATGTTGGCATCAATTTAATATTTACAATTTAAACCTGAACTAGTTACATTAAATTACTGAACTTTAATGTAATGTAATATAAAATTGTTACAATAATTTACTGTTGTGTATCAGGAGGCTTATATGCTGCTCTTTTGGTGTACAACTAAAGTTATAAGCAGGACTATTTTGGCCTCAGCACAGCTAATCCCTTGGAGGGGAGCGGAAAAAATGAAAGAAGCTGCTTGATCTTTTAAAGGGAGTAGATTCTCTAACTTTACTGTAAATCACTAAGTTGATAGTTCAGGCATGAGAACTGTATTTTAAAATGCCAGGTATTTTGATTGTAAGTTTAATTTTGTTCAAGATTCCCAGGTATTCAGTGCAAAGTATGTCATTTTTTTACTGCAGTAATTATACTGAACAGAGCTTTAAATTAATAACATTACAATTCTGTCCATGTTTATTCAATTGTCTCTTTTACCATTCACATGCACTCAAACAAACTCCTTATTAAATATAAATATTTCTTTACAATAGCATAATCATTATCAACATTATCTCATCACATTTAGATGTGTCATGTGGTAAGGATAGAATGGAAATGAATCCATCTATAAAAATTATACCTCTGCTTGTACCCATGCTAAATTCTCTCCTTGTATATTCATTGCTATTTACTTTGTTTACTGAGGAAGGCTGTTATATAGAGGAAATGAAAAGTTATATTTAGGAACATAAATTTAAATGAAACGCCCAAACTGGATTTACTGTAAGAAATTTGTATCAGTTTCAAAGTTGTATGATAACGTATGCAGTATTTATGAGATATCTTTGGTTAATAAGTAAATGCATACATATTTTATTTATATGCAAATTCAAAAAATTAAATATTTATCCAATGTTTACAATCCATTCCTTAAATTGGAATAAAATTATCAGCTTTACATTATACAAAAGGTTAAGAAATAGTCACTGATGTATAACTTAAGAATACATATACATGAATCCTGTTTGATTTTGGAAACAGTCTTCTTATTAATACATATAAAATAAGTTACACATAATAAAGATATAGTCTGGTTTAATTGACTACATCATGTGCATTATTAAATGCATAGACCGTACTCTCAGTATTATTCATTTCTGCATATCTTTCTATAAACAGATTATTATCCCAATAAAACGATGACAGAAATACAACAAAAGATGTTCGATACACACTTCAAGACTTTATAGTTACGTCATGTACCTATGAGTGAAGACAGGAAAAAATATGCTTAGGTGACAACATAAGTCACTTGAATTTCTGCAAATGGATGAGGTTGCAACAGATTATATTGTTTACAACAGTAAACTGCAGGGGAAGCATGATCTGATCTCTGTATATAAATTAGGGACAGGTTTGCAAAATGACTGTATAAGCATTTCTTTGTGCAGCAGATGGATCACATACTGTAAACAATCTGCTAATTAGTGCACCATTAACCATAACCACATAAATCAGCACAAGATGCAAAGACTCATGCATACAGTTCCTGAACCAACAAAAATATTGTAAGTTTAATTATCCTAAATTAACTAAGTAAAGCTTAATGGTCACTTATGTATATGGATTATGTATACATGGTTACAAATTTTGAGGAAAACTCTCTGGCAAATGTTTATAATTTATTTATGCAAATGCATAGCTTAAAATTCCAGCACAATGTATATAAATCTCAATTAATTTTTTTTTCTGCTGTTTCCAGCTGATGCAGACCATATTCTATTGAACATTAACACAAATATTCTTTACAGTTGAACATTGAAGGAGTAATGGCAAAACATTTGAATTTTTAAGAGAACAATTTAAATGGGATCTTATACTTTACCCTAACGACTTGATATTTTATACTGTAAATCAAAATGAATCCCTTGCGTGTCATGTATGTATTAGTTGTTTGACATAAAACATAGGTTATGACTAGAGCCTGGATTTTTCTGTAATTACATATTTTCAATCATGCATAATATTTCAATGAGAAGTAAAAATACTGGCAAATAACGTCACTTGGGACTGCCTTTCAAATTTTTATTTTCATTTTTTTACATATTTTAACAATATTACATAAAGCATACATATGTTCTGGGTTTCGTTACAATTTTATTATATTTTAAAAAAATATTCTAGTCACATTATAAACTAACGTTTTCACAAGTTTTGCTGAAAGCAACAAAAATCAATCTGCGAAATAGGATGCAAATTAAATTAAGAATGGGATAATATTGTTATTGTTGTGCATATATCAAAGCAGGTACCTCTTGACAATGTGGACTGCCAGTGTCACATTTCTTATAGCACTTTGGGGATTAACAAAGACTGGAGAAATTAATTGTTACCATTGTTGCAGTAATTGGCATCATGTAATATAATAGCTGCAAGGAAACAAAGTGAGCCGCTGAACAACCATAAAAATACAGCAAGGTGATAATACTGCAGTTAGTTTCTTGCAAGTCTTAGTAAAATGGCACATATTGCATCCTTGCTATCCTGCAAGTTAAATTCATGGGTGAAGTAAGATAGTGCCTTTACAACCGACAAAAAATGATAGTCTGTCAAGTACGTGGTAAAAGAATTGGCTGTTCCATTAAATCATATTTGGAACAACATATCAAGAGTACTCTTCACATACGCAACAAACACCTACAATCTTCTAGTAAGCAAGTTCTGTTGACACAAATACAACAGGAATCATTCGGGTGTGATTTTTTAAACATCTGTGCAGTGCAATGGTTGCAGCTAATATTCCGTGGCATAAACTTTAAATTCCTCAATCTCGCTTCTTTCTAGAAAAATATTGCAAGAAGGTTATTCATGTGTGTTATGAAGCAGCAGTTGCTGATATACAGAATGAAATTGGAGACTCCCGTATCTGGTTTGCTGTCAATGAAACTACAGATGCCATGGGTCAATACATAGCAAATTTGGTAGTAGGAAAACTGGATTCTAAAAGTCCAGCAAAACCATTTCTGATCTGTTGCGAAGTGTTAGAACAAACAAATCTCTCTACAATTGCAAGATTCGTAAATAATGGGGTGAAGATTCTTTGGCCAGAGGGTGTGTGTGAGGAAAAGGTTTTAATTATGTATTCAGATGCTGCAGTGTACATGACTAAAGCTGCTACTGCTCTTAAGGTTTTCTACCCAAATGTACTTCACTTCACCTGCTTGGCCCATGCATTGCAACGTGTTGCTGAAGAAGTAAAAAGTAATTTTTCTGTGTGAATAAGTTGATATTGGCAACAAAAGAGGTCTTTGTGAAATCACCGCACAGATTTCAGTGCTATAAAAATCATCTCCAACATGCCCCTTTGCCTCCTGAGCCAGTACTTACAAGATGGGGTACGTGGTTAGAAGCTGTGAACTTCTACTGTGAACATTTTGAAGGAGTCCAGGCAGTGGTGAACATGTTCTCTTCAGAAGTAGCTGTTTCCATATGTGAATCTCAGGACATCTTTAATGATCCGAAAGTGGCAAGCTCCTGTGCTTACATCAAAAGTAACTTTGGCTGGTTGCCTAGCACCATCAAGCAGTTGGAAACATCAGGTTCCCTTCTTCACGAATCTATGGATTTAATGGAACGTGCATCACAGAAGCTTAGTGTAGTTGCAGGAGATGTGGGAAGGAAGGTGAAAAATTCAAAGCTGTGCTAAACAGGAATCCAGGGTACTCTACGCTTGTGTCCATGTCTAAAGTACTAAATGGTGACAGTGTCAAATTACCAAAACATTTGTCTGCAAATCAGATTCCTATGCTAAAATATGCTCCTGTTACTTTATGTGATGTGGAGAGAAGCTTGTCTGCTTATAAAAACATTTTATCCGGTAGGAGACAATGACCCCTGAAAGTATGGAAAAGTTTATGGTTATTCACTGTATGTTGAAAGAAACAAAAGACTCAAAACGAAAACGCCTGGTTGTTCATTGTATGTCAAGAGATAGAAAACTAAAAATGCATCCTCATTACAAAATTTAATTATTTTGAATTGATTGTTTCAGTCATTGACAAATTGGTTCAGTATTTCAACATTGCTTACCATCTAAAATTTAACTAAAATAAGTATGTGAAATGAGTAATTTTAATAAATATAATCCAAAACTGTTATATATAAATGATTATATGAATTTGTTATTTCTTATTTCATAATTACCTACTTGAAAATCAATTTTAGGTAAATTCTTCATAAAACAAAACATTTTCCCTATAATTAGTTTTATATTTAGTCCTTAAATTTTAACTCATTGTAATTAATTTATATACTTTCAGACCCATCAAATTACAAATTTCTGGGCAATTTGCAGTCTGCATTTAGATTTGAGGTGGTAATATTAACATTTAGAATTTTATATAATTTTCAGACCCAAGCCAAGATTCCCTGAAGGCAGGGAGCTGCATGTAGTAAGTACACTGAGAGCATTTTTGGGGCTATGAGACCACACTTGCTATTCACTTAGAAGGTTTGCTACTGTGTTCCAGGCTGAGATATATTCCACCTTAGTCTGTGTTAAGCATATTTTAAACATGCCAGGCAAATGTTAATATCTGCTCAAATAGTCAGGTGGTTTTGAAAGCCCTTATGTTAGATAAAATTACATCCAAATAGGTTTGGGAATACCAAGGTTATTTGGATAGTCTTATTGCCTGGTTTCTTGGCCATGTGGTCACCGGAGGTAATGAGATGGTGGACAGGCTGGCTAAGGTCTTGTATTTGTAGGATATGTGCACTTTTGTGGTGTGTCCCACAGAAGAGTCACTTGTGAGACAACCCTCTTTAAGATTAGAGTAAAAATACTACCCCAGGAGTTTATTTTGGAGCTGGAAAAGAAGGTAAATAAGGTTCTTTGAAACCTGACCAGAAATAGACTCAGGGGGGTTCTTGGCTATTTCACTGCACACTACACATTTATGCATATTGGGACTTACTGAGAACTCATTATGCAGGAAATGCAGAATGAACTTTGAGATCTTCCAGCAAATTTCCTGTTCAGAAGTACCTAATCGTGGGCTTGTTTCTTTTGGAGCCCAGAGACAGTTATCAGGGACATGGTCCAATTTGAGGGCACCGCTGGACTTGGGTAAAGCCCAACTAATGTGGCACAAAGGACAGCAAGAACCTATGTGCAGGACCTCAACAGAGACAACTTAAATATCATTGGCATTATTCCTCTGTTTAAAAGTGTCACACTTATGACCGATGAATCACATTATGGCATTTCAAATTTGAGATCTTGGTAAAGCTCTTATCACACGTTTTACATTAGTCAGGCTTTTTAACCTTGTGAACCAAATTGTGTGTTTTCAAATGTGATGACTGAGTAAAGCTCCTATCACAAATTTTACATTGGTGTAGTTTCTTTCCCTCATGAATCAAATTGTGTGTTTTCAAGTGTGACAACTGAGTAAAGGTCCTATCACAAGTTTTACATTGGTGTGGTTTCTTACCCTCGTGAATCAAATTATGTGTTTTCAAATGTAGCAAACGAGTAAAGCTCTTATCACAAGTTTTGCAAAGGTGTGGTTTCTTACCCTCATGAATCAAATTATGTCTTTTCAAACTTAATAGGTGAGTGAAACCCTTATCACAAGTTTTGCAATGGTGAGCCTTCTTACCCTGATGAATCAAATTATGTCTTTTCAAATGTGTCAACTGAGTAAAACTCTTAGCACAAGTTTTACATTGATGAGGCTTCTTACCCTCATGAATTAAATTATGTCTTTTCAAACTTGACAGTTGAGTAAAGCATTTATTACAAGTATTACAATGGTGAGGCTTCTTGCCCTTATGAATAAAATTATGTCTTTTCAAGTAAGACAACTGAGTAAACCTCTTACCACAAGTTTTACATTGATAAGACTTCTTACCCTCATGAATTAAAATATGTGTTTTCAAAAGTGACAACTGAGTAAAGCTCTTATCACAAATGGTACAGTTGTATGCCTTTTTGGACTCATGTGCCAAATTCTTTTCTTTTAAACATAAAGTCCTGCTACACACTTGTCCCCCATCACTACATTTACTAGATTGTTTGGAGTCAGAATGTTTTTCTCCAGCTGGTATTTCTGTGATATCACTTTCCTTACTTTCATTTTGAGGATGATACGTTCCATTATTGAAGCTTCTGTCTCTTCCTGATACTTCAGTTGAGGGCAATGGTGATTTGTTACTGCTGTCACCAGATTCAGGTTTTATGCATAATCTGAAATGTTATACAATTATCTGAAAACAGAATCTTTATTTGCTATTAATAGGCAGATACTCAGAATGAAGTGACATTTAGTAAACTGTATTTATACATTTTTCATTTGAAGCAATTTTGAATCATTACAATCAAGTTTGTTAATCCCTGATATCATTGGATAATTAGTGGCAGTTTCAAAAGAGCAACATGCTTACAGTAAAATAAGTATGATGTTTGTGGCTTTACAAACAATCGTCACATGTACTGAAAATTACATCAAGTCGAGGTTTGCTTTAACATCATTTATTCAAAACAAATTTATGTTGATTATATTGTAAAGCAAAGGCATTTATAAAAGTGTTCATTAAAGAAACAATAGCCAATACACTGGATAGATTGAAATGCAGTTCAATACTGTTTCTATGACTCTACTTCTAGAAAAAAAAAACAAAATTATAAGGTATATGAAATTTCTGATCACAAAAGATGAAAAGAACTTTACAAAAGCACATTTCATGAACTGCATTCTTTATTAAAGAAGAAAGTGTTCTTTATGGACATGAAGATTTCATATTAAGCACCCTGATAAAAGCAAGTATAGGCTAAAGATACCAAATAAAATCAATATAAAATAAAGTACAATACATATTTATTTGTTTTTGCATAGGCAAAATAGGATTGAAAAATTGAATGGCATAGCTGGGATTTGCACTACAAATCTCCTGGTCTCTTGCCAGTTGCTCTACTACTGAAATACCATGACAATATGCCAGCATGGCATTAAATTTCTCAACTGAAGTAAATCACAAGGTGATCTCAAATTACTTTGAGATGACAATCTGAATGGTAACTTACAATGTCACAAGTACTTTAATTCCCAGAACTCATATGGAAACATGTGAGTCAATTGCAAAATTTAATGTTGTGCTGCCATACTGCTGTGATAGAACAACTGGCTAGAGATGGGGAGATAACTGGTTCAAATCTTGGCTCTGGCACTGATTTTTTTAGTCTAAATCTACCTACCCAATTCCTGTCCTACACACAGCTTTTGTGAAAAACAATTAAATCATTACCATGAAACTTGGCTATACTATGAATCCTGGGACTTAAATACTTACAACATTGTAGGTTGCCATTGGAGTACGTCATCTCAAAATAGTATTAGATCACTTTGTGGTTTACCAGGAAACATGAGAGTCAGCAATATGCCACCATATTGTCATGATAGCTCCGTGGAAGAGCAACTGGCTAGCAACCGGGAGATCAGTGGTTCAACTCCCAGCTATGGCATTCAATTTTTCAGTCAGACTCTACTTATGCAACTCCTTTCCACCACACAGCTTGTGTGAAAAGCAATTAAATTGATAAGAATTGACCATAATATTTGGCTATACTATAAATATTCGCATGCTGGCCATGTCAAAACAAATCAACAATAACACCACTAGCTAAGGTATTAGCCAAGTCAAACAAATCAACAATAGCACCACTAGCTAAGGTATTAGCCCTGTCAAACAAATCAACAATAGCACCACTAGCTAAGGTATTAGCCATGACAAACAAATCAACAATAGCACCACTAGCTAAGGTATTAGCCATGTCAAACAAATCAACAATAGCTAAACTAGCGAAAGTATTAGCCATTACAAACAAATCAACAATAGCACCACTAGCTAAGGTATTAGTCATGACAAACAAATGTGCTAATAAATGTGCTAATGGATGAAAATGTATTCCCTTCCTCTGTTTAATGTATAGCCAGGAGCGTGCCACTACGACATCAAGTTCACAGCTTCACTATCTCATATAGGCCCTTTTGTATAATAAATGTGCTAACTGATGGGAATGTATTCCCTTCCCCTGTTTTATGTATAACCAGGAGCGTGCCACTACGACATCAAGTTCACAGCTTCACTATCTCATCTACGCCCTTTTGTATAATAAATGTGCTATCGAATGAGAATGTATTCCCTTCCTCTGTTTTATGTATAACCAGGAGCGTGCCACTACGACATCAACTTTACAGTTTCACTATCTCATCTACATGAGAATGTATTCCCTTCCTCTGTTTTATGTATATCCAGGAGCGTGCCACTACGACATCAAGTTCACAGCTTCACTATCTCATCTAGGCCCTTTTGTATAATAAATGTGCTAACGGATGAGAATGTATTCCCTTCCTCTGGTTTATTTATAACAAGGAGCGTGACTCTACGACATCACGCTCACAGCTTCACTATCTCATCTAGGCCCTTTTGTATAAATAATGTGCTAACTGATGAGGTAGTATTCCCTTCCTCAGTTTTATGTATAACAAGGAGCGTGCCGCTACAACATCAAGTTCACAGCTTCAATATCTCATCTAGGCCCTTTTGTATAATAAATGTGCTAACTGATGAGAATGTATTCCCTTCCTCTGTTTTATGTATCACCAGCAGTGTGCCACTACGACATCCAGTTCATTGTCTCACTATCTCATCTAGGCGCTTTTGTATAATAAATGTGCTAACTCATGAGAATGTATTCCCCTCCTCTGTTTTATGTATAACCAGGAATGTGCCACTACGACATCAAGTTCACAGCTTCACTATCTCATCTTGGACCTTTTGTGTAATAAATGTGCTAACTGATGAGAATGTAATCCCTTCCTCTGTTTTATGTATAACCAGGAGCATGCCACAACGACATCAAGTTCACAGCTTCATTATCTCATCTAGGACCTTCTGTATAATAAATGTGCTAACTGATGAGAATGTTTTGCCTTCCTCTGTTTTATGTATAACCAGGAATGTGCCACTACGACATCAAGTTCACAGCTTCACTATCTCATTGAGACCCTTTCGTATACTAAATTTGCTAACTGATGAGAATGTATTCCCTTCCTCTGTTTTATGCATAACCAGGAGCGTGTCACTACGACATCAACTTTACAGTTTCACTATCTCATCTAGACCCTTTTGCATAATAAATGTGCTAACAGATGAGAATTTATTCCCTTCCTGTGTTTTATGTATAACCAGGAGCGTGCCTCTACGACATCAAATTCACAGCATCACTATCTCATCTAGGCCCTTTTGTATAATAAATGTGCTAACGGATCAGAATGTAATCCCTTCCTCTGTTTTATGTATAACCAGGAGCGTGCCACTACGATATAAATTTCACAGCTTCACTATCTCATCTAGGCCCTTTTGTATAGTAAATGTGCTAACTGATGAGAATGTACTCCCTTCCTCTGTTTTATGTATAACCAGGAGCGTGCCACTACGACATCAAGTTCACAACTTCACTATCTCTCTAGGCCCTTTTGTATAATAAATGTGCTAACTGATCAGAATGTATTCCCTTCCTCTGTTTTATGTATAACCGGGAGCATGCCACTACGACATAAAGTTCACAGCTTCACTATCTCATCTAGGCTCTTTTGTATAATAAATGTGCTAACTGATGAGAATATATTCCCTTCCTCTGTTTTATGTATAACCAGGAGCGTGCCACTACGACATCAAGTTCACAGCTTCACTATCTCATCTAGGCCCTTTTGTATTATAAATGAGCTAACATGTGAGAATGTATTCCCTTCCTCTGTTTTACGTATACCCAAGAGCGGGCCACTACGACATCAAGTTCACAGCTTCACTATCTTATCTAGGCCCTTTTGTATAATAAATGTGCTAACTGATGAGAATGTGTTCCCTTCCTCTGTTTTATGTAAAACCAGGAGCGTGCCACTACGACATCAAGTTCACAGCTTCACTATCTCATCTAGGCCCTTTTGTATAATAAATGTGCTAACTGATGAGAATGTATTCCCTTCCTCTGTTTTATGTATAACCAGGAGTGTGCCACTAGGACATAAACTTTACAGTTTCACTATCTCATCTACGCCCTTTTGTATACTAAATGTGCTTACAGATGAGAATTTATTCCCTTCCTCTGTTTTATGTATAACCAGGAGTGTGCCACTACGACATCAAGTTCACAGCTTCACTATCTCATCTAGGCTCTTTTGTATAATAAATGTGCTAACTGATGAGAATGTATTCACTTCCTCTGTTTTATGTATAACCAGGAGCTGCCACTACGACATCAAGTTCACAGCTTCACTATCTCATCTAGGCCCTTTTGTATAATAAATGTGCTAACTGATGAGATAGTATTCCCTTCCACTGTTTTATGTATAACACGAGGCGTGCCACTACGACATCAAGTTCACAGCTTCAATATCTCATCTAGGCCCTTTTGTATAATAAATGTGCTCACTGATGAGAATGTATTCCCTTCCTCTGTTTTATGTACAACCAGGAGCATGCCACTACGACATCAAGTTCACAGTCTCACTATCTCATCTAGGCCCTTTTGTATAATAAATGTGCTAACCGATGAGAATGTATTCCCTTCCTCTGTTTTATGCATACCCAGGAGTGTGCCACTACGACATCAACTTTACAGTTTCACTATCTCATCTAGACCCTTTTTGTATAATAAATGTGCTAACAGATGAGATTTTATTCGCATCCTGTGTTTTATGTATAACCAGGAGCGTGCCATTACGACATCAAGTTCACAGCTACACTATCTCATCTAGGCCCTTTTGTATAATAAATGTGCTAAAAGATGAGAATGTAATCCCTTCCTCTGTTTTATGTATAACCAGGAGCGTGCCACTACGACATAAAGTTCACAGCTTCACTATCTCATCTAGGCCCTTTTGTATAGTAAATGTGCTAACTGATGAGAATGTACTCCCTTCCTCTGTTTTATGTATAGCCAGGAGCGTGTCACTACGACATCAAGTTCACAGCATCACTATCTCATCTAGGCCCTTTTGTATAATAAATGTGCTGACTGATGAGAATGTATTCCCTTCCTCTGTTTTATGTATAACCAGGACCGTGCCACTACGACATCAAGTTCAGAGCTTCACTATCTCATCTAGGCCCTTTTGTATTATAAAATGTGCTAACAGATGAGAATTTATTCCCTTCCTCTGTTTTATGTATAACCAGGAGCGTGCCGCTACGACCTCAAGTTCACAGCTTCACTTTCTCTCTAGGCCCTTTTGTATAATAAATGTGCTAACTGATCAGAATGTATTCCCTTTATCTGTTTTATGGATAACCAGGAGCGTGCCACTACGACATCAAGTTCACAGCTTCACTATCTCATCTAGGCCCTTTTGTGTGCTAACTTATGAGAATGTATTCCCTTCCTCTGTTCTATGTATAACCAGGAACGTGCCACTACGACATCAAGTTCAAAGCTTCACTATCTCATCTTGGACCTTTGTGTAATAAATGTGCTAACTCATGAGAATGTATTCCCTTCCTCTGTTTTATGTATAACCAGGAGCGTGCCACTACGACATCAAGTTCACAGCTTCACTATCTCATCTAGGCCCTTTCTAATACTAAATTTGCTAACTGATGAGATTTTATTCCCTTCCTGTGTTTTATGTATAACCAGGAGCGTGCCACTATGACATCAAATTCACAGCATCACTATCTCATATAGGCCCTTTTGTATAATAAATGTGCTAACGGATGAGAATGTACTCCCTTCCTCTGTTTTATGTATAACCAGGAGCGTGCCACTACAACATAAATTTCAAAACTTCACTAGAACATGTAGGCCCTTTTGTATAGTAAATGTGCTAACTGATGAGAATGTACTCCCTTCCTCTGTTTTGTGTATAACCAGGAGTGTGACACTAAGACATCAAGTTCACAGCTTCACTATCTCACTTAGGCCCTTTTGTATAATAAATGTGCTAACTGATGAGAATGTATACCCTTCCTCTGTTTTATGTATAATAGGAGGCGTGTCACTACGACATCAAGTTCACAGTCTCACTATCTCATCTAGGCCCTTTTGTATAATAAATGTACTAACTGATGAGAATGAATTCCCTTCTTCTGTTTTATGCATGACCAGGAGCGTGCCACTACGACATCAACTTTACAGTTTCACTATCTCATCTAGACCCTTTTGTATAATGAATGTGCCTACAGATGAGAATTTATTCGCTTCCTGTGTTTTATGTATAACCAGGAGCGTGCCACTACGACATCAAATGCACAGCTTAACTATCTCATTTTGGCCCGTTTGTATAATAAATGTGCTAACTGATGAGAATGTAATCCCTTCCTCTGTTTTATGTATAACCAGGACCGTGCCACTACGACATCAAGTTCACAGCTTCACTATCTCATCTAGGCCTTTTTGTATAATAAATGTGCTGACTGATGAGAATGTATTCCCTTCCTCTGTTTTATGTATAACCAGGACCGTGCCACCACGACATCAAGTTCACAGCTTCACTATCTCATCTAGGCCCCTTTGTATTATAAAATGTGCTAACAGATGAGAATTTAGCCCCTTCCTCTGTTTTATGTATAACCAGGAGCGTGCCACTAGGACATCAAATTCACAGCTTCACAATCTCATCTAGGCCCTTTTGTATAGTAAATGTGCTAACTGATGAGAATGTTTTCCCTTCCTCTGTTTTATGTATAACCAGGAGCGTGCCACTACGACATCAAGTTCACAGCTTCACTATCTCTCTAGGCCCTTTTGTATAATAAATGTGCTAACTGATTAGAATGTATTCCCTTTATCTGTTTTATGTATATCCAGGAGCGTGCCACTACGACATCAAGTTCACAGCTTCACTATCTCATCTAGGCACTTTTGTATAATAAATGTGCTAACTGATGAGAATATATTCCCTTCCTCTGTTTTATGTATAACCAGGAGTGTGCCACAACATCAACTTTACAGTTTCACTATCTCATCTACGCCCTTTTGTATACTAAATGTGCTTACAGATGAGAATTTATTCCCTTCCTCTGTTTTATGTATAACCAGGAGCGTGCCACTACGACATCAAATTCACAGCTTCACTATCTCATCTAGGCCCTTTTGTAAAATAAATGTGCTAACTGATGAGAATGTATTCCCTTCCTTTGTTTTATGTATAACAGGAGGCGTGTCACTACGACATCAAGTTCACAGTCTCACTATCTCATCTAGGCCCTTTTGTATAATAAATGTGCTAACTGACGAGAATGTATTCCCTTCCTCTGTTTTATGCATAGCCAGGAGCGTGCCACTACATCAACTTTACAGTTTCACTATCTCATCTAGACCCTTTTGTATAATAAATGTGCCTACAGATGAGAATTTATTCGCTTCCTGTGTTTTATGTATAACCAAGAGCGTGCCATTATGACATCAAATTCACAGCTTCACTATCTCATCTAGGCCCTTTTGTATAATAAATGTGCTAACTGATGAGAATGTAATCCCTTCCTCTGTTTTATGTATAACCAGGACCGTGCCACTACGACATAAAGTTCACAGCTTCATTATCTCATCTAGGCCCTTTTGTATAGTAAATGTGCTAACTGATGAGAATGTACTCCCTTCCTCTGTTTTATGTATAGCCAGGAGCGTGCCAGTACGACATCAAGTTCACAGCATCACTATCTCATCTAGGCCCTTTTGTATAATAAATGTGCTGACTGATGAGAATGTATCCCCTTCCTCTGCTTTATGTATAGCCAGGAGCGTGCCACTACGACATCAAGTTCACAGTTTCACTATCTCATCTAGGCCCTTTTGTAAAATAAATGTGCTGACTGATGAGAATGTACTCCCTTTCTCTGTTTTATGTATAACCAGGACCGTGCCACTACGACATCAAGTTCACAGCTTCACTATCTCATCTAGGCCCCTTTGTATTATAAAATGTGCTAAAAGATGAGAATTTATTCCCTTCCTCTGTTTTATGTATAACCAGGAGCTTGCCACTAGGACATCAAATTCACAGCTATACTATCTCATCTAGGCCCTTTTGTATAATAAATGTGCTAATGGATGAGAATGTAATCACTTCCTCTGTTTTATGTATAACCAGGAGCGTGCCACTACGACATCAAGTTCACAGTTTCACTATCTCATCTAGACCCTGTTGTATAATAAATGTGCCTACAGATGAGAATTTATTCGCTTCCTGTGTTTTATGTATAACCAGGAGCTGCCACTACGACATCAAATTCACAGCTTCACTATCTCATTTAGGCCCTTTTGTATAATAAATGTGCTAACTGATGAGAATGTATTCCCTTCCTCTGTTTTATGTATAACCAGGACCGTGCCACTACGACATCAAGTTCACAGCTTCAATATCTCATCTAGGCCCCTTTGTATTATAAAATGTGCAAACAGATGAGAATTTATTCCCTTCCTCTGTTTTATGTATAACCAGGAGCGTGCCACTAGGACATCAAATTCACAGCTACACTATCTCATCTAGGCCCTTTTGTATAATAAATGTGCTAACGGATGAGAATGTAATCCCTTCCTCTGTTTTATGTATAACCAGGAGCGTGCCACTACAACATAAATTTCACAGCTTCACAATCTCATCTAGGCCCTTTTGTATAGTAAATGTGCTAACTGATGATAATGTACTCCCTTGCTCTGTTTTATGTATAACCAGGAGCGTGCCACTACGATATCAGGTTCACAACTTCACTATCTCTCTAGGCCCTTTTGTATAATAAATGTGCTAACTGATCAGAATGTATTCATTTCCTCTGTTTTATGTATAACCAGGAGTGTGCCACTAAGACATCAAGTTCACAGCTTCACTATCTCATCTAGGCCCTTTTGTATAATAAATGTGCTAACTGATGAGAATGTAATCCCTTCCTCTGTTTTATGTATACCCAGGAGCATGCCACTACGACATGAAGTTCACAGCTTCACTATCTCATCTAGGTCCTTTTGTGTAATAAATGTGCTAACTGATGAGAATGTATTCCCTTCCTCTGTTTTATGCATAACCAGGAGGGTGTCACTACGACATCAACTTTACAGTTTCACTATCTCATCTAGACCCTTTTGCATAATAAATGTGCTAGCAGATGAGAATTTATTCCCTTCCTGTGTTTTATGTATAACCAGGAGCGTGCCACTACGACATCAAATTCACAGCTACACTATCTCATCCAGGCCCTTTTGTATAATAACTGTGCTAACGGATGAGAATGTAATCCCTTCCTCTGTTTTATGTATAACCAGGAGCGTGCCACTACAAAATAAATTTCACAGCTTCGCTATCTCATCTAGGCCCTTTTGTATAGTAAATGTGCTAACTGATGAGATTGTACTCCCTTCCTCTGTTTAATGTATAACCAGGAGCGTGCCACTACGACATCAAGTTCACAGCTTCACTTCCTCTCTAGGCCCTTTTGTATAATAAATGTGCTAACTGATCAGAATGTATTCCCTTTATCAGTTTTATGGATAACCAGGAGTGTGCCACTACGACATCAAGTTCACAGCTTCACTATCTCATCTAGGCCCTTTTGTGTGCTAACTGATGAGAATGTATTCCCTTCCTCTGGACTATGTATAACCAGGAACGTGCCACTACGACATCAAGTTCAAACCTTCACTATCTCATCTTGGACCTTTGTGTAATAAATGTGCTAACTCATGAGAATGTATTCCCTTCCTCTGTTTTATGTATAACCCGGAGCGTGCCACTACGACATCAAGTTCACAGCTTCACTATCTCATCTAGGCCCTTTTGTATAGTAAATGTGGTATCTGATGAGAATATCTTCCCTTCCTCTGCTTTATGTATAAGCAGGAGCGTGCCACTACCACATCAAGTTCACAGCTTCACTATCTCATCTAGGCCCTTTTGTGTAATAAATGTGCTAACTGATGAGAATGTATTCCCTTCCTCTGTTTTATGCATAACCAGGAGGGTTTCACTACGACATCAAGTTTACAGTTTCACTATCTCATCTAGGCCCTTTTGTATAATAAATGTGCTAACGGATTAGAATGTAATCCCTTCCTCTGTTTTATGTATAACCAGGAGGGTGCCACTACAACATAAATTTAACAGCTTCACTATCTCATCCAGGCCCTTTTGTATTATAAAATGTGCTAACTGATGAGAATGTAATCCCTTCCTCTGTTTTATGTATAACCAGGAGCGTGCCACTACGACATAAAGTTCACAGCTTCATTATCTCATCTAGGCCCTTTTGTATAGTAAATGTGCTAACTGATGAGAATGTACTCCCTTCCTCTGTTTTATGTATAACCAGGAGCGTGCCACTACGACATCAAGTTCACAGCTTCACTATCTCTCTAGGACCTTTTGTATAATAAATGTGCTAACTGATCAAAATGTATTCGCTTCCTCTGTTTTTTGTATAACCAGGATCGTGCCACTACGACATCAAGTTCACAGCTTCACTGTCTCATCTAGGCCCTTTTGTGTGCTAACTGATGAGAATGTATTCCCTTCCTCTGTTTTATGCATAACCAGGAGGGTGTCACTACGACATCAACTTTACAGTTTCACTATCTCATCTAGACCCTTTTGCATAATAAATGTGCTAGCAAATGAGAATTTATTCCCTTCCTGTGTTTTATGTATAACCAGGAGCGTGCCACTACGACATCAAAATCACAGCTACACTATCTCATCTAGGATCTTTTGTATAATAAATGTGCTAACGCATGAGAATGTAATCCCTTCCTCTGTTTTATGTATAACCAGGAGCGTGCCACTACGACATCAGGTTCACAACTTCACTATTTCTCTAGGCCCTTTTGTATAATAAATGTGCTAACTGATCAGAATGTATTCATTTCCTCTGTTTTATGTATAACCAGGAGTGTGCCACTAAGACATCAAGTTCACAGCTTCACTATCTCATCTAGGCCCTTTTGTATAATAAATGTGCTAACTGATGAGAATGTAATCCCTTCCTCTGTTTTATGTATATCCAGGCGCATGCCACTACGACATGAAGTTCACAGCTTCACTATCTCATCTAGGCCCTTTTGTGTAGTAAATGTGCTAACTGATGAGAATGTATTCCCTTCCTCTGTTTTATGCATAACCAGGAGGGTTTCACTACGACATCAAGTTTTCAGTTTCACTATCTCATCTAGGCCCTTTTGTATAATAAATGTGCTAACGGATTAGAATGTAATCCCTTCCTCTGTTTTATGTATAACCAGGAGGGTGCCACTACAACATAAATTTAACAGCTTCACTATCTCATCCAGGCCCTTTTGTATTATAAAATGTGCTAACTGATGAGAATGTAATCCCTTCCTCTGTTTTATGTATAACCAGGAGCGTGCCACTACGACATAAAGTTCACAGCTTCATTATCTCATCTAGGCCCTTTTGTATAGTAAATGTGCTAACTGATGAGAATGTACTCCCTTCCTCTGTTTTATGTATAACCAGGAGCGTGCCACTTCGACATCAAGTTCACAGCTTCACCATCTCTCTAGGACCGTTTGTATAATAAATGTGCTAACTGATCAAAAAGTATTCGCTTCCTCTGTTTTATGTATAACCAGGAGCGTGCCACTACGACATCTAGTTCACAGCTTCACTGTCTCATCTAGGCCCTTTTGTGTGCTAACTGATGAGAATGTATTCCCTTCCTCTGTTTTATGCATAACTAGGAGGATGTCACTACGACATCAAGTTCACAGCTTCACTATCTCATCTAGACCCTTTTGCATAATAAATGTGTTAGCAGATGAGAATTTATTCCCTTCCTGTGTTTTATGTATAACCAGGAGCGTGCCACTACGACATCAAATTCACAGCTACACTATTTCATCTAGGCCCTTTTGTATAATAAATGTGCTAACGGATGAGAATGTAATCCCTTCCTCTGTTTTATGTATAACCAGGAGTGTGCCACTAAGACATCAAGTCCACAGCTTCACTATCTCATCTAGGCCCTTTTGTATAATAAATGTGCTAACTGATATGAATGTATTCCCTTCCTTTGTTTTATGTATAACAGGAGGCGTGACACTACGACATCAAGTTCACAGTCTCACTATCTCATCTAGACCCTTTTGTATAATAAATGTGCTAACTGATGAGAATGTATTCCCTTCCTCTGTTTTATGCATAACCAGGAGCGTGCCACTACGACATCAACTTTACAGTTTCACTATTTCATCTAGACCCTTTTGTATAATAAATGTGCCTACAGATGAGAACTTATTCGCTTCCTGTGTTTTATGTATAACCAAGAGCGTGCCACTACGACATCAAATTCACAGCTTCACTATCTCATCTAGGCCCTTTTGTATAATAAATGTGCTAACTGATGAGAATGTAATCCCTTCCTCTGTTTTATGTATAACCAGGAACGTGCCACTACGACATAAAGTTCACAGCTTCATTATCTCATCTAGGCCCTTTTGTATAGTAAATGTGCTAACTGATGAGAATGTACTCCCTTCCTCTGTTTTATGTATAGCCCGGAGCGTGCCACTACGACATCAAGTTCACAGCTTCACTATCTCATCTATGCCCTTTTGTAAAATAAATGTGCTGACTGATGAGAATGTACTCCCTTCCTCTGTTTTATGTATAACCAGGACCGTGCCACTACGACATCAAGTTCACAGCTTCACTATCTCATCTAGGCCCCTTTGTATTATAAAATGTGCTAACAGATGAGAATTTATTCCCTTCCTCTGTTTTATGTATAACCAGGAGCGTGCCACTAGGACATCAAATTCAC
Source organism: Hymenopus coronatus (assembly GCA_030762935.1). Lineage (NCBI taxonomy): Eukaryota > Metazoa > Arthropoda > Insecta > Mantodea > Hymenopodidae > Hymenopus > Hymenopus coronatus. Next base: position 8,173,692 of record CM060899.1, read on the forward strand.
AGCTACACTATCTCATCTAGGCCCTTTTGTATAATAAATGTGCTAATGGATGAGAATGTAATCCCTTCCTCTGTTTTAAGTATAACCAGGAGCGTGCCATTACAGAATAAATTACACAGCTTTACAATCTCATCTAGGCCCTTTTGTATAGTAAATGTGCTAACTGATGAGAATGTACTACCTTCCTCTGTTTTATGTATAACCAGGAGCGTGCCACTATGACATCCAGTTCACAGCTTCACTATCTCATCTAGGCCCTTTTGTGTGCTAACTGATGAGAATGTATTCACTTCCTCTGTTTTATGCATAACCAGAAGGGTGTCACTACGACATCAACTTTACAGTTTCACTATCTCATCTAGGCCCTTTTGTATAATAAGTGTGCTAACGGATGAGAATGTAATCCCTTCCTCTGTTTTATGTATAACCAGGAAGGTGCCACTACAACATAAATTTCACAGCTTCACTATCTCATCTAGGCCCTTTTGTATTATAAAATGTGCTAAAAGATGAGAATTTATTCCCTTCCTCTGTTTTATGTATAACCAGGAGCGTGCCTCTACGATATCAAGTTCACAGCTTCACTATCTCATCTTGGACCTTTTGTGTAATAAATTTTCTAACTGATGAGAATGTAATCCCTTCCTCTGTTTTATGTATACCCAGGAGCATGCCACTACGACATCAAGTTCACAGCTTCACTATCTCATCTAGGTCCTTTTGTGTAATAAATGTGCTAACTGATGAGAATGTATTCCCTTCTTCTGTTTTATGCATAACCAGGAGGGTGTCACTACGACATCAACTTTACAGTTTCACTATCTCATCTAGACCCTTTTGCATAATAAATGTGCTAGCAGATGAGAATTTATTCCCTTCCTGTGTTTTATGTATAACCAGGAGCGTGCCACTACGACATCAAATTCACAGTTAGACTATCTCATCTAGGCCCTTTTGTATAATAAATGTGCTAACGGATGAGAATGTAATCCCTTCCTCTGTTTTATGTATAACCAGGAGCGTGACACTACAAAATAAATTTCACAGCTTCACTATCTCATCTAGGCCCTTTTGTATAGTAAATGTGCTAACTGATGAGATTGTACTCCCTTCCTCTGTTTTATGTATAACCAGGAGCGTGCCACTACGACATCAAGTTCACAGCTTCACTTTCTCTCTAGGCCCTTTTGTATAATAAATGTGCTAACTGATCAGAATGTATTCCCTTTATCAGTTTTATGGATAACCAGGAGTGTGCCACTACGACATCAAGTTCACAGCTTCACTATCTCATCTAGGCCCTTTTGTGTGCTAACTGATGAGAATGTATTCCCTTCCTCTGGACTATGTATAACCAGGAACGTGCCACTACGACATTAATTTCAAACCTTCACTATCTCATCTTGGACCTTTGTGTAATAAATGTGCTAACTCATGAGAATGTATTCCCTTCCTCTGTTTTATGTATAACCCGGAGCGAGCCACTACGATATCAAGTTCACAGCTTCACTATCTCGTCTAGGCCCTTTTGTATAGTAAATGTGGTATCTGATGAGAATATCTTCCCTTCCTCTGCTTTATGTATAAGCAGGAGCGTGCCACTAAAACATCAAGTTCACAGCTTCACTATCTCATCTAGGCCCTTTTGTGTAATAAATGTGCTAACTGATGAGAATGTATTCCCTTCCTCTGTTTTATGCATAACCAGGAGGGTTTCACTAAGACATCAACTTTACAGTTTCACTAAATCATCTAGGCCCTTTTGTATAATAAATGTGCTAACGGATTAGAATGTAATCCCTTCCTCTGTTTTATGTATAACCAGGAGGGTGCCACTACAACATAAATTTAACAGCTTCACTATCTCATCCAGGCCCTTTTGTATTATAAAATGTGCTAAAAGATGAGAATTTATTCCCTTCCTCTGTTTTATGTATAACCAGGAGCGTGCCACTACAACATAAATTTAACAGCTTCACTATCTCATCCAGGCCCTTTTGTATTATAGAATGTGCTAAAAGATGAGAATGTAATCCCTTTGTCTGTTTTATGTATACCCAGGAGCATGCCACTACGACATCAAGTTCACAGCTTCACTATCTCATCTAGGTCCTTTTGTGTAATAAATGTACTAACTGATGAGAATGAATTCCCTTCCTCTGTTTTATGCATAACCAGGAGGGTGTCACTACGACATCAACTTTACAGTTTCACTATCTCATCTAGACCCATTTGAATAATAAATGTGCTAAAAAATGAGAATTTATTCCCTTCCTGTGTTTTATGTATAACCAGGAGCGTGCCACTACGACATCAAATTCACAGCTACACTATCTCATCTAGGATCTTTTGTATAATAAATGTGCTAACGCATGAGAATGTAATCCCTTCCTCTGTTTTATGTATAACCAGGAGCGTGCCACTATAAAATAAATTTCACAGCTTCACTATCTCATCTAGGCCCTTTTGTATAGTAAATGTGCTAACTGATGAGATTGTACTCCCTTCCTCTGTTTTATGTATAACCAGGAGCGTGCCACTACGACATCAAGTTCACAGCTTCACTTTCTCTCTAGGCCCTTTTGTATAATAAATGTGCTAACTGATCAGAATGTATTCCCTTTATCAGTTTTATGGATAACCAGGAGCGTGCCACTACGACATCAAGTTCACAGCTTCACTATCTCATCTAGGCCCTTTTGTGTGCTAACTGATGAGAATGTATTCCCTTCCTCTGGACTATGTATAACCAGGAACGTGCCACTACGACATCAAGTTCAAACCTTCACTATCTCATCTTGGACCTTTGTGTAATAAATGTGCTAAATGATGAGAATGTAATCCCTTCCTCTGTTTTATGTATAACCAGGAGCGTGCCACTACGACATCAAGTTCACAGCTTCATTATCTCATCTAGGCCCTTTTGTATAGTAAATGTGCTAACTGATGAGAATGTAATCCCTTCCTCTGTTTTATGTATAACCAGGAGCGTGCCACTACGACATCAAGTTCACAGCTTCATTATCTCATCTAGGCCCTTTTGTAAAATAAATGTGCTGACTGATGAGAATGTACTCCCTTCCTCTGTTTTATGTATATACAGGACCGTGCCACTACGACATCAAGTTAACAGCTTCACTATCTCATCTAGGCCCCTTTGTATTATAAAATGTGCTAACAGATGAGAATTTATTCCCTTCCTCTGTTTTATGTATAACCAGGAGCGTGCCACTATGACATCAAATTCACAGCATCACTAGCTCATCTAGGCCCTTTTGTATAATAAATGTGCTAACGGATGAGAATGTATTCCCTTCCTCTGTTTTATGTATAATAGGAGGCGTGTCACTACGACATCAAGTTCACAGTCTCACTATCTCATCTAGGCCCTTTTGTATAATAAATGTGCTAACTGATGAGAATGTAATCCCTTCCTCTGTTTTATGTATAACCAGGAGCGTGCCACTACAACAAAAATTTCAAAGCTTCACTAGGTCATCTAGGCCCTTTTGTATAGTAAATGTGCTAACTGATGAGAATTGTGTTCCCTTCCTCTGTTTTATGTATAACCAGGAGTGTGCCACTAAGACATCAAGTTCACAGCTTCCCTATCTCATATAGGCCGTTTTGTATAATAAATGTGCTAACTGATGAGAATGTATACCCTTCCTCTGTTTTATGTATAACAGGAGGAGTGTCACTACGACATCAAGTTCACAGTCTCACTATTTCATCTAGGCCCTTTTGTATAATAAATGTGCTAACTGATGAGAATGTATTCCCTTCCTCTGTTTTATGCATAACCAGGAGCGTGCCACTACGACATCAACTTTACAGTTTCACTAACTCATCTAGACCCTGTTGTATAATAAATGTGCCTACAAATGAGAATTTATTCGCTTCTTGTGTTTTATGTATAACCAGGAGCGTGCCACTACGACATCAAATTCACAGCTTCACTATCTCATTTAGGCCCTTTTGTATAATAAATGTGCTAACTGATGAGAATGTATTCCCTTCCTCTGTTTTATGTATAACCAGGACCGTGCCACTACGACATCAAGTTCACAGCTTCACTATCTCATCTAGGCCCCTTTGTATTATAAAATGTGCAAACAGATGAGAATTTATTCCCTTCCTCTGTTTTATGTATAACCAGGAGCGTGCCACTAGGACATCAAATTCACAGCTACACTATCTCATCTAGGCCCTTTTGTATAATAAATGTGCTAACGGATGAGAATGTAATCCCTTCCTCTGTTTTATGTATAACCAGGAGCGTGCCACTACAACATAAATTTCACAGCTTCACAATCCCATCTAGGCCCTTTTGTATAGTAAATGTGCTAACTGATGAGAATGTACTCCCTTCCTCTGTTTTATGTATAACCAGGAGCGTGCCACTACGACATCAGGTTCACAACTTCACTATCTCTCTAGGCCCTTTTGTATAATAAATGTGCTAACTGATGAGAATGTATTCCCTTCCTCTGTTTTATGTATAACAGGAGGCGTGTCACTACGACATCAAGTTCACAGTCTCACTATCTCATCTAGGCCCTTTTGTATAATAAATGTGCTAACTGATGAGAATGTATTCCCTTCCTCTGTTTTATGCATAACCAGGAGCGTGCCACTACGACACCAACTTTACAGTTTCACTATCTCATCTAGACCCTTTTGTATAATAAATGTGCCTACACATGAGAATTTATTCGCTTCCTGTGTTTTATGTATAACCAGGAGCGTGCCACTACGACATCAAATTCACAGCTTCACTATCTCATCTAGGCCCTTTTGTAAATAAATGTGCTAACTGATGAGAATGTAATCCCTTCCTCTGTTTTATGTATAACCAGGAGCGTGCCACTACAACATAAAGTTCACAGCTTCATTATCTCATCTAGGCCCTTTTGTATAGTAAATGTGCTAACTGATGAGAATGTACTCCCTTCCTCTGTTTTATGTATAACCAGGAGCGTGCCACTACGACATCAAGTTCACAGCTTCACTATCTCTCTAGGCCATTTTGTATAATAAATGTGCTAACTGATCAAAATGTATTCGCTTCCTCTGTTTTATGTATAACCAGGAGCCTGACACTACGACATCAAGTTCACAGCTTCACTGTCTCATCTAGGCCCTTTTGTGTGCTAACTGATGAGAATGTATTCCCTTCCTCTGTTTTATGCATAACCAGGAGGGTGTCACTACGACATCAACTTTACAGTTTCACTATCTCATCTAGACCCTTTTGCATAATAAATGTGTTAGCAGATGAGAATTTATTCCCTTCCTGTGTTTTATGTATAACCAGGAGCGTGCCACTACGACATCAAATTCACAGCTACACTATTTCATCTAGGCCCTTTTGTATAATAAATGTGCTAACGGATGAGAATGTAATCCCTTCCTCTGTTTTATGTATAACCACGAGTGTGCCACTAAGACATCAAGTTCACAGCTTCACTATCTCATCTAGGCCCTTTTGTATAATAAATGTGCTAACTAATATGAATGTATTCCCTTCCTTTGTTTTATGTATAACAGGAGGCGTGTCACTACGACATCAAGTTCACAGTCTCACTATCTCATCTAGGCCCTTTTGTATAATAAATGTGCTAACTGATGAGAATGTATTCCCTTCCTCTGTTTTATGCATAACCAGGAGCGTGCCACTACGACATCAACTTTACAGTTTCACTATCTCATCTAGACCCTTTTGTATAATAAATGTGCCTACAGATGAGAATTTATTCCCTTCCTGTGTTTTATGTATAACCAAGAGCGTGCTACTACGACATCAAATTCACAGCTTCACTATCTCATCTAGGCCCTTATGTATAATAAATGTGCTAAATGATGAGGATGTAATCCCTTCCTCTGTTTTATGTATAACCAGGAGCGTGTCACTACGACATAAAGTTCACAGCTTCATTATCTCATCTAGGCCCTTTTGTATAGTAAATGTGCTAACTGATGAGAATGTACTCCCTTCCTCTGTTTTATGTATAGCCAGGAGCGTGCCACTACGACTTCAAGTTCACAGCTTCACTATCTCATCTAGGCCCTTTTGTAAAATAAATGTGCTGACTGATGAGAATGTACTCCCTTCCTATGTTTTATGTATATACAGGACCGTGCCACTACGACATCAAGTTCACAGCTTCACTATCTCATCTAGGCCCCTTTGTATTATAAAATGTGCTAACAGATGAGAATTTATTCCCTTCCTCTGTTTTATGTATAACCAGGAGTGTGCCACTAGGACATCAAATTCACAGCTACACTATCTGATCTAGGCCCTTTTGTATAATAAATGTGCTAATGGATGAGAATGTAATACCTTCCTCTGTTTTATGTATAACCAGGAGCGTGCCATTACAACATAAATTACACAGCTTTACAATCTCATCTAGGCCCTTTTGTATAGTAAATGTGCTAACTGATGAGAATGTACTACCTTCCTCTGTTTTATGTATAACCAGGAGCGTGCCACTACGACATCAAGTTCACAGCTTCACTATCTCATCTAGGCCCTTTTGTGTGCTAACTGATGAGAATGTATTCCCTTCCTCTGTTTTATGCATAACCAGGAGGGTGTCACTACGACATCAACTTTACAGTTTCACTATCTCATCTAGGCCCTTTTGTATAATAAGTGTGCTAACGGATGAGAATGTAATCCCTTCCTCTGTTTTATGTATAACCAGGAGCGTGCCACTAGGACATCAAATTCACAGCTACACTATCTGATCTAGGCCCTTTTGTATAATAAATGTGCTAATGGATGAGAATGTAATCCCTTCCTCTGTTTTATGTATAACCAGGAGCGTGCCATTACAACATAAATTACACAGCTTTACAATCTCATCTAGGCCCTTTTGTATAGTAAATGTGCTAACTGATGAGAATGTACTACCTTCCTCTGTTTTATGTATAACCAGGAGCGTGCCACTACGACATCAAGTTCACAGCTTCACTATCTCATCTAGGCCCTTTTGTGTGCTAACTGATGAGAATGTATTCCCTTCCTCTGTTTTATGCATAACCAGGAGGGTGTCACTACGACATCAACTTTACAGTTTCACTATCTCATCTAGGCCCTTTTGTATAATAAGTGTGCTAACGGATGAGAATGTAATCCCTTCCTCTGTTTTATGTATAACCAGGAGGGTGCCACTACAACATAAATTTCACAGCTTCACTATCTCATCTAGGCCCTTTTGTATTATAAAATGTGTTAAAAGATGAGAATTTATTCCCTTCCTCTGTTTTATGTATAACCAGGAGCGTGCCTCTACGATATCAAGTTCACAGCTTCACTATCTCATCTTGGACCTTGTGTGTAATAAATTTTCTAACTGATGAGAATGTAATCCCTTCCTCTGTTTTATGTATACCCAGGAACATGCCACTACGACATCAAGTTCACAGCTTCACTATCTCATCTAGGTCCTTTTGTGTAATAAATGTGCTAACTGATGAGAATGTATTCCCTTCCTCTGTTTTATGCATAACCAGGAGGGTGTCACAACGACATCAACTTTACAGTTTCACTATCTCATCTAGACCCTTTTGCATAATAAATGTGCTAGCAGATGAGAATTTATTCCCTTCCTGTGTTTTATGTATAACCAGGAGCGTGCCACTATGACATCAAATTCACAGCTACACTATCTCATCTAGGCCCTTTTGTATAATAAATGTGCTAACGGATGAGAATGTAATCCCTTCCTCTGTTTTATGTATAACCAGGAGCGTGCCACTACAAAATAAATTTCACAGCTTCACTATCTCATCTAGGCCCTTTTGTATATTAAATGTGCTAACTGATGAGATTGTACTCCCTTCCTCTGTTTTATGTATAACCAGGAGCGTGCCACTACGACATCAAGTTCACAGCTTCACTTTCTCTCTAGGCCCTTTTGTATAATAAATGTGCTAACTGATCAGAATGTATTCCCTTTATCAGTTTTATGGATAACCAGGAGTGTGCCACTACGACATCAAGTTCACAGCTTCACTATCTCATCTAGGCCCTTTTGTGTGCTAACTGATGAGAATGTATTCCCTTCCTCTGGACTATGTATAACCAGGAATGTGCCACTACGACATCAAGTTCAAACCTTCACTATCTCATCTTGGACCTTTGTGTAATAAATGTGCTAACTCATGAGAATGTATTCCCTTCCTCTGTTTTATGTATAACCCGGAGCGAGCCACTACGATATCAAGTTCACAGCTTCACTATCTCATCTAGGCCCTTTTGTATAGTAAATGTGGTATCTGATGAGAATATCTTCCCTTCCTCTGCTTTATGTGTAAGCAGGAGCGTGCCACTACCACATCAAGTTCACAGCTTCACTATCTCATCTAGGCCCTTTTGTGTAATAAATGTGCTAACTGATGAGAATGTATTCCCTTCCTCTGTTTTATGTATAACCAGGAGCGTGCCACTACGACATCAAGTTCACAGCTTCACTATCTCATCTAGGCCCTTTCGTATAATAAATGTGCTAACGGATGAGAATGTATTCCCTTCCTCTGGTTTATGTATAACAAGGAGCGTGACTCTACGACATCACGCTCACAGCTTCACTATCTCATCTAGGCCCTTTTGTACAAATAATGTGCTAACTGATGAGGTAGTATTCACCTCCTCTGTTTTATGTATAACAGGAGTGTGCCACTACGACATCAAGTTCACAGCTTCACTATCTCATCTAGGCCCTTTCTTATACTAAATTTGCTAACTGATGAGAATTTATTCCCTTCCTGTGTTTTATGTATAACCAGGAGCGTGCCACTATGACATCAAATTCACAGCATCACTAGCTCATCTAGGCCCTTTTGTATAATAAATGTGCTAACGGATGAGAATGTATTCCCTTCCTCTGTTTTATGTATAACCCGGAGCGAGCCACTACGACATCAAGTTCACAGCTTCACTATCTCATCTAGGCCCTTTTGTATAATAAATGTGCTAACTGATGAGAATAGAATCCCTTCCTCTGTTTTATGTATAACCAGGAGCGTGCCACTACAACAAAAATTTCAAAGCTTCACTTAGTCATCTAGGCCCTTTTGTATAGTAAATGTGCTAACTGATGAGAATTGTGTTCCCTTCCTATGTTTTATGTATAACCAGGAGCATGCCACTACGACATCAAGTTCACAGCTTCACTATCTCATCTAGGCCCTTTTGTATAGTAAATGTGCTAACTGATGAGAATGTACTCCCTTCCTCTGTTTTATGTATAACCAGGAGCATGCCACTACGACATCAAGTTTACAGCTTCACTATCTCATCTAGGCCCTTTTGTATAATAAATGTGCTAACTGATGAGAATGTGTTCCCTTCCTCTGTTTTATGTATAACCAGGAGCGTGCCACTACGACATCACAGCTTCACTATCTCATCTAGGCCCTTTTGTATAATAAATGTGCTAACTGATGAGAATGTATTGCCTTCCTCTGTTTTATGTATAACCAGGAGCGTGCCACTAGGACATAAACTTTGCAGTTTCACTATCTCATCTACGCCCTTTTGTATGCCAAATGTGCTTACAGATGAGAATTTATTCCCTTCCTCTGTTTTATGTATAACCAGGAGTGTGCCACTAAGACATCAAGTTCACAGCTTCCCTATCTCATATAGGCCCTTTTGTATATTAAATGTGCTAACTGATGAGAATGTATTCCCTTCCTCTGTTTTATGTATAACAGGAGGAGTGTCACTACGACATCAAGTTCACAGTCTCACTATCTCATCTAGGCCCTTTTGTATAATAAATGTGCTAACTGATGAGAATGTATTCCCTTCCTCTGTTTTATGTATAACCAGGAGCGTGCGACTACGACATCAACTTTACAGTTTCACTATCTCATCTAGACCCTGTTGTATAATAAATATGCCTACAGATGAGAATTTATTCCCTTCCTGTGTTTTATGTATAACCAGGAGCGTGCCACTACGACATCAAATTCACAGCTACACTATTTCATCTAGGCCCTTTTGTATAATAAATGTGCTAACGGATGAGAATGTAATCCCTTCCTCTGTTTTATGTATAACCAGGAGTGTGCTACTAAGACATCAAGTTCACAGCTTCACTATCTCATCTAGGCCCTTTTGTATAATAAATGTGCTAACTGATATGAATGTATTCCCTTCCTTTGTTTTATGTATAACAGGAGGCGTGTCACTACGACATCAAGTTCACAGTCTCACTATCTCATCTAGGCCCTTTTGTATAATAAATGTGCTAACTGATGAGAATGTATTCCCTTCCTCTGTTTTATGCATAACCAGGAGCGTGCCACTACGACATCAACTTTACAGTTTCACTATCTCATCTAGACCCTTTTGTATAATAAATGTGCCTACAGATGAGAATTTATTCGCTTCCTGTGTTTTATGTATAACCAAGAGCGTGCTACTACGATATCAAATTCACAGCTTCACTATCTCATCTAGGCCCTTATGTATAATAAATGTGCTAAATGATGAGAATGTAATCCCTTCCTCTGTTTTATGTATAACCAGGAGCGTGCCACTACGACATAAAGTTCACAGCTTCACTATCTCATCTAGGCCCTTTCTTATACTAAATTTGCTAACTGATGAGAATTTATTCCCTTCCTGTGTTTTATGTATAACCAGGAGCGTGCCACTATGACATCAAATTCACAGCATCACTAGCTCATCTAGGCCCTTTTGTATAATAAATGTGCTAACGGATGAGAATGTATTCCCTTCCTCTGTTTTATGTATAACCCGGAGCGAGCCACTACGACATCAAGTTCACAGCTTCACTATCTCATCTAGGCCCTTTTGTATAATAAATGTGCTAACTGATGAGAATAGAATCCCTTCCTCTGTTTTATGTATAACCAGGAGCGTGCCACTACAACAAAAATTTCAAAGCTTCACTTAGTCATCTAGGCCCTTTTGTATAGTAAATGTGCTAACTGATGAGAATTGTGTTCCCTTCCTATGTTTTATGTATAACCAGGAGCATGCCACTACGACATCAAGTTCACAGCTTCACTATCTCATCTAGGCCCTTTTGTATAGTAAATGTGCTAACTGATGAGAATGTACTCCCTTCCTCTGTTTTATGTATAACCAGGAGCATGCCACTACGACATCAAGTTTACAGCTTCACTATCTCATCTAGGCCCTTTTGTATAATAAATGTGCTAACTGATGAGAATGTGTTCCCTTCCTCTGTTTTATGTATAACCAGGAGCGTGCCACTACGACATCACAGCTTCACTATCTCATCTAGGCCCTTTTGTATAATAAATGTGCTAACTGATGAGAATGTATTGCCTTCCTCTGTTTTATGTATAACCAGGAGCGTGCCACTAGGTCATAAACTTTGCAGTTTCACTATCTCATCTACGCCCTTTTGTATGCCAAATGTGCTTACAGATGAGAATTTATTCCCTTCCTTTGTTTTATGTATAACCAGGAGTGTGCCACTAAGACATCAAGTTCACAGCTTCCCTATCTCATATAGGCCCTTTTGTATATTAAATGTGCTAACTGATGAGAATGTATTCCCTTCCTCTGTTTTATGTATAACAGGAGGAGTGTCACTACGACATCAAGTTCACAGTCTCACTATCTCATCTAGGCCCTTTTGTATAATAAATGTGCTAACTGATGAGAATGTATTCCCTTCCTCTGTTTTATGTATAACCAGGAGCGTGCGACTACGACATCAACTTTACAGTTTCACTATCTCATCTAGACCCTGTTGTATAATAAATATGCCTACAGATGAGAATTTATTCCCTTCCTGTGTTTTATGTATAACCAGGAGCGTGCCACTACGACATCAAATTCACAGCTACACTATTTCATCTAGGCCCTTTTGTATAATAAATGTGCTAACGGATGAGAATGTAATCCCTTCCTCTGTTTTATGTATAACCAGGAGTGTGCTACTAAGACATCAAGTTCACAGCTTCACTATCTCATCTAGGCCCTTTTGTATAATAAATGTGCTAACTGATATGAATGTATTCCCTTCCTTTGTTTTATGTATAACAGGAGGCGTGTCACTACGACATCAAGTTCACAGTCTCACTATCTCATCTAGGCCCTTTTGTATAATAAATGTGCTAACTGATGAGAATGTATTCCCTTCCTCTGTTTTATGCATAACCAGGAGCGTGCCACTACGACATCAACTTTACAGTTTCACTATCTCATCTAGACCCTTTTGTATAATAAATGTGCCTACAGATGAGAATTTATTCGCTTCCTGTGTTTTATGTATAACCAAGAGCGTGCTACTACGATATCAAATTCACAGCTTCACTATCTCATCTAGGCCCTTATGTATAATAAATGTGCTAAATGATGAGAATGTAATCCCTTCCTCTGTTTTATGTATAACCAGGAGCGTGCCACTACGACATAAAGTTCACAGCTTCATTATCTCATCTAGGCCCTTTTGTATAGTAAATGTGCTAACTGATGAGAATGTACTCCCTTCCTATGTTTTATGTATATACAGGACCGTGCCACTACGACATCAAGTTCACAGCTTCACTATCTCATCTAGGCCCCTTTGTATTATAAAATGTGCTAACAGATGAGAATTTATTCCCTTCCTCTGTTTTATGTATAACCAGGAGCGTGCCACTAGGACATCAAATTCACAGCTACACTATCTCATCTAGGCCCTTTTCTATAATAAATGTGCTAATGGATGAGAATGTAATCCCTTCGTCAGTTTTATGTATAACCAGGAGCGTGTCACTACGACATAAAGTTCACAGCTTCATTATCTCATCTAGGCCCTTTTGTATAGTAAATGTGCTAACTGATGAGAATGTACTCCCTTCCTCTGTTTTATGTATAGCCAGGAGCGTGCCACTACGACATCAAGTTCACAGCTTCACTATCTCATCTAGGCCCTTTTGTAAAATAAATGTGCTGACTGATGAGAATGTACTCCCTTCCTATGTTTTATGTATATACAGGACCGTGCCACTACGACATCAAGTTCACAGCTTCACTATCTCATCTAGGCCCCTTTGTATTATAAAATGTGCTAACAGATGAGAATTTATTCCCTTCCTCTGTTTTATGTATAACCAGGAGCGTGCCACTAGGACATCAAATTCACAGCTACACTATCTCATCTAGGCCCTTTTGTATAATAAATGTGCTAATGGATGAGAATGTACTACCTTCCTCTGTTTTATGTATAACCAGGAGCGTGCCACTACGACATCAAGTTCACAGCTTCACTATCTCATCTAGGCCCTTTTGTGTGCTAACTGATGAGAATGTATTCCCTTCCTCTGTTTTATGCATAACCAGGAGGGTGTCACTACGACATCAACTTTACAGTTTCACTATCTCATCTAGGCCCTTTTGTATAATAAGTGTGCTAACGGATGAGAATGTAATCCCTTCCTCTGTTTTATGTATAACCAGGAGGGTGCCACTACAACATAAATTTCACAGCTTCACTATCTCATCTAGGCCCTTTTGTATTATAAAATGTGCTAAAAGATGAGAATTTATTCCCTTCCTCTGTTTTATGTATAACCAGGAGCGTGCCTCTACGATATCAAGTTCACAGCTTCACTATCTCATCTTGGACCTTGTGTGTAATAAATTTTCTAACTGATGAGAATGTAATCCCTTCATCTGTTTTATGTATACCCAGGAACATGCCATTACGACATCAAGTTCACAGCTTCACTATCTCATCTAGGTCCTTTTGTGTAATAAATGTGCTAACTGATGAGAATGTATTCCCTTCCTCTGTTTTATGCATAACCAGGAGGGTGTCACAACGACATCAACTTTACAGTTTCACTATCTCATCTAGACCCTTTTGCATAATAAATGTGCTAGCAGATGAGAATTTATTCCCTTCCTGTGTTTTATGTATAACCAGGAGCGTGCCACTACGACATCAAATTCACAGCTACACTATCTCATCTAGGCCCTTTTGTATAATAAATGTGCTAACGGATGAGAATGTAATCCCTTCCTCTGTTTTATGTATAACCAGGAGCGTGCCACTACAAAATAAATTTCACAGCTTCACTATCTCATCTAGGCCCTTTTGTATATTAAATGTGCTAACTGATGAGATTGTACTCCCTTCCTCTGTTTTATGTATAACCAGGAGCGTGCCACTACGACATCAAGTTCACAGCTTCACTTTCTCTCTAGGCCCTTTTGTATAATAAATGTGCTAACTGATCAGAATGTATTCCCTTTATCAGTTTTATGGATAACCAGGAGTGTGCCACTACGACATCAAGTTCACAGCTTCACTATCTCATCTAGGCCCTTTTGTGTGCTAACTGATGAGAATGTATTCCCTTCCTCTGGACTATGTATAACCAGGAACGTGCCACTACGACATCATGTTCAAACCTTCACTATCTCATCTTGGACCTTTGTGTAATAAATGTGCTAACTCATGAGAATGTATTCCCTTTCTCTGTTTTATGTATAACCCGGAGCGAGCCACTACAATATCAAGTTCACAACTTCACTATCTCATCTAGGCCCTTTTGTATAGTAAATGTGGTATCTGATGAGAATATCTTCCCTTCTTCTGCTTTATGTGTAAGCAGGAGCGTGCCACTACCACATCAAGTTCACAGCTTCACTATCTCATCTAGGCCCGTTTGTGTAATAAATGTGCTAACTGATGAGAATGTATTCCCTTCCTCTGTTTTATGTATAACCAGGAGCGTGCCACTACGACATCAAGTTCACAGCTTCACTATCTCATCTAGGCCCTTTCGTATAATAAATGTGCTAACGGATGAGAATGTATTCCCTTCCTCTGGTTTATGTATAACAAGGAGCGTGACTCTACGACATCACGCTCACAGCTTCACTATCTCATCTAGGCCCTTTTGTATAAATAATGTGCTAACTGATGAGGTAGTATTCCCTTCCTCTGTTTTATGTATAACAGGAGTGTGCCACTACGACATCAAGTTCACAGCTTCACTATCTCATCTAGGCCCTTTCTTATACTAAATTTGCTAACTGATGAGAATTTATTCCCTTCCTGTGTTTTATGTATAACCAGGAGCGTGCCACTATGACATCAAATTCACAGCATCACTAGCTCATCTAGGCCCTTTTGTATAATAAATGTGCTAACGGATGAGAATGTAATCCCTTCCTCTGTTTTATGTATAACCAGGAGCGTGCCACTACAACATAAATTTCACAGCTTCACAATCTCATCTAGGCCCTTTTGTATAGTAAATGTGCTAACTGATGAGAATGTACTCCCTTCCTCTGTTTTATGTATAACCAGGAGCGTGCCACTACGACATCAGGTTCACAACTTCACTATCTCTCTAGGCCCTTTTGTATAATAAATGTGCTAACTGATCAGAATGTATTCGTTTCCTCTGTTTTATGTATAGCCAGGAGTGTGCCACTAAGACATCAAGTTCACAGCTTCACTATCTCATCTAGGCCCTTTTGTATAATAAATGTGCTAACTGATGAGAATGTATTCCCTTCCTCTGTTTTATGTATAATAGGAGGCGTGTCACTACGACATCAAGTTCACAGTCTCACTATCTCATCTAGGCTCTTTTGTATAATAAATGTGCTAACTGATGAGAATGTATTCCCTTCCTCTGTTTTATGCATAACCAGGAGCTTGCCACTACGACATCAACTTTACAGTTTCACTATCTCATCTAGACCCTTTTGTATAATAAATGTGCCTACACATGAGAATTTATTCGCTTCCTGTGTTTTATGTATAACCAGGAGCTGGCCACTACGACATCAAATTCACAGCTTCACTATCTCATCTAGGCCCTTTTGTAAATAAATGTGCTAACTGATGAGAATGTAATCCCTTCCTCTGTTTTATGTATAACCAGGAGCGTGCCACTACGACATAAAGTTCACAGCTTCATTATCTCATCTAGGCCCTTTTGTATAGTAAATGTGCTAACTGATGAGAATGTACTCCCTTCCTCTGTTTTATGTATAACCAGGAGCGTGCCACTACGACATCAAGTTCACAGCTTCACTATCTCTCTAGGCCCTTTTGTATAATAAATGTGCTAACTGATCAAAATGTATTCGCTTCCTCTGTTTTATGTATAACCAGGAGCCTGACACTACGACATCAAGTTCACAGCTTCACTGTCTCATCTAGGCCCTTTTGTGTGCTAACTGATGAGAATGTATTCCCTTCCTCTGTTTTATGCATAACCAGGAGGGTGTCACTACGACATCAACTTTACAGTTTCACTATCTCATCTAGACCCTTTTGCATAATAAATGTGTTAGCAGATGAGAATTTATTCCCTTCCTGTGTTTTATGTATAACCAGGAGCGTGCCACTACGACATCAAATTCACAGCTACACTATTTCATCTAGGCCCTTTTGTATAATAAATGTGCTAACGGATGAGAATGTAATCCCTTCCTCTGTTTTATGTATAACCAGGAGTGTTCCACTAAGACATCAAGTTCACAGCTTCACTATCTCATCTAGGCCCTTTTGTATAATAAATGTGCTAACTGATATGAATGTATTCCCTTCCTTTGTTTTATGTATAACAGGAGGCGTGTCACTACGACATCAAGTTCACAGTCTCACTATCTCATCTAGGCCCTTTTGTATAATAAATGTGCTAACTGATGAGAATGTATTCCCTTCCTCTGTTTTATGCATAACCAGGAGCGTGCCACTACGACATCAACTTTACAGTTTCACTATCTCATCTAGACCCTTTTGTATAATAAATGTGCCTACAGATGAGAATTTATTCGCTTCCTGTGTTTTATGTATAACCAAGAGCGTGCTACTACGACTTCAAATTCACAGCTTCACTATCTCATCTAGGCCCTTATGTATAATAAATGTGCTAAATGATGAGAATGTAATCCCTTCCTCTGTTTTATGTATAACCAGGAGCGTGCCACTACGACATAAAGTTCACAGCTTCATTATCTCATCTAGGCCCTTTTGTATAGTAAATGTGCTAACTGATGAGAATGTATTCCCTTCCTCTGTTTTATGTATAGCCAGGAGCGTGCCACTACGACTTCAAGTTCACAGCTTCACTATCTCATCTAGGCCCTTTTGTAAAATAAATGTGCTGACTGATGAGAATGTACTCCCTTCCTATGTTTTATGTATATACAGGACCGTGCCACTACGACATCAAGTTCACAGCTTCACTATCTCATCTAGGCCCCTTTGTATTATAAAATGTGCTAACAGATGAGAATTTATTCCCTTCCTCTGTTTTATGTATAACCAGGAGCGTGCCACTAGGACATCAAATTCACAGCTACACTATCTGATCTAGGCCCTTTTGTATAAAAAATGTGCTAATGGATGAGAATGTAATCCCTTCCTCTGTTTTATGTATAACCAGGAGCGTGCCATTACAACATAAATTACACAGCTTTACAATCTCATCTAGGCCCTTTTGTATAGTAAATGTGCTAACTGATGAGAATGTACTACCTTCCTCTGTTTTATGTATAACCAGGAGCGTGCCACTACGACATCAAGTTCACAGCTTCACTATCTCATCTAGGCCCTTTTGTGTGCTAACTGATGAGAATGTATTCCCTTCCTCTGTTTTATGCATAACCAGGAGGGTGTCACTACGACATCAACTTTACAGTTTCACTATCTCATCTAGGCCCTTTTGTATAATAAGTGTGCTAACGGATGAGAATGTAATCCCTTCCTCTGTTTTATGTATAACCAGGAGGGTGCCACTACAACATAAATTTCACAGCTTCACTATCTCATCTAGGCCCTTTTGTATTATAAAATGTGTTAAAAGATGAGAATTTATTCCCTTCCTCTGTTTTATGTATAACCAGGAGCGTGCCTCTACGATATCAAGTTCACAGTTTCACTATCTCATCTTGGACCTTGTGTGTAATAAATTTTCTAACTGATGAGAATGTAATCCCTTCCTCTGTTTTATGTATACCCAGGAACATGCCACTACGACATCAAGTTCACAGCTTCACTATCTCATCTAGGTCCTTTTGTGTAATAAATGTGCTAACTGATGAGAATGTATTCCCTTCCTCTGTTTTATGCATAACCAGGAGGGTGTCACAACGACATCAACTTTACAGTTTCACTATCTCATCTAGACCCTTTTGCATAATAAATGTGCTAGCAGATGAGAATTTATTCCCTTCCTGTGTTTTATGTATAACCAGGAGCGTGCCACTACGACATCAAATTCACAGCTACACTATCTCATCTAGGCCCTTTTGTATAATAAATGTGCTAACGGATGAGAATGTAATCCCTTCCTCTGTTTTATGTATAACCAGGAGCGTGCCACTACAAAATAAATTTCACAGCTTCACTATCTCATCTAGGCCCTTTTGTATATTAAATGTGCTAACTGATGAGATTGTACTCCCTTCCTCTGTTTTATGTATAACCAGGAGCGTGCCACTACGACATCAAGTTCACAGCTTCACTTTCTCTCTAGGCCCTTTTGTATAATAAATGTGCTAACTGATCAGAATGTATTCCCTTTATCAGTTTTATGGATAACCAGGAGTGTGCCACTACGACATCAAGTTCACAGCTTCACTATCTCATCTAGGCCCTTTTGTGTGCTAACTGATGAGAATGTATTCCCTTCCTCTGGACTATGTATAACCAGGAACGTGCCACTACGACATCAAGTTCAAACCTTCACTATCTCATCTTGGACCTTTGTGTAATAAATGTGCTAACTCATGAGAATGTATTCCCTTCCTCTGTTTTATGTATAACCCGGAGCGAGCCACTACGATATCAAGTTCACAGCTTCACTATCTCATCTAGGCCCTTTTGTATAGTAAATGTGGTATCTGATGAGAATATCTTCCCTTCCTCTGCTTTATGTGTAAGCAGGAGCGTGCCAGTACCACATCAAGTTCACAGCTTCACTATCTCATCTAGGCCCTTTTGTGTAATAAATGTGCTAACTGATGAGAATGTATTCCCTTCCTCTGTTTTATGTATAACCAGGAGCGTGCCACTACGACATCAAGTTCACAGCTTCACTATCTCATCTAGGCCCTTTCGTATAATAAATGTGCTAACGGATGAGAATGTATTCCCTTCCTCTGGTTTATGTATAACAAGGAGCGTGACTCTACGACATCACGCTCACAGCTTCACTATCTCATCTAGGCCCTTTTGTATAAATAATGTGCTAACTGATGACGTAGTATTCCCTTCCTCTGTTTTATGTATAACAGGAGTGTGCCACTACGACATCAAGTTCACAGCTTCACTATCTCATCTAGGCCCTTTCTTATACTAAATTTGCTAACTGATGAGAATTTATTCCCTTCCTGTGTTTTATGTATAACCAGGAGCGTGCCACTATGACATCAAATTCACAGCATCACTAGCTCATCTAGGCGCTTTTGTATAATAAATGTGCTAACGGATGAGAATGTATTCCCTTCCTCTGTTTTATGTATAACCCGGAGCGAGCCACTAAGACATCAAGTTCACAGCTTCACTATCTCATCTAGGCCCTTTTGTATAATAAATGTGCTAACTGATGAGAATAGAATCCCTTCCTCTGTTTTATGTATAACCAGGAGCGTGCCACTACAACAAAAATTTCAAAGCTTCACTTAGTCATCTAGGCCCTTTTGTATAGTAAATGTGCTAACTGATGAGAATTGTGTTCCCTTCCTATGTTTTATGTATAACCAGGAGCATGCCACTACGACATCAAGTTCACAGCTTCACTATCTCATCTAGGCCCTTTTGTATAGTAAATGTGCTAACTGATGAGAATGTACTCCCTTCCTCTGTTTTATGTATAACCAGGAGCATGCCACTACGACATCAAGTTTACAGCTTCACTATCTCATCTAGGCCCTTTTGTATAATAAATGTGCTAACTGATGAGAATGTGTTCCCTTCCTCTGTTTTATGTATAACCAGGAGCGTGCCACTACGACATCACAGCTTCACTATCTCATCTAGGCCCTTTTGTATAATAAATGTGCTAACTGATGAGAATGTATTCCCTTCCTCTGTTTTATGTATAACCAGGAGCGCGCCACTAGGACATAAACTTTGCAGTTTCACTATCTCATCTACGCCCTTTTGTATGCCAAATGTGCTTACAGATGAGAATTTATTCCCTTCCTCTGTTTTATGTATAACCAGGAGTGTGCCACTAAGACATCAAGTTCACAGCTTCCCTATCTCATATAGGCCCTTTTGTATATTAAATGTGCTAACTGATGAGAATGTATTCCCTTTTTCTGTTTTATGTATAACCCGGAGCGAGCCACTACGACATCAAGTTCACAGCTTCACTATCTCATCTAGGCCCTTTTGTATAATAAATGTGCTAACTGATGAGAATAGAATCCCTTCCTCTGTTTTATGTATAACCAGGAGCGTGCCACTACAACAAAAATTTCAAAGCTTCACTTAGTCGTCTAGGCCCTTTTGTATAGTAAATGTGCTAACTGATGAGAATTGTGTTCCCTTCCTATGTTTTATGTATAACCAGGAGCATGCCACTACGACATCAAGTTCACAGCTTCACTATCTCATCTAGGCCCTTTTGTATAGTAAATGTGCTAACTGATGAGAATGTACTCCCTTCCTCTGTTTTATGTATAACCAGGAGCATGCCACTACGACATCAAGTTTACAGCTTCACTATCTCATCTAGGCCCTTTTGTATAATAAATGTGCTAACTGATGAGAATGTGTTCCCTTCGTCTGTTTTATGTATAACCAGGAGCGTGCCACTACGACATCACAGCTTCACTATCTTATCTAGGCCCTTTTGTATAATAAATGTGCTAACTGATGAGAATGTATTCCCTTCCTCTGTTTTATGTATAACCAGGAGCGTGCCACTAGGACATAAACTTTGCAGTTTCACTATCTCATCTACGCCGTTTTGTATGCCAAATGTGCTTACAGATGAGAATTTATTCCCTTCCTCTGTTTTATGTATAACCAGGAGTGTGCCACTAAGACATCAAGTTCACAGCTTCCTTATCTCATATAGGTCCTTTTGTATATTAAATGTGCTAACTGATGAGAATGTATTCCCTTCCTCTGTTTTATGTATAACAGGAGGAGTGTCACTACGACATCAAGTTCACAGTCTCACTATCTCATCTAGGCCCTTTTGTATAATAAATGTGCTAACTGATGAGAATGTATTCCCTTCCTCTGTTTTATGTATAACCAGGAGCGTGCGACTACGACATCAACTTTACAGTTTCACTATCTCATCTGGACCCTGTTGTATAATAAATATGCCTACAGATGAGAATTTATTCCCTTCCTGTGTTTTATGTATAACCAGGAGCGTGCCACTACGACATCAAATTCACAGCTACACTATTTCATCTAGGCCCTTTTGTATAATAAATGTGCTAACGGATGAGAATGTAATCCCTTCCTCTGTTTTATGTATAACCAGGAGTGTGCCACTAAGACATCAAGTTCACAGCTTCACTATCTCATCTAGGCCCTTTTGTATAATAAATGTGCTAACTGATATGAATGTATTCCCTTCCTTTGTTTTATGTATAACAGGAGGCGTGTCACTACGACATCAAGTTCACAGTCTCACTATCTCATCTAGGCCCTTTTGTATAATAAATGTGCTAACTGATGAGAATGTATTCCCTTCCTCTGTTTTATGCATAACCAGGAGCGTGCCACTACGACATCAACTTTACAGTTTCACTATCTCATCTAGACCCTTTTGTATAATAAATGTGCCTACAGATGAGAATTTATTCGCTTCCTGTGTTTTATGTATAACCAAGAGCGTGCTACTACGACATCAAATTCACAGCTTCACTATCTCATCTAGGCCCTTATGTATAATAAATGTGCTAAATGATGAGAATGTAATCCCTTCCTCTGTTTTATGTATAACCAGGAGCGTGCCACTACGACATAAAGTTCACAGCTTCATTATCTCATCTAGGCCCTTTTGTATAGTAAATGTGCTAACTGATGAGAATGTACTCCCTTCCTCTGTTTTATGTATAGCCAGGAGCGTGCCACTACGACTTCAATTTCACAGCTTCACTATCTCATCTAGGCCCTTTTGTAAAATAAATGTGCTGACTGATGAGAATGTACTCCCTTCCTGTGTTTTATGTATAACCAGGAGCGTGCCACTACGACATCAAATTCACAGCTACACTATCTCATCTAGGCCCTTTTGTATAATAAATGTGCTAACGGATGAGAATGTAATCCCTTCCTCTGTTTTATGTATAACCAGGAGCGTGCCACTACAAAATAAATTTCACAGCTTCACTATCTCATCTAGGCCCTTTTGTATATTAAATGTGCTAACTGATGAGATTGTACTCCCTTCCTCTGTTTTATGTATAACCAGGAGCGTGCCACTACGACATCAAGTTCACAGCTTCACATTCTCTCTAGGCCCTTTTGTATAATAAATGTGCTAACTGATCAGAATGTATTCCCTTTATCAGTTTTATGGATAACCAGGAGTGTGCCACTACGACATCAAGTTCACAGCTTCACTATCTCATCTAGGCCCTTTTGTGTGCTAACTGATGAGAATGTATTCCCTTCCTCTGGACTATGTATAACCAGGAACGTGCCACTACGACATCAAGTTCAAACCTTCACTATCTCATCTTGGACCTTTGTGTAATAAATGTGCTAACTCATGAGAATGTATTCCCTTCCTCTGTTTTATGTATAACCCGGAGCGAGCCACTACGATATCAAGTTCACAGCTTCACTATCTCATCTAGGCCCTTTTGTATAGTAAATGTGGTATCTGATGAGAATATCTTCCCTTCCTCTGCTTTATGTGTAAGCAGGAGCGTGCCACTACCACATCAAGTTCACAGCTTCACTATCTCATCTAGGCCCTTTTGTGTAATAAATGTGCTAACTGATGAGAATGTATTCCCTTCCTCTGTTTTATGTATAACCAGGAGCGTGCCACTACGACATCAAGTTCACAGCTTCACTATCTCATCTAGGCCCTTTCGTATAATAAATGTGCTAACGGATGAGAATGTATTCCCTTCCTCTGGTTTATGTATAACAAGGAGCGTGACTCTACGACATCACGCTCACAGCTTCAGTATCTCATCTAGGCCCTTTTGTATAATAAATGTGCTGACGGATGAGAATTTATTCCCTTCCTCTGATTTATGTATAACCAGTAGCGTGCAACTACGACATCAAGTTCACAGCTTCACTATCTCGTCTAGGCCCTTTTGTATAATTAATGTCCTAATTGATGAGAATTTATTCTCTTATATGTATAGCCAGGTAGTGAGGAGCAATAACCTCAGCTACTACCTATCCAGTAATTAGGTATGAATTCTTATCCCAAAAAATAAGGTATAAAGTCTTCTTCTAGTGCTTGACATTCAGTAAGCCAAAGAGCGGCTACAGTCGGCTATCCATCTCACTCACCCTGGAATTCGATATAGTATCTATTCCTCCTTGACTGACTAGGGGTTGTTTAGTTCCTCGAGTCGGTGTAGTACCTAGTCCTGACTTATTGACCAGGGGTGTTAGTTCCTAGACTCGGTGTAGAATCTAGTACTGGTTGACTGACTAGGGGTGTGTTAGTTCCTAGACTCAGTATAGAACCTAGTCCTGGCTGACTGACTAGGAGTGTGTTAGTTCCTAGACTCGGTGTAGGACCCGGTCCTGGCTGATTGACGAGGAGTGTGTTAGTTCCTAGCTTCAGTGTATGACCTAGTCCTGGCTGAATGACTAGGGGTGTGTTAGTTCCTAGCCTCAGTGTAGGACCTAGTCCTGTCTGATTGACTAGAGGTGTGTTAGTTCCTAGCCGCAGTGTAGGACCCAGTCCTGGCTGATTGACTAGGGGTGTGTTAGTTCGTAGCCTCAGTGTAGCACCTAGTCCTGGCTTATTGACTAGGGTTGAGTTAGTTCCTAGCCTCAGTGTACCTAGTCCTGGCTGACTGACCCAGCTGATTGACCAGGGGTGTGTTAGTTCTTAGTATCAGTGTAGGATCTTGTTCTGGCTGACTGTCTAGGGGGGGAGGTAAATTCCTAGACTCGATGTAGAACCTAGTCCTGGCTTACTGACTAGGGGTGTGTTAGTTCCTAGCCTCAGTGTAGGACCTAGTGCTGGCTGGCTGACTGACTAGGGGTGTGTAAGTTCCTAGCCTCAGTGTAGGACCTAGGCCTGGCTTACTGACTAGGGGTGTATTAGTTCCTAGCCTCAGTGTAGGACCAAGTCCTGGCTTACTGACTAGACGTATGTTAGTTTCTAGCCTCAGTGTAGGACTTAGTCCTGCCTGTCTGACCCAAGTGATTGACTAGGGGTGTGTTAGTTCCTAGTCTCAGTATAGGACCTAGTCCTGGCTGACTGACTAGGGGTGTGTAAGTTCCTAGTCTGTGTAGGACCTGGTCCTGGCTGATTGACTAGGGTGTCTAAGTTCCCAGCCTCAGTGAAGGACCTAGTCCTGGCTGATTGAACTAGGGGTGTGTTAGTTCCTAGCCTCAGTGTAGGACCTAGTCCTGATTGACTGACTAGAGGTGTGTTAGTAGCCTCAGTGTAGGACCCGGTCCTGGCTCATTGACTAGGGGTGTATAAGTTCCTAGCCTCAGTGTAGGACCTAGTCCTGATTGACTGACTAGAGGTGTGTTAGTAGCCTCAGTGTAGGACCCGGTCCTGGCTCATTGACTAGTGGTGTATAAGTTTCTAGCCTCAGTGTAGGACCTAGTCCTGGCTGACTGTCTAGGGGTGTGTAAGTTCCTAGCCTCAGTGTAGAACCTAGTCCTGGCGGACTTACTAGGGGTGTGTTAGTTCCTAGCGTCAGTGTAGGGCCCGGTCCTGGCTGACTAACTAGGGTTGTGTTAGTTCCTAGCCTCAGTGTAGAACCTAGTCCTGACTGATTGACTCTGGGTGTGTTAGTTCCTAGCCTCAGTGTAGAACCTAGTTCTGGCTGACTGACTAGGGGTGTGTTAGTTCCTAGCGTCAGTGTAGGGCCCGGTCCTGGCCGACTAACTAGGGTTGTGTTAGTTCCTAGCCTCAGTGTAGAACCTAGTTCTGGCTGACTGAATAGGGATGTGTTAGTTCCTAGCCTCAGTGTAGAACCCGGTCCTTTGCTGACTAACTAAGGGTGTGTTAGTTCTTAGCCTCAGTGTAGGACCTAGTCCTAACTGATTGACTAGGGGTGTGTTAGTTCCTAGCCTCAGTGTAGGACATAGTCCTGGCTGATTGACTAGGGGTGTGTTAGTTCCTAGACTCAGTGTAGGACCTAGTCCTGGCTGATTGACTAGGGGAGTGTGGGTTCCTAGCCTCAGTGTAGAACCCGGTCCTGGCCGATTGACTGGGGATGTTAGTCCCTAGCCTCAGTGTAGGACGCAGTCCTGGCTGATTGACTGGGGATGTTAGTCCCTAGCCTCAGTGTAGGACCTAGTCCTGGCTGACTGACTAGGGGTGTGTAAGTTCCTAGCCTCAGAGTAGAACCTAGTCCTGGCTGATTGACTAGGGGTGTATTAGTTACTAGACTCAGTGTAGAACCTAGTTCTGGCTGATTGACTAGGGTATCTTAGTTACTAGTCTCAGTGTAGAACCTAGTCCTGGCTGACTGACTGGGGGTGTTTTAGTTCCTAGCCCCAGTGATGGACTTAGTCCTGGCTGACTGACTAGGGGTGTGTTAGTTCCAAGCCTCAGTGTAGGACCAAGCCATGGCTAACATACTAGGAGTGTGTTACTTCCTAGCCTCAGGTAAGAGCCAAGCCCGGGCTGACTGACTAGGGGTGTGTTAGTTCCTAGCCTCAGTATAGGGTCTAGCCCTGGTTGACTGACTAGGGGTGTGTTAGTTCCTAGCCACAGTGTAGGACCTAGTCCTGGCTGATGCGTTAGTATGTAGCCTCAGTGCAGTACATAGTCCTGGCTGATTGACTACAGGTGTGCTAGTCCCTAGCCTCAATGCAGTACATAGTCCTGACTGATTGACTAGAGGTGTGCTAGTACCTAGCCTCAGAGTAGTACATAGTCCTGGTTAATGACTGGAGATGTGCTAGTCCCTAGTCCCAGTGTAGAATATAGTCCCGACTGACTGGAGGTGTGCTAGTCCCTAGCCTCAGTTCAGTACACGTTCTGACTGATTGATGGGGGGTGTGTTAGTCCCTAGCCTATTGAGTACATAGTGCTGACCGATTGACTGGGGGTGTGCTAGTTCCTGGACTCAGTTCAGCACATAGTCCTGACTGATTGACTAGGGCTGTGCTAGTCCCTAGTCTTGGTGCAGTATGTAGTCCTGGCTGATTGAATAGGGGATGTCAGTTCCTAGGCTTGGTGTAGTACGCAGTGTTCGCTGATTGACTAGGGGTGTGTTAGTCCATAGACTAGGTGAAGCACCTAGTGCTGAGAGATTGACTAGAGGTAAGTTAGTCCTGAGCCTCAGAGCAGTACACAGTCCTGACTTATTGACTAGGGCTGTGCTAGCCCCTAGTCTTGGTGTAGTATGTAGTCCTGGCTGATTGAATAGGGGTTGTCAGTTCCTAGGCTTGGTGTAGTACGCAGTGTTCGCTGATTGACTAGGGGTGTGTTAGTACATAGACTAGGTGAAGCACCTAGTGCTGAGAGATTGACTAGAGGTAAGTTAATCCCTAGCCTCAGAGCAGTACACAGTCCTGACTGATTGGCTAGAGGTGTGCTAGTCCTTAACCTCAGTGTAGTACACAGCCCTAACTGAATGACCAGGGTTGTGCTAGTCCCTAGCCTCAGTGTAGTACTTAGTACTGGCTGTTTGACCAGGGGTGTGCTAGTCCCTAGCCTCAGTGTAGTACATAGCCCTGACTGATTGACCAGGGGTGTGCTAGTCCCTAGCCTCAGTATAGTACATAGTTCTGGCTGATTGACCAGGGGTGTATTAGTCCCTAGCCTCAGTATAGTACATAGTCCTGACTGACAGACTGACTAGGGGTAAGTTGGTCCCTAGTCCCAGTGAAGTTCATAGCCCTGTCTGATTGACCAGAGGTGTGCTAGTCTCTAGCCTCAGTGTAGTACACATTCCTGACTGATTGACTAGAGGTGTGATAGTCCCTAACCTCAGTGTAGTACATAGCCCTGACTGATTGACCAGGGGTGTGTTAGTCCCTAGCCTGAGTGTAGTACATAGTCCTGGCTGATTGACCAGAGCTGTGTTAGTCCCTAGCCTCAGTGTAGTACCTAGTCCTGGCTGATTGACCAGGGGTGTGCTAGTCCCTAGCCTGAGTGTAGTACATAGTCCTGGCTGATTGACTAGAGGTGTGCTAGTCCCTAGCCTCAGTGTAGTACATAGTCCTGACTGATTGATTAGAGGTGCATTAGTCCCTAGCCTCAGTGTAATACATAGTCCATTCTGATTTACTAGAGGTGCATTAGTCCCTAGCCTGAGTGTAGTTCATAGTATTGACTGATTGACTAGAGGTGTGCTAGTCCCTAGCCTCAGTGTAGTACATAGTCCTGGCTGATTGACTAGAAGTGTGCTAGTCCCCAGCCTCAGTGTAGTACATAGACCTGACTGATTAACTAGAGGTACATTAGTCCCTAGCCTCAGTGTAGAACATAGTCCTGACTGATTGACTAGAGGTGCATTAGTCCCTAGCCTCAGTGTAGTACAGAGTCCATACTGATTTACTACAGGCGCATTAGTCCCTAGCCTGAGTGTAGTACATAGTCCTGACTGATTGACTAGAGGTGTGCTAGTCCCTAGCCTCAGTGTAGAACATAGTCCTAGCTGATTGACTAGAGGTGTGCTAGTCTCTAGCCTCAGTGTAGTACATAGTCCTGACTGATTAACTAGAGGTACATTAGTCCCTAGCCTCAGTGTAGTACATAGTCCTGACTGATTAACTAGAGGTACATTAGTCTTTAGCCTCAGTGTAGTACATAGTCCTGACTGATTAACTAGAGGTACATCAGTCCCTAGCCTCAGTGTAGTACATAGTCCTGACTGATTGACTAGAGGTGCATTAGTCTCTTGCCTCAGTAAGATATATAGTCCTGACTGATTGACCGGCGATGTGTTTGTCCCTAGCCTCAGTGTAGTACACAGTCCTGACTGATTGACTAGAGGTTTATTAGTCTCTTGCCTCAGTGTAGTACATAGTCCTGACTGATTGACTAGAGGTTTATTAGTCTCTTACCTCAGTGTAGTACATAGTCCTGACTGATTGACTAGAGGTTTATTAGTCTCTTGCCTCAGTGTAGTACATAGTCCTGACTGATTGACTAGAGGTGCATTAGTCTCTTGCCTCAGTAAAATATATAGTCCTGACTGATTGACTGGCGATGTGTTAGTCCCTAGCCTCAGTGTAGTACACAGTCCTGACTGATTGACTAGGGGTGCATTAGTCTCTTGCTTCAGTAAAATATATAGTCCTGACTGATTGACTGGGGATGTGTTAGTCCCTAGCCTCAGTGTAGTACACAGTCCTGACAGATTGACTAGAGGTGCATTAGTCCCTAGCCTCAGTAAAATATATAGTCCTGACTGATTGACTGGGGATGTGTTAGTCCCTAGCCTCAGTGTAGTACACAGTCCTGACTGATTGACTAGGGGTGCATTAGTCTCTTGCCTCAGTAAAATATATAATCCTGACTGATTGACTGGGGATGTGTTAGTCCCTAGCCTCAGTGTAGTACACAGTCCTGACTGATTGACTAGGGGTGCATTAGTCTCTTGCCTCAGTAAAATATATAGTCCTGACTGATTGACTGGGGATGTGTTAGTCCCTAGCCTCAGTGTAGTACACAGTCCTGACTGATTGAGTAGGGGTGCATTAGTCTCTTGCCTCAGTAAAATATATAGTCCTGACTGATTGACTGGGGATGTGTTAGTCCCTAGCCTCAGTGTAGTACACAGTCCTGACTGATTGACTAGAGGTGCATTAGTCTCTTGCCTCAGAATAATATAAAGTCCTGACTGATTGACAGGGGATGTCTTAGTCCCTAGCCTCAGTGCAGTACATACTCCTGAATGATTGACTAGGGGTGCATTAGTCCCTAGCTTCAGTGTAGTACAGAGTCCTGACTGATTGACTAGAGGGCATTAGTCCTTAGCCTCTGTGTAGTACAGAATCCTGACTGATTGACTGGAGGTGTGCTAGTCCCTAGCCTCAGTGCAGTACATACTCCTGACTGATTGACTAGGGGTGCATTAGTCCCTAGCCTCAGTGTAGTACAGAGTCCTGACTGATTGACTAGAGGGCATTAGTCCTTAGCCTTGTGTAGTACAGAATCCTGACTGATTGACTGGAGGTGCATTAGTCCTTAGTCTCAGTGTTGTACATAGTGCTGACTGATTGACTAGAAGGCATTAGTCCTTAGCCTCAGTGTAGTACAGAGTCCTAACTGACTAGAGGGCATTAGTCCTTAGCCTCAGTGTAGTACAGAATCCTGACTGATTGACTAGAGGTGCATTAGTTCTTAGTCTCAGTGTAGTACATAGTCCTGACTGATTGACTATAGGTGCATTAGGCCTTAGTCTCAGTGTAGTACAGAGTCCTGACTGATTGACTAGAGGTGCATTAGGCCTTAGTCTCAGTGTAGAACATAGTCCTGACTCATTGACTAGAGGTGGTTTAGTCCCTAGCCGAAGTGTAATACATAGTCCTGACTGTTTTGTCTAGGTGTGGGTTAGTCCCTAGCCTGAGTCTAGTACCCAGTGCTGCTGATTGACTCGGTGTGGGTTAGTCCATAGCCTGAGTGTAGTACCTAGTGCTGCTGATTGACTAGGTGTGGGTTAGTCCCTAGCCTGAGTGTAGTACCTAGTGCTGCTGATTGACTAGGGGTGGTTAGTCCCTAGCCTGAGTCTAGTACCTAGTGCTGCTGATTGACTAGGTGTGGGTTTAATCCCTAGCCTGAGTGTAGTACCTAGTCCTGTCTGATTGACTAGGGGTGTGTTAGTCCCTAGCCTCAGTGTAGTACATAGTCCCGGCTGATTGACTAGGGGTGTGTTAGTCTCCTGCCTCAGTGCAGTACTTAGTCCTGACTGATTGACTAGGGGTGTGTTAGTCCCTTACCTCAGTGTAGAACATAGACCTGACTGATTGACTAGGGGTGTGTTAGTCCCTAGCCTCAGTGTAGTACATAGTCCTGACTGATTGACTAGAGGTGTGATAGTCCCTAGCCTCAGTGTAGTACATAGTCCTGACTGATTGACTTAGGGTGTGTTAGTCCCTAGCCTCAGTGTAGTACATAGTCCTGACTGATTGACTAGAGGTGTGTTAGTCCCTAGCCTCAGTGTAGTACATAGCCCTGACTGATTGACTAGGGGTGTGTTAGTCCCTAGCCTCAGTGTAGTACATAGTCCTGACTGATTGACTAGGGGTGTGATAGTCCCTAGCCTCAGTGTAGTACATAGTCCTGACTGACTGACTAGGGGTGTGCTAGTCCCTAGCCCAAAGTGGGCCCCTGGGGGGAATACATAAGGTATTCTGGGTAGGCTCGAGATTCAGGCATGCAAACGTGTACCTACCATAAAGGGCCTTTGGGGAGAATACATAAGGTATTCTGGATTAGCTCGAGATCCAGGTTTGCAAGCCCATATCTTCCCATAGGGAGCCATTGGGTGGAATACGTGAGGAAATCAGGGTTGTCTTGAGACTTGAATGCACCAAACCCACCTTCCATAGTGGGTCCTTGAAGGGAATAAATGAGTCAGGATTGGTTCAAATCTTGGGCGTTCCAAACTCTATTCAACCATATTGGTCCCCTGGGGAATACACATGGAAGAAGGATGGCTCAAAGTGG
This sequence comes from Hymenopus coronatus, assembly GCA_030762935.1. Classification (NCBI taxonomy): domain Eukaryota; kingdom Metazoa; phylum Arthropoda; class Insecta; order Mantodea; family Hymenopodidae; genus Hymenopus; species Hymenopus coronatus. The sequence goes on from CM060899.1 coordinate 8,204,484, forward strand.
ACCCCTGGGGGAAATACACAAGGGTGTCAGGGTTGGCTCAAGTCCTGGGTATACCAAACCCATATCTAGCATAGGTGGCCCCTGGGGGGAATACACAAAGGAATTCAGGGTTGGCTCAAGAGTCGGTTGCACAGAACCTGTACCTACCATAGTGGACGGCGGGAGACATTAATGTAAAGGCACTTTTTGTGGAAACTTTTTTTCAGTATCCAAGTGTCACATATTGCTATGATATAAAAGTTTAACCTTTATGAGTCTTCTTTTCTAGATTATGCTCCCTCTCTCTCACATCTAATAAAATACGTTTTCTTAAATGCTTATTTTGGTTTCAGGACATATTTTTTCATTGAAATCTTGACATTGAATTTTTAGCTGGAACATAATGCTTCCTGTACTTATTGCATTTATTAAAACTGGTTTCCATATGAACCACCCTTGTACACATGTATAAAACCCAACACAGTAACTGTGAACTAAATCATACAGCAATCATGAGGTTCAAAACAAATTGGAATATGTAATTTCAGGGATTCAGTATTATATCAGTTCAAGAACACAATGAAACACGTGCTACAACATGTTAAAGGAAAATGTAACACAAGAAGCAGAAACTTTATCCAGGAGTCAATCTTACCTTGAAGATTTTACTGGAGGAAAGTCCCGATCCTGTAAAAGAATAATTTACTCAATCATTTATACAGTGTTTGTTACATAACGTGGTTACCTCCTAAAATACTAGGTTTCATTTGTTTATAAATTGGTATGTAATATTAGCAGCATTTTGTAATGTAATGGGACATAAGAAAACAATTTAATTTTTTATCAGTAATTTAAGACAGGATGCCATCCTTCTAACTGTTTGTTGTTGTTGTTGTTTTTCTTCTTCTTCATGTTCTGGTTATTATTATTATTATTATTATTATTATTATTATTATTACTACTATTATTAATATTAATATTATTATTATTATTATTATTATTATTATTATTTGTTTCTTCTTATTATTATTCTTCTCCTTCTTCTCCTCCTCCTTATTCTTCTTCTTGTTGTTCTTGTTATTATTATTATTATTAATTATTATTATTAATTATTATTATTACAATTACTATTATTACTACTACTACTACTAGTACTACTACTATCATCATCCATCAATTATTTACTTATTATTGCTGTTCTTATTGATGATGATGATGATGATGATGATGATGATGATGATATAATTATGACCAACAATAAAATCTTATTGATTTTCACAAATACAGGATTCAGTCAGGTCTGACTATATTCCATATATTCTTACTCTGCAACCCATTTAAGTGAGAGAACTTGAGAAACTCAAAGATTAGAAAGTGTTAATGTTCTTTATTCTCAAACACTCACAGGTGGAAAAAATGAAATTGTTCATTATTTATGGATGCTCTTTAACTACTGGGGTTTAACCTCCCATTCTATTTTGGGCATGAAAGACTGGGTAATTTGCTCAGAGGCCTTTTTATCAGATGATGTTTGGTGGTCAGGAGCGCAAGACTACTATGGCCATTAGCACCCTTAGAAAATCAAGTTCTAATTAAAACACCAGAGGTAAAAGACAAATGTAAAAATCAACACAAAGTACAAAGGAGGGTCAGGTATAAAATCCAGATAAAAATACTCATGGTGAAGGCCACAGATGAATTTAAAACTGGTTTTGTAAAACGGCCAAATAGGATAAAAACAGGTGACTAAAACCAGCCCCTTGTTTAAAAGTAACTAGTGAGAAATAAAATACAAGAACTGTTGCTACATTAAATTAGTCTGGACAAAATAAATAAACCCTTATTGGAAATGCCATCCGAGATATAAATGATAAAATCTTCTCTACTGCTCTGCAGTCATTGGCAAAACCTACTTAAGGGAGGCCGCCAGCTCCAAGGATGACTGAAGGGCTGCTAGTGCGACACTTTCTAGCAGGACATGTCATACTGACAATGCCACTCTACAGAGAACCCACAGGTTCTTTCCTAAAAATGTGGCTATGAGTAAATATAGTAACCTATCCGTAAACGAGCCAATATCACCTCCCCCCGACTGCCTTGCTGCCGTTTTAGCTGCCGGCGTGACTAGGAATCCATGCACACTCCACATTTACACAGGAAGTGGAGGAGGTCCTGGCTGCACTGCACTATAGGATGGTGTTGGTACAATTCGCGAAAGCTCTGAAGGGCACTAACAGAATCACTCATTATGAGGCAGTCACCAAGATTTCGACGGCGAACGTACAAAATGGCTCAATAGATGGCATACAGTTCAGCAGTATAAATGGATGTGCTACTATGCAAGCTAAAAGAGACTTCGCTTCGAGATGCCGAAGAGGAAGCATCAACGCAGACCAGCAGCTCCTACAGCAGCCACCGCTTCTCCGGCATCTGCCGGTAGGAAGTGCTCGCCGGCATCTCCGCCACCTGCCGTTACACCGGCAGTGAGCGCAGCACCTTTGCCGCGCTCACCAACACCACCGCCGCCGACCGCCGCTGCTTCACCGGCAGCCAACACTTCATCGCCGCCACCGCTGTGCTTCACGCCGACGCCGCCCCGGTACAGTGCTGTAGTTAGGGGGGTCCCTCGGGATCTCTCCACCCGGCACCTCCTCGCCGCTGCACAATCTGGATGATCTTCATGTTCGAGGGCCACTAGAATTATCTGTGACCGGGGCCCGACACCACTAGTAAGGGTGGAGCTACAGGACCGATCAGACCTGGAGGCTGCCTTGGCGTCAGGGTTGCCCTTATTAGGGCGACTTCTGCACGTTGAGGCAAGCAGACAGGAAAGACAGCGGCCCTGTCGTCGCTGCTGTGCCTACGGGCACAGCCAAGAAGACTACTCTTCGCCGCCGAAGTGCCACTACTGTGGCACCAACGCATTCACTTCGGAGTGCACTGGGCACGACCTCCGCCGCCGTCGCCGGTTCTGTGCCACCTGTGGTGGTACGGGACATTTCACCGGGCAAGCCCAGTGCCCCAGCTACCCAAAGAGCAGGCACTCATCGCCTAAACCAGCCCGGACACCATCATCTACACAGCCATCTCCGCAGACTGAACAACCAACACCAACCATCCTGCAGCAGGAAATCCAGGGCCTAAGTGAGGTCATTCAGGACCTCCATGCGGAGGTCCTGATTCTTACGGCTAAACTGACGGCCTTGGAGGACAGGCTTCAGGAACAGGACAGCACCACTTCACATCCAGAACGTCACCAAGCAATAGCAACAGCAGTCACCGACATCCGACTCATCTTCAGGGAGGAGGTGAGAGCTCTACTGGAGAAGTCGGCACCTCAAACTTCCAAGGTAGACGCCAAGGGCTTAGCCTCGAAAACGTCACGACGACTGGCTCAACAGAGTCAACCAGCACTAACTGCATCCTTCACCCTAGAATTCCTTCATTCCTGTCCCCGAATACTCCGCGGTGGCAGTCTGGGCCTTGGTCAAGTCTGCCTCCCGGTCCTCATTTCACCCCTCTGACTGCACCCTGCAGTCAGTTAAATTATCGCCTTGAATCCGCGGGTGCAATCATGCGGTACCGCCTCTACTTTCTTCCTTCTAATACCGGTGGAGGGGTTTTCTAGTCGGTATGCCCACATGGGAGACCCCGACACTCCGGGCTTGCCCGGGTTAGTCCATGAGGTGGATTTTTTCCCCTCCACTCGAAATTAAAAAAAAAAAAAAAAAAAAAAAAAAAAAAAAAAAAAAAAAACTAAAAGTATGTGTTTCGGTCTCAGTAACAAAGACAAATCCAACACCGTCGGCCACCGTCAGGATTAGCCACTTAGCATCCGTAAAATATTAAGAGAACGGTCATACCGTGCTTTGAGCTGTGCCATATGTGGTAACCAGCGTAATTTCCGATCGAATATCAAACTCAGGAATCTCGCCTGATTAGAGAAGGGAAGTAAAGCTGGTCCGAGTCGAAGATAAGGCGCCAGAAGTTAACGCAGACTGTCTTCTCAGTCACAAAACGGAAGCCGTTTTTCAAGCTCCAGTCATAAAGTTTGTCCAAACACCGCTGAAGTGGACAGACGAATACCGGGATGCCATTCGCGCTCGCAGATGTGCTCTTAGGGCTTTCCAGCGTCGCCCTATTTTGGAAAAGCTAATACACTATAAAAAGCTACGCGCCAAATCTAGACAAGTTATTAAGGATAGCAAGAAGGTATCCTGCAGTAAATTTGTAGCATCTTTTAACCGACAAACATCTTCCTCTGTAGTATGGGATAAATTCCGGCGTGTGGCCGATAAATCGACTCAAATGCCCATCGCCGGTCTCAAAACACCTGCTGGATATGTTGTTGATCCGTTTGACGTGGCAAACACTTTAGGCAGTGCATTCGCTCAGGGGTCTAGCTCAGACAATTATTCCCCTGACCTTCTTACAGTTAAGACTCAGGTGGAATCTCAAGGATTCTCCTTTCGCTCTGGAAACGTTGAACATTATAATCGCCTTTTCACTATGGCAGAGCAAGACAATGCACTTTTATCTTCGCGACACTCTGCACCAGGATCAGATGGTATCCAAGTCCAAATGTTGCAACAGCTCTCTCCTGATGGTAAGGCATTTTTACTTGAGGTCTATAATCGTGTCTGGGTTGACGTGACTTTTCCAGATAAGTGGCGGGAGACCACCATCATACCCATTCCTAAACCTAGAAAGGACCACCATCTTTCTTCCAGTCACCATCCTATTTCCCTCACCAGTTGCGTAAGCAAGGTGATGGAACGTATGATCAATGGACGGTTGGTGTGGTGGCTGGAATCCCAAAACCTTTTGACCCAACATCCAGTATGGTTTTCGACGACGTCGTTCAGCAACTGACGATCTGGTCTCGCTATCAACTCATATCTTGGATGGGTTTCTGAAGAACGGCCCGACAGTTGGGATATTTTTTGACCTCGAGAAGGCTTATGATAAGTGTTGGTGGGCAGGGATTTTGCGCTCCTTCCACAGCTGGAATATACATGGATGCCTACCATTGTTCATTCAGGAGTTTATGCGTGCTTTCCGAGTAACGGTCGGGTTGGGTCGGGTCGGTTTTTTCTATTTTATTCAACAGACAGCCGCGGGGCTCGGCTCTCAGCGTGACGCTATTTGCTATAGTGATAAATTCCATCTCAAACTGTGTTGCTCCAGGTATCTCGTCTGGTTTATTCGTGGATGACTTTGGTATTTTCTGTACTTCTGGACGTACGCCTTTTTTGGAACGCCGTCTCCAGCGGTGTTTGAACACTCTTTATGATTGGAGCTCGAAAAACGGCTTTCGTTTCTCGCCTGAGAAGACAGTCTGCGTTAACTTCTGACGTCGTAGATGGCGAATGGCTCCTACTCTTCACCTTGGACCAGATTTACTTCCCTTCACAGATGAGGTGAGATTCCCTTTAGCTGCCTCCCCTTTCTAGCACTGGGGTTTACTTTTAGAGGGCTTTTGTTTTAAGTTCTTATGTGCGACACAGTATTTAGATCGCTCTCTGGCCATTGCAATATATTCTTTTATATACTCTGGGGTTTTATTTGTGACTTTGACCATATTCTATTTCCTACTTTCTTTGTATGTTTTAAATTAGGTATCTATGGATTTTTAGGGCACTAATAACTATACAGTTGATTGCCCTTAAGCCCTATTTATCATCAATTATTTACACTGCTATGTGCTAAATAAGCTCAAATTTAATTTCTCTAGAAGATTTTAATTTATGTTAGTTAGAAAATGGACACTTTTAGCAAAGTTTACGAACCAAAGAGGAAATAAGAGCATTTTGCAATATATTGGAAGAAAGCAAGAATATTTTGAATTTTCAAAGCTTAGTCAAAGTGTTTGTGGTATCAATGCAAGAATGAAATATATATATTCTAGTTTCAGCAATGAAAAATACTTCGATAGCAACAGCCCTTGTGCACATGCAAATAATCAAAATGGATTTACAGAAGTATAACCAGATGAGAAAGACAATCTGAATCAATCATTCAGCTATTTTGTAACACAGCTGCTAAACTATACAGTAATCTACATTAAATCTGTAGCCATTAGTGTATGCATTTCCATTATTAGTTGTATTATGTTTATGTATTTCTGTGTGTGTGTGTGTGTTTTTTGTTTTTTTTTCAGTTTTCAGGACTCAGGTTACATGAATTCATGTTTCTTTTTTGTTTGAAAAATTACAATACCAGATAAAACAGATTTCTGTTTTATTAAACATCTGTACTTTCTTTTCATTAGCCTGAAGTTTCTGTATATTAAGGTTCTGTACCTCTAATTATTGATATTGTGACTTTTTATTTGATTTTAAATACTTTTTAAATTTTTAAAAATGTTGAGACTCCTCATCCATATTATTCATGTTATATAGTAGACATATGAGTTTGCTAAAAAGAAAAAAAGAAAAAAAAAAAGATTCAGCTCCCCAAGTCATTTGGTATTTATTTCATTACTAATAATTTAAAACCCTGCATTTTGCTCAAAAATTTCTTTGCACTTTTCATAGAGCATTTTGTTATTCAAGCTGGAGCTAAATGGGTTGTCAGCTACAAACAGAGAACTTGAGAAGAAAAACTGACTTGCTGCTGATGGTAGTTTGCAAAAGAAAGAAAAAAAAATCTGCCTCTTTAGCTCCACAAAGACATGCTTACTTGTTATTTTGTGAATAAATATGATGACACTTGCTTTAGTTCATGCATATTGCATTCAATATTCCTTAAATCAATTTTTATATCATCAAAATATTAGACAAATTTTGGAAAATATAAAGGTGGAAAAACTTAAATTTAGGCCTAACTAATATGACCATGATTTCCACTAAATTTTCCTCAAGTATCTTATAATTTTCAAAAACTATCACTTTACTACCATTACTTTCAATATATTTAATATAACATCTCATCAAAATTGTACACATTCTCAAACTATGTATTATTCTCATTAATCTTGCATTATAAAAATTGAATAGATTCTCAAGTTTAACAAAAAAAAAGAAAACATTCTAACCTTCAACAAAACTTACTTTAATGTCATCACAAACAGATGAAGATTCTGTTTCCAGCCACCAGGGTTCCTCTTTAATTTCTATTTTGCTATCCATTTCATGATCCTCTGGCAGAAGGTTTCTGTCATTCAGTGAACCAAAGTCTGAAACCTGAGCCTGTTCCTCAATTTCTGTTTTCATATCTATCTCACAGTTGTTGCTAAAAGCAGGAGATTCAAACTCGATCATCTTTAAGAGATCTTTGGAAAAACATTCTCTCTCTTTCTGTGAACAAAAGTCTGGAAATGGAGTCTCTGATTTAATTTCTGCTTTGTGAACAACTTCACAATCATCATCCAAAAGCACAGTATCACTGTTTGTGTTCTTTTTAACAACTTTGGTAAAGAACTTTATCTCACTTGGTGAGGCTACGTGCTCTGAGAGAGGATCTTCTTCTTTGATATCCATTTCACAACTGTTGCTGAATGTGATGGTGCTCTTCTGAACTTCACTAACAAGGCTGTAGAAAAACAAAAACATATATAGCATACATATCTATAATTTTACCCATCAGGTTCTTTAGGATCCATCAAGTGTTGGAATTAGGAAAATGCTACAGATCTGTTTACTTCTGAAATATCAGTGGATATAAAGGAACTATCATTGGGAATACTTTGTGATTTAGCTAAAGAATTTCTCAGCATAGATCACATTTACAGCATAGATGAGCTAGAAGTATTAAGATTATTTAGCATCAATGAGATCTCTAAATTAGTGACAATGTTATCATATACAATCCAGAAAACTAGGATTAAAGCATCCAAAAAGCTCAGCAAGAGTACAAAACTAGCATACACACATATACAGCATAGATCAGCTGGAAATATTAAACTATTTGGCTTCAATAAAGATCTCTAAATTGGTGGTGATTTTAGCAAACAGAACCCAGAAATCTAGGACCAAGAAGCCCAGTAAATGTAAGAAAATAATGCATATACACATGTACCTCAGTATTATGTAAAACCAACGCTAGCAACAGTGAAGTAACACAAATATTAATATAGCAATTAATAAATTATAACAATTCTTAACTTATCTGCTTTAAATATACAGAGCTAGTTTCACAATTAAAAGATTTATTGTATCATCAGCAAAATTTCTGTTTCCTCTTGTTGTTTATTTACACTGTTATGGTTACTGCTACTGGGTGAATTGTGTATTAAGACATTGCTAACAATTAGAATGAAAACAAAGTTGTTGAAAGAATCAATTGGTAGTGTATCAAATTCATTGTATGATTTTTACTCTTTAATATAGATATTTTCTGCCACTTCATTAAATCTATGGGTCCATTAAAGTGTTTTAATAATTTAACATCTGAATTTATTTCAAGATTAAATTTCAAAAAATGTTCTGCCACAGCTGATTTAACAATTTATTTGTATTTAATATTTCTAAAGTGCTCCTTAAATCTGATTTCCAAATTACATTTGGTCCTACCAATGTAAAAATGATCAGAATTTAATTTATAAATGACACAGTTTTTACTTTTTTGAAATTTCATCTTTTTTTGAAAAGTCTAAGAAATGTTTTATGTTCTATTTCATTTGAAGAAGCAATATTAGAGCACGCTCTTGGAAAGTATTGTTAGTTTTTTTTTTTACTAAGCCAGGGTGATAAGTAAATTTATTAGAAATTTAAATATCTTTTATTTTCTTAAGAGCAGAAACTTCCTTAACAGTTTCTGATATTTAAATTCCTCATTTTGTTTATTTAAAACTCAGTATTAAGACCATTAATTAAAGTGTGTTTATAACATGATTATATTGCTTATTGAATTCATGTTTCCTAAGGGATAAATTAAATAACCTACAAATTAGAACTATTAAAGACAGCAAATTTATATGAAAAAAGGGTCAAAGACATTATTTTTATGTAATTATCAGTATGACTTTGTTTTTTCTATATTCCAAAATTCAATTTCTTATTTTTAAACCAGGAAGCCTCCAAATCCATAATTATCTAGCAGGACATGACAGAGGGGGTTCTGCCAATTCAACATAGAGGCTCAAAACTGGGCTTGTTGGAAAAGCTCCAAAAGCCACATGTATGGCCTTTTTATGGACAGTGTCTAATCTTCTTAGAACAGTTGGTGAGGTTGAAAAATAAACAATACATTCAAGTCTTAGATCAGATCAATGCACAATAAAGATGAATTAACGGTGTATGAACCATTCCCAAAGATTTCGGACTCAGTATCCATAAAATATTCAGAAGAAGGTCACATTACACTTTCAGCTGTGATATATGTGTAGTGACAAACATATTTTCTGACCAAATAGCAACATAAAGAATCTTGCCTCAACTGCGAATAAAAGTAAATCTGACAAGAGTGGAAGACAAGACTGATATTGTCTCCCATAGACCAGAAGTTAATGCAGAGTGACTTCTGAGTTGAGAAACGAAAGTCCTTTTAAAAACTCAAATCCAGAATACTGTCCAAACCCGCTAATTTGGCATTCCAAAAACAGTATATGCTGAAAAGTACAAAAGCTGGCAAAATCATCTACCAATAAACAGGGCGAGACACCTTGGAGAACACATTTTGATATACAGTGGCTGCAATGGGAATCTTTAAACACAAGAAAAATCTTTACATAGACAATGTGCTCCTCTCGCACCACTCTGCAAAAAAGTTGGGTAGAGCTGCAAATCAAGTGATTCCCTAGTGCTTAGCAGCAACTTGCTTACATTAGCAGTCCAGGTCTCAGTCTGCCTCTGGTACTTGCTGTACAGCAATTTGTTTCCTAAGTGTTGTTTTCATTCAATTTTTAATCTGAGTGCTGGTTTTGAAGGTGTGTATTTCTGCATCTAATACACAAAATGGGACACAGGAAGCTTACTTCTGATATGAAGACTCATGCTTTAACCCTGTTAGAGGTAGGTGCCTCTGTAATATGTGTAGCTGCCGATCTAAAGGTTTCAAGTGAAGCCATTTACGACCTAAAAAGGCATCAGCACCTTTGCCATATGACACCACACCAAAACAAAAAACAGGCTTAGGTGGTAAAAGAAGAACTTCACCACAGACTGATGCCCTAAAACACGTAGTGATGGCTAATCCTTGGATTACAGCAGCCGTGTCAAAGAAGAATCATCCAGATCTGCTGGACAGTGTTGCAATCTGGCCATTCAGCACCGGGTTAAAAAAAACTAGGTTTACCAATTTGGTGTGCTGCCAAAAAGCCTCTTCCAGATGAAGCTATGATGAAGAAAATAGTAAATTTCTGCGAAACATATCAGCACTGGACGTCAGAGGACTGGCGTAAAGTAATGTTTTCTGATGAAAGCGCTTTCAAATTGGTCAGAGGAAAATCAAAAAAAGTAAGAATGCCAAAAAAGTGTCACAGTATGATACAAAGTTTACAGTCAAAACACTTAAACATCCAGAAATTGTGATGGTATGAGGTGCTTTTAGTGGTAATTATGGTAGAGGTGACTGTACACTCTTCCTAAGAACATCACAATTAACGGAAGTAATTATTTAGAAGTGTTGCAACAGCATTTTGTCATATGTTGGCCAATTCATCAGTGTCAATACTTTATGCATGATGGTGCCCCTGCTCATAGAACAAAGATGGTTATGAAGTTGCTAAAAGACAACAATATACCAGTACTTGACTGCTTTGGTAACTCTCCTAACCTAAATCCAATAGAAAATGCTTGGGATCAAATGAAAAACTAAATAGAAGAGCCACCAAACATTAAGGAAGTGCAGGAAGTGTTGAAGAACATATGGGTAGAAATGGACAAAAACTTTTTTGAAAATCTAGCGGATAAGATGACTAGGAGATTTACGAAAGTGATACAACTTAAGGGAAATATGACGAAGTACTAACTGTACAGAGAAGTTAAAAATAAAACCATGTAAGATCAGTGTTTGTTGTTTTTATTACCATGTAAAGATTTCCATTACCACGACTGTAGAATTTATTGCTATAGCAAACAGTGGCACACTTAGTACCAATCCCTATGGCACTCCATCCTCTTAAATAAAATGATTTGAAAAAACTGAGCCGATCCTTACTAAGAAAACATGGTGACTCTTAACCTTTGAATGAACCTTTGTAGGCATCTACGTATATTCCAGCTGTGGAGGAAATGTAATACATCTGCTCACCAACAACTTATCATAAGCTTACTTGAGCTTAAAAGATTTCCAAATTATTTGACAGTTCTTAAGACAGCATTCATAATCAGTGTCAATAACCATACAAGATGGTCAGCCACTGACTGACTTCTCCAGAAGCTGTAATGATGATGATGATTGGTTTAAAGGCGCTCAGCTGCTAGGTTATTAGCGCCCTTAAAATAAAACAGTCAACAATATTGACAAAAGCAATCTAAAATACTTGGAATTAAAACAATTAAAACTAGAGAAAAACAGTTTAAAAGCAAAACTAAAACAATACCTGATAAAAACTAAAAATCCAGGCTAAAAGCAGAGATGATCATAATGATGTTAAGGGTACTCAACTGCCTAGGACGTTAGCACCCTTGGGATAAAATCCTGGCAATAACCAATAGTAAAACATATTTGAAAATTAAAACGCAGTTAAATGTAAAGAAAAAATCAGTATAAAACCAAAGTAAAATAACTACTCAGCTCTGAAGCCAGAGCTGCCTAAAACTGTAACATTAAGACTAAACGATTAAAAAACAAACAACTAATTCAAAGTTAAAAATCTGCTTTATTACCTGACATACAGCTACCAGAATATAACCTCAAAGAAAAGAAACTTGTACTCAAAAATTAAAAACTCTGTCCACTGCTCTAGGATCATCTGCCAGGACCTCGCCCAGAGATGATCAAATGTGTGCCAGGTGACCACACTCTAGCAACACATAACGAACTGAATGTGCCTCCGAACTGAGGGCACAGACAGGAGCAGGTGCCTAAAAACGTAGCTGTGGGTAAACATACAGTACCCAAATTGTATTCGCTCTAATACTACCTCCTCCCGGCGGGATAAACGAGAGGAGGTTACCCAGTTCAAGATATAGACGAATCAACGCTGTCTGATCTGCTCCCCAATATTTGCCAGCTAGATTCCGTAAAATGTTGAGAGAACGGTGACATCGCGCTTTCAGCTGTGCTATATGGGGTGACCTACATAGTTTCCGATCGAATATCAACCCCAGGAATCTCGCCTAATCTGCGAAGGGAAATAGGTCTGGCCCGAATCGGAGAAAAGGCGCAATTCGCCGCTTACGGTGTCAGAAGTTAACGCAGACGGTCTTCTCACTTGAGAAACGTAAGCTGTGGTTTAAGCTCCAACCATAAAGATTGTCCGAACGCCGTTTAAGTCGGCGTTCCAAAAGCGGCGTTCGTTGAGAAGTACAAAAAATGGCAGTCATCTACGAACAAACAAGACGAGATACCTGGGGGAACACATTGAGAGATAGCAAACAGCCCTGGGGCACACTGTTCTCCTGAATAACAAGATTCGAAAAAATGGAGCCGACCCTCACTCGAAATACGCGGTCCCTCATAAACTCCTGAAAAAACAACGGTAGGCGACCACGCGTATTCCAGTTCTTACGTACCCTCCTCTCCAGCACGTATCATAAGCCTTCTCCAGGTCAAAGAATAATCCAACTGTTTGGCAGTTCTTACGAAAACCGTCCATGATCTCCGTCAACAGCAAAACAAGGTGGTCAGCCGCTGACCGACATTGGCGAAAGCCGCACTGACTGTTGAACAGTAATCTATGAGTTTCAGGCCACCATACCAACCGCCCATTTATCATGCGTTCCATCACCTCTCAAACGCAACTGGTGAGGGAAAGAAGATGACGGTCCTTACCAAGTTTAAAAATTGGAATGTTGGTGGCCTCCCGCCACCTATCTGGAAGAGTGGCGTCAATCCAGACAATGTTGTAAACCTGGAATAGGTAAACTTTACCACCAGGAGAGAGGTGCTGCAAAATGTAGAGGTGGATACCATCTGAACCGGGTGCACAGTTACGGGAAGATGAAAGTGCGTGCTCTAGCTCCGTAATCATAAAAACCGATTATAATCTTCTAAGTCGCCAGACCCAAAGGGAAACCCTTGAGAGTCCACCTGATCCTTCACAGGCAGAAACTCAGGGGAATAATTATCAGAGCTAGATACTTGAGCGTAAGCACTGTCAAGTGTGTTAGCCACCTTAAAGGGATCAACTAAATGTCTACCGCTGTTTTTAGACCGGTAATTCGTATATGGGTCGATTTCCCGGCCACACGTCTTAACTTATCCCATACGACAGAGGAAGGTGTATGTCTGTTAAAAGATGCTACAAAATTGCTCCAGGATATCTGTTTGCTATCCTTTATAATTTTCCTAGAATGGGCGCGCAGCTTTTTATATTGCATAAGGTTTTCCAGTGTTGGACGACGCTGGAAAACTCTGAGAGCACGCCTGTGGGCACAAATAGCATTCCGACATGCATCAATCCACCAAGGTACCGGAAATCGACGGCTGTAGCGGAACGCGGAATGGAGTGCTCAGCAGCAGAAAGATTTTTCTCTTTGAGATAGTCCACTAGAAGGTCCACAGAGTCGTGCTCATCATAGTTAAATTCAGCCACACGGGAATACAGTTCCCAGTTGGCTTGATCTAGGCGCCATTTAGGTAAACCAGTGGAACATACATCGTGTGGCAAGAGACTAATAACACATTGCAAGTGGTCACTAGAGTGCAAATCAGAGATGATATTCCAGGATAAAGAGACCGCTAAATGTGGTGAACAGATTCCTATATGAAGGTGTGAAAAACTATGAAAGGTGTCAGATAGAAAGGTTGGCTCTCCGGTGTTCAGGAGAGTTAGATTTTTATTGTCCAAGAAGTCGGCGATTAACTGGCCTCTCGCACAGCCCCGAGGTGAGCCCCAATTTGTGTGGTGGGTATTCAAGTCGCCTACCAATTAAAACGGTGTTGGTATCTGCGAAACTAGGTCGTCTAAGTCAGTGAGCGAGAGGTCAGCCGATGGAGGCAGATAGACGCTACAAATGGTGAATATAGCAGAAGGCAGCTGAATCCGTACCGCAACTGACTGGATATCGGATGTCGGGTCACGGATTCGGCAAATTTATCATCGCGGATCAGCATCATAGTGACCCCATGTGACGGAATACCTTCTTCCGGTGAAAAGTCACACCGTACGGAGGAGTAATGCCTAATGAAAACGGTGTCCTGTGGACGGAGCTTAGTCTCTTGTAAGCATACGACCAGAGGTAGATTCTGGCGCAGCAACAATTCAAGCTCTGTTCGTTCTGGTCTAATTCCGCGAATATTCCACTGAATGGTAGTCATTGTGTGTCTTTGGGGATAACATCTGGATAAGATAAGATCTAGATTCTGCATATTAACCTGTGCTGGTCGGTTTAATTTATTTTTCTTGGGAGTTGGACAAACATTTTGTTCAGCAGCACGATCAGCTTACGCAAATTCCGTCTGGAAGTGGAGGCTGGATCCTTCTACTCCATCTCTTCCACGGTGTGGTACCTCTTACCAATAGGTACTCGAACCGATTAGAGGTATTGATCGGCGGAGATGGTGGTCGCCGATCTACACTCCCTCCTGAAGATTCCTCAGAAGAGGATCTACGTGGAGAGTGGCGGGGACTACGCCTTCCTTTGGTTCGTTTGGGTGAGGGCTTGACACTTTGTTTAAGAAAGTCGCTGCAAACAAAACTGATATTGAAAGACTATGCTGGAGCTGTAGGGTTTCTTTGGGCTGTTGTTAGTGCCAGAGGCCGACGGTTTGGGTGACGCGGGTCCAGTGGTGCTTCTTCCATTGGTACGCTTTCCATTGGCGAATTTAGCAGGTGGTAATGCCGACGTAGATGCTGAGGTTGAAGACTTGGATACCAGTCTGGCTACAATAATCTTATCTGCGATTGTGGTCCCGTTTATGTCGCTGGTCTGGGTTACGATTTCCCGACGCGGTACCGGTTTAGCGGTAACTGAGCTATAGGTACCGGAGCGCGTGATGTAGGTTTGGCGGAGGCGCAGGAGCTTACGGGTTTCTGAGAAAGACACCTTCCCTCTCACCCGTATCTCCAGGATCGTTCTCTACTCCATAAAACGGAGGCAATTGCGGGAACAAAATGGGTGTTCTCCACTGCAATACACACAAGATGCAGTGGCAGTACAAGCTCCATCGTGCGATGCCTCTCCACAGATAGCGCAGGTTGAATGACCAGTGCAGAATTCACTAGATGATGATGAATGGAGTTTAAGGGCGCTCAACTGCTGGGTTATCAGCGCCCTTTACATAAAACTGGGGAGTTAGAACAGCTGAGATGTATGCTAAAGCGGATCTCTATTAAAAGAGCTAAAATATAGACAAAATCAGCAAAAACAACTGAAATCAAGATAAAATAACTGTCCAGCCCTGAATCCAGAGTTGGCGATAAAACTATAACACTAAAACTACTAAAACAAGAGTGAACATAAAACAATAGTCCCTAAGAGTTTCAAGGGTTATAAAAGACTTCAAAAAACCTCTCGTATCACTCAGGTAGCTGCAGCAAAACTACAACAGCAAAAATAAAACTAGATACTGAAGGCGTATGTCACTTGAGATAAAAATTTAAAAACGTACTGTACCGCTCCGGGATCATCGGCCAGGCAGTCGTAGATTGGCACCGTAGTCGTGCTTATGGAGCACACTCTACAAGTATGTGCCGAACTGAAAGCGTTTCGCCACAGAGCGGGCAGGTGGAGGTTCCCTCTGAAATAATGGCTGACTAAAAATACAGTGGCCAATACGCAATCTTGCTAAAATAACATCCTCGCGACGAGAGCAGCGTGAGGAAGTCACTCAGTGTATTGGGAGCTCCGTCACCTCCCGAAGTTTGTTGCCGCGAAGAGCAGACCACTCTCCATGCCAGCTCGAAATCACCGCTCTGCGGACAACAAGTCTAAAATCTTCGGCCGTCACAAAGTTGGTGATAACACTGGGCGCAGACGATGCCTTCTTTGCCGCCAGTTCATTCCCCGGCACGCCAACGTGTCCAGGAATCCAAGCGCACTCCAAAGCTACACCCGAAGTGTGCAAAATATGGAGGATGTCCTGAATGCGCTGTACTAGAGGATGGTTAGACGTACAGCTCACAAAGGCGCTGAAGTGCACTAAGGGAATCACTCACAAGAAGCCAGTCACCCAAGTTTCGACGGCGAATATATAAAACGGCTCGATAAATAGCATACAGCGCTGCAGAATAAATTGATGTGCTACTCGGCAAACGGAAAGTAAAAGGTTCGTTTCGAGTTACATAGGCACATCCAACTCCATTGGCGTACTTACTGCCATCGGTATATATATGACTGCGGCCACTGTATTTTGATAACAATTCTAAAAAACAAGAACGGATACTAAACATAGACGTAGAAGATTTCGCAAAAGCCGTCATCCCGAGATCTATGTGGGAGGAACCACGTAACCAAGGTGGGTGAACCCTCTCCCCCTTGGGAAACATGTCAGGCATTTCAAGACCGTGCGTTCGAAGCAGCTCCCGGAAGCGAAATCCTGCAGGTGTTGGACTACGTAAGAGGTTTTTATAACGGTCGTCTATCCGGAATCAAAAAAGGGAGTAATAGATGCGCGGGTATGCCCTTCAGGCTGCAGACATAGTTAAATAGAAGGACACCCCGCTGACAACGCAGAGGGGGCTCAGCAGATTCGGCATAGAGGCTCACAACAGGGCTAGTTGGAAACGCTCCAACAGTCACCCGGATGCCCCGATTTGGACAATATCTAGCTTCCTCAGCACAGTTGGGCGTGCTGAGGCATAAACAATACATCCATAGTCTAACTTTGATCGGATCAGTGCACGATACAACGCAGCAGTACTGTCCGATCTGCTCCCCAAGATTTTCCGCTTAGTATGCGTAAAATATTCAGAGAACGGTCACACCGCGCTTTAAGTTTTGCTATATGAGATGACCAGCATAGTTTTCGATCGAATATCAACCCCAGGAATCTCACCTCATCTGCGAAGGGAAGGATATCTGGCCCGAGATGAAGAGAAGGTGACATTCGCCATCTTCTACGCCAGAAATTAACGCAGATTGTCTTCTCAGGTGAAAAACGAAAGCCGTTTTTAAAGCTCCAATCATAGAGATTTGCCAAATACCATTGTAGACGCCGTTCCAAAAAAACGGCGTACGCTGAGAAGTGCAGAAGATGGCAAAGTAGCCTACGAACAAACAGGACATTCCAATATGGTATTAATCGCTATAGCAAACAGCGTCACGCTTAGCACTGAGCCCTGCGGCACCGCGTTCTTTTGAATAAAATGGTGAGAAAACACCGAGCCGACCCTTACTCGGAAAACCCTGTTCCTCAGAAATACCTGAATAAACATTGGTAGGCGTCCACGTATGTTCCACTTGTGGAGGGGACGTAAAATCGCTGCCCTCCAACACTTGACGTAAGCCTTCTCGAGGTCAAAAAAGATCCCAACCGTCTGACAATTCTGAAGAAAGCCGTTCATGATCTGCGTCGATAGTGATACAAGGTGGTCAACGCCTTCGAAAGCCACATTGGATGTTGGTCAGAAGATTATGGGATTCCAGCCACCACACCAACCGTCCATTGATCATGCGTTCCATCACCTTGCAAACGCAGCTGGTGAGGGAAATAGGACGGTATCTGGAAGGGAGATGGCGGTCCTTTTCAGGTTTCAAAATGGGTATGATGGTGGCTTCCCGCCAAAGAACTGGGAAAGAGGCATTCACCCAAATACGGTTATATACCTCGAGCAGGAAAGCCTTACCTTCAGGAGAGAGATGTTGCAACATTTGGACGTGGATGCCATCTGGCCCTGGTGCTGAGTTTCGCGAATATGAAAGTGCATGGCCTAGCTCCACCATGCTGAAAAGGCAATTGTAGTCTGCAAGGTTTCCAGAGCAGAAGGCAAACCCTTGCGATTCCACCTGGGCCTTAGTTGGAAGAAACTCAGGGGAATAGTTCTGAGAGCTAGACACTTGTGCGAAAGCACTGCCAAGAGTATTAGCCACGTCCAACAGATCAACCACAGTGCCGGCAAGTGTCTTCAGAACGGCTATTGGCAATTGGGTCGCTTCTCCGGCCACACGCCTTAACTTATCCCATACAACAGAGGAAGGGGTATGTCGAGTAAAAGATGCTACAAAGCTGTTCCATGATATCTTCTTGCTTTCCTTAATAATTTTCCTAGATTGAGCACGCGGCTTTTTATATTGTATAAGATTACAGAGAGTAGGGCACCGCTGGAAAACCCTGAGAGTACGTCGGCGAGTACGAATGGCATTCCGGCTTTCATCTGTCCAACAACGGACAGGGAATCGACGGGGGCGTCCTGTCGACCGCGGAATTGAAAGTTCAGAAGCGCAAATAATAGTCTCGGTGAGGTGCTGGACTAAACAATCCACCGAGTCCTGCTCATTGCACTGAAAAACGGCTCCAGTTGGCTCGTTCTAAGCGCCATCTAGGTACGCTTGTGGCACATACGTCCTGAGCGAAGAGACAAATAAGAATAGGAAAGTGGTCGCTAGAATGTAGGTCAGAGATGATATTCCATTGGAAGGAAACTGCCAGCTGTGGAGAACAAACTGACGTATCCAGGTGAGAAAAACTATTGTAGGCTTCAGAAAGAAAGGTAGGCTCCCCGGTGTTCAGGAGAGAAAGATTAAGAGAATCACGAAATCAGCAAGCAGTTGTCCTCTCGCACAAGATCGAGGGGAGCCCCAAAGTGGGTGGTGGGGATTCACATCCCCTACCAGCACAAAAGGTGTTGGTAGCTGGGAGACTAGATCTGCTATATCAGCGTGTGAGAGGTCGTCAGATGGAGGTACATAAATACTGCATAAGGTGAAGAAACGGAAGGTAGCTTAATCCTTACAGCAATGGACTGTAGGTCGGAATGAAGGGGTACGGTTTCGGCGAAAACATCCATCTCTGATAAGTCATGGTGCCCCCATGTGCAGGTACTCCATCTGCCGGCGGTGATATATCACACCGGACAGAAGCGTACTACTTTACTATAAGGTGGTCTTGGGGGCGGAGCTTGGTCTCTAGCAAGGACACGACTAAAGACTGATTCTGATGGAGCAACAATTACAGGTCTGGTCGACGTGATCGGTTTCCACGTATGCTCCATTGAAGGATAGCCATGGGATTGGTATAGGATAAGTTTTAAATGGAAAGGCGTTTCTTCATATTGCTACGCTGGTCGGTTTAGTTTGTTTTTCTTGGCCGTTGGACTACTAAATTTTTCAGGAGCACGATCCTGCCGCTTACACACTGGCCGTCTTGCAGGGAGGGCAGCAATCCTCCTGGTCTCTCTCCTCCACCTGGGAGGACCCTTGTCCAATTGAGAATTTCGTTTCGAGAACCTCAAACCGATTGGAGGTGCTGATCGGCGAACATGTTCGTCGCCGATCGGTAGTCCTCCCAGAAGATTCCTCAGAAGAGGATCTGCGAGGAGAAGCATGTGGACTTTTCTTTCCCGTAGATATTTTAGGAGAGGGCTTGGCATTATTCTTCAGAAAGTCGGTTCGCACGTAGCTGGTCTTATAGGTCTTTACAGGTGCAGAATAACCTACGGGTGTAGCGGTGATTTTGCCCGAGGTAGACGGTTTGGGTGACGCTGCTCCCAGAGAGCACCTCACGATGGTAGATTTCGTGGTAGATGCAGCCGGTCTAGATATAGCGGGCTTCGTTATTGGACTGGCAACGATAATCCTTTCTGCAATAGTGGCCCCGTTTATATCGCCGGTGTGGGTCGAGATTTCCCGGCTCGGTACCGGTTTAGCTGCAACGAGCTATAGGTACCAGAGCGCGGGACTGAGGGTTGGTGTAGGCGTAGGAGCCTACAAGCTTCGGAGAAGGACATCTTCTCCTTCACTCGTATCTCCTGGATTGCCCTCTCCTTTTTGAAACGGGGGCAATATCGGGAATTAGATGGATGTTTCCCACTGCAATTTACACGAGATGGAGTGGTAGTACAACTTCCATCGTGCGATGCGGCTCCACAGATAGCACAGGTAGAATTGCCAGTACAAAAGTCACAAGTATGCCCAAACTGCTGACATTTGTAACATCTGAGTGGGTTGGGTATATAGAGCCTAACCTCGATGGCTTCGTACCCCGCCTTAATCCTTTGGGGAAGAACTACCCGATCAAAGGTAAGCAACAGGGTACGGGTAGGCATGAACTCACCATTAACTTTCCTCTGAACCCTATAAACAGATGTCACACCTTGGTCTGCTAGGTACTCCTGAAGCTCCTCGTTGGACAAACCGTCCAAGGCGCGGGTGGTGATAACGCCATGCGAGGAGTTCAAGCTCTTCGACCTTAATGGGATAGCTGCCTAAGAGTTTGGCTCTAAGTATCTTCTCTGCATGGGATGCTGACAGTACTTCCCCCAAGAGAGTTCCATTTCGGGCTCTGATACAAGATTTCACCGGACCAGCAATTTTGTGTGGTTGCCCACAGAGGGAGTTAAGGTGGCTCGGGACCCCGGGTGCGCCTAACCCGTACCTACCATAGTAGGCCCCTGGGTGGCAGAATTCACTAGTATATCCAAACCGCTGGCACTTGTAACATCTCAGTGGGTTCGGAATATTAGGCTTAAACTTGATGTTTTCACATCCTGCCTTAACCCTTTGTGGGAGATCTACCCGAACAAGGGTAAGGAACAGGGTACGGGTTAGCACGAGTTTTCCATTGACTTTACGTTCAACCTTATACACAGATTGGACACCCTGGTCTGCCAGATCGTCTGGAAGCTCCTCATTGGACGAACCGTCCAATGCGCAGGTGGTAAGAACGCCACGCAAGGAGTTCAATGTTCTTATGCTGTTCAATCTTCACCGGGTAACTGCCTAACATAAGTTTGCCTGCCTGTGATGCTGTAAATGTCTCCACTAGGAGTGAACCGGTGTGGTTTTGTTACATGAGTTAACGGTACCAGCAATCTTGTCTAGACCCTTTTGAATAACAAAAGGGCTGATGATGATAAATGGGGTTTAAGGGCGCTCAACTGCTAAGTTATCAGCGTCCTTAACGTAACACTGGGGAGTTAAAACACTTGAGATAAAACAATGCTTAAAAGAATCTCAATAACTCAAAAAAAAGATAAAAGCAGTATAAAAACTAAAACCAGGATAAAACAAATGTCCAGTCCTGAAAGCAGAGCTGCTGATAAAATCATGGCATTAAGAGAGCTAAAACAAGGCTGAACATTAAACAACATGGTCGTAAATTGTAAAAGACGATAAAATATGTATACAAAACCACACATATCAGTTAAATAAATGCTCACGGCACTTGATAAAAATTTAAAAGCCTTATCCACCGCTTCGGGATCATTGGCCAGGATCTCCGAAAGCTGGACGGCAGTTGCAGAGAGGCTCGCTCGCAGTGCTGCTAGACGAGCACACTCTACAAAAAGGTGTTGGACGGAAAACACTTCGCCACAAAGTGGGCAGAGAGGTGGAGGTTCCTTTTTAAAAATATGGCTATGACTAAACATACAGTGGCCAATACATAATCTAGCTAAACTAACTTCCTCACGACGTAATGGAGTAAGAAAGTCAACCAGTGTATAGGGAGCTCCTTCACCTCCGCCACGAAGAGCGGTCCACACTCCATGCCAGCAGGATATTACCGCACTTTGCACAAGTCTAAAATCTTCAGCGGAGACTAAATTAGTGGTAACAGTGGGCACAGATGATGCCTTCTTTCGCGCCAATTTCGCCAGTTCATTCGCCAGCTTGCCAACGTGTCCAGGAACCCAGGCGTACTCCACATTTACACCCGAAGCATGCAAAATGTCCTGAGTGTGCTGTACTAGAGGATGGTAAACGTATACCTCACGAAGTCTCGGAAGTGCACTAATGGAACCACTCACTCTAAGGCAGTCACCCAAGTTTCGACGGCGCCAACTCTATCGGCGCACTTCTATCGGTAATTATATATATATCCTCCCAAGATCTACTTGGGAGGAACCTCATAACTAAGGTGGGAGCACCCTCAAGGTGGTTGCTAAAAATTGGCACTCAGTTAAAATGTGTCTCATTGTCAAGGTTGAGCCGCACCGACAAACTGGAGGTTGCTCTCCTCACAGTAAATGGCAGTGGCTAAAATAAGTGTCCGATACGCAGGCAACATAAAATGACCACTTCTCGGCGGGAGGTGCGACAATCGGTTTTCCAGGGTTCAGGGAGTGCTTTAATTACCCGCAGTTTGTTTCCAGTAGTGCTGGACCATTCAGACGTCCAACGAGAAAGAATAGTCCCTCGTAACACCGCCTTAAGATCACTAGCGCGAACGGAAGAAGCAAATATCCTGGAAGAAGATGCAATTGATCTGCAGGCAGCAAAATCAGCTTTCTCGTTTCCCGCTACTCCCGTGTGACCAGGTACCCACAAAAACGTTACACTTATACCTGCAATCTTGGATCCGCTGTATGAGTGGGGGGTAAGTATACAGCGGACAAACACTTTGGGGGGCACTCAGTGAATCTGAACATATTGCAGTGAGTGGTAGCGCATGTTGCCACACATAAAAAAGAGCCTGAAAAATACCAAATAGCTCAGCTGTAAAAATCGGACACTGTCGTAAAAGACGAAAAGTAAAGCATTGGTTATCAACCACTAAAGCACATCCAACATCTTGACCATTCTTCAACCCGTCAGTATAAATACAAATGTGGTCGCGAAGTTGAACTTTAAGGGCTTAAAATTGGGATCGAAGGATGAAACCAGGAGTAGTCCACTTCGAAAAGCAAGAGAGCCCTAGATAGATAGAGCTCCCCTGGTGAAGCCAAGGAGAGAAATAGGTTTCTCGTTTTGGAAGTACTATAGACATTGCTATGCTCATTTACCATAGAAGCTTGCGAAAACGTACCCCTGGTGGTAAGAGGGCGAGGGAGCGAGAGGCGTGATTAGCGTCCAAAGAGTCATAAAAAAAAATTATGAATGAGCCGGTATTAGTAGTAGTATTATGGCTTTAGGGTGCAAAACTGCATTGGTTATTAGCGTCCTAGGGTAAAGAAAATAGCTAAAAGTCAAAAGGCATAAAAACCGCTAAAACAGAAGAACCACACAAGGGTTAAAATCAGAGAGAGAATAAAAAGGCTACCAAAGCCAGACTAAAACCGAGGGTCTAAAAACACCAGTGGGTAAAATGTAAAACACCGAGATAAAATTAAAACCTACTGTACATCCCACAACGGCGGATAAAACTAAAAAGTCCCTTCAAAAGAAGGAGGGTTGTCGCCTAGAAGCGTGGGGATGTCAGTAGGCAGATATAGGGACGTTAGCCGCACAGTATAAAGGTGGCACTCCAATAAAACATGACGCACCGTCAATGGCTCGTTACACGAAGCACATTGAGGTGCGGGTTCCTCACGTAAAAGATGCTGGTGGCTAAAACGGTAATGCCCGATACGCAATCGCGCTAAAACCACTTCATCGCGGCGACATGTACGCGAGGAGGTAGGCCAGGGGACAGGAAGGTACTTGACCACCCTCAGTTTGTTGTCACGCACCCCGGGCCATTCTGCGAACCAGCGTGAAAGTATGACCCGGCGCAAGTGAACAAGAACGTCACCTGGAGGAGCAGTGGTACTAAAAAAAATTAGTCAATAAAATTGCTGTGTCGGCTTGTTCGTTTCCGCTCACCAAACGACACGCTGATGCCAGCGTCAGCGAGTGACTGCAGGCGATCCTGAATACGCTGTATCAAGGGATGGCATGGATACAGCTCAAGCATGCACTGTAGTGCACTGAGGGAGTCGCTACAAATAACAAACTGCCTTAAATCCTGTCCCCGGATAAAAACAAGAGCCTGATAGATACTAAATAGATACGGCGGTAAAAATCGAACATTGCCCAAAAAGATGAAATGTGTAACTCCGCGAATTAAAAACGAAAGCACATCCCACTCCACGGTCTTCCTTGGAAAAATCGGTGTAAATAAAACAATGGTTGGGAAACTCGGCCTGCAACTTTAAAAATGTGTAGCGGAAGACTGAAGGTGGAGTCGTTGATTTCGGTATGGATGCCAAACCAAGGTGGAACTGGGTGTCGCGACGTAACCAAGGGGGGAATGAACATTTCCCCAGTGGAAACACAGGCGGAAGGCGAACATCCAAGATCCGCAGAAGCAGACGAAAATGAACTCCGGCGAGAGGCAAGGCAATCGCGCTGACAGCATATTGATGGTCAAGAGACTCATCAAAGAATAACCTGAAAGACGGGTGATCTGGAATAGCAAGGAGGCGGATAGCATAGCTGCAAGGAAGCAGTTCACGCCTATGAGACAGCGGAGGTGAATAACCGAAAAGATAGTCGGAAACGCAACCAGCGCCAGACGAATCCCTCGATGATGGACTGGGTTTAAACGCGGTAATACCGAAAGACATGCCGAAAAGTACACATGCACCCGTAATCACGTTTAGAGCGGACTAGCGAGCGGTAAAGCTGTAATAGTACGGTGCGATCTGCTTCCCAGGATGTGCTACATAAAATAGGTAAAATATAAAGTGCTCGATCACATCTAACCTTCAGCGAAGAGATATGCGACGACCAGCTAAGCTTCCTGTCGAACACACAACCAAGAAACTTCGCAGTTTCGGCGAAGGGCAGTGGTTCGGTGCCGAGATGTAGGGAAGGCGGTTCGTATGGTGTCCGACGCCAGAAGCTGACACAAACTGTCCTCTCGGAAGAAAAACGGAAGCCATTTGTAACACTCCAAGCACGTAGATGGTCAAGACATGCCTGTAGGTGACACTCGGAAACACACGTACGTCGAGAACTGCAATAAATTGCAAAATCGGCCACAAAAAAAAAAAGAAAAAAAAAAGGACATACTAGCAGGAACACACTCAACAATGGTATTGATGGCCACAGCGAAAAGAGTGACGCTGAGTACCGACCCTTGAGGCACTCCGTTCTCCTGTCTGAAAACATGGGAACAGACAGATCCCACACGCACAAACGGTCCTTCATGAACTGCCGGAGGAACACTGGAAGGCGGCCTCGGCAGCCCCAACTATGCCAGTTATGCAGTAAGCTGCCCTACAGCTTTCTCCAGATTGAAAAATATGGCCACAATTTGACACTTTCGAAGAAAGCCATTCAGGACGTGAGTCGAGAGGGACACAAGCTGGTCAGTAGTGGAGCGGTAGCGGCGAAAACCGCACTGATTATTGCACAGAAGGTTCTCAGACTCGAACCACCATTGATCATACGCTCCATCACCTTACAAACCGCACTGGTGAGGGTGATAGGATGGTAACTGGAAGGAATACTACGATCCTTACCCGGCTTTAAAATGGGAACAACGGTGGCTTCGCACCAAGGCTTAGGAAACACACCCTCGTGCCAAACGCGGTTGTAAAGGTTCAGGAGAAATAGCTTACTGTCAGAAGAGAGGTTCTGTAGCATGGCAATATGGAGACCATCGGGTCCTGGAGCGGAGTGTCGAGAGGATGCTAAACAGGCATGAGCTCCCGCATGCTAAAATCAGAGTTATAATACTCGGTATCCAAGAACCGGAAAGAGAGATTCTCAGACTCCACGTCTACGTTATGGCACGAAACGCCGGGTGACAATTGGCGGAGCTGGGCGCAGTTGCGAACGTGCTACCAGGGGCTTCTGCAACAGCAACCGGATCAATGACGGTGTCAGTTCCCACGAGAAACCCCGGTACGGCAGTACCAGTCTACTTACCGGCAACACGGCGGAGTTTCTCCCACACAACAGATGAAGGTGTTTTGCGACTGAATGTTTTAACAAACGAAGCACAGGAAGGCCGTTTGCTATCTCGAATAATGCGCCGTGACTGGACGCGTGTTCGTTTAAAATTGATCAAATGCTCCAAAGTAGGGTGATGGCGAAATACCCGAAGAGCCCTCCTGCGAGCACGAATAGCATCGCGGCACTCGGTAGTCCACCAAGGGACCGGTAATCGTCTAGGGTAGGCAGACGACCGTGGTATTGACTATTCGAAAGCGGAGATACGACAGAGTTGAAATTTTCGACCATCTGGTCAACGGCGTCGAACTGGTGGTCGCTGTAAACAGCCAGAGCGGAAAAGAGAGCGCAATTCAAATTAGACAGCTGCCAAGAAATCCCACGCAAGGAGGAAATGTAGTGTGATATAAGAGTAATGACACAAGGGCAGTGATCACTGGAATGAGCGTCTGATACTACGTTTCACTGAAAGCGGTGAACAAGCTGTGCTGAACAAACAGAAAGGTCCAGGTAGGAGAGCGTGGCAGAAGAATCGGAAATGAAAGTAGGTTCACCTGTGTTCAGAACAGAGAGACTATATTGAAGGATAAGGTCAGCAAGAACAGTCCCCCACGCACAGGCCCTAGGGCAACCCCACAGGGGATGGTGGGCATTAAAATCACCCAGCAGAAGAAAAGGTGCTGGGAGCTGTATCAAGAGATGGAGCATCTCACAGGCGCAGATGACAGATGAAGCTGGAACGTAGACATCACATACAGTAAAGGAGAAACCAGGAAGAGTAAGTCGGATAGCAATAGCTTACAAGGTAATAATAAGCGAGACTGGTTGACCGCAGATGTCAGTGCGCCTGAGGATCATAACACCCCCATGAGCAGGAGAGCCATCCTCCGGTTTATCATCAAACCGCATGGGAAGGTATTGGTGCAGGGCAAATGCATCGTGGGGGCGAAGCTTTGTCTCCTGCAAACGCAGAACCAAAGGGTTATAGGACCGTAGTAACAGCTGCAATTCGGCTATATGGGTACGGACACCGCGGATATTCAACGTCAGGAGAGCCATAGAGAACAGTTACAGGCGTGAAAGGTTACCGATTAATCATAATATGAGTTTGCAGCTGGGATGCAAAAAAAAATGGTGGAAAGGAAGTAGTTGAAGTTAAGGTGGGCGTTTCTTGTGCTTTGCTCTCTTTGGACCCACAAGAATATAGCACTTTTCGTAGCCGCTATCCGCTGATGTTCGGGATGCGGAAGATCCCCTAAGGCTGGTAGAACGAGAACGGGACTTGGAAGGTTTATCAGTGGCCTTGATTGTTTTACGACTGCGCTCATGAGGAGCAGCGACAGATGGTGTCGGTCTAACAAGCGGCTTACGAACAGGTTCTGGAGAAAGAGAATTTGATGCAGTGGATGGTGTGGCTGTTGCAGACTGCAAGATTGTTATGCTCGGCGACTGCTCTGTTTGCGTACATGCGTCGGGCAGGGTTTATAGAGCCACTGAGGAAACAGGAGTGCGCTGGAGCGCAGATGCGTAGCCTGAGATGGTCGCAGGCTGCAGTATTTGGAAGCGACGCCGGGCTTCAGGCGTTCCTTAACCCGCCCCTCCTGGATGGATTTTTCCTCGAGAAAACGCGGAACCTGCCGAAAGCTGGATGAATGGTTGCCTTTGCAATGGACGCAGCAAAGGTCTCGGGCACAAGCAGTTTAACCGTGAGCAGGTTGGCCGCAACGTTCACATGTAGCGTCGAAGGTGCAGCAACTTTGGGTATGACCAAACTTCTGACACCGAAAACAACGCATAGGATTTGGTATATATGGTCGCATAGCAGCGCGTTCTTGGTTTCCACTAACAGCGTACCGTCTCTAGTCCTGGTTGCGTTACTTACCTTACCACAGATCCTGTCAATTTCTCATTGAATATAAAATGGGTTAATATCTCGCATAGTTTTAGATTCGCAAGCCAAAATCACTACCAAAAAGCGGTCAAATTTAAGAGTTTTGCGCGGAAGGATCTTGATGAAATAGTCTCCTTCCGGTATTGTCGGCGTCAGCCTGCCATCCGGGGGAAAGAGAAAAAGGACACCAAAAGTTCTCAACCCTCCCAGACCGTTCTCACGGAGTACTTTGGAGTTACCCTCCAGCCTCCACTGCTGGTCCATAAGGGTAAGCCCTACACAATGCACAACCACCTGTGGCCCCCCACTTTTGACCATGGTGTGTAATGACACATCCATGGATTCAGGGGACTTGTGGTTGATTACACCGGGTTTCCGATAGCGGTAACATGTCCGGCCCGTGATTCTAACCCGACTACCTGCGTTCGTCGGGAGATTAGCACGAGCCGGGCTCCCAGAGAAGCTATGTGGGTTTATATATCGGTATGAAGAAGCTCCACACCTAAGACTTACTCATAGGGGCAGTGTGAAGGGTCCACTCAACCGTCACGCCTGAGATCTCCGAAGAGCACACAAGTTGGAACCCGCGCTGGAACCGTGGGGCAGGAACCACGGAGATAGAAGAAAGATCCCTGTTGGTGAGGCAGGAATTAATAAACCTAAATCCTTAAAACCAAATATATAGGGAATAAGCCTAAAAGAGGAAGAAGATGGGGCGAATAAACTCGCACCCACAAGTACACAAAGAAATGCGCAGAAACACGCAGACATAAACACAACACAAAACATGTCCCAATGGATGCTGATGGGGAGGATGATAAGGTATCGAGTGGCTAGGGAACCCCCGGGTGCGCCAAACCCGTACCTAATATAGTAGGCCCCTGGGGGAATGAGCCGGGTGGTGAGTCATACTGGACAGACAGCAGGCGTAGCTGCAAAGGAGAAACTCACGGCGATTTTATAGCGGTGGATCTGCAGCTTCCGCACAGACACTACTGACTGGGCTAGTGCGGAAGGCGCCAGTTGCTAGTCGTATGCTTTGATTATGAAAGGCGTCTAAAACAACAAAGGATAGACGGTCGCGCAGAAGAATAGACGATACACCCATAAACCAAATTTGAACGGAATAATGTACGATAGAGGTATAGAAGAACGCTCCTAACGGCTCCCCAGGATGTGCCAATTAAAACACGTAAAATGTCATGAGAACGTATGCACCGCCCCCTCAAACAAGTTATATGGGCAGACCAACATAACTTTCTATCAAATAGTAAGCCCAGGAATTTCGCTTCTTCAACAAACGATAGCATATCTGTACCTAGGCAGAGAAGGAGCAGGAAACTCCTTCCGGCGCCAGAAATCTACACAAACCGTCTTGTCGCCAGAAAAGCCATTGACCTCATTCCAGAAGGAAATAGAGTCTAGACACCACTGAAGACGACGCTCGAGAAGATAGGTACGCCAAGCTGTGAGGTACACAACAAAATCGTCAACATACAACGACGAAGAAAGCCCTGGTGGAAGGCAGACGACAAGAGAGTTGATAGCTATAAGGAACAGAGTGACATTAAGTACTGAACCCTGAGGTACTCTGTTCTCCTGAATAAAATAGTCAGATAAAACCTGGTCTTTCATTAACTCCCGAATGAATATGGGAAGGTGACCACGGAAACTGTCAGTTCTCCACCATGTGTCATAAGCTTTCTCTAAGTCAAAAAATACAGCTACAGTCTGGTTTTTACTCAGGAACCCGTTCGTAACATGGGTCCAAAGAAACACCAGATGATCAATAGTAGAACGGTTACGACGAAACCCACACTGAACGTTCGACAAGAGGCCCCGAGATTCGAGCCACCACATAAACCGCCCATTGAATATACGTTTCATAACCTTGCTAATACCACTATTTAGGGAAATTGGGCAGTAACTGGAAGGAAGTTGCCGATCCTTGGCAGGATTCAGATTAGCCTCGCGCCATGCAGCAGGAAACGCACCTTGGAGCCAGATGCGATTAAGGAGCTGCAGAAGAAAGAGCATATCATCCGTAGACAAATGCTGAGGCAGCGAAACATGTATGGCATCGGGCCCAGAAGCGGTATGCCTAGAAAAAGACGGCATGTTCTAGTTCGTGAAGGCTAAAAAGGCGGTTGTAGTCCTCATTGGGTTCGGAGTGGAATGATAGCTCCTGGGCTTCCAACGCAACCTTAAAGGGAGCAAAAGTTGGGTCGTAATTGGTGGAACTGGAAACTGCCTCAAAGGCCCTGCCCAGGGTTTCTACGATAATATCCGGCTCCGCCAGAGTGTCACCCCCTACCCTAAGACCGGGTAAAGCGCACGGTTTTGCCTTACCGGCTACTCGCCTAAGTCGATCCCACACAACGGATGTGGGCGTGGAGTTATAAAAGCTCTCCACACAGCGCTTCCAAGAGGCCTTCTTACTTTCACGGATAATGCGCCTTGCTCTGGCCCGTAGTCGTTTATAGACTAGTAGGTTATCTTCTGTTGAGTGACGTTTGAAAACCCGAAGAGCACTTCGCCGAGCACGAATAGCATTGCCGTATTCCGAGTTCCACCAAGGAATCCGGGTACGCCTAGGTTAGGAAGAGGTACGGGGAATGGAGCGTTCGGCGGCAGCTATGATAACAGAAGTCAGGTACTCAACCAGTTAGTGACGGTGAGATATTCGGCAACGGCAAAATGGGCTAGGCGAGTATAAAGTGACCTATCTGCTTTGTTAAACTTAAATTTTGGGGTGCCAGTGGTTAAAGGAGTAGAATGAAAGAGTGTAATAACAACTGGAAAATGATCACTGCCATGAGCGTTAAAGACAGCATTCCACTCCAAACTGTGTGTAAGCTGTGCTGAACAGAGACTTAAATCGAGGTGAGAAAGGGTGCGGATAGAGTCTGAGAGAAAGGTAGGTTCACCAGTCTTCAAAAGGGAGAGATTCAGCTGGTCCAGAAGATCGCTGAGTAAGGTTCCCCTCGCACACGCCCTCAGAGATCCCCCAAAAGGGTGATGGGCGTTGAAATCTCCCACCAGAAGATACGGTGAAGGTAACTGCAAAACTAAATTTACAAGTTCGGCAGCGGCGGGGGGAGACGAAGGTGGAACATAGAAACTACAGACTGAAAAACTAAAACCGGGAAGAGAAAGATGGACAGCAACAGCCTGCAGTTGAGTGGTGAATGGGACAGTTCAGAAACACATGTCGTCACGTATATGAACCAGAGAACCGCCATGTGTAGGAGAGCCGTCATCCGGTTCCAGATCGAAGCGAACCGGGGTATATCGACGTAAAACAAAGGCATCTCGAGAGCGAAGTTTGGTCTCCTGCAAGCAAACGAAAAGGTGGTTAATAAGGCTGGATTAAAATATCTAGTTCGGTCTATGTGCGCGTAGACCGCGTATATTCCACTGGAGGAAAGACATAAGAAGGTAAAAAGGCTGCTGTTCATTTTGCTTGCCCTGGTAAGGGAGCGCATGGTTGGCCGAGAGCGGTGGGTTCAGTTTAAGGTTTTTCTTTTTCGTTGGGCTTCGGCTCTATCTAGTTTGGAGGAGAAGCGCATTCGGAGGATGCGGTCTGGATACCTATATACACACGGGCACGAGGACAAGGGAGCGTCTGAACTATAGCATCCTGTTTCCGCACCAGCTGGCGGACAGCAGGGGAATATTTCAAAGGAGTATTCGGATGAAGGTAGAGATAACGTTTCCGTGCTGCCTGAAAAGTTAAATGGCCTTATCTCCTGTATGGTCTTCTCCTCGATAAAACGGGAACATTCTTTAGAGTTGGACGGATGCACCTCTCCACAGTTGGCACAAATGGGGCCTTGAGCGCACACAAAGCCATCGCCCTTTCATAACCGCACATGATATATGCCGGTAAGTCAGTTCGCTCGAAAGTCAGGAAGACTGTACACAATGGGAACGGCTTGACATTCCGTTTGCCTATTAATCTAAAGGCAGCAACCACAGCTTGATCGGAACGTCAGTTCACTATTTCCTCGTTGGTTAAACCATCCAACCTGGAGTTCTTGACCACACCTCGGCTACTATTTAAAGTTTAAAGCTTCTCCACCTTAATGGGGTAAGAACCCAAAATAGAAGCACTGAGGAGCTTGGCCGGCTGTTCTGAAGTGTTCTCAATTAAGAGTATGCCATCTCTACATCTTGTTGCATTTGTGACTTTACCGCAAATCCTGTCCAGTTCCTTTTGTATATAAAATGGACTTATGTCTTTCATTGTCTTGCTTCCACACATAAACGCATAACAGAAAAACGTAGTACTGAAGGGGTTGAGCGCAGAGGATCCATGATGGTATAGTCCCCCTTCTGGAACCGTCGGTGTGAGCCTGCCATCCGGAGGACAAAAAAAAAAAAAAAAGACACCTAAATCTTTCGGCCTGTGCCGGCCGGGAGCACACGCTACAGGCCTGATCTCAAGGAGTATGTCAGAGGAGTTACCCCCCGACTATCACTACTGGCCGGTATGCGACATTTTCACCGTTGGAAGGCCCTAACCACTGGAATAACCGCCAGTGGCTCCCCAATACAGGCCAGACTCCCTCAACGGAGTCAGCGTGGATTCAGGGAACTTGTGGTTGATTACAACGGGCCCCAGACAGCTGTAACACGTCGGGTCCACCCGATCAACCCAGTTACTCGCGGTTGCCGAGCCGCTCGAGGGGACCCGGCTCCTTGGAGCTACGTGGGTTACATGGCATCGGAACGGCTCCGCACCTAATGTCGCACGAAAGGGGTAGTGAGGAGGGTCCACTCAACCTTCACATTTGAGACCTCCGAAGAGCACACAAGTTGAAAGCTTCGCTGAAACCGTGGGACAGGAACCACGGAGATAGGGAAGATCCCTGTTGGTGAGAAACCTAAGAATTTTATAAACCTAGAAGAGGAAGAGGCTATCATAATATGGAATATAAAGTGTAATATGAAGACTTCAACGTGGCTGTGACCAATGGGAATGAGCGAATGACAATAGGGGTGAATGGCTCGGGCACCCCGGGCATGCCAAACTCATACTAACAAAGTCAGCCCCTGGGGACTAATAATCCTAAGGTCTTAAGAACTAAGGATCTCCGTAAGCCTATAAGAGGAAGAGGGAATATTGTAAAAAACGAAAAACCAAAAGCAGAAAAAACAAGTGGCAACACCGGATGGCGATGGGCAGGGTGAAGTGACGGTGAGTGGCTCGGGAACCCCCGGGAACGCCAAACCCGTACTTACCGCAGTAGGTCGACGTCGTCTAAAACCACACTGGATGTTGGTCAGAAGGTTGTGGGATTCCAGCCAACACACCAACCGTCCATTGATCATGCGTTCCATCACACCTTTCCAGGTTTAGGAATGGGTATGATGGTGGCCTCCGGCAACTTGTCTGGATAAGTGGCGTTAGCCCAGACTTGATTATAGACCTCGAGTAGAACAGCCTTACAATCAGAAGAGAGATGTTGCAACATTTGAACGTGGATACCATCTGGTCCTGATGCAGAATGCTGGGAAAATGAAAGTGCACTGTCTAGCTCTGCCATGGAGAAAAGGCGATTATATAATCTTCAAGGTTTCCAGAACGAAAGGAGAATCCTTGAGATTCCACCTGAGCGAATGCTCTGCCTAAGGTGTTCGCCACGTCAAACGTATCAACATCTCCGGCAGGTGTTTTGAGACCGGCGATGGGCATTTGACTCGATTTTCCGGCCACACGCCGTAACTTATCCTATACGACAGATGAAGGTGTATGTCGGTTAAAAGATGCTACAAATTTACTCCAGGATGTCTTGTTGGTAGCCCTAATAATTTGTCTAGATTTGTCACGCAGCTTTTTATATTGTATTAGATTATCCAGTGTAGGGCGACGTTGGAAGACTTTGAGAGCCCGTCTGCGGGCACGAATAGCTTTGCGGCAGTCATCAGTCCACCAAGGTACTGGAAAGCGATGAGTTATGCCAGCCGAACGCGGAATGGATTGCTCGGCAGCGGAAAGAACCTTCTCTGTGAGATTGTCGACCAAATAGTTCACAGAGTCGTGCTAATTGGAGTTAAATTCAGCCAAGTGGATAGTACAGTTCCCAGTTGGCGTGAGCTAAGCGCCATCTAGGTAAACGAGTGGAAAATACAGCGTGTGACAAGAGACTATGGTCTGTGTCAAGTTAGTTCAGTCCTTATGTCAACAACAAGGCGGAGCTGTCTCAACTCGCCGCGTGTTAACGGTACATGTGCGCACATAGTTTTGCAACACTAGCGATATATATCAGCAACCTGTTGAGAGTACTTTGAGAAATGTGGCAATTCTGTGTCAGAATGTACTGCATGCAAAATTGTATTTAGAGTCGATGGTTCATTTTTGAAAAAACAATCATAAACTTTACCGCCAATAGCACATTTCGCAAAATCATCGTATTTATCCGAAAGTTGTTTATATTTACGCGATTTTCCCGGTGTTCTTAGGCTTCCGGATGCTTGCTGTTCCATTCTAACACTATACACACTAAATGTAGAAACGCCAAGGAGATCACCCGTTTCTTTTTCGATATTCTTTATGGCCGATTCGGAGTTTCTTTCTTTAAGCACCGCGAAACAATACGCGGCCATTCGCCTCTCGCCACTTTTTAAAGCCTTGCCTCGGTTGTATTTTATTACGGCTAATCATCCATGATCAAAAGCTTACCGCTTTTAAACTGCATATAGCAAGTCCCCTGGGCTTGTAAGGCATGCGAGATGTACAGGAAATAGAGTCTTAAGTAACACATTATCAGAGGTGACCCTGCACTATAAACAATAACAGCTTAATCACCATTCACCTCGAGAATTACCGGTTGTTTAAGAGAGATGTCTGGTACAGGCTTGTAACTTATTGTATATATATAATACCAATGTTCTTTAGTAATATAAGTTAGCTGCATTTTATTTAACAGTAATAAGTTAATAAAGTCAATATATAATTTCGCCGGTGTTCTGTCTAATCTATATGTTTATTTATAGAATGTGTACATCTGTTGTAAATATATCTTTCAGAATTCAAGAACCCAGAGCCATCTGCTTGGTAGGTGTCGGATATGGATAAAATGTTGGACTATTACCTTTTATAAGAATCGAAGCATTGCATGCTTTTCTCTCCGAAATTAACTCGCGCAGAGCAGTGATCTGAAAACTATTACAGTACTGTACTTTTAGAAGGCTGTTACAATATGCATCCACGTAAAAGTTAACACCCATTACCTTCCCTGAACCAATCAACAGCTTTTGCTTCAGTATATCTCTCTCTCTCTCTCTCTCTCTCTCTCTCTCTCTCTCTCTCTCTCTCGTCCCCTCCATGTGTGACATTAGGACTGAACTAACTTGAGACAGATAATAATAAGAAATGGAAAGTGATCACTAGAGTGCAAATCAGAGATGATACTCCAGGATAACGAGACCGTGTGGGGAACAAATCGCTATATCAACTATGAAAGACTTCAGAAAGGGAGGTTGGCTCTCCGGTGTTCAGGAGAGCCAGATTCTTGTGTCCAAGAAACCTGCAATTAACGGACCTCTCGCACAAGCCCGAGGGGAACCCCAAAGTGCGTGGTGGGCATTCACGTTGCCTACCAACAGAAAGGGTGATGGTAGCTGGGAGACGAGTTGTTCCAAATCAGTGCGCGAGGAACATATATATTACAAATGGTGAAGCTAATCGATGGTACCTTCATTTTCACAGCGACGGATTGTATGGGCACAGATTCTGCAAAAATGTCATCTCTGATAAGCGCCATGGTGCCCCCATGTACAGGAATACCCTCCGCCAATAATAAATCACACCGTACAGAGGAGTACTGCCTGATTGTAAAGTTGTCTTGAGGTCGGAGGTTGGTCTCTTGTAAACATACAAACAAAGGCCGAGTCTGGTGGAGCAACAGTTCAAGCTGTGGTCGGTGTGGTCTTATTCCACGTATGTTCCACTGTAGGATAGACATTATGTATATTATGGAATAAGTTCTACACAGAGAGGCGTTTCTGCATATTCGGCTGTGCTGGTCAGTTTAATTTGTTTTTCTTTGGTGTCGCACTAACACTCATTTCAGGAGCACGATGCTACTACTTGCACACTGTTCGTTTGATAGAGGGGACAACATCCTCATGTTCCATCTCTTCCACCGGGAAGGGCCCTTTTCCAATACAACATTTGGGTTCCAAAGCCTCGAACCTATTGGAAGTACTGATCGGCGAAGATGGTCGTCGCCGATCGGGGCTCCTCCCGGAAGATTCCTCCGAAGAGGATCTACGTGTAGGGTGGCGTGGACTTTTACTATTAGATGGTTTTGGTGCAGATTCGACATATTCTTTGAAGAAGTCGGTTCTAACATAACTGATCTTGAAATGTTTCGTAGGTGCTGCGGTTTTGCAGGTCTTAGTGCCAGAGGTCCAAGGTTGGGGTGACAATTGGAGGAACTATGCTTGACATTGGCGGTTTTGGCAGTTGTTGATGCCGACGTAGACGCATTTGTGGAAATCTTCGGTAGAGGTTGTGCAACGATAATTTTTTCTGCAAACATCGCAGGTTTGTGTTGCGATTTCCCGCTTGGCCAGCGGCTTAGCTAAAACAGAGCTATAAGAGCCCGATCGCGGGACAGAGGGTGTGCGGATGCGCAGGAGGTTACGGGCTTCAGAGGACACCTTTTCTTTCACCCATATCTCTTGGATGGCTCTCTCCTCTGCTAAACGGGGGCAGTCCCGGGAATTAGATGAGTGTTCACCATTGCAGTTGACGCAAGATGGAGTTTGCGTGCAACCGCCTTCGTGCATGACGTCACCACATTTGACACAGGTAGACTGGCCACGGCAATACTCGCTAGTGTGCCCAAAACGCTGCCATTTGTAGTACCGGAGAGGGTTCGGTACATAGGGCGTTACCTCGATGCCTTCGTACCCTGCCTTAATCCCTTGGGGTAAATCTACCCGATCAAAGGTAAGGAACAGGATACGGGTAGGCACGAACTCACCATTAACTCGCCACTGAACCCGGTACACAGCAGTTACTCCTTACGCCTAAAGATTCTCCTGAATTTCCTCGTTGGACAAACCGTCCAGGGCGCTGGTGGTGACAACGCTGCGTGAGGAGTTCAGTGCCTTCTGCATCTCGATCTTAATTGGGCAATTACCCATCTTACAGGCTCTAGGAAGTTTGCTTGCTTGGGCAGCTGATGTTGCCTCAATCAGGAGTGTGTCATTTCGACAGCGAATGCATGACTTCCCTGCACCAGGTATCTTATCAAATGGACTAACCGGCGAAAATGTCTTATCTTCCTTTGTTCTCCAAATTACCAAGTAGCGAGGACCACTAGACTCGACTACTTCTTTTCCGAACACTAAACTGGTTTTAAGTTTATTTCGGTTGCCATAAAATAATGGTGAAATCTCATCCCTCAGTGCTCCCCACCCACCACACAGCACAACAAAGGGGTCACCCCACTGGGGTGACAGGGCTACACAGGGGATATAGTAGGCTCGCCGTCCCACTCACCCTGGAGTTCGGTATAATACCTAGTCCTGGCTGATTGACTAAGAGTGGGTTAGTCCCTAGCCTCCCGTGTAGGCGAAGCAGAAACCAAAGTGGTGTATTAGATTGTGCACCCTTCCCAGTTACTGAAAATCAGAAGCTCAGGTATGCAACCCTCTACTAACCAGGATATTCCTTTCCACTGACATAGGTCTCCACTCACAGCCTACACGTTGGTGGGCATTTTGATGTACTGACTTTCTCTCTATTTAGAGGTTGCCCACTAAAGAAGTCAAAGTGGCTAGGGACCCCGGGTGCACGTAACCTGTACCTACTGTAGTAGACCCCTGGGGGGCAAAAGGGCTGACTGACTAAATGTTCAACCTTCCTGTGTTCTAAGTATTACTAAGTAGCGAGGACCACTGCACTCTACTATTTCTTTTCCAACAACTAATTGATTTTTTGTTTTGCCATAGATGGTCCTGATTTCAACTCCCAGTGCTCCCAACCCACCACGGAGCTCAACAATTGGTCACCCCACTGGGGTGACAGGGCTACACAGGGGATATAGCAGGCTGAACATCCCACTCACCCTGGAGTTCGGTATAATACCTAGTCCTGGCCGATTGACTAGGGGTGGGTTAGTCCCTAGCTTCCCGTTTAGGCAAAGCAGAAACCAAAGTGGTGTATTAGGCTACATACCCTCCCCAGTTACTAAAGAACAGAAGCCCAGGCTCAGACACACAACCCTCAACGAACCAGGATATTC
Organism: Hymenopus coronatus; assembly: GCA_030762935.1. Classification (NCBI taxonomy): domain Eukaryota; kingdom Metazoa; phylum Arthropoda; class Insecta; order Mantodea; family Hymenopodidae; genus Hymenopus; species Hymenopus coronatus. The sequence continues at coordinate 8,242,421 of CM060899.1, forward strand.
CATTCCACCAGCATGGGTCTCCATGCATGGCCTACATGTTGGTCGGCATTTAAACCTACTGACTCTCTCACCACTCTGAGGTTGCCCGCAGAGAGAGTCAAGGTTGGCTTGAGACCCCGGGTGCGCCTAACCTGTACCTGTAGGTCGCTGGTGGATAGACAGGAAATGCCCTATCTTTATGCATTGTGGTTGGTGAAGCACATTTTTGACAAGCCCTTATATTTTAATTCTACTCTTCTGAGATGAGTACAGCTTTGTGTGTTAAATGGTGTAAATTGTAAAGTGTATAATCACAAGATGGTGGCTGGTAACAGAATGTACTTCATCAAAATACAAGGCATTTCCACCTAGTGGTGGACGTACCCACAGTCATGAACATTAGCACACCTGAAGTATCAAAGTGCTTGCTGGCAAAAAAGTCTAGTCAGCTCTATCATCTAAGCAAAAACACCAGACTAGGCGTTTGTGGAGAAGGACATACCTGCTGAAACTCATACTGGCATTTCTGGGTGTTAATTGTGAGAGTTGCTGAAGATGTGATATTAGGACTGGATATCTGCCCAGGTCACACATAATGGTGGCCACAGGATCTTGGGACTCAATGTAGACAAGATGTTACAGCAGAGCTGCCACGAACATCCAGAGATCTGCTGGGTGTTTCTAAGAGACGACATAGTTTGCTGCAAGAAGCAGTGTTGGTGAAGGCCCACCTGGAGAGCTAACATTCAAAGAACCTAGTTTTGGAATAGAAGAAAAAGCATTTCCAAGCATTGTTGCCTTGCTCAGAGGAAGTGCCCATAAATTTGCTGAACCCATTGGACGCTGATTAGAACATCCAGTCTGGATCAGTGCCAGCTGCTAGTGTACTCTGAGTCACAGATTCAACCAGTCAGTATTGTCACTGGAATCTGGACTGGAGAGAGTCTGGCATCCACTTTTTTTTTTTTTTCATTTTGCTTAGTCCATGCATTTTAACACCATGGCTATTTATTCATGGTGGGCCATAACAGGTTCATTGCTTTATTTTTCTAAACTATTTTTCTCTTACTCTCCCCATATATGCTCCTATTCTTCTTATATTCCCTCTTTATTATCCTAGCTCTTAGAACTTCTTTGTTAACATTCTCCCATTTTTTAGGTATAAACTGATAGCTCCACAACTTTGTTTCTTCACATTCAGTTATATAATGCAAGCCATTATCTACCTCTTCACATAGAGAACATCTATCCAAATACCGTCCCTTCCTATCTCCCTTAGTCTAGAACTAACCTTGCTAACCTATTACGTATACCCAGAGTTTACCCTTCCCCAGTCTACCTTTAATTGTTATTATTTCTTTTCTTCCAGACTTTGAAATAATTCTTGCTTCTCTATGTCCTCCAATCTATTCCTCACTTGTTTCTAAACACCTTTAACTAGCCCCTCTCTCTCATCCTATAAGTTACCTGTTCCTATTCCCTCTAGGATTCTCTTTATTCTTTGAGCCCAGTTCAAACCTGTACTGGATTTCTCTTGCATTATTAAATATTGCTTCAAGAGATTATGCTTGTCCAATGATTTTAATCTATGCCAATATTTAAGAAGCCTTTCAACTATCATGCCCTTGTTTCCTACTATTCCCAACCCAAACATTGGTGATCCATTTGGGGATGAAATGGGTAAAACCAATATACGTTTAAAGAACATTCTATGTACTTTATGAATCAACTCCCATCCTTTCTCACTTACCCAAATCTCTGATCCATAGACCATTTTTGCTTCAACTGTACTGGCATCTACTTAGACGTTACTAGTTTGTTTTCAGCCAAGGACATGGGGACTACAGCCATAATGATCAAGAGCTCCATTGTATCCACACTGGAGAAGCCTGATCTATTTGTTAATCATTAAATTGTGTTCTTCTGGCAAAACAACACAAGTATGAGATATCCTTGAGGTCAAGACCTAGAAGAAGCATTTAAGAGTCCTATTGCCCTGGTTTAGCTCTCACAGTTCACTGAGCTTTGCTTTGCATTTTAGGGTCCCAACCCCTCAGCTTCACCTTGTGACTTAGGTTCCTCTACCCTCAAAAATGCTAGCGTTTGCCCAGTCATCATCTTAAGGCACTACCATATACATCATACACCACATCTCTCAAATTAATTGTTTTCAAAGCTTTGAAGTAAAAAACAAAAGACAATGCAAGGGCAGAGATCTCTAGTTGCAGGAATATTTACTACAATCATATTTTTTGGTCTGTCAGAAGTTATTATTGATAAATTGGTATTATTGCAGTAAACATTACAGAAAGGTCATAGTTTAATTTTGTTCTAATTTCCTGGTCTTAAACAACTGTTAATGTAACAAAAGGCTGTACAATATATTACAGCATTGGTTTAAAGTTTTAGTAGAATGTGTGATATTAATCATGAATTTTGGTCGAGGAATATTGCGATAACTACCACTGCATTCCGAGTCCGAGGATCACGCCCCCTATTCTCATGGTTCTGGTATCATAAGCACATAATATGATAGTAATTATTGTTTGCAATAGCTGCTAAATGGGCAAATCAGGAACAATATTCGCGCAATAATACATTAATTATAGTTTGTTTATATGGCCGGTGAAGTAAGTTTGGACAAACACACCATGGCACAAAACGATACTAAATCAAACCCCACAAAGAATACTTGCTTATTTGTAACACAAATGACCAATATTCTCAGCGGGACCTCTTATACAAAGCAAAATAAATACAGAATAAAATAAAATCAATCAGTTACCCTGAAGACGAAGATGATGCACATCTATGAAACGTTAGCGTTAACGTTGGTTTAGTAGACTAGAAGTCCGAGAAACCTTAGTTACGATAAGATCAATTTAGTAGGCTGTGACTGCGCCTGCTTGATGATAACGGGATTTTGAAATCGACGAATTGGGACTGCTTTGCTAGTAGCCATTGGTTATATAGCAGGTTTAAAGGCACGTTTAACGTTAGCATGGCAAGTTTTAGTTCGTGTTTTGTACTCGGGAAGAAGAGATAAAGTATGTGCTAATTTGTAATAGAATGTGATTACAAAACTAAGGAACACAGCAGTATGAAAATTGAAATAAAGCAAGAGGAGGACTGGCAGGATGGAACAGCAACGGATTCCACACACATAAGAGGGTTAACTTTGGAATTAATTCCTCCTTTGCGAATTAAACATGTAAGTTTAAGGTGAAGTTTTCGATTTAACAGAATTTTCTTTCCTTTGTGTTATTTTTGCCAGCTAACTAACAGTGTATTAGTTTCTACCTACGTAGTAATTCGATAGCTTAATTCTAATACGAGTAAGTGACTTGATGGTGAAAATAGGGTTAAGGATATGTGTTCTACAAGGCCATTCCTGATATATACCTACTTTAGAGCACCACTCGGAATCACATTTTGGTAACTTTTAAATATTGATAAACCCTTCAAATATATTTATCAGAAAATACAGAGACAGTTATATATGCAGTAATATTAAAAAAAGAAAAAAAAAAAAAAAGAAAGAAAGAATTACAATGGTTTTATTCCACTTCATTATTTTAATAATTTGTATTATAGTATTTATTCCGGTAATTATTTACAAGTTGGGCCGCTACATCTCTCCGCTGCGACTTATGCCAGTTTTGCACTCTAACGGGACCGGTGCGGTTAGAGAGGGATTATGGGTGGGGAGATGGTTTAGAAAACTAATGTTGTATCCATTGCGCTATTAGGAGTTGCTGCAAATATCGATAATGAGGTACTACCACGATATAAAATTAGAAACATAAATTTATATATACACACTAACCTAAACGGATTGAAACCTAACCTCGCGCTAAATTTGAAATCCACAGGCTTTGAAATTGTCATCATAAATACAAAGTCAATCAATCGCACTTAGTTTCATTCGATTTTAGAGTGACCGAAGTTCTGTATATAAAATTCACTGAACAGCTGTATCTGCGTGAAACATACTTGTCATACATCAGCATAGCGTCTAGCGACCTATGCCGGTGTTGCATACCACAACACTGTTTGCCTGCCGCCGACAATGAAACTCAGGTTTTAGGCACTTTAGTGTGTAGTATTATGTATTTACATTGCAAAAGTACTACAAGACTTCTTTATTTATATTCTACTCCTAGGCAGCATACTTCATAAATATTTACAAAAAAGGAACGCTACGCGCACGTAATAAATTAGTGTTTAACTTAATTACGGAGCTTTTACAATAAAAAAAATTGGTGAAAACGTAACAACTATAAACCAAACTTACAGTCAAACCACAATTAGTTTAATTTCTAGAGGGGCCCATGTTCTCTATAATTACGAGAGAACGTAGACTTTCACGGCCGGAGTCAGTGTAACTAAGAAATGTTTCCGGGCTGTTTTCCCGTGGCCTGCTGGTGTTAGGAGTACCAGACGTTTCGTCCACAACTACAAGTGGCGCGGATGAAGTTCTCTAGGAGAAGGTTTCGCTGCGTCTGAAGCGTTGACGCCAGACGCCAGACGCAAAACTGGTCGATCGGGGCATGCCCCGGTCGTGTGTCGGTACCGCAGTTCCTAGCCGCGTCGCGGCTTTACCTGCGAGATGAGCAGTGGGTGTGACTACAGGTTTTGTGTTAAGGAACGGATGTATGTGGTTACTGAAGGAGAACTTTTTGGTACGGGGAACTTTGTAGGGAGAGGACACGCCCACGGGCGCTTGCGCGGGCCAATCAGGAGGCCGCGCAGTTTTCTCCCGCCTGGGGCAGAATTGATTGTAGTAATTTAGATTTTGCGTTCACCCGTTATGAGGACGACACGCTTTATTATTTTTACCCCATTTTGGTTACGGGTTAAGGTCGCTTTGCCCTTTTCAGGTTAAATTTAATATATCTCAGGGGAGGGGGCGTGGCTAACCGAGAGGGCCAATGGCGTCTCTCGGCAGGCGGAAAGAGGGCAGGCGACGTACTTCTCTGGGATCATAATTTCCCAGAGAATTCACCAGTTGATTTGGGTGGGTTGGAATTTTGTCGTACAATGAACGGGTCCTCGTTCTGATGAGGTCGACAATGTACGGGATACCGGAATGTTCATGAAGGATATGGGCGGGAAATCTCCAGCCGGTACGGTAGATCATCCGTAGTGCCCGGTTCTGCAACGTCTGGACTCTGGGGAGCACGTAGTTAGCTACGGTCCCCCAGACTTCGCAGCCGTACAGAACCAGAGGCGGAATGATCGCCCGGTACAGCCGAAGCTTTAGGGTAAGGGGCATGCTCTGTGAATTGAACATGGGGTAAAGCTGCCTGAGAACAGCGTGCCCTAGGTTCACCTTGCCCCTGACATGCGGAGTGAAAGTCAGCCGTCGGTCCAGCGTCACTCCGAGATACTTCACCGTGTTCACCCAAGGGATTCTACGGTGTCGTAAAACAAAGTTTTGCTGGAGCCGATTTCTAATGGTTTTCGCCAGGAGAATCGCAGAGCTTTTCTCCGGACTAATGGCCATTCGCCATCTCTCACTCCACCTGCCAATGGCATGGAGGTGGGCTTGGATTTGCCGAAAGCTGTACCTGGTATTCCTGTTTACAGCGAAGATCATGAGATCGTCCGCGTACTGACATGTGTGTGTGCTGGGATGGGTGGGGATGTCGGCCATGTAAGCTGCAAAGAGCGCCGGAGACAGCACGCTACCTTCCGGCACTCCCGCGCCAATGGGCCGCTCTGTTGAAAGTGCCCCCTCCACCTTTACTCGGAAGCTTCTATTCTGAAGAAAGGAAGCTACCAAGGAAATGTATGGAGAGGGAATTTCATGCTCTATGAGTTTGTAGACGAGCCCATCATGCCACGTAGTGGCGAAGGCCTTTTCCACGTCCAGCAATACCGCAACCGTTTTAGACCTCTCCTGGAAAGCCAGGGAGGCCTTCTCGGCCACACGCAGTAGTTGCACGGTCGTGGAGTGTCCAGGGCGAAAACCAAACTGATGCTCAGGTAGGAGGCCTCTTTCCTCGAGGTGAGGGCCGAGGCGGGCAAGGAGCAGTCTCTCGAATACTTTCGAGATGACTGGCAGGAGGCTGATGGAGCGGTAGCTGGCCGGGAAAACCGGGTTCTTCCCCGGCTTTAGAACGCATACCACACGGGCCTCCTTCCACGTAGCGGGAAAGTGGCGCATATGTAAGCATGCATTATAAATCCGGGTCAAATGAAGTACGGCTTTTCGGGGAAGGTGCTGGAGCATTTCCGCTGTTACACGGTCCTGTCCAGGGGATTTTTTGGTTTTTAAGGAACGGATTTGGGTGGCTACTTCCTGTGGGGTAGCTACAGGGACGTGAAACTCCTCGTCGTTTGCGGGCGGGGCCTCTAGGAAGCCCTCTACCGCCCGCTCGACGAGTTCAGTTTGGTCTTCGTCCTGGGGCTCTTCTCTGGGCTGGAATTGGTTTTCCAGGTAGTCTGCAAATGCATCTGCTTTATCCCGGGGCTCGAAGGCAAGATGGCCCCGGGTGCCATGGATAGGATGCCGGTATTCCAGTCTGTCTTTCCGCAGGCCACGGACTATTCGCCAAGGTTTCCTCTCATGGAGGTTAACATGCCTTAACGTATGCTCCCAGGCCTCTCTACGGTGTGCTCTTAGCAGACGACGGGCCAGGGATTTGAACCTCTGGTGTATGTCTCCTATCCTGGGATGGCGAAATCTCTGCCATAGCTTTCTGACAGCATTTTTTGCTTTAATAAGCTGTCGGAGATGTGTAGGAAGAACGGAAGGTTGAGGTATTTCGAAAGGAATGCGGTGTGTGTGAGCACGGACCGCATTTAGGACTGTGGTTGAGAACTGCGCGGCCGCCGCCTCGAGAGCCTCTATCGAGTCTATTCGAGGATTAGCGTCCACGGAGTTCTGGAGGGATTGCACAGCAGCATCCCAGTCGACTTCTACTGTCCAGTCTGGTGTGACCAGAGCTGTAAGTGAAACGTCGGAGTCGACCACAACTGGGTTGTGGTCGGAGTCCAGCGCGTTCACAACCGAGAGATCCAGATGAAATGGAATGTTTTTGGTGACCATGAAATCAATGACGTCCGCCCTGCCGCGTGGCGGGAAGTACGTTGGACCTCTCGGATCGTGCGCGAAGAGGGCCGGGTCTCCGCTGATGAGGCGGTAGAGTCCGCGGCCCTTTCTGTTCTGGGTGCGGCTGTTCCAGTGTGGATGCTTCGCGTTGAAGTCGCCTGCGATGCAAACTCTGTGGTCGAGGTTGAGGAGTGCCTTCAGGTCCGCTTCATAGAAGAGGCCGTCCGGCGGGTCATAAACCGCTACTAGCACTATTTCCGACCCCCCCAAGGAGATCCTTATGGCGGTCGCCTCTAAGTGCTGTAGCGGAGGAATGGTAATAGGAGTGTGGGTAAGGTGATTTTTAATATATATAGCCGTACCACCGCCCTGTCGGCCGGGTCGATCCGTCCGATGGGCGACGTAACTTGGCAGATAGAATGGAATACCAGCGTGCAGATGTGTCTCGCAGACCATTAGGATATCAATCCCGTGATCATCTACAAACTCCAAGATGCCCGGCCGCTGTTCCCGGACTCCGTTTGCGTTCCAGAACGCAACTCGCAAAGATCTACGGGTTCTAAGCGCCGCCATTACGAGCTGGAGTTAGGGAACAGCAGTCGGGCCGTCTCATGCATAATGGTGACCTTTTGGAGGGCGGGGATGTGGGGGCTAGTCAGTTGATCCCTGCAGCGCTTGAGTATGGGGAGGGATCGCGATATGAGGTCGGCAAACCAGGCTGAGAGCTCGGAAAACTCGGTCATATCATTAGCAGGCACGGAGAGGTTCTCCCAAGGAGAAGCGACTGCCTGGGCAGTGGCTGGAGCAGCAGCAACGCTCTCATTGGTCGAGCCAATAGGAGCTGCTTGCTGCTCTGGAGGGGGAAGCTGCGTGGTCGCTTGGCTGGGCTGGCCGCCCGCGATCAGCGGGGCAGCTGGCTCGGCCTTTGCGGCCGCGGGTGCCGGGGTTGGTTTTGCCGCAGCGGCGGTCTGAGCCACGGGCTTCTTGAGAGGCCGTGCCTGCTTCTTCTTCTTCTGCTTGGGTCTCTGCTCCCTGGGGGGCGCAGGAGGGGTGGTGACCTGAGTTTCCGGGCTTTCAGGAAGGTTTGCTGGTACCGCCAGCGTTGCCTCAGCCTGTCGAAGCACTTCTTCGTGCCTCGACATTGCGTTGGCAAAGCTGGTGCCTGGACGCACATTCGCTGGGTTTTTTATGGCTCTGCCCTGCCTTGCCTGGATTAGCTCCAGTTTTTTTGGGCAACCGCCATAGATGCCTATATGGCGCCCCCCACAATTTGCACACTTGGCTGCCTCTCTGGGGTGAGGGCAGTCTTTTACCTGGTGCTCACCTGCACAGCGCAAGCAAGCGGTCTTCCGCTCACACGCGTGGCTAGAGTGGTGGAAGCGCAGGCATTGATAGCACTGCGCTGGCCCCTCTCTGCCGTGGTGTGGCTCGACACGCACTCTGGTGCTGTACAGAGTGGTCACTTTGTCAATATCTGGAATTCCCTCCCCATCTTTCTCGACGATGACCAAAAATAAGGGCATCTTGACCTTAGTGGGCTCAGCACCCTCGGGTCGGGAGGTTTTAGTGAGTTGGATAACGGTCCGCGGATTGATTCCGTGTTCCTCCGCCAGGCCAACACGGATGTCCTCGGGGTCGGTGTCAGAGTCAAGTCCTCTGATCACTCGTCGGACTAAGTTCGGCTTCTGGAGGGAATATGTGTGAAATTGAATTTCACACTTCCTCAGAACCTCCCTCGCCTTCTCGTGATCGTCCGGGTTCTTGGTTCTGATTACGACTCTAGTGGGGTATCGGGTGGCCTGGTACTCTTCTGAGAGCACTGCCCTTAATTCCCTCATGACTTTCACATGGTTGGGAAAAGGGTCGGCCACAATAGGCGGTATTCTTCCCGCCCGTTGTGAGCGATGGCTCTCAGGAATTGGTGCTGCAGGGGTGGGGGAGGCGCGCCCCTCCGGCTTTGAACCGGAGGTCTTTCGGCGCCTGTGGACCACCGTGGTAAAGCCGTCTTGATCACATGTGCCCTCAGGCACCAGAGTAGACTGGGCCTTGGAGGGGACGGAGGGAGCAACTGGTGTGGAAGTGGGTTGTGCCACTTCCGGGGTGAGAGGGACCGCGGTCCCTTGGTTCATTAGGCGGGAGGACTTCTTTTTAAGAGAAGTCTTGGTTTTGCCCTTAAGGGCTAAAGCCCGTGGGCCGGGGTTTGATTTTGAGGAGGAGCTTGGGCCGGGAGTGCTCATTTTGTCAGGTATTACCTTGACGTTGGCGTTGGTACTCGGCTTGTCGGTGTCGTGTGCGGGTGCCATTCGGCTCCTCACAGCGGGCCGGACGTCTTGCGACGCGCCGATTGGGGCGAACCCCGGGTCCAAGCCTAAGCCCGGACCCTTGGCTGTGGCCTTGTGAGCCCGCGGTAACGTCAGTACGTTAGTCGGTTCCAAGTACGTCTGAATGCAGTGCAGCTCAGGAGGCGAGGGAAGAGAAAGTCGTCGCTCTCTTCCAGTGCAGGTTCCGGCCGGTCGAGCTGGTGTCGGCAGCAATTTAAGGGATGCCGCTGGTGGAGAGGCTCGCCGAGCTTCCTCCAGGAGGCACGCTAGAAGAGGGCCAATGCCCACTGCGGTCCTCCCTGAAGCGCAAGAGTTGTTCTCCAGCTGTGAGGGAATCTCCGGCGGATACGGCCGGAGGGAGACAAGGCTAGAAGAGGGGCACTGCCCACTGCCAGTCTCCGCTAGGGGCGCTGGTGTGTGGTACTTCCACAGAATTCACAGGCGTGACCTCGCAGCTGTCGGGATCGCTACTTTTATACTGGCAAGTGGGGGGCGGGGATTGGGCTCTTCGGCGAACGTGGCTTCTGATTGGACCGCTTCGTTGCTTCTCGTTTGATGACGTTTCCTGCTTTCAATGACGGGATGCCAATTCCTATTGAGTTTTAGTGCCTCTTCTTTTTTATTAAAATTCATCGACTTCGCTTCGAGATGCCGAAGAGGAAGCAACAACGCAGACCAACAGTTCCTACAGCAGCCACCGCTTCTCCCGCAACCGCCGGTAGGAAGCGCTCACAGGCATCTCCGCCATCTTCGAGATGCCGAAGAGGAAGCAACAACGCAGACCAGCAGCTCCTACAGCAGCCACCGCTTCTCCGGCAACCGCCGGTAGGAAGCGCTCACAGGCATCTCCGCCACCTGCCGTTACGCCGGCATTGAGCGCTGCACCTTTGCCGCGTTCACCATCACCACTGCCGCCACCGCTGCTTCACCGGCAGCCTACACTACATCGCCGCCACCGCTGAGCTCCACGCCGCCGCCGCCGCCCCGGTAGAGTGCCGTGGTTAGGGGGCTCCCTCGGGATCTCTCCACCCGGCACCTCCTCGCCGCTGCTCAATCTAGATGGCCTTCATGTTCGAGGGCCACTAGAATTATCTGTGACCGGGGCCCGAAGCCACTAGTTAGGGTGGAGCTACAGGACCGATCAGACCTGGAGGCTGCCTTTGCGTCAGGGTTGCCCTCATTAGGGCGACTTCTGCACGTTGAGGAAAGCAGACAGGAAAGAAACCGGCCCTGCCGTCGCTGCTGTGCCTACGGGCACAGCCAAGAAGACTGCTCTTCGCCGCCGAAGTGCCACAGTAATGGCACCAATGCATACACATCGGAGTGCACTGGGCACGACCTCCGCCGCCGTCGCCGGTTCTGTGCCACCTGTGGTGGTACGGGACATTTCACCGGGCAAGCCCAGTGCCCCAGCTGCCCAAAGAGCAGGCACTCATCGCCTAAACCAGCCCGGACACCATCATCTACACAACCATCTCCGCAGACTAAACAACCAACACCAACCATCCTGCAGCAGGAAATCCAAGGCCTAAGTGAAGCTATTCAGCACCTCCACGCGGAGGTCCTGATTCTTACGGCTAAGCTGACGGCCTTGGAGGACAGGCTTCAGGAACAGGACGGCACCACTTCACACACAGAACTTCACCAAGCAATAGCAACAGCAATCACCGATATCCGACTCATCTTCAGGGAGGAGGTGAGAGCTCTACTGGAGAAGTTGGCACCTCAAACTTCCAAGTTCAACATCCAAAGTAGACGCCAAGGGCTTAGCCTCGAAAACGTCCCAGGATACAACGACTGGCTCAACAGAGTCAACCAGCACTAACTCCATCCTTCACCCTAGAATTCCTTCATTCCTCTCCCCGAATACTCCGCGGTGGCAGTCTGGGCCTCGGTCAAGTCTGTCTCCCGGTCCTCATTTCACCCCTCTGACTACACCCTGCAGTCAGTTACATTATCGCCTTGAATCCGCGGGTGCAATCATGCGGTACCGCCTCTCCTTTCTTCCTTCTAATACCGGTGGAGGGGTTTTTTAGTCGGTAGGCCCACATGGGAGACCCCGACACTCCGGGCTTCCCTGGATTAGTCCATAAGGTGGATTTTTCCCCCTCCACTCGAAAATTAAAATTGTTCGGATGCTTATAAATCTCTATAGCCTCCCGCTGTAGTCGTGCATGGTAGTGTGTTGTAGATGAGAGGATAGAGGTATCTTGGAAATTTATAATATGCTCGCCCTCTGCCTCAATAGCGTGCAGGGCGACCACGGACTTTTCTGTGTGGCCCAGTCGACAGTTTGCTTTGTGCTCCTTGATTCTAGTAGTAACACTGCGTTGTGTGGTTCCGATGTATACTGAGCTGCAGGAACAGGGAATGCGGTACACACCGGCTGATGACAGCGGCTCCCGGGGATCTTTGGATGAGCGTAGTAAATTATTTAATTGCCTTGTGGGCTTGAAAACCGTTTTGACATTGTGACGTTGCAATATGTGCTCGATCTGGTCGGTGATATTATTCAAGTATGGCAGAAACACCATGCCCTTACTTTTTGGTTGGTCTGGCTTTTGAGATGTGGACTGAAATTTGGCAGGGCGGAAAGCTCTATTGATTTCTTGGACGGAATAACCATTTGAATGTAATGCCTGTCTTAGGTGCTTGAGTTCATCTTATAGCTGTTCCGGTTCACAGATGCGGGTAGCCCGATGTTTAAGTGTCTGGATCATTGCTCGTTTTTGTCTGGGATGATGGTTCGAGTCCTTGTTTAGGTAACGGTCAGTGTGGGTGGGCTTCCAGTATACCGTATGCCCAAGAGACCCGTCGGTATTTCTCTTGACCAAGACGTCCAGGAAAGCTAACTGTGCGTCTTTTTCTTTTTCCATGGTGAACTGGATGCAGTGATTAATACTGTTGAGGTGTAGGTAGAAATCTTGAAGGGCTTCTAGTCCATGGGGCCATATCACGAATGTGTCATCTACATAGCGGAACCAGACCGTGGGTTTATATGCAGCTGCGTTCAAGGCTGTAGACTCAAACGATTCCATGAAGAAGTTTGCCACCACCAGGCTCAGAGGGCTCCCTCTGTCTATTTGTTCGTAGAATGAGTTATTCCACTGGAAATAAGTAGTGGTGAGAACGTGGTGAAAGAGTGCTACTATATCGTCCATGAAAAATTGTTTCAGATGTGTGAGGGCTTCTTGTACCGGTACCATAGTGAACAGTCAGACGACGTGGAAGCTGATAAGAAGGTCTTGGGGCTGTAAAGTGATAGTTTGTAGTTTTTGGATGAAATGAGTAGAGTCTTTGATGTAAGAGTCCGTTGAGCCGACGTGGGGTTGTAATAGATCCGCCAAATATTTAGCTATGGTGTAAGTTGGAGAACCAATGGCACTCGGATTTTTTTTTATTGGAAAAGCTCCGTAATTAAGTTAAACACTAATTTATTACATGCGCGTAGTGATCCTTTTTTGTGAATATTTGTGAAGTATGTTGCCTAGAGGGAGTAGAATATAAATAAAGAAGTCTTTAAGTACTTTCGCAATGTGAATATATAATAATACTACACACTAAAGTGCCTAAAACCTGAGTTTCATTGTCGGCGGCAGGCGAACAGTGTTGTGGTATGCAACACCAGCATATGTTGCTAGACGCTGTGCTGATGTATGACAAGTATGTTTCACGCAGATACAGCTGTTCAGTGAATTTTACTATGCAGGACTTCGGCCACTCTAAAATCGAATGAAACTAAGTGCGATTGATTGACTTTGTAATTATGATGACAATTTCAAAGCCTGTGGATTTCAAGTTTAGCGCAAGGTTAGGTTCCAATCCGTTTAGGTTAGTGTGTATATATAAACAGGTAGCAACATTAGTTTTTTAAACCATCTCCCCACCCCTAATCCCCCTATAGCAACACCGGTCCCGTTAGAGTGCAAAACTGATATAAGTTGCAGCGGAGAGAGTTAGCGGCCCAACTTGTAAATACTTACCCAGAATTTTTATATCATCCTTTTAAGGGACTAATTTTATTTAATTGTGTCTTTGTGGAATTTGGCCATATGATGTTCATGTAATTATAATGTGGGTGAGTGAGAGAACAACTTACACTTTTTAATATGACAGGTGAAAGACTTAAGGATCTTAATCTTCATAAGATTTATGACATGTGTGACCAGTTTTATTACATGTTAAATATGTTTAAGTCTCTTGGATGGCAGATAAAAGAGGTGATTAATGTTTGTAATGATAAGAACAAGCTGAGTGTTTTGTTTAGGAGTGTTTAGATGTTTACATTTTCTTTAATTATCACTAAATCAATTTCATTTAGAGTAAAGATATTGTTTGTGTGGTTATTTTTTTAGCTATTGTTTCTCATAGCTGGTTTTAATGATAGCTTAACTGTTAATTGGACATGGTGCAGCATGGCATTGCATCACTCCTTTTCAGTTCAGAATATATTACAACGATGGTGCTGGGCATTACCAGAAGCACACTATGTATTCTTCTTTAAAGGTATTCAACAAATATGTGTATAATGATAAGAGCTGTAGTTTTCCTGGTGGCGTAAATCTTCGAAGTTCTCTAGGGCTTCCACACATGGCTGGAAGCCCAAGAAAACTTCAAAGTTATGTATAGTAATTGTTGATTTCAAGAGTTGCTTGTAGCTGTAATTATCTTGTGAAGCAAATAGTACATTTATGCACCACTACTACTACATGTGCCCAGATAAGATGATGTTTGTCTATAATCTGAGGTGTAAAAGACTTTATACTTCAGAGGAGATAGAAGCAGCTGTCAAGGACGTAATAGGAAAGGAGGAAGAATTAGCAGATTTCTCAGATGAATCTTATGGAGAAGATGAAGTTGAGAACAACAACCATAACGTTTACTTGCAACAATGTAGAAGGTGTGATTTTGAAGATGTTTAGTAATTAAATGTATATTATTGCCATATAATCCACTGGAATAGCTTTTCTAAACTAAATAAACGGAGATATTCCATCAGAATTCCATGCATGTAAAATTCAGGAAGTTGGTTCTAGCTGTCTCGGTTTCCAAAAAGAAACAAAGCTATGTCATTGTTTTTGAGCATATGAGAGTGCTGTACAGATTCATGAAGAGACAAAAACTCTGAATTACAATATTACATAGGCCTATATTATATTATTATATTCTGTGTCACAATGTGTGATAAAGCGTTTAACCACATGTAATGAGCACATTTAAGCTGTCTAGTATGTTATACTATGTTAAACCTTTTGTCACTATCTTAAAAAGTATAATATGCAGTTAATAGCATAAGCTGTAGCAGTAACTCCTATTTTGTTGTGTTTAGATTGTGAATGTCAGTGAATAGTAATAAATAAATTTATTTTAACTTTCTATTACTTTCATCTGAAACATCTTCTATAACCTAACCTAAGACTTAACCTCAATATTTCTTAAAGACCATTAATGAATACTACATTCATTAATATTGATAACAAAGATGGCAGCAAGAATGCTAATTAATGGTTGGCAGAATAACTTTCATTTTGTTCTCCTAAATATTGATTTCACAACCATTTAATGATTTCCTCACATCATTTGCTGTATGTCCTTCATATGCTTAATTAATGACTTCTGCTGTGCTGTATATATATCAAGTGTTTTGTTTCTGTTTTATAATAATTATGTTTTGGATTGTTTAGCATTTCCTGTGATTTATAATAGGAAATAATTAGTTTGGCTGTAGTTATTAAGCATGTGCGAGTCTGACATTTTCTTTTCTAATCACAAATGTGATCAAAGGTGTTATGGTGGGCATAACTTTTATCACAGAAGTATGTCACAGCTAGTTGTGGTCAAAGATGCTATATTACACAGTAAAATTTTCGCCATATCGCATTTATGTGACACACAAATTTGATACTGTAATGCAAGTCTACGGGCTTCATGGATGCATTAAATTAAAAGTGTACATTCTACATCACAGCACAGAAAATAAGAAGATGGCCACTTTCAATGTTTTTACATAAATTTATATTGCTGATTTATTTTTTGATAGTGTTTAACAGCTGCTTTTGCTACCATGGTACTGCAGGGGATGATGCTAGTGATACATGGAATGAAGATGGAGCAGCAGTGGAATGAGATGGCAGGGGAAACTGGAGAAAACTCTTCCCTGTGCTGCTTTTTATGCCACAAATTTCACATGCGGTAGCCGGGCCATCTAGGTGAGAGGCAAAATGTTGCTGATATACATGCCATGTTTGTTTCACTGCCACTAAGCACCACCATCAGAAGAATATTCCATATTAATATGACATTCACTTGAAATGACGAAAACCTAAAAATAAGGCCTCATATTAGTTTCTTCCCTTCCAGTACTTGGCTGAGTAGTTTCGTTCAAAATCAGGCTGGGATGTAGATCATCAGGCACTCCTGATGAAACATGAACTGTCCTATGTCAAGAATGTGAATATATAATAGCAAAAGAAATCACAGTTCCGTGTCTTCTGTGCAAGAACTTTGTGTGCATGAAACATAGGTATCAGTGTGTCACATATAAAATATTCCAAAATAACTCTCAAGAAGATAATATATTATACAAACAAACCTTTACATGTTACTGCAATATATTTAGTTTCCATTTGTTTTGCCTTTCTGTATTCAAGTATATTCAGCTAAGATCTGTGCACAGTACATTTGTTGCAGTCCTTTAATCAGTAATTATATGAGATATTTCAATGAAACATAATATAATATTTATATATCTTATTATTATTGCTTATTAACCCTGTCTGTTTTTAATGCATTACATGACCAAAAGATCAAAATGTGGCTCTGAATCCTGCTTGTGGCCACGTTTGAAAAATAATGATTGTACCTGCTTAAGGATTAATGGTTTAGAAGCATAACATTCTAATAGCGGTCATGCAAATACCTAACATTACTCCATCTGATTAGCAGAATGAGCAGATACACTTGTCTCAGGTGTGGCAGATTTGAGTTTGATTCCAGGTAATGGTGGGGATTTTCTACCAATTGGGTGGACTGTAATCATCATTATCCTGCAGTAGAAAAAATGACGTGCTGCAATATCAACTTGCCAACATGGGTGTGGTCTGTCCAATGATTCAGTCTTGGCCGTTGACTGAGCTTCAGATAGAAAACTCTTCACTGCCATAACCACCACCAAATTTGATCCAAAAAAGTTGATCATGTGAATGCAATTGAGGATAGTAACAAATTTTTGGTAGTTATGTACACATTCTAAAATCTGGCAATTTTTTTTAATTTAAGTACCCCCAAGAAACTCTTAGTTTCCATTGCTTTTTCAAAAACTGTTAGAACTAATTTTTGGAAACTATGTTTTTAGTGTTCCTTGTGCACACAAGGTTCATTTGAATTTGGCTTCAGAAACCCCACAAGTATAACTTCCAAAAGCTTTACAGTTTTCTGTCAAAGGTTGCAAATAGTTTCAATTCATTACTTTTCAGAAAAAATCTATTGGTTATGCCGTACTTCAGGGTTGCACTTGAAATATCATAGCAAACTTAAGTGAAATAAGTTGGCAGATAAAAGGTTGTAGCTTTTATAGAAGTGTCACATGATTTGCTAATCGATCATATTTATACTTGAATATACACTCTACCAGGTATCTCAAAACTACTGCTAGCAACACAAAATAACGTATGAGCACATTGCATGATCAAATCCTAGAATACTATTGACTATAGCATCTCTCATGCCATCAGCTAGAACAGTTAACCAATGAGACCATAACATGTTGGTACAGCCAAAGCAGTATGTTCAACTAGACAAGAACAGTTTCTAATTCTGAAAAATTGCAAAGATGCACTAGTCATGAACCAACTACTTCTACCGCCTGCAGTGCCATTAGTAGTTAAAGCGGGCGTTAAACACTACCCAAAAAATAAAACTACTTCTAAAAATATAATGTATATAATAATATGGCAAAAATTAAATAGCAGTTACATCCCAGGCTTGAAGATTAATGAATTCACTTTTAAAATAAGTAAACAATTACCTGAAATCATCACTACCAGTAGCTTCTGTTTCCAATGATAGTACTTACAGAACATGAAGAATCCATTGCTTGATATGTTTCAGATGTATTAGAGGATCCCAAATTATCTATAAAAGATGTTAAGAAGTTAGCATTACGTCTGATTATTTTCCATGCTATAACAGTAATACAGAGAAAAAAATAGTTACAGCAACTGAGACTATCAAATTATATATTAAAAAAACCTGCATAGTACTGTCGATACTTTCATCATCTGCTAAATAATGCTACAAAATAAACGTTTTGAAATGATTGCTATGTGTGGAACACAGCAGTAAAGCTATTGAGGTCACTCATCAATAACTGCATTGATCTTGACTAGTGGAATTTTACTGGCAGCTGATGTGATGGATTTTTAGCAGCTCAATAATATGGTGGCTCTTTTGACATGCTATTGCCTCAAGCTTCTATTACAGGGAATAATCCAATGAATTGAGGTCCAGACTTCTACTAGGCCAGTCAGCAGCAGCGATGAACTGTGAGACATTGGTTGCCAACCATTGCTGCATGGTTTTTGCATTGTGCTTTTTTTATCCCTGTATGTCAGTAGGAAAACCTGGGATCAACCCGGCATATGTCTTTTAATTTTTCAGTTGGCAAATGCTTTTATATACATAACATGTATCCCTCCTTCAAAAGAAAAAGTGACATTGTTTGCAAAGAGATGTTCATTTCACGAGGCAAAATTGTTTGTTTATGCAAGGTATTATGTCGAGTCCTTGCATGAACGGGTACACAGCTGCTTTATGCATTATTACCTTGTACAGCCAGGCAGATCTGATGGGATCAACAGTTGCACCCATTTCTTTAAATCATGCTATTGTCCAAAACACAAATCCTTCATTGATGCTAAGTGGCTCGATTTCCACACCAAAATAATGTCAGCAATATGATTTTTGACACTCCACACTCCATGTTTCTCTCTTGCCTGTTACACTGCAAGCCAGTTACTTATGGAGTAGTAAAGATGACTTTGTGGATGACAATATGCAGCGTTGCGACATTTCTTCATTAACAATTGCTATATGATAGCGTATTTAAATTTTACTGATCAAACTTATGGCAGTGATGTATATAAAGGAACAAGTAAAGAAAAAAATCTTAAGACTGGAAGAAAAACAAGAGTAAAGAACCATTATTAAGTCTATCATCAAAGCAAGAATGTGAAAGTAATTACATGCAAATCAACCTCCTTGGATTAAAAAGTTTGCTGGGAAGATTCTAATAGTCACTACTTTGAATTGAGTGAATATATAAGTGCAAGTTGGTTCCAAAATTTTTGTAGGATGCTTAATTGGGAACAGAGGAAAACCTGTTCATTTTAACTGCTACAAAAAACAAACACGTAAGAGGGAAATTTGTTTATATGTTCTATACTCTTTAACCCTTTGTGTTCAGGATGTGGTCTGCATACCTCCAGATGCTAGGCAACTTGACTATCACTCGGCAACTTGACTATCACTCAGCCACCATAGTTGGATCTATTTAATACTTTACAAATCATTAGATGTGGTCAACATTATATGTTCAATAAACCTTAAAACCTGGCATTAGCAGATACAAAGGCATAATAGTAAAAGCTGATACAAATTAACAAAGAATAACATACAACTCTAAAATGTGTTATTGATAAAGAATAAATTTTGGTATAGGTAACACAATCTGAAATAACAATACATCTGCACACTGCATTTAGAAATCTTTTACTCTTTTTTAACTTCATATAAAACAACTCCAACTTTCACATAGTCTTTATTAAAAGTGTTCATTAATGCAATCTTTCTGTCCATGTTAAGTCATTTCTCGTTTATATATTCTTCTCTCCATAGCTCTGTCTTTTCACACTCAAATATTCTGTGCTTCATATCTTCTCATCTCTTGCATATTCTGTGCTTCATATCTTCTCATCTCTTGCATATTTGGCACTATTTTGTGCAAAACCTTTTCTCATCTCTTTCAGCATTCATACAACCACTCTCATCCACGCTACAGCCTCTCTCTGTTCTTTATTTAGTATATAAGTATATCTTTCTCTTTCCCAAATACTTTTTATTTAATGTACGAATCTAAGGATCTTTTTCAAGTATATCTGTAAACAATTTTTGTATTTGTATGTCTTCAAGTCTTCTCCTAACTCATTTCCAGAAACCCTTAACATTATTTTCCTTCATTCTCCAAATTTCACCTAGAGCATTACTTTCCGGGTTGTATTGCATATACAGCATACTCCACATTACCTTGACTATTGTTTTCCAGGTTATAGCACCATCCATTGTTATAAGCGCTTTTCTTGATATTCTAAGCACTGTCCTAGCAGATTCTTTTCATCTAAATTTTCAATTCTAAACCAAAACTTAAGTGCTCTCTTCTTGATCATACCTTTCCTACTACTCTCCAATTCTAATTGGATGAATTCTTTTGGTAGTCCTAAAACTTCGGTGCAGGACATCCTATGTATTGCATCCACAATTCTTCATCCAGTCCTCCAAACTTCACTCCAATAAAACATTTTTGATTATCCATCATGTTGTATATTTTTCTCTAACCAATGCTCTCTGTTTAAATCTTCTAACTGCTGCAAATGGTCCTTTCGGTTTTACAAAAACCAACTTCTTCTGTTTCTCCCATTTTGCATCCCCATCCATTTTAACACCTAAATATATACAATATCTAACCATTTTAATCTAAAATACGTGTACGGCACAGGCAAATCTAAATGTAATTAAGTAGCTCGTATTTCAAAAGTAAAATATTGAAACCTTGTAAAAAGAGCAGAGTTGAAGGGAAAAATAGGAACCTGGAAAGTGAGAGTTGAAATAGGAGAAATTAGCAGATACAAGAGTATACAAGGAAAGCATATATTATATACAATAGCAATTACAATTAGTCTCATCCTGCCCCATTAGTATAATTAGAAATGGTGTGAAAAATTTGTATTACCCACAGTCAGTCTAAGTAATCAAAAACTGCTTTATATGTCTCCTTTAAAATGTTATTCAACTTCATTATTTTATTTCAGGAAACTGTTTCAAAGGTGGATGGGAGAGATGAGCATCCATTATCACAATCTCCAAGGTAATAACATGAACCCTTATAATGTTCAATAATAATAGTTTTATTTCGTTAGGTTACCACATTCAACACCATAGTCGTGAATATTACAGTTACCACCACAAAAACAAAAAATTTTGTTTTCAGTCATTCAGCACTATCTTTGTTTATTCAAGGTGTTTACGTTAACTTTTAAATGTAATCATCTATAATATTATTTGTACATTTATTTGATGTTAAAGATCCATTTTATTTTTAAATTAGCCAGTAATGATTTGCATGATATAATTGTAAAGGTAAAAGTACAATTCTTTACACACAGATTGCTTTGTGTGCTCAGTCACACATATTAACACTTCCTGTCGCTGCTACACTGTGTCATGTGTGATTATGGAATGATGGCATTACCTAGCTTAGTGTGCTAATATAATTTAGACTTTTCCTAGGCCCATCCCCCAGGGCCTGTATGGTAGGTACGGGTTTGGCGCACCCGGAGGTTCCCGAGCCACTTACCATCACTTCACACTACCCATCGCCTGCGATGTTGCCACGTTTTTTCTGCTTTTGGTTTTTCGATTTTTACAATAACACCCTCTTCCTCTTCTAGGCTTATGAAGATCATTAGTTCTTAGGACCTTAGGATTATTTCTCCCCAGGGGCTGACTTTGTTAGTACGGGTTTGGTGTGCCTGGGGTGCCCAAGCCATTCTTACCCATTGTCATTAGCTCATTCCCATCTGTCACAGCCACGAAGAAGTGTTCATATTACACTTTATATTCCACATTATGATAGCCTCTTCCTCTTCTAGATTTATAAAATTCTTAGGTTTTAGGTTTATGAACTCCAGTCTCACCAACAGGGATCTTTCCTATCTCCATGGTTCCTGTCCCACGGTTTCGTCACAGCTTTCAACCTGTGTGCTCTCCGGAGGTCTCAAATGTGAAGGTTGAGTGGACCCTCCTCATTACCCCTTTCGTGCCACACTAGGTGCGGAGCCGTTCCGATGTCATGCATACCCAAGTACCACCATGGGGTCGGGTCACCTTGAGCAGCTTGGCGACCGCGAGTGGCTGGGTTGCTCGGGTGGACCCGACGTGTTCCCGCTGTCTGGGGCCCGATGTACTCAAGCTCAAGCCCCCTGAATCCACGCTGACTCCGCTGAGGCAGCGTGGCCTATAGTGGGGAGCCACTGGCGGTTATTCCAGTGGTAGGGGCATAAAGTCGGGCCTTCCATTGGTGAAACTGTCGCATACCGGTCAGTAGTGATAGTCGGAGGGTAACTCCTCTGACATACTCCTTGAGATCAGGCCTGTAGCAGGTGCTGCTGGCCGGCACAGACCGGAAGATTTAGGTGTCTTTTCTTGTATCCCTCGGATGCCAGGCTGACGCCGACGGCTCCGGAAGGGGGACTATACCATCATGGCTCCTCTGAGCTTAACCCCTTCAAGGCCAACTTTTTTTTTTTTTTTTTATGTGTTTGATGTGTGAAAGCAAGACAATGAAAGACCCCAGTCCATTTTATATACAAAAGGAACTGGACAGGATTTGTGGTAAAGTCACAAATGCAACAAGATGTAGAGATGGCACACTCTTAATTGAGATAGCCACTTCCGAACAACCGGCCAAGCTCTTGAGTGCTTCTCTTTTGGGTTCTTACCCCATTAAGGTGGAGAAGCACAAAACTTTAAATAGGTGCCGAGGTGTGGTGACGACCTCCAGTTTGGATGGTTTAACCAACGAGGAAATAGTGAACTGTCTTTCCGATCAAGCTGTAGTTGCTGCCTACAGATTAATTGGCAAACGGGATGACAAGCCGTTCCCACTGTGTACAGTCTTCTTGACTTTCGAGCGAACTGACTTACCGGCTTATATCATGTGCGGTTATGAAAGAATGCCCGTGCGGACTTATATCCCGAACCCAATGGGCTGCTACCGTTGTCAGAAGTTTGGACATATGCAACAACCTTGTAAAAACTCGCCGGTTTGTGCGCAATGTAGGCAAAATACACACGATGGCTCTTTATGCGCTCAAGGCCCCACCTGTGCCAACTGTGGAGAGGCGCATCCATCCAACTCTAAAGAATGTTCCCGTTTTATCGAGGAGAAGGTCATACAGGAGATAAGATTCAAAGGCCATTTAGTTTTTCACGGAAACGTTATCTCGACCTTCACCCGACTACTCCTTTGAAATATTCCGCTGCCGTCAGCCAGCCGGTGCGGAAAAAGGATGCTATAATCCACACGCTCCCTGGTCCTTGTGCCCGTGTGTCTATATAACCAGACCGCATGCTCCGACTACGTTTCGCCTCCAATTGTAGCACCACCATCTCCTTCTGTGCCATCTACATCTTCCGCCACTGTTTCTGCCCGCCCGATTCGTAAATCGCCCGTTCGTCGTACAAGTTGTCCTCGCTATCCTTACTAAACCTGCACGACTTGTTCTGACACTGATACCAGCGATGGCAATCTGAAATTGTGTCCGGTTGGCGACCACACTGGAAGGAACCGAACCCCAGCGAAAAAGAAAACGTTTAAACTGAACCCACCGATCCCCGCCAATCATTAATTCGCTCCCTTACCGGCGCACTCATAATGAACAGCAGCCTTTTTACCGTCCTCCTTATGTCCTTCCTCCAATGGAATATATGCGGTTCTACATGCCCATCGGGCCGAACTGGACATTTTATTCCAGTCTTATTCACCCGTTTTCGTTTGCTTGCAGCAAACCAAACTCCGCCCCCGACATACGTTTGTTTTACGTCGGTATAACCCGGTTCGCTTCGATCTGGAACCGGATGAGAGCTCTCCTACACACGGCGGTTCTCTGGTTCTGGTACGTGACGACACGTGTTTCCGAACTGTTCCATTCACCACTCAACTGCAAGCTGTTGCTGTCCACCTTTCTCTTCCCGGTTTTAGTTTTCAGTCTGTAGTATCTATGTTCCACCTTCGTCTCCCCTCGCCGCTGCCGAACTTGTAAATTTAGTTTTGCAGTTACCTCCACCGTATCTTCTGGTGGAAGATTTCAATGCCTATCACCCTCTTTGGGGATCTCCGAGGGCGTGTGCGAGGGGAACCTTACTCAGCGATCTTCTGGACCAGCTGAATCTCTCCCTTTTGAAGACTGGTGAACCTACCTTTCTCTCAGACTCTACCCGCACCCTTTCTCACCTCGATTTAAGTCTCTGTTCAGCACAGCTTACACACCGTTTGGAGTGGAATGCTGTCTTTAACGCTCACGGCAGTGATCATTTTCCAGTTGTTATTACACTCTTTCATTCTACTCCTTTAACCACTGGCACCCCAAAATTTAAGTTTAACAAAGCAGATTGGTCACTTTATACTCGTCTGGCCCATTTTGCCGTAGCCGACTGTCTCACTGTCAATAGCATGGTTGAGCACCTAACTTCCGTTATCATAGCCGCCGCCGAACGCTCCATTCCCCGTACGTCTTCCCAACCTAGGCGTACCCGGGTTCCTTGGTGGAACGAGGAATTCGGCAAAGCTATCCGTGCGCGGCGAAGTGCTCTTCGGGTTTTTGAACGTCACCCAACTGAAGATAACTTATTAGTCTATAAACGACTACGGGCTAGAGCGCGGCGCATTATCCGTGAAAGTAAGAAGGCCCCTTGGAATCGCTATGTGGAGAGCTTTCATAGCTCCACGCTCACATCCGTTGTGTGGGATCGACTTAGGCGTGTAGCCGGTAAGGCAAAAACCGTGCGCTATACCCGGTCTTAGCGTAGGAGGTGACACCTTGGTGGAGCCGGCTCTTATCACAGACACCTTGGGCAGAGCCTTTGAGGCAGTTTCCAGTTCCACCAATTATGACCCAGCTTTTATTCCCCATAAGGTCGCGCTGGAAGCCCAGGAGTTATCATTCCGCTCCGACACCCTGGTGGAGCCCGTTCTTATCGCAGACACCTTGGGCAGGGCCTTTGAGGCAGTTTCCAGTTCCACCAATTATGACCCAGCTTTTATTCCCCATAAGGTTGCGTTGGAAGCCCAGGAGTTATCTTTCTGCTCCGACAACCATGAGGACTACAACCGCCCTTTTAGCCTTCGTGAACTAGAACATGCCCTCTCTTTTTCTAGGCATACCGCTCCTGGGCCCGATGCCATACATGCGTAACTTCTTCAGCATTTGTCTACGGATGGTAGACAAATCCTAAATCCTTACCTCTCTCCCTCCCTCTCCCTCCCTCTCCCTCCCCCCTCTCTCCCTCCCTCCCTCTCCCTCTCTCCCCTCCCCCGCCCTCTCCCTCCCTCCCCCTCTCTCCCTCTCCCTCTCTCCCTCTCCCTCTCCCTCTCTCTCTCTCTCTCTCTCTTAGGCCCATGATTTATCTAACTAAAATAATCTGAAATTATACGGAAAGGAGTTTGGATTATTTTACAATGTTCTAGTAATTTTTATAAATTCCTTTTTTTTTTTTTTTTAAGAGGTTATAATTAAAATCAATACAGTTAAACAGATAAAGAGATGATAAAAGATTATGAGGATGGTTTGCAAACACTGCGCAGCTCACCTTAATTAAAATAGTACAAAAAGTCAATATCTGTGTTTGCCTGCAAAAGCTGTATTAAATAATATTTGGAGACCAGATGAAGCTTAACTGAAGGTGCAAGCCATAGAAGGACTGATGACCTGTGTTGATTAATTTCTTCAATTATTGAAAATTCTTAGCTTCTGATCTTCATAATGGAATGGGACCACTATAAAGATGATCTATTTAATCTTTCCTTGTGAAAATCCTGGCTTGTGCAATACATCCACATTTTGTATATGTATATAGCTGACATTGGATCATCAAACTGTTTCTCAGGTTACAAACTGCTATTGAGCTCAGTGCTATTTCTGGAAAATACCACAATGTAACACTTTCACTTTACTGGCAGTTCTAATTGTTTCTTTATAATATAACATTCAGTATTTAGAGGACTTAAAATATTGTAGAGGATAACACATACATCAGTGACAATTGAGGCTATAGTAATGAGTATTTATTCTAATTACATGATTATAAGTGCCCCATTCCCTGCCCGCGCAAACCCCCATAAAAGAAAAACAAATTCTAATTGAAGAATTGGTTTGTTGAGACACCAACATAATTGATTTATGCACTTACAATTAAACCACAGGATTAGTTCCATTTTCATCTTAGTGGTTTGTTTTCTGTTTAATGCTTACTGTGAAACTGATTTGTGTGTAATGACCATCATCAGGTCATACTGATGGATACCACTGCATTAAACTATGGACTGTTCCTGATTCTGGCACATTACTAGGATGGAAACTACATCTAGACTTCTGGTCTACAACAATGATGGACGCCATTATTGGCACAGTATATATCATTCATTCAAGGCGAGATTTACACGAAGATGAGCTAAATCACCTTCAAGATTTTCAAGATACAATAATAGGCATGCATTGCTTGCACACAGGCCTTTGTTTTGCTATACCATCTACAGGGGTTTAGATTAAAAGTTAGATTAGCCTTTTGGGCAACTGCAGACATTTGATGCATGCCTATTATTGTATCTTGAAAATCTTAAAGGTGATTTAGCTCATCTTCGTATAAATCTCGCCTTGAATGAATAATATATACTGTGCCAATAATGGCGCCCATCATTGTTGTAGACCGGAAGTCTAGATGTAGTTTCCATCCTAGTAATGTGCCAGAATCAGGAACAGTCCATAGTTTAATGCAGTGGTATCGATCAGTTTGCAAATTATTTTCAATTGCATGTGTTATAGTATCGATATTTTGTCGTCTGCCATAGTAATGTCTTCTCGCTGGTGGCATTGCTGCAGGAATGACGTGTTTGTACTTGTTATCTGGGTCGAGCGGAAGCGCGCCGCGATAGCGAGTGCTAGAATACCACGCACTCGCATACGCGATTTTGCCTGTACCGAGGCTGAAAACAACTAAGTCCGCGACCTTGAACGTTGTTGCGTGCAAGAAGGGCATATAGGACACAGTGGAAGTTTTTAAAAAAGCATTAGGCGGCTACCCAAGCACGGATAGCACCAACTATTGATGTATTTAGGTTAGCTTGCTCGCTTTGTATTTCGATTACAAGGTATAGGAACTCGTTTGCTTGCACACCGGCCTTTCTTTTGCTATACCATCATCAGGTAATGGTTTGATTAATTTCCAGAGCAGGTAAGCAGCAATTCAAAGCTCATGAGGAAATTCTAGTGTTATAAGATACAGATGATTCTGTCAGGTGTTCACCTAATTATTTTTTGAAAAGTTTAACAAATTTATGTTGAGAAGAACTGGAAGAATGATGGGACATTTTTCTGTATGTTTGAGATATATGCATAATCGTGTTTGTTCTGGAAATCTGGATTCTAACTTTCTTTCAGTTTTGCCAACATACACAGGTTATATTCAGTACAATCAATCTATTGATTCTAGTATTCCTACTGCTATTTATGGATCTTTAAATTTGTTGCACCATAGTTTTTCAATGTTATATTGATTCTCAGGACCTAATGTGAGGTATTTGTTTAAGAAGCTCTGTGGAATCCATGGCATATCCTTTGACATGTGAATTTTGTGAAATGGGAAATCCACTAACACCATTCTTGGAGCATTGTGAATGTCACATTTAGACTGCTTAATTTCAGAAGGCTTCCTATATTGGTTTAAAGTCTTGTAAGTTTATGTTGACAAATGTGTCTTAGTTTCGGCAAAAGTCTCAGAAGATGCCTTAAAGCAGTAAGTCTATGCAGTAGATCAATAAAGTTTACTATAGTGACTCAAATGTTTATTGTGTACATTGACAGGAGATAGAGAAGCTTAGAAACTAGATTTAAACACCAACATATATCTCAAACATAGAGAAAAGTCTTTTGAGCTCAGCATTTCTGTCTTCCAATCATATTCAACATAAATCTTTTCAAGCCTGCAAGAAATACTAATGAGTTGAACATATCCATCTTAATCCGTTTCTTTACATGCTGAGGACACTAATATATTGATTTTCAATAAAGATTATAACACTCTAAATTGAACTTTTAAGACACATTATTGTATATGACATCTTGGTTTACAGAGAACAAACTCTGTATTGACAAAGAATAGTGTGCCTACAACTGAAACAATTGTACCTCAATTTCTCCTATTCAACTTTCTGCTCACCAAGTAATCTGATAAACAAATGTATTTTTAATGCTTCAAAATCAGAAATGTATTGTTCTTGTCTTTGTTATGCAAAACCACTGCAAGAAAAGCTCCTGGAATACTGCACCAAATTCCTATGGTTAAAAATTGTTCCTGAAATCATTGTTATTTATGAAAAATATAATGTAACAAAGTCTGTTTATTTGAAATGCTCAAAGCAGTAGCAACTCAATTACAAATTTATTTATTCTAATTTGACAGAGCAATTTTATGTGTCATTGCCACATCACTCATGAAGACTGCTTTGACTCTCTCTGATCCAGCTGGACTGTTAGGGTTCTCTGTTTCAGCTGAAACCCTGCTACCCTGCTTTTATAATCTATGATTGAACAGCAAGGTGGGAATTATTCGTTACATGTAGGTGTAATAGTGCAAGGGTATGGTGCAAAGACGATTCTTGTGCACATGTGCAATTTGCATGCACCTGCAGTAAATAGGTGGCAAGTTACAGGTGTATGCATCTGGACACATACTGACACTACTCCTTCTTAGGACTAGTCCCAACCAGCTTTGTTGTAGTGGTCTAGAACATCAAAATGTACCACCAGCTTCATCCTTTAGAGCTGCCTACGATTGCGATGGATAACATAATTCCTTACCATGAAGCATGGTCCTTGCCATGGATACTGAATTTAGAGTCAGTGCCCATTAGCCATGTAAGGCAATGTGTTATACATTGTGCTCTCTTACTTATTGTATGACACAACTAGTATTTCCCTGTTTTAGTAAACAGATATCAAGTTCCCTGATAATGAAGGTTCTGTATACTTTGTCCATTTGTCATGTAGCACACCACATGCAGGTGAGAAAATGCAGGGATTTAATACTGTCTTCCTGCGCATATGTTAAATTTATGTATGACTACGACCCCACACTGAAACAATGGAAAGCAAGCAGCTCATACAATTAGATTAGAATAGAAAGCATTCTGTAGGTTCGTTTAGGCCAGAAAGCCACTGAACATAGAACTTGTCAAGGCATATACATGTATACATATGTTTATATACTATATACTATGAAAAAAAATTGTATAACGCTCTAGTGCTAAAAGCATAGGTTACAAAAACAACAGACTACTTTTTTGTTTGTTTGTTTGTTTTTGTTTTTTTTGCGCACATAAAAACAAAGAGTATCAAAATATAGTGTTAAAATGTATAAATAAATATAATTTCATTATATGTAAAACTAATGTTATGTCAGATGATAGTTTTCAAATTATCGATATAATAGTTACTAGTAGTAATTATATAAACTAGAACATGATTATTATATTATGTACTCTTCATAAATGTCAACAAATCACAATACATATTTACAAATATGTTATAGTATTTCCAATGCAAAGATTTACAATTATGTACTAGAGTGTAAAATATCAAAACATCAGGCTTTACAGACCTTGTGTCATTGCTAAATACTAAACAAATTCATTTGACACATTCATGCATGTCAAAGTGTAAAGCAGTTTAATTTTAATATAAAACACACACTAATATACACAAAATGCAAACATTGTAACATTTATAAATACAATGATTATTAACGGTATTGTCAGACAGATTTGTCACTTAAATATTCATCTACGGAGTAAAATGATTTATTATAAAGGTACTCCTTAAGAGAGGCCTGAAATCTCCAACATTTTCTTTGAGATTACTGGGGAGAGCATTAAATATCTTGATTGTTTCATAATATACACCTTTCTGAAAGCAACGAAGATTGGCATTGGGACGATGAATCAATCCCTTGTGTCTAGTAGTAATGCTATGAATTTCCATGTTTGTTATAAAACTTTGTCGATTAACTGCATAGAATTTTAAAATGGATAATATATAAACACAAGGTAAGGTGAGGATGCCCAATTTTTTAAGTAGTTCTTTGCATGACTGTCTGCTATAAGCATTACAGATTATTCGTATAGCTTTCTTCTGTGTCCAGAATATGCATTTACTATCTACTGAATTACCCCAGAGTATTCCATACTCAATGATGGAGTTAAAGTAGGCAAAATTAACCAACTTAAATGTATCGAGAGTGAAACTTAACCAGTGCACAGAGAGCGTAACATGCTGAGCATGCAGTAGCAGAAGGAGGCAAGGTGCATTTGAGTGCATAATCACAATAGTAATTCTGGACCTCAAGTACTGACTAGAGCACTTAGTGAAAGAGCAGTAACTGAAGCTATGCTGGAACAATACTTTGTACTTTATATACTGGCTCTCAGATTACATAACAACAAAATGCTTTTATTGACATCATTGTGTAGTGCTATGCTAGAGCAATGTTTCAAGTCCTTTATATACTGTCAAATTCCTGAGCAAGAATGTACATTTATTGATATGGCAGTTATCATTGTATAGTGCTACCCTAGACCAATATTTCAAGTCTTTTATATTCTGACTATTAGATTACATAGCAAGAATGTGCACTTACTGACATGGCAGCTATCATTGTTTAGTGCTACCTTGAAGTACTATTTCAAGTCCTCTATAAACTTAATATCAGATTACATAGTAAGAATGTGCACTTATTGACATGGCAGCTATACTTGTATAGTTTTACCCTAGAGTAATATTTCCGAATCTATATAACATCATCAGATTATGTACCAAGAATGAGAATTGACTATTGTACTTAGTGATATGGCAGTAACCCCAGATATCACTTTGAAGTGCTACCCTAGAACAGTATTTCAAATACTCTATATAATCACCATCAAATTACATACTAACAATGAAACTGCCAGGAAAATACAGCCCTACAAAGAACTTGTTAAAAGTGTGATGGTTTTCAAAAGTAGGATGAAGGAAAGCTTATAAACTGGGGAAAAGTTTGTGTGCTGAAACTGTAATCAACATGCATACACACAAAATGAAGGTTCTTTTTTTGTTACAGGTTAATGCCCACTTTTACCACTTTTGGCACCACATGTGATGACACTGGTGAAACTTGAAGTGAAGTTCTATGGCAGGGGAAACCAGAGAACCCAGAGAAAACTTGCTCCTGTGCCACTTTATCCACCACAAATCTACATGCCGTCGCTTGGGATCAAACCTGGGCCATCTAGGTGAAAGGGATACTGTAACGGCATTTACTCATTATGAATTTACTTTCTTGTGCTTTCCCATGGGTTATTATATTGTTTGATCCTATATGTTGCCTAGGTATCTTCAGTTATGTTCTAGGTAACTGGTATTCTACAGCACAAAGAGTTGTAGATAACCATGAGTAGGAAATGGCATATAATATTAATTATTATTACAAGTGAGTACATTGGTATAAAGGAAATAAGGTTTAACTTTGTAGCTATCATTAAATGCATATATGTTATGCAATGATAGAAAGAATATTTGAAAGTTGTGTATCTTACTCCTTTCCAGACCTCATAAATCAAATTACATTTGCTGGTTACTTACTGAGAAAAAAGAAAAAGGTGCTGTAATATTCCATTATTATATATTATGCTCCCCCTCAGAAAAGGAAAAGGAGATTAATAGCTTTATTTGCATAAGAGATAATGTCTGTATAATCATATTTAAATGGATAATATTGGGAAATAAATGAATAACTAAATAGTAAGTTTCACTATTGCTAATTTGTATTTTAACATTTCAGATTAATCTCAGGAGAAGTTTCTCAAGATGGCAGTGGTTCCTTCATTAACCTCACCTACACAGATTCAGCAGGACACTGTCAAATTGGAGAAGTAGTTTCAGATTTTAAGACAGCCAGTGTGTCTGCAGTTCTCAATAAGAATTTTGAGAACAAGTTCTCTATGGGACAAAACATTTGTCCATTTAACTGCAATATGTCGTATGCATGTGAACATCAGTCCAAGAATTTTCAATCTGATACAGGATTTGTACAACATAAAATGGAAAATGGGTACAATAGTCTGTACAGTAGTGATAAGAGTTTTGTAAAATTAAGTAAGTTAAAGGAGCATGCTGTAATTCACTCAGATAACACTCTTGCCAGACCTTATAAGTGTGAAACATGTGAGAAAACTTTTAAGCAGAAGGATGCACTGCAACAACACTGTCTTAGACATTCTGTCACAAAACCATACAAATGTGATACATGTGAGATGTCTTTCAAGACGAAGGGAGATTTAGCAGCACATAGTTATTCTCATTCTGTCGCAAGACCATACAACTGTGACAGATGTGAGAAGTCTTTCAAACGGAAAAAACACTTACAGCAGCATATCATAATACATTCTGACATTAAACCCTACAAATGTGGCAAATGTGAGAAGTCCTTCAAGCAGAGGGGAGAATTACGATCACACAGTCGTTCTCATTCTTCCACAAGACCATACAAGTGTGACAGATGTGAGAAGTCTTTCAAAAGTCCAGCAAATTTATCAGCACATATTAGGACACATTCTGGCACAAAACCATATGAATGTGACATTTGTCAGAAGAGTTTCTCCGAGAGGAAACATTTACAACGACATATTCTGTCTCATTCAAATACAAAACCCTACCAATGTGATACTTGCGAGAAAAACTTCAAAGGAGAGTTGGGTTTAAAAACGCACATTCAGTTGCATTCAGGCATAAAACCATTCAAGTGTGACACTTGCAAGCAGAGCTTCTATCAGAAGTTACAGCTAACAGAACATGTTCTGGCTCATTCAGGAACAAAACCACACTTATGTGAAATTTGTGGGAAGAGATTTATGAGGAAGCAAAGGTTAGAACAACATGCTGTAACACACTCAGACAAAAAACCACACTTATGTGACTATTGTGGGAAGAGTTTCAAACGGATATCAAACTTAGAACAACATGTTATACAACATTCTGGCAACAAACAATATGTATGTGATTGTTGTGGGAAGAGCTTCAAATGGAAGTCAAATTTAAAACAACATATTCTAACTCATGCAGGCAAAAAATTATAAACATAAAGATCATCAGCAGAAGTTCTGTAAATGTATTATTTAGACAAACAAAAGGCATCTAGTTCCTATAACTGTGTAAAGACCTTGATTGGAGGTCTTTCTTATCCACAAACCTTTTCCATAATTTAATCACTGAATTTTCCAAAAGTGGTAATTGTGGGAATAGTTATAGATGGAAGTCTAATTGATAAATCTCATAGCTCATTCAATCACAGAATGATAGGAATTATGAGTTCAGTTACAAAATGTAAAATTTCCAAACACAAATATAATATATATGATCAATGTTACCAATCGCACTAACATTTTTCCAGTTGGTATACAGCTTGCATAAACTGCTTCAATCGGAAAATCAATCCAACACACATCATATATGTATATGTGTGATAGTTACCATCATCGCTATGATTGTAACAGTTGGTGTAGAACTTACATAAACTCCACTAGAAAGAAAATAAGTATTAACAGTCTGCTCGTGAACACAATTAAAAATATTTGCTATCTTTGGCAACTGTAAAAAAAACATTTTCTGACAAAAGCAGTTTGCTCCACGACAAATGCATTACTACAAGTCCTAAAGATGTTGTCACTTGACATTTGAAGTTAGGTTATAACTCCATTGAAATGAATTGACTGTTAGGAGCAGAGCCACCAAACTGTTTTATATGTAGGGCCACTACTCAAGCAATTGGTCTTAGGCCATATAGCAAATTTATACAAATGGAATATTTTATGGAATGTAAAAACAGGAAGGTAGGGTATAAAATTATAAATAATGCTTTTGAATACATTTGTATGGTGTGTTGGACATTTCTCAAGAGCTGTGTTCTATAAGTATTAAACTAAAATATAAGATACTACCTAACAAGAAGCTTGAAACTGGTATTTTGAGTTTAATAAATTGGTGATAAGTGGGTTTTTGCTCAGATGTACTCAGCAACAAACATATTTTGAAGATGCCCATAACTCAAGCTAGATCTTAATACTGATTTCTGGAGGTTCAGTTTTTAAAATTTTTGTTCATATATACATGTAAAGGCAAACTGAATATCAAACGTCAGGCTTGTTTCTTCAGTGCTGTATAGAAATTGTTCTCCAATATTCTGAATTATCTTAAATAAATCAACATCAAAGCACATTCTGAATATTGATCTTTAAGAGCACCAGTGTAGAAAACTACAAAAATTTGTCTTTCGTACAATTTCAATTGCAGTTCAAGCAATTTCATAGCATTGAAAGCATTCCTGATAAGTTGGTTTTTACCCACTAATGACAGTTTTCAGTCAATTAAATGTCTGGTCATGTCATCCAAAAATACTAAGCACAACAACCACTCTGGGTCACCCAATTCATATGTTTTTCCTTTCTCTTCCAGGTATTTGTAAATTTCCACTCACAGAGAAAAAAATCTAACATTTCACCAGCAATTAGCCATCATATCTCTGAATGATAAATTATGTTGCCATGTTCACTATTTATTTATTCAGAAAAGTCTTAAAGCTGAGATGCTTGAATGCCTTACTATGGACTTAAGTTAATTAATTTTAAAACCATCTACATAATATCATAAAGGTTATCTGCTATGCACATAGCACATTCTTATGAATAATGCAATGCAACTTCTGCCCTTGTCCCCCATAAAACTATATTTTCTAATTTATCAGCTCTGCTGTTTCATGGTTAACAACTCCCAGGTACGGTGCACCATCTATAGTCCTTACACATTTTTTAAGAAAGTCGATTCTTAATATAGGTCTTGAAAGAACTGTCAAACAGTCATAATATTTTTTGACCACAAGAAGGCTTACGAGTTCTCTAGGCGAGCAGGTATGTTATGTTCCTTCCACATTTGGGATATATGTGGGTGACTACCATTGTTCATTCAGGAATTTATGCGAGACTGCATTTTCCAAAAAACAGTCGGCTTTGTTTTTTCACATCCTTTTATTCAAGAGAACGGAATACCACAGGGGACTGTACAACGCATGACACTGTTTGCTATAGTCATTAATTCTATATGTGTTCGTTGAGGGGTCTCTTCCTGCTTATTCATAGACAAATTTGCCATCTTTTGTACTTCTCAGAATACCCTGTTTATAGAATGCTGTCTACAGCAGTCTACAATCTTTCTGCTTGGAGTTCAGAGACTGGCTCTCGCTTCTCAAATGAGTAGTAGCTCTGTGTTAATTTCTGGTGCTGCAGGGAGCAATTTCTGCCATCTCTTCCACTTAGACCTCATTTACTTTGCAGATGAGGGAAGATTCCTTGGGTTGGTATTTGATCACAAACTTTGCTGGTTACCACATATTACACAGCTGAAAGCGCGATGTGACTATTCTCTTAATATTTTACGAATACTGAGTGGAAAATCTTGGGGAGCGGATCAGACAGTGTTGCTCCGTTTTTACCGTTCACTGATGTAATCCAAGTTGGAGTATGGATGCATTGTTTACTAGTCTGCATGACAATCTGTGCTGAGCAATTTAGACTCCGTCCACAATCAGGGCATCTGTGTGGTCATCAGAGCTTTCCCAACCAGTCCAATTGTTAGCCTTTAGGCCAAATCGGCAGAACTCTCTCTGCGATGTCAATGGGATGTCCTGGTAGTTAATTATAACTTCAGACTTAAGTTCATGCTTTTGCATCCAACATTACTCCTATTTTCAATACCAGACTGGATATACATTATAGAAACCTGTCACTCAGTCCCAGGCTCGCAGGCTTTTGGTTTTTCGCGAGCTTCTTTGGAAACACGATCTTCTGTCGTCTTGCATGTTTACCAAGGGGGAGAGAGTGTACCCACCTTGTTTGCATGACACATCCCACCTTGATCTCGGGATGACACCCTATGGGAAATCTGATACCCCTATGTCTAGTATCTATACTTGTTTTTTAGAATTTTTAACGAAGTATAGTGGCCATATATATTTATATATCGATGGCAGTAGGTATCCCTACAGTGCCTGGATATATCTTTGTTACTGGCACCGAACCATATATTTTCAGTTAATCTAGTACCACTCTATTTATACTGCAGAGCTGTGTGCTATTTACCAAGTCATTCTGTATATTTGCCGTTTACAATTTGATGATTGAGTGATTCCCTTAGTGCTTCAGAGCCTTCATGAGCTGTACAATTACCATTCTTTAGTGCAACGCGTTCAGGATGCCCTCCACATTTTGCACACTTCTGTTTTTATGGTGAAGTGTGCATGGTTTCCTGGACATGCCTGGCTAGCAGGGGAATGAACTGGTGGAATTGGCAGTCCAGTGTTACTGTTCCCAGTGCAACAGCAGTATTTTCGGTTTGGCGTGCGGAGTGGTCAGCTCTCCATGGTAATCAGCTTAGGAAGGTGAAAGACCTCCCTATAACATGGACAAGCTCCTCATGTCCTTGTCAGGAGGAGGTACACATGGCTCGGCCATTGATGTTTTATCCATAGTTACCTTTTTAATAGAGATCCTGCACCTGTATGTCTGCTCTATGGCACAGCACTGATGATGATGATGATCATGATCATCATCATCATCATCATCATCCATTCCCTAATAAATACCAGTAATTCTGCAGTATCCATTGCATCAATACTCTCATCACTCGCAATACAAAACTACTCAAACATTTTCCCCTTTAACAAACCTGATTATGTGTTTTACGAAAGAAACTGATTTGAAACATTTTGTTTTTGAGCACATAATGTTTCATCAGCAACCAGGAGACACGTTTTTACAAGTTCTCTATCAGCAAATAGTTTTGCATTCTCAGCAGTAAGTTTAAAAACTCATAACTTGCTTTTGTAATATTTTGTTGTTACAAAGCTCTTTTGCCCTCACAATCATTAAGGATATCAAACTCAACTGAACGTTTTTGTCTGGTAAAGTCTATTTACATTATATTCGTAACTGTGATTACAAATCACTCACATGACCCTGCCTACATGCTGCTGCACAAAGTGGTTACCGAGCCAACACTCATTGTATTTCTATTTCCTGTACTTGAACTTTTACAGAAGCATCCTTCACTTCTTGTAACACATTGTGCAAAGAAATTCATTGAGAATGAGATAAACACAAGGTTGGCAAATAGCGGCCCCCTACCATGCAGGGCAACAGCCGTGAATACATAATGGTACACAAGGGACATGAACCTTCTAGTGATATCCTTGGCTGTTAGCTTGGGACAGTCACTTGTAAAGTTAACAATACATTGACTGCATTTGCTACCCTCTTCTGGACAAGGGTGTACCAAATTGCCACATTTTCTTCAAATTATTTTTTGGCCATTGGCCATTATGAGATAAAACATTTGAGTAATATTGTGCGTTTTTGTGTCTCGTTGAAACCGTTCAGGTGGATCAGGTGGGCCACATAAACAGTCTTGGTGGGCTGGACATGGCACATGGGCTCATGTTTGGATGGCCCTGGCTTAAAGAATAGAATGTTCTAATTGCACAAAGACAAGAGGGATGTAATATTAGTAGAGACATTGTTCTTAACCCTTTAATAACAAACATGCTCTTATTACTTATACTATCAACAAAGGTGATTTCAGACCCCACCTTTACACCTGCGGTTGCTCAAGTAGTTATAGTGAGCATTAAAGATTACCCAAAAAAAGACCCCCCAGGTTTAAATTCTGAATATGTAAAATAATATTTATTTATTATGATTAATGTCATTGTTGTAATAGTTTGCAGTAAACTTTGTAAGATATTTTGAATAAAATATTTCAAATTATAAACTAATAACATTTACTGTACATAAGTAACAGCAATTATACTATAATATAAAACTAATTAAATGTTAGCTGCCTTTAAGTCTTCAAGGGCACTATTTACGGCCTGGGATTTTAAGATTTGGCCAATGTGTAAATTGTATATTCTGACTTTTATAAGCTTCACCGGTGTATCTGCAGTTGTACTCAAAGGAAGGATGCATCAGACTGATACTAAAGCTAGGTGCTGCTGAAGAATAATTTTTCTCTTTTGTTTTCTAGTTCTTCAACTCTACTTCAGGTATGTCAGTACTCTCAATATTACTCTTTTTAAGTTCTTATATTAAATATATAGCTAACATAAATGTGGAAAATGATACCTATTGAATCAATACTGCTGTTAGAATAAACACCTCTAATTATTATGACTTGAAGAGGAATCCTTATCTCAGTCTGGTGGAGATTGTTTTTATGTATCTATGTTTCTTTAAGTACAATTATCATTTGCTTTTTAACTTCATTTAAGTGCATATTTCACATTGTTATAGCAGTAGGCTTACCCTGCCCCTACTTAAGACTGATACCCTCCTAGGGCTTACAACCAAATGCCTAAGGGTCAGAAGCATGATGGGGAGCCAATGGCATGAAGCCACAGAATGGAGAACCTAGAATAAGTGTTTGGCCTGTGGCTAAATATGAATTTAAGGAAGTAGATGATATAAAATGCTAGAAAAATAGATGATAGGAAAGGCAATGACGGAGGAATTGGAATGAGTGGCAGGAGAAATCAGAGAAAACCCACCCAGGTGTCCCTTTGTCCACCAAAAATCCCACATGCAGGCACCGGGGATCGAACCTGGGCCACATAGATGGGAGGTGAGCAGTCTAACCACTCAGCCATAGTGTTGCCATTTTGCTTTGTCAACTCTATCAAAACCCCAACAGCAATTCCAAACCTGAAGTCAGCTGATGAAACCTTAAAGGAAAAGATAGAAACAGATTTATTCAATATTATTGCTACCAATTGCTGATGTAGCAATGGTGTTGATGTAATGGCTCTTAATAGCACAGTAAAATACCATTTAATTTTTGTTTGGAAATTAATGGTGAATTCCGCATAAATATGTAGAGGATTTTAATTAAGTACATCTCCAAAATTTAAATGCATATTAATTATCCACTGAGAGAGCATCAGATACTGTGATATTGTAGAGATGAACATAAATGTTAAGAGAAAAATCTTTTGAAACATTCATAAAAAGAAATATCCTAACATAAGGTTACAACACATTCTGTTTTGTTTGATATGTTATGTGGTTGTTAGACAATGCAACCTAGATTTCACCAAAAGTTCTGTATATTTTATTTTGTTAACAATGCTGTCAATGACAGGATCATGTCAGCACTGCAAGTGTGTTATAGTTTCATGGTGCTTTTACATGTCAGTAAATCTACTGACATGGGCTGCCAATTTTAGATACACTTACATCTGCCTGAGCCAGGTTTGATCCTGTGACATTTCAATCAAGATCAATGCCTAACCAAATGATCCGCCTAATCGGACTAATCAAAGGTAGGTAACTTCTTCATTCATCCTAGTGAGATATAATCGAAAAAGGAACTTGCATTTTTCATTATCTGATTGTCTGCTATTCTGCTATAGAATGTCTCCATTAAAGCCATTTTTGCATTACAGTAGGAAAACCTTTCCAAATGTTTCTGCATAATCTCAGTCAGTGTATTACAATACCAAGAATATAAACTGTTGAGTGTTATGTAATTAGGAAAAAAAACGTTTATACAAATATTAATTGCAATATAGATATCTAAAAGGGTCCAGTAATTTTGAGAGAATAGTGTACGAAAAACCCTTTTACTCACAAACAACACTGTATTTCTTCTTCTCATTACAAGTAAATATCTGTTTTCTAATGTCTTTATTTGCAAAAATTCTGTCATAACAGTTCCTCTCAATACTGCTGCTGCTGCTTGCTCAGGATTACCAGTAAAACGCTCACTCATATGTTGCACACTATGCTTTCCCTATTGAAACTGAACTCTCTACTGGTCTCATTCCCCTTGCTATATCTGTGTATGATGTGGCAGAAAACTTCCAAAGGAACCCCCCAGGGGCCTACTCCAGTAGGAACAAGTAGTGAACCCGGTGTCTTGAGCCAACCCGACTCCCTGGTGTGGGCAACCTCTGAGTGGGGAGGGACTCAGTCCATCAAAATGAACCATGTACAGGCTACCCACATGTAGACTATAAGTGGAGACCCATGATGCTGGAAAGGGATATCCTGGTTTGTTGAGGGCTGCATATCTCATCATAGGCTTATGAATTTCAGTAAATGGGGAGGGTGCGCAACCTATACCACTTTATTTTGGTAGTGTTTAACGCCCGCTTTAACTACTTATGGCACCGCAGGCGGTGACACTGATGATACATGAATGAAGGAGCACCGGTGGAATGCGATGGCAGGGGTAACCGGAGAGAACCCGCCCCTTTGTCCACCACAAATCACACGCGCGGTCGCTTGGGATCGAACCCCGGCCGTCTAGGTGAGAGGCGAGTGCTCTAATTACTCGGCCGCAGCGCGGCCGTGACACAACTTTGGTTTCTGTCTCACCTAAAGGGGAGGCCAGGGAGTAACCCATCCCTAGTCAATCGGCCAGACTAGGTATTATACGGAACTCCAGTGCGAGTGAGACGGCAAGCCTGCTGTACCCCCCGTGTAACCGTATTACCTCATTGGGGTAACCCTCGTTGAGCTCCGTGGTGGGTGGGGAGCACTGGGGCAACTAAAACCAAAAATAAATTAGTTGGGAAAGAAGTAGTTGAGTGCAGTGGTCCTGGCTACTTGGTCATCACTCGGACAGAGGAATGTCGGAAATTTACGTTGGTCAGCCCTTTTGCTATAAAAACGATCTTGTCAAAATGCTGGTCCGGTTCACTCCTGTATTAAATTATGATATGGTACCCTCCTGGTAGAGGCATTTACGGCATCCCAGGAAAGCAAAATACTGAAGACTAGAATGTTTGCTAGCTACCCCGTTAAGGTTGAACAGCACAAGGCCTGAAACTCCTCCTGTAGCGTTATCACTGCCCGCGCAATGGACGGTTAGACCAATGAGCAGCTTCAAGTGAATCTGGCAGACCA
The DNA here is from genome assembly GCA_030762935.1 of Hymenopus coronatus. NCBI lineage: Eukaryota > Metazoa > Arthropoda > Insecta > Mantodea > Hymenopodidae > Hymenopus > Hymenopus coronatus. The sequence continues at coordinate 8,282,871 of CM060899.1, forward strand.
GTGCGTCCAATCTGAGTATAGGGTTGAACGAAAAGGCAATGGTGAACTCGAGTCGACCCGTACCCTGTTCCTTACCTTTGATCGAGTGGATCTCCCTCAAAGGATTAAGACAGGGCATGAAACGATCTAGGTTAGGCTGTTTATTTCGAGCCCTCTCAGATGTTACATGTGTCAGCGGTTTGGGCATACTAAAGAATTGTGTACTGGTCATTCTACTTGTGGTTTCTGTGGACATACATCACACAATGGAGTTTGTACTACCACTCCATCTTGTATAAATGGCAGCGGGGAACACTCATCTAGTTACCGTAATTGTCCCCGATTTATGCAGGAGAGAGCGATCCGGTAGATCCGGATGAGAGAGAAAGAAGGTGTCTTTCTCAGAAGCCCGTAAGCTCCTACCCCTTCACAAACCCTCCATCCCGCGCTACGGTACCTACATCTGTGTTACCACGTAGAGAAAGCGCAACCCAGACCAACGATATAAATGGGGTCACTGTCGCAGATAAGATTATTTTAGCCAGAAGACTAACAAAGACTTCAACATCAGCGTCTACACCGGCGTTACCATTTGCTAAATTCCAACCGGAAAAAGCAGCCTGGCAACCGTGTCACCCAAACCGTTGACCTCGGGCAATAATACCAACATCCCCGTATGTCAGTCTGTACCTGCCAAACATTTCCGGATTAGTTATGTCAGAACCGACTTCCTGAAGGATACGGAAGTCCTCTCCCAAAACATCCAAAAAAAGGAAGAGCCCACGTCACTCTCCAAGAAGATCCTCTTCTGGGGGAACAATGATGGGCGACCGCCATTTCGGTTCGAAGTGCTCGAACCGAAATGTTTTATTGGTAAGGGGTCCTCTCCCGTGGAGGAGTTAGAACACGAATAATCTATCCTCTCTGCCAAACGACCAGTGCGAAAGCGGCAGCCCCCCTAGGGGCTACAATGGTAGCTACGGATTTGGCGCACCCGGGGTCCCGACCCACCAGTGACTCCCCCATGTGGGCAACCTCTGAGTCGTCAGGGAGCCAGTACGTAAAAATGCCCACCCACGTGTAAGACGTGCGTGGAGACCCGTATCGGTGGAAAGGAATATCCTGGTTGATTGAGGGTTGCCTGGGCTTCTGTTTTTAGCAACTGGGGAGGGTGCGCAACCTAATATGCCGCTTTGGTTTCTGCTTTGCTTAAACGGGAGGCTACGAACTAACCCACCCCTAGTCAATCGGCCAGGACTAGGTATTAAACAGAACTCCAGGGTGAGTGGGACGGCGAGCCTGCTATATCCCCTGTGTAGCCTTTTTACTCCAGTGGGGTGACCCCTTGTTGGGCTCCGTTTTGTCCATACGCGTAATTTTTTAAGGACGAATCTCCCTGCGTCAACTATGGTGACCTATCCCACGAAGGTGTGTGTAGTTCACCTCCATCGTGCGTGAATTGCGACGGTGAACATCCATCCAGTTCCCCAGATTACAGAGGAGAAGGCGATTCAGTAGATGCGGGTTTTTTTTTTTTTTTTGATAGTGTTCAACGCCCGCTTTTACTACTTGTGGCACCGCAGGCAATGACGCTGATGATACATGGAATGAAGATGGAGCACCGGTGGAATGTTATAGCGGGGGAAACCGAAGAGTCCGCAGAAAGCCCACCCCAGCGCCGCTTTGTCCACCACAAATCTCACATGCGGTCGCTTGGGATTCCTAGGTGAGAGGTGAGAGGTGAGTGGTGTAACTACTCGACCACGGCGCGGGATCCGGGATCTGTTGTAGCTAAACCGGTGCCGTGTCGGGAAATCGCAACTCTGACTAGTGGTATAAACGGGACAACTATTGCACCAAAATTCTTTGAAGCCAGAACAGTGCCCAAGGCTATGTCATCTTCAAAGTCAGTATCAATTCTGCCAGAGTACAGAGCAATTCAGCACCCTTATCACATAAACCTTCGACTTCGGGAAATAAAACTTGTAAGCTTGCGACGTATTCCGCACCTGTTAAACAATTCAAGTCCAAATATGTCAAGCAATACTTTCCGAAAGATAGTGTCAAGGCCACTCCTAAATCATCTAAGGGTAAACTAAATCCACGCCACTCTCCACGAGATACTCTTCTGAGAAGTCTTCTGGGCGAAGTAGTGATTGGCGACTATCGTCTTCGCCGATCAGTACCTTCTATTGGAAAGGGGCCTTCCCCAGTGGAGGAGATGGATCAAGAGGATTCTGTCTTCAGTGGCAAACGCACAGTGAGTAAGCGACTGGTTCTTGCTGCTGAACAGTGTTAGTGCGACTCCAAAACGCCGACCAGCACCACCCAATATGCAGAAACGGCTTTCAATTTAGAACTTATCCTATTATAGAGACTATGGCCATCCTTCAGTGGAACATACACGGAATTAGTTCGCATCGTCCAAGAGCTTGAATTGTTGCTGTACCAGAATCAGCCTTTCGTCGTGTGCTTACAAGAAACAAAGCTCCATCCCCAGGACACCGTTACCATCAGGCATTACTCCTCCGTATGCTATGATTTATCACCCCGGGAGGGTGTCCCGGAGCATGGGGCACTGGGATGCTTATCCGATATTATGTATTCGCCAAATCCGTACCCTTATAATCTGATATCCAATTCGCTGTTAGCATTTAGTTTCCCTTCGCCATTTTCACCATTTGTAGTATCTATTTACCACCATCTAGTAGTAGTAGTATGGCTTTAGGGCGCACAACTGCATTGGTTATTAGCGCCCTAGAGTAGTTAAAAGAGCCGAAAGTTAAAAGGCATAAAAACCACTAAAACAGAATTACCACACAAGGGTTAAAACTTGAGAATAAAAAGCCTACCTAAGCCAGATTAAAAACAAGGTACTTAAAAAAAAAAAGTCGGGAAAGGATAAAACCAAGATAAAAATTTAAACCCTACTGTACATCCCGCAGCGGCGGAGAAAATTAAAAAGCCCAGCACACGATACAGGATTGTCGCCGAGAAGGGTGGGAATGTCAGTAGGCAGACATAGGGACGCACGCAGCACAGTATAAAGGTGGCACTCCAATAAAAAATGACGCACCGTCAAAGGCTCGCTACACGAAGCACATTGCGGTGCGGCTTCCCCACGTAAAAGGTATTCATGGCTAAAACGGCAGTGTCCAATACGCAGTCGCGCTAAAATCACTTCATCGCGGCGAGATGCACGCGAAGAAGTAGTCCAGGGGACAGGAAGGGACTTCACCTCTCTGAGTTTGTTCCCACGCAACCCGAACCATTCCGCGAACCAGCGCGAAAGAATGGCCCGGCGCAGGAGGACACGAGCATCATTGGGAGGAACAGTGGAGCTAAAAACAGTGGGATTTAAAATCGCAGACTTGGCAGCTGCGTCCGCTTGCTCATTCCCGCTCACACCTACGTGACCAGGAACCCAAACAAACGACACGCTGACGCCAGCATCAGCGAGCGAATGCAGGCGATCCTGAAGAAGCTGTATCAAAGGATGGTATGGATACAGCTCACGCAGGCCCTGTAGTGCACTGACGGAATCGCTACACATAGCAAACTGCCTAATATCCTGTCCCCGGATAAAAACAAGAGCTTGATAAATACTGAAAAGTTCGGCGGTAAAAATTGAACACTGCCCCAATAGATGAAACGCGTAACTCCGCGAATTAAAAACAAAAGCACATCCCACACCACGGTCATCCTTTGAACCATCCGTGAAAATAAAACAATGGTTGGGAAACTGGGCCTGCAACTCTAAAAAAGCGGAGCGGAAGGCTGTGGAGGGGCTGCGGAGTAACGTAGTAGTAGTAGTAGTAGTAGTAGTAGTAGTAGTAGTAGTAGTAGTAGTAGTAGTAGTAGTAGTAGTAGTACTAGTAGTAGTAGTAGTAGTAGTAGTAGTAGTATGGCTTTAGGGCGCACAACTGCATTGGTTATTAGCGCCCTAGAGTGGTTATAAGAGCCAAAAGTTAAAAGGCATAAAAACCACTAAAACAGAATTACCACACAAGGGTTAAAACTTGAGAATAAAAACGCTACCTAAGCCAGATTAAAAACAAGGTACTAAAAAAAAAAAAAACAAATCGGGAAAGGATAAAACCAAGATAAAAATTTAAACCCTACTGTACATCCCGCAGCGGAGGACAAAATTAAAGAGTCCGACACAAGATACAGGATTGTCGCCGAGAAGGGTGGGGATGTCAGTAGGCAGACATAGGGACGAACGCAGCACAGCATAAAGGTGGCACTCCAATAAAAAATGACGCACCGTCAAAGGCTCGTTACACGAAGCACATTGCGGTGCGGCTTCCCCACGTAAAAGGTACTCATGGCTAAAACGGCAGTGTCCAATACGCAGTTGCGCTAAAATCACTTCATCGCGGCGAGATGCACGCGAAGAAGTAGTCCAGGGTACAGTAAGGGACTTGAGCTCTTTGAGTTTGTTCCCACGCACCCCGGACCATTCCGCGAACCAGCGCGAAAGAATGGCCCGGCGCAGGAGGACACGAGCATCATTGGGAGGAACAGTGGAGCTAAAAACAGTGGGATTTTAAATCGCAGACTTGGCAGCTGCGTCCGCTTGCTCATTCCCGCTCACACCTACGTGACCTGGAACCCAAACAAACGACACGCTAACGCCAGCATCAGCGAGCGAATGCAGGCGATCCTGAAGAAGCTGTATCAAAGGATGGCATGGATACAGCTCACGCAGGCCCTGTAGTGCACTGAGGGAATCGCTCACATAACAAACTGCCTAAAATCCTGTCCTCGGATAAAAACAAGAGCTTGATAAATACTGAAAAGTTCGGCGGTAAAAATTTAACACTGCCCCAATAGGTGAAACGCGTAACTCCGCGAATTAAAAACAAAAGCACATCCCACACCACGGCCATCCTTTGAACCATCCGTGAAAATAAAACAATGGTTGGGAAACTCGGCCTGCAACTCTAAAAAAGCGGAGCGGAAGGCCGAGGGTGGAGTAACTGATTTCGTAATGGATGCCAACCGTAGGTGGACCGGGGTGTCGCAATGTAACCAAGGAGGAGATGAACATTTCCCCAGTGACAGCAGAGCCGGTAGCTGAACATCCAACAGGCGAAGCAATTCACAAAAGGGAACCCCGGCAGGAAGCTAGGCCAGCGCACTAACAGCATATTGACGGTCAAGAGACTCGTCAAAGAATAGCTTGAAAGACGGGTGATCCGGCATTGCATGGAGGCGGAGGGCATAGCTGCAAAGAAGGACCTCACGCCTATAGCACAGTGGAGGTTCAGCAGCCTCAGCAGACAAACTAATAACTGGGCTCGTGGGAAACGCACCCAGTGCCAGGCGAATCCCTCGATGGTGGACGGGGTTTAAACGACGTAAAACTGAACGACATGCCGAAGAGCACACAATGCACCTGTAATCAAGCTTAGAGCGAACAAGCGAACGATATAGCTGTATTAGTACAGTGCGATCTGCTCCCCAGGATGTACCACACAAAACACGTAAAATATTAAGTGCTCGACCACATCGAGCCCTCAACGAAGAAATATGAGACGACCAGCTAAGCTTCCTGTCAAACACTAGGCCAAGAAACTTCACAGTTTCGGCGAAGGGCAGCGGTATCGGCCCAAGGTGTAGGGAAGGCGCCGCGTAACGTTTCCGACGCCAGAAGTTGACGCAAACGGTTTTCTCGGCAGAAAAACGGAAACCATTCGCAACGCTCCAACTATGCAGACGGTCGAGACAGGCCTGAAAGCGACGCTCCAAAAGCCATGTGCGCCGAGAGCTGCAATAAATTCCAAAGTCGTCAACAAATAAGGATGAGGAAATTCCAGCAAAGAAGACAATCAGCGATAGGATTGATGGCGATGGCGAAGAGGGTGCAACTGAGAACCGAACCTTGAGGTACTCCATTCTCCTGACTAAATACGCGGGAGCAATCAGAACCAACACGTACAGGAAATACCCGATTCTCCATAAACTCGCGGAAGAGCACTGGAGGGCGGCCACGGCAGCCCCACTTATGCAACGTTAGCAATAAGCCAGCCCTCCAGCAGGTGTCATATGCTTTCTCGAGATCGAAAAATATGGCCACAGTTTGGCACTTGCGCAGAAATCCATTCAGGTTATAAGTCGAGTGGGAGACTAGGTGGTCAGTCGAAGAGCGGTATCGGCGAAAGCCGCACTGGATATTGCAGAGGAGTTTCTCAGACTCGAGTCACCATCGTAACCGCCCATTGATCATGCGCTCCATCACCTTACAAGCTGCACTGGTGAGGGAGATAGGACGGTAACTGGAAGGAAGTCTACGATCCTTTTCCGGTTTTAAAATGGGAACAACCGTGGCTTCACGCCAAGCCGCAGGAAACACACCCTCTTGCCAAACACGGTTATATAGGCTCAGGAGATAAAGTTTACCATCAGAACAGAGGTGCTGCAGCATGGCAATGTGGATACCATCGGGTCCTTGAGCGGAATGCCGTGGAGTTGCTAGTGAGGCATCCAGCTCTCGCATGCTAAAAGATGTGTTATAGCACTCAGTGTCAGAGGACCGGAAAGAGAGACTCTGAGACTCCACCTCCTTCTTAATGGCACGGAACGCCGGGTGATAATTGGCGGAATTGGCCACATTTGCGAATGTGCTGCCTAGGACGTCTGACACAGCAACCGGATCGACTACGGTGGCGGTGCCCACGAGTAGCCCCGATATGGAGGTACTAGTCTGCTTTCCGGCAACACGGCGGAGCTTCTCCCACACAACGGATGAAGGTGTTGTGCGGTTAAAGGTAATACACACGACTTCCATGAAGACCATTTGCTATCTTGAATAATTTGGCGTGCCCGTGCGCGTGTTTGTTTAAAAATGATCAAGTGGTCCAGCATAGGGTGATGGCGAAATACCCTAAGAGCCCTCCTACGAGCACGAATGAAATCGCGGCACTCAGCAGTCCACCAAGGGACCGGTAAGCGTTTAGGTCGGGAAGATGTCCGGGGCATGGTTTGCTCTGCGGCAGAGAGTATAACACAGTTAAAGTGCTCAAGCATATGGTCAGTCGTGTGGAACTGACGGTCGCCAAACACAGCCAGAGAGGAAAAGAGCGCCCAGTTAGACTTAGACAGCTGCTAAGCGCTAGCACGCGATGAGGAAATGAGGCGTGAAAGCATGTTAAGGACATAAGGAAAATGATCGCTGGAATGAGTGTCAGATACTACGTTCCATTGGAACCAGTGAACAAGCTGTGCTGAACAAACGGAAATGTCCAGGTGGGAAAGCGTGGCAGAAGAATCGGAAATGAAAGTAGGTTTACTGGTGTTCAGAACACACAGACTATTTGGATCGAAAAGGTGAGCAAGAACGGTCCCCCGCGCGCAGGCCCTAGGAGAACCCCATAGGGGATGGTGGGCATTAAAATCACCCAGCAGAAGAAAAGGTGCGGGAGCTGTGACAAGAGATGGAGCATGTCAGCGGCGCAGAGGATAGATGAAGGCGGAACGTAGACATTACATACGGTAAAGCAGAAACCAGGAAGGGTAAGTCGGGTAGCAACAGCTTGCAAGGTAGTAGTAAGCGAGACTGGCTGACCGCAGATGTCATAGCGCGTGAGGATCATAACACCCCCATGAGCAGCAGAGCCATCCTCCGGTGTTACGTCAAAGCGCATGGGAAGGTATTGGTGCAGGGCAAATGCATCATGGGGGCGAAGCTTCGTCTCCTGCAAACACAGAATCACAGGGTTATTGGACCGTAGTAACAGCTGCAATTCGGCCCTATGGGTACGGACACCGCGGATATTCCACGTCAGGAGAGCCATGGGGCACAGTTAGAGGCGCGAAAGCTTACCAAATAATCATAATATGAGTTTACAGCTGGGATGCAAACGCAGGGTGGAAACGAAGTAGATGGAGTTAAGGTGAGCGTTCCTTGTGCTGTGCACTCTTTGGACCCACAAGAGTATAGCCACCTTCGTCGGCGCTATCCGCTGATGTTCGGGATGCGGAAGATCCCCTGCGGCTCGTAGAACAAGAACGGGATTTGGAAAGTTTATCAGTGGCCTTGAGATTTTTGCAACTGCGCTCATGAGGAGCAGCGACAGATGGTGTCGGTCTCACTAGCGGCTTACGTGCAGGTTCGGGAGAAATAGAATTTGTGACAGTGGGTGGTGTGAATGTTGAAGACTCCGAGGTTGTTGTGGTCGGCGTCTGTTCTGTTAGAGTACACGGTCGGCTGCAGGCACGGTTTGTAGTGCCGCTGAGGAAACAGGAGTGCGGCGGAGCGCTGAGGTATAGCCTGAGATGGTCGCAGGCTGCAGCTGTTGGAAGCGACGCCTGGCTTCCGGAAAGGTCAGGCGTTCCTTAACTCGCAGCTCCTGAATGGCCTTTTCCTCGAGAAAACGTGGACATTGCCGGGAGCTAGATGGATGCTTCCCTTTACAATGGACTCAATAAGGGTCGCGAGCACAAGCAGTTTCTCTGTGGGCAAGTTGGCCGCAACTTCGCATGTAGCGTCGAAAGTGCACCAGCTTTGGGTGTGACCAAACTTCTGACAGCGGAAACAACGCATGGCGTTCTCTATATACGGCCTCACAGCAGCGCGTTCGTATCCACAGTAGAGTGCTTCAGGTAGGCTGGTTCCTTTGAACGTTAGCCCCCAGGGGCCTATTATGGTAGGTGCGGGTTTGGCGCACCCGGGGGTTCCCGAGCCACTCGCCGCCATCTCAGCATCATCATCGCCACCAACTGAGCCACGTTTTGTGTTTGTTTGCATATTTGTTCGTTTTGTGAGAGCGAATTTACTCGCCTCATCTTCTTCCCCTTCTAGGCTTATTCTTTACATGTTAGTATTAAGGCTCTATAACCGAATTTGGAACAGGTTTTACCGCCTGTGTGGCGAGAGGGTATTGTCATTCCTATCCCTCGTCCTGGCAAAGACCGGACCCTCCCATCCTCTTACCGGCCGATTTGCCTCACGAGCGTCGTTTGCAAGACCTTGGAACGCATGATCAGTGGTGGCTGGAGGCGAACGACAAGTTCTGTTCTGAGCAGTGCGGATTTCGTAGCGGTCGTTCAAGCGTTGGGAACCTGGCGCGTATGGAAACTAATGTGCAGAATGCTTTCCTTCTAAAACAGCAAGTCGTGAGTGTCTTTTTTGACCTCGAGAGGGCTTACGACACTTTTTGGCGATGCGGTATTCTGCGTAACTTGCACAGTTACGGGTAACGCGACCATCTGGCCCTATTTCCGTGCAACTTTCTCCAGCTGCGCCACTTTCGTGTCCGTATTGGCAATACTCTCTCGCGGGAGAAGATGCAAGAGAACGGCGTACCACAAGGTTCCGTTCTTAGTGTTATGCTTTTGCTGTGGCCATCAACGGCATTACTAGCGTGATTCGTAGTGGGATATCATCGTCACTCTATGTGGACGACTTTGCGCTGCACTATCGCTCCTCCAGCACTGATCATCTCTAACGACAACTCCATAAACTCCATCGCTGGTTGGGCGTTTCGCAATGGTTTTCGTTTTTCCCCTACGAAAACGCAGTGCATACACTTCCACCGTCTTCGTGGAGCACACCCTCCTACTGATCTCTAATTGAACGGTGTGCCACTGCCTTTCGTTCCGTCCTTGAAGTTCTTAGGTCTCCACCTAGACCGTGAACTTTCTTGGGTACCCGACATCCGATACCTTCGTACCTCCTATGATCTATCGCTTCGGATCCTCAAACTGCTTTCTGGTGCGTCTTGGGGCGGCGATCGTTCCGTGATGCTGCGTTTGTACCGTTCACTGGTTCACTCAAAACTAGACTACGGTTGTTTTATTTACGGTGCAGTGACCGCCACTAAACTTCGCTTTTTAGACACTGTTCATCATACCGGTATACGTCGTGCTAGAGGAGCCTTCCGCACTAGTAGTGTGGAATGCTTGTATGCCGATGCTGGTGAACCCCCACTGGCAGTGCGTCGCTCATTTTTACTTTGTTCGTATGCTGCTAAGTTGTCTGCGGATCCCCGATATCCTTTTTTTAACCCGGTGTTACGCCCGGATTATTCACACCGCTATCTGAGGAACGCCACTGCTTCACGCCCCTGTGGTATTCGGTTTCGTGAACTGCTCTCCGATATGGGTCTCATATTGCCTCCTGTGGAGCGTGTTTTTGTATACCCGGAACCTGCTTGGCACCTGAAGCATCCCAGTTTCGACCTGACCCTCTCCAACTTTGTGAAACGTTCGACCACTCCGGATGTATTTCGGCGACTGTTTTACGAACTTCTAAGCAATTACTGGGCATATGCACCCGCATTCAATGACGGCTGCCAGCTGGCAGGAGCTACTGGTTGTACCTTTTATTTCAATGGGGTAACACATACTTATCGACTTGCGGACGCCAGTTCGGTATTCACCGCCAAACTGTACGCTATATTTTACTTTATAGATTTTATCTCGCTATTAGCACCTGGTAGTTTTCTTGTTTGCAGCGATTCCTTGAGTGCCCTACAGGCTCTGCAGCAGTATACCGGCTCCTCATCACTCGTTATGGGCATTCAATCTCGCCCTTCTGCATTGATTGCTTGCGGCTACCAGTTCGTTTGCTCCTTGTAGGATTATTCGGAAGCGGCGGTGCCCTCAGGGGATGTTTCACATTACTTTCGCAGATCTCTTCTTTTAACCTGGCAGCAATCTTGGCAAAATTTAGCAGGTACACAGTTTCGCACACTCTAAGACACGATACACCCATGGCTCACATCTTGCCAACCAAACCGGCACCGCGAGGTTATCCTTAGGCGTCTGCGTATCGGTCACACGCGGATAACACATGGCTACCTTCTACACGCTGAGCAAGCTCCTATATGTCAGAACTGCGATGTTCGTCTGTCTGTGGCACATGTTGCTTGATTGTCCGAAATTTCATCGCGAACGGCAATCCATCGACCTGGGTACCGCTTTACCTGCAATTTTATGCGACGGAGCCAATTTCGTCGATAAGGTGCTTCGCTTAGTTGCCTCTATTGTCCTGAGCAAAGACTTCTGACCTCTTTCATGCGTGTGAAGTTTTAGCCTTTTTAACTTTTTAGCCCCTCACCTTTACCACATAAGACCAACTTGTGTGTGTGTTTTTAGCTTTTTTAACCTTTTAGCCGTGTTTGGATAACATGGGCCTTTTTTATTCGTGCGTGCCTATGTAAGATTTTTAGCACTTTTTAACTTTTCAGCCTGTAGTTTTCTTTTTAATGTGTTTTCCTTTTTCTTAATTTCGGTTCTAAATGACCTAGTTGTCGACGGGCCATTAAACACCATTCACTCTCACTCACTCCTTTACTGTATGTAATGTCTACGTTCCGCCTTCATCTATCCTCTGCGCCGCTGACATGCCCCAAATTTTGTCGCACCTCCCGGCACCTTCTCTTCTGCTGGTGGATTTCAATGCGCACAATCCCCAATGACATTCCCCTAGGGCCTGCGTGCGGGGGACTGTTCTTTCCGACCTTTTCGTTCAACATAGTCTTGCTGTTTTGAACACTGGTGAACCAACTTACATTTTCCATTCTTCTGTCACGCTATCCCACCTGGATCTTTCAGTTTGCTCTGCACAGCTTGCTCACCGGTTTCAATGGAACGTAGTATCAGACACTCACTGCTGTGACCATTCCCCTTATGTTATCTCTGTGCTTTCCCACAACATTTGCTCCTCGCGTGCGAGTACTAGGGAGCTGTCTAAGTCGGATTGGGCTCTTTTCTCCGCTCTGGCTGTTTTCGGCGCCCGCCAGTTCGAATCCGTTGACCTAATGGTGGAGCATTTTAATCTCCGCCAGTGTTGTAATCTCCGCCTGCCGAGCAGTCAATACTGCGGTCGTATTCCTACCCTAGACGATTACCGCTCCCTTGGTGGACTACTGAGTGTCGCGATGCTATTCGAGCTCGTTGGAGGGCTCTTCGAGTATTTTGCCATCACCCTACGCAGGAGCATTTGATCACTTTTAAGTAAACACGCGCCCGGGCCCACGAATTATTCATGATACCAAACGGGCTTCATGCACATCTTTTGTGCAAACCTTTAATAGCACAACATTTTCATCTGTTGAGTGGGAGAAGCTCCGATTATTGCGGGTAAGGAGATTCGTTCTTCAATTTCTGGGCTTCTAGTGGGAACAGAAACCGTCGTTGATCCGGTTACCGTTTCAGATGCCCTTGGTAACGCGTTCGCAACTGCGTCCAGCTTCGCGAATTATCACCCGGCGTACCGTGCCATTAAGGTGGAGTCTCAGAGTCTCTCTTTCCGGTCCTCTGCGACCGAGTGCTATAACACATTTTTTAGCATGCGAGAGCTGGGTGCATCATTAGTAACTTCTCGGAATTCCGCTCCAGGACCTGATGGTATCCACATCGCAATGCTGCAGCACCTCTCTTCTGATGGTAAACTCTATCTCCTGAGCCTATATAACCGCGTTTGGCAAGAGGCTGTGTTACCTACGGCTTGGCGTGAAGCCACCGTTGTTCACATTTTATAACCCGGAAAGGGTCGTAGAGTTCCTTCCAGTTACCGTCCATCTCCCTCACCAGTGTTGTTTGTGAGGTGATGGAGCGCATGATTAATGGCCGGTTACGATGGTGGCTCGAGTCTGAGAAACTGCTCTGCAATATCCAGTGCGGCTTTCACCGATTCCGCTCCTCGACTGACCAAATCGTCTCCCCCTCGACTCACATCCCGAACGGCTTTCTTCGCCAGTGTCAAACTGTGGCCATATTTTTCGATCTCGAGAAAGCTTACACTTGCTGGAGGACTGGCTTATTGCGTACCTATCACAATGGGGCTGCCGTGGCCGCCTTCCAGTGTTCCTCCGGGAGTTCATGATGAACAGGGTGTTTCGTGTGCGTGAGGGTTCTGTTTGCTCTCGTGTTTTTAATCAGGAGAACGGAGTACCTCATGGTTCGGTACTCAGCATCACTCTCTTTGCTGTCACCATCAATCCCATTGTCGAGTGTGTTCCTGCTAGTAACTCCTCCTCCTTATTTGTGGACGATTTTGCAATTTATTGCAGTTCTCGGGGCACGTGCCTTTTGGAGCGTTGCCTACAGGCATGACTTGACCGTCTACATATTTGAGTGTTGCAAATGGCTTCCGCTTTTCTTCCGAGAAGACAGTTTGTGTAAACTTCTGGCATCGGAAACCATACGAACCGCCTTCTTTACATCTTGGGACCGAACCGCTGTTCTTCGCCAAACTGTGAAGAGTCTTGGCTTGGTATTCGACAGGAAGCTTAGCTAATCAGCCCATGTCTCTTCTCTGAAGGCTAGATGTGATTGTGCACTGAATATTTTACATGTTTTATGTGGTACATCCTGGGGAGGAGATCGCATCGTGTTCGCTTGTTCGCTCTAAACTTGATTACGGGTGCATTGTATACTCTTCGGCTTGTCCTTTGGTTTTACGACGTTTAAACTCAGTTAACCATCGAGGGATTCGTCTGGCGCTGGGTGCGTCTCCGACTAGCCCAGTTATTGGTTTGTATGCGGAGGCTACTGAACCTCCGCTGTCTCATAGGCGTGATCTGCTTCTTTACAGTTATGCTATCCGCCTCTTTGCCTTGCCAAGTCTTTCAAGTTATTCTTTGACGAGTCTCTGGACCGTCAATATGCTGTCAGCGCGGTTGCCTTTCTTCCCGCAAGAGTTCGTTTTCGCCTGCTTCATCGGCTCTTGGATCTTCGCCTACCGCCTGTGAACATTCTCCCCCCCCCCCTTAGTTAAGTTGCGACAACCAGTTCCATTTTGGGTTGGCATCCATGCCGAAATCAACGACTCCAACTTCAGTCTTCCGCTCCGCATTTTTAGAGCTGCAGGCCAGGTTTCCCAACCATTGTTTAATTTATACGCATGTTTCCAAGGAAGACCGTGGTGTTGGATATGCTTTCGTTTTTAATTCGCGGAGTTATACATTTCATCTTTTGGGGCAATGTTCGATTTTTACCGCCGAACTATCCATCAGGCTCTTCTTTTTATCCAGGGACAGGATTTACGGCAGTTTGTTATTTGTAGCGATTCCCTCAGTGCACTACAGGGTCTACGTGCGCTGTATCCATGCCATCCGTTGATACAGCGTATACAGGATCGTCTGCAATCGCTCGCTAACGCTGGCTTCAGCGTGTCGTTTGTTTGGGTTCCTGGTCACGTAGGTGTGAGCGGAAACGAACAAGCGGAAACAGCTTTCAAGTCTGCAGTTTTATTGCCTAATGTTTTTAGCACCAGCGTTCCTCCAGGTGATGTTCGTGTTCACCTGCGCCGGGCCATTCTTTCGCGCTGGTTCGCGGAATGGTCCGGGGTACTTGAGAAAAAACTGAGAGCGGTCAAGCCCCTTCCTGTCCCCCGGCCTACTTCCTCACGCGCATGTCGCCACGATGAGGTGGTTTTAGCGCGACTGTCTATCGGGCATTGCCGTTTTAGCCACCAGCATCTTTTACATGGGGAACCCGCACCTAATGTGTTTCATGTAACGAGCCATTGACGGTGCCTGATGTTTTATTGGAGTGCCACCTTTATACTGTGCTGCGTGCGTCCCTGTGTCTTCCTACTGACATCCCCAGTCTTCTGGGCGACAACCCTGTATCTTGTGACGGGCTTTTTAATTTTCTCCGCCGCTGCAGTATGTATAGTAGGGTTTAATTTTATCTCTGGGTTTTAATTTTTACCGACTTATGTTTTTAGTGCCTCGTTTTTAGTCTGGCTTTGTAGCCTTTTTATGCCTTCCCTGGTTTTAACCCTTGTGCGGTACTCCTGTTTTAGTGGTTTTTTATGCGTTTTAATATTTAGCTCTTTTATTTACCCTAGGGCGCTAATGACCTTTACCGTTGTGCGCCCTAAAACTATATTAATTCTTACTTACTTCTCTATGACTCGGGTCAAATGTACTTCCTTTTGCAGATGAAGCGAGATTCCTTCGGTTGATCTTCGATCTGAAATTTTGTTGGTCAAAACAGATAGTACAGCGGGAAGCGCGATGTGACCGTTCTCCATGTTTAAAGGATACTAAGTGCAAATCTTGGGGTGTACATGGGACAGTACTACTGCGCGTTTATCGTGGAGTGATCCGAACTAAGTTAGCATATGGATGCATTGTTTATTCTTCAGCACGATCATCTGTGCTGAAGCGATTTAACACTAACCATAATCAGGGCATCCGTGTGGCTGTTGGTGCTTTTGCAAGCAGCCCAGTTGTTAGCCTCTACGCCAAATCGGCAGAACTCCCTCCGCAGTGCCGGCGTGATGCCCTGTTAGGAAATTATGGCTGTTATCTTAAGTACATGCCTTTGCATCCGACGTTTAGCCCTTCCTTCTGTAGCGATTTGGACGAATGATATCGCAACCACCTCCATATTCCACGGCCTGCAGTTTTCCGGATACACAATATTATACTGCCTCACATGTTTGACCCCCCAGGGGCCTACTACGGTAGGTACGGGTTAGGCGCACCCGGGGTCCCGAGCCACCTTGACTCCCTCTGTGGGCAACCTCAGAGTGGTGAGGGAGTCAGTAGGTGAAAATGCCCACCCACGTGTAGGCCGTGCGTGGAGACCCATGTCGGTGAAGAGGAATATCCTGGTTGGTTGAGGGTTGCGTACCTGAGCCTGAGCCTTTCAGTAACTGGGGAGGGTGCGCAGCCTAATACACCGCTTTGGTTTCTGATTTGCCTAAACGGGAGGCTAGGGACTAACCCACCCCTAGTCAATCGGCCAGGACTAGGTATTACACCGAACTCCAGGGTGAGTGGGACGGCGAGCCCGCTATATCCCCTGTGTAGCCCTGTCACCCCAGTGGGGTGACCCCTCGTTGGGCTCCGTGGTGGGTGGGGAGCACTGGGGGATGAATTTATACCATTTTTTATGGCACCAAAACCAAAACCCCTTATTTTAAATGCAAACGTTGGAAAGGAAGTAGTCGAGTCATGTGGTCCTCGATACTTGGTTATTCATAGGACAGAGGAAGGTAAGAAGTTCCTTACGGTGAGCCCTTTTACTATCCAAAATGGTCTCGATGCCATTGCTGGTCCGGTCAAATCTTGCGTTCGAGCTCGCAACGGTACACTTCTTGTCGAAGCCAACTCCGCCTCGCAAGCTGCAAGGATACTTAAAGCCACCACGTTAGGCAGCTATCCAGTGAAGGTCGAGGTGCACAAGTCGCTGAACTCCTCCCGCGGTGTAGTAACAACCCGCGCGTTGGACGGTTTGTCCATTGAGGAGATCCAAGAAAATCTTGCGACTCAGGGTGTCTCAGCTGTTTATCGGGTACAACGTAAGATCAACGGTGAATTCCTGCCTACTCGTACCCTGTTTCTTACTTTTGATCGGGTTGATCTGCCTCAAAAGATTAGAGCAGGGTATGAAGCCATCGAAGTTAGGCCTTATATACCCAATCCGCTGAGGTGCTTTAAATGCCAACGTTTTGGTCACACTAGTGAGTTGTGTACCGGCAAGTCCACCTACGTCCACTGCGGTGACACCTCCCACGATGGGGCTTGTGCTTCAGCTCCATCGTGTGTGAACTGTAACGGGGAACACCCATCTAGTTCCCGAGACTGCCCCCGTTTTGCAGAGGAACGAGCGATCCAGGAGATACGGGTGAAAGAGAAGGTGTCCTTCTTGGAAGCCCGGAAGCTCCTGCGACTCCGCCAACCCTCTGCCCCGAGGTCCGGTACCTATAGCTCAGTTGCAGCTAAACCGGTACCGCGTCGGGAAATCGCAACACAGACCGGCGATATGAACTGGGCTACAATTGCGGAAAAGGTTATTTTAGCCCAAGCGCTGCCAAAGCCTTCGGCACCTACACCCAAGTTGGTATCAACATCTGCCAAATCCGCCAGCTTACAGAATAGTCCTGCACACTTGTCACCGAAAGCCTCGACCTCCGGAACTAAAGCTATTAAATTCACGACGTCTTCTGCCCCGGAAAAACAGTTTAAGACCAAGTATGTCCGACAAGACTTTTTGAAAGAGAATGTGCAATCTATTACCAAGTCATCTAAAGGTAAGAAAAGTACACGCAACTCCACACGTGTATCCTCCTCTGAAGGGTCATCTGGGGAGGAGGGCGTGAATCGGCGACGGCCGTCTTCGCCGATCAGCACATCCAATCGGTTCGAACTACTTGGACCGAAAACTGCTCTTGAAAAAGGGACCTCCCTTGTGGAGGAGATGGACCAGGAGGATTCTGCCGCCACTGCCAGAGGGACAGTGCGGAAACGGCAGAATCGTGCTCCTGAAAATAGTACTAGCCCAACGCCTAAGAAGAACAAATTGAACCGACCAGCTAATCCCAATCTGCAGAAGCGTCTTTCGATTTGAAACTTATCCCATAATATACTCAATGGCTATCCTCCATTGGAACATACGCGGAATTCGACCACATCGACCAGAGCTTGACTTGTTGCTGCGCCAGCATGAACCCTTGGCTGTATGTTTACAAGAGACGAAGCTCCGTCCACAGGACACCGTTACCATCAGGCAGTACTCCTCCGTACGATGTGATTTATCCCCGGAGGACGGTGTCCCGGCACATGGGGGCACTATGATGCTTATTCGAGATGATATTTTTGCCAACTCCGTACCCATACAATCTGCAATCCAGTCCGTTGCTGTCAGCATTAAGCTACCCTCCGCTTCATTCACCATTTGCAGTATCTATTTGCCTCCATCTGCGGACCTCTCGCACAGCGACTTAGAACACCTCATTTCGCAGTTGCCACCACCCTTTTTATTGGTAGGCGACGTGAATGCCCATCACCCTCTTTGGGGCTCTCCTCGGGCTTGTGCGAGAGGTACGCTACTTAAAGACTTCTAGGATAGTCAGAATCTTGCTCTCTTGAACACCGGAGAGCCCACCTTTCTATCTGACGCATTTCATAGTTTTTCACACATTGACATTGCAATTTGTTCCCCTCAGCTGGCAGTCACCTTATGCTGGAATATCATCTCGGATTTGCATTCTAGTGACCACTTTCCTTGTCGTATTAGTGTCTTGACACCCGTTGTATGTTCCACCCGTTTACCTAGTTGGCGCCTAGACCACGCCAGCTGGGAACTGTACTCCCACTTGGCTGAATTTAGCTACAAAGAGCACGACTCTGTGAACCACTTAGTCGAACATCTTACAGGGACCATTCTTTCTGCTGCTGAGCAATCCATTCCGCATTCGACTGGCTACAGCCGTCGATTTCCGGTACCTTGGTGGACCGCTGACTGTCGGGATGCTATTCGCGCTCGCAGACGAGCTCTACGGGTTTTCCAGCGTTTTCCTACACTGGATAACCTGATACACTATAAACGGATGCGTGCACATTCTAGGCGGGTTATTAAGGATAGCAAAAAGATGTCATGGAATAAATTCGTGGGTTCCTTTAATCGACATACACCTTCCTCTGTCGTATGGGATAAGTTAAGACGTGTGGCTGGGAAACCGAACCATATGCCCATCGCCGGTCTCAAAACACCTACCGGAGCTGTTGTTGATACATTTGACGTGGCGAATACTTTAGGCAGTGCTTTTGCTCAGGTGTCTAGCTCAGGCAATTATTCCCCTGAGTTTCTAACAATTAAGAATCAGGTGGAATCTCAAGAATTCTCGTTTCTTTCTGGCAACCTTGAGGATTATAATCGCCTTTTCACCCTGGCAGAGCTAGACAATGCACTCTCCTCTTCACGACACTCAGCACCAGGTCCAGATGGTATCCACGTCCAAATGTTGCAACATCTCTCTCCTGATGGCAAAGATTTCCTACTCGAGGTCTATAATCGTGTCTGGGTTGATGGCATTTTTCCAGACAAGTGGCGGGAGGCCACCATCATACCCATTGTTAAACCTGGAAAGGACCGCCATTTTCCTTCCAGTTACCGTCCTATTTCCCTCACCAGTTGCGTGTGCAAGGTGATGGAACGCATGATCAATGGACGGTTGGTGTGGTGGCTGGAATCCCACAATCTTCTGACGAACATCCAGTGTGGCTTTCGACGACGACGTTCAACTGCTGACCACCTTGTCTCTCTGTCAACTCAGATTATGGACGGGTTTCTTAAGAACAGCCCCACAGTTGGGATATTTTTTGACCTCGAGAAGGCCTACGACACGTGTTGGCGGGCGGGAATATTGCGTACTCTACACAACTGGAACATACGTGGACGCCTACCGTTGGTCATTCAGGAGTTTCTGCGGGACCGCGTTTTTCGAGTGAGGGTGGGCTCGGTTTTTTCTAACCATTTTATTCAAGAGAACGGAGTGCCGCAGGGCTCGGTACTCAGCGTGACTCTATTTGCTATTGCGATAAATTCCATATCACTATGTGTGCCTCAAGGTGTCTCTTCCTGTTTATTCGTGGACGACTTTGCCATCTTCTGTACTTCTCAGCGTACACCGTTTTTGGAACGCCGTCTCCAGCGGTGTTTGGACAATCTCTATGCTTGGAGCTCGAAACACGGTTTTCGTTTCTCCGCTGAGAAGACAGTCTGCGTTAACTTCTGGCGCCGTAAGTGGCAAATGCCGCCGTCTCTTCGACTCGGGCCAGATTTACTTCCTTTCGCAGACGAGGCGAGATTCCTTGGTTTGATCTTCGATCGGAAACTTTGTTGGGCACCACAAATAGCACAGCTTAGAGCACGATGTGACCGTTCTCTAAATCTTTTACGGATACTAAGTGGCAAATCTTGGGGTGCGGATCGGACGGCATTGCTCCGTCTTTATCGTGCTGTGATTCGTTCGAAGTTGGACTATGGCAGCATTGTGTATTCTTCAGCTCGACCTTCAGTGCTCAGAAGGTTAGACACAGTCCATAACCAGGGCATCCGTGTGGCCGTTGGAGCTTTTCCAACGAGCCCAGTCGTTAGCCTCTACGCCGAATCGGGAGAACCTCCTCTGCGTTGTCGGCGTGATGTCCTGCTTGCTAATTATGGCTGTGGGCTGAAGTGTATGCCTGGGCATCCAACTTATCACGCGTTTTTCTCCTCTGAGCTGCACGAGCGATACTGCCTCCGCTCTCCGAGCCCCAGGCCAGCAGGTTTTCGTTTCCGTGAGCTTCTACGCCAGCACCATGTTGACATTCCTCGGCTGTTATCCAAGGGAGAGAGTATACACCCCCCTTGGTTACGCGCTACCTCCCATGTCGATCTCGGGATGACGCTCTACGGGAAATCTGTTACGCCTCTTGATAGTATTCGTCGTTGCTTTTTAGAATTTTTATCCAAATACAGTGGCCGTATTTGTATTTACAGCGATGGTAGTAAGAGCCCCGACGGTGTTGGATGTGCCTTTGTCACTGACACCGCAACTTCTACTTACGGTTTGCCTGGTTGCACATCTATATATTCTGCCGAGCTATATGCTATTTATCAAGCCCTTCTGTATATTCGACGTCGAAAATTAGGTGACTGCCTTATTCTTAGTGATTCCCTTAGTGCACTTCAGAGCATTCGTGAGCTGTACAATTACCATCCTTTGGTGCAGCGCATCCAGGACGTTCTCCACTTTTTGCACGCTTCTGGTTTTAATGTGGAGTGCGCATGGATTCCTGGACACGTTGGCTTGCCAGGGAATGACACGGCGGATTTGGCAGCGAAATCGGCAGTCACAGCGCCCAGTGTTACGATTACCCATTCAACAGCAGAAGATTTTAGAGTGGCTGTACGGAGAGCCGTTTTTTCGACTTGGCATGCGGAGTGGTCGGCTCTCCGTGGTAATAAGCTGCGAGAGGTGAAGGACCTCCCTGTCAACTGGGTAACCTCCTCTCGTTTATTCCGCCGGGAGGAGGTAGTACTAGCTCGGCTAAGAATTGGCCACTGTATTTTTACTCACAGTTACCTTTTTAAACGTGAACCTGCTCCTGTCTGTGCGCTCTGTGGGGAGGCACAGACAGTTCGTCATGTGTTGCTGGAGTGTGGTCACCTGGCACACATTCGGTCATCTATGGGCATGCCGGCCTCTCTTGCTGAGGTCCTGGCAGATGACCCAAGAGCAGTGGGCAGGGTTTTTAAATTTTTAGCAAAACTTTCTTTTACCTTGACGTTTTAGTGTGATAGCAGTTTTTTTTAAACTCTTTTAATTTTAATGTGTTGATTTTAGTTGGAGTTTTATATCCAGCTCTGTCTAGAGGGCTGGACCGTTCTGTTACTTCCGTTTCAACTTGTTAGCTCTTTTACTTGTGTTTTTTCCTTTTTTTGGTATTTTTCTTACTGCCTATTGCCAAGTTTTAATCATAAGGGCGCTTATGACCTCGGCAGTTGAGCGCCCTTAAACACCATTATCATCATCATCATCATCATCATCATCATCACATGTTTGAGTGAGAGTGTACCCATCTTGGTTACGTGCTACCTCCGACGTAGACCTCAGGATGACAGCATAAGGGAAATCTGCAGTGCGTCTCTCTAGTATCCGTACCTGCTTTTTAGAATTTTTATGCTTTTACAGTGGCCGAGCTTTTATTTAAACCGATGGCAGTAACTGCACCGACTAGGTGGGATGTGCCTTTGCTACTGGCACTGAGCCATATACTTTGGGTTTGCATATTAAAACATCCATTTAATCTGCAGAGCTGTATGCCATCTACCGAGCCAATCTGTATGTTCGCTATAGCAATTAGGGTAACTGTCTGATTTTCTTAGTGCCCTTCAGGGCGTTCATGAATGGTACAACCACCATTCTGTCATGCAGGGCATCCAGGACCCTCTCCACATTTTACTAACTGTTGGTGTTCATGTGGAGTGTGCATGGATTCCCGGTCACGACGGCTTAGAGGGTAATGAACTGATGGATTTGGCAGATAAGATTGCGGCTACGCAACCCACTACTGTGCTTCCTTTTGCAACCGCTGCGGACTTCCGGCTTATTGTTTGGAGAGTGGTGAATTCCGGCGGGCATGCAGAGTGGACGTGTCTCTGCGGGGACAAGCCCAGGAAATGAAGGACATACCTGCTACCCGGGTAACATTATTTCGTAAGTCCCGTCGGGAGGAGGAGCAATTGGCTTGCTTGTGAATCGGTCACTAATTTTACGCTTAGTTATGTTTTTAAGAGGGATCCTGTGCCTATCTGTGCGCTCTATGGAATAGTATTTCTTGTACGGCATGTGTTGCTAGAGTATGCTGCTCTAGCAGCATTTCGTTCAGCGTCCCACCAGCCGGCCTCCCTTGCGGAGGTTGTTGCCGATGACCACAGACCCGTAGATAAAGAGTTTTTACCTTTATATCTAATTTGATTTTATAACTATTGCTTTTAATGGAGCGGCGACTCATGGGTTTTATCGGTTTTAGTTGTCTTTCCCGCAGTCATTTTAACCCGTCGACCGCATTTTGGTTATTTTACATTCCCATAGCTCTTTTTTTTTTTTTTAAATATATACTTACATATGTGTCTTTTAGCCACCAATTGTTTTATAATCTGCTTTTAAGTAACATTTGTTTTATATTGTTAAATTACCTTTGGTGTTTTTATTTAACCTTGCTTTTTAGGGCGCTATTGACCTCAATAGTTGAACTCCCTTACACGCAAACCACAATCATCATGATATGAATTTCAGCGATAATTTTCCAACTTTTATTAGACTCCGCGCGTTTGCCTAGATAGCGCTTTGACAGAGCCAACTGGAACATTTATTCCAGACTGGCTGCTTTAACTACAACGAGCACGACTCTGTGACCTATTTAGTCGAGCACCTCACAGAGACCGTTATTTCTGCTTCCGGGCTTTCTAATGTGCGGTCAACTGGACAACTCCGTAGCTTTCATGTCCCCAGATGGACAGATGACTGTCGTGTTATTCGTGTTCGCAGACTATTCTCAGGGTCTTTCAACGTCGCCCTACACCAGATAACCTAATGCAACATAAAAAGCTGCGTGCCAAATCTAGATAAATTATAAGGAATAGCAAAAATGCCTCCTGGAGTAAATTTGTAGCATCTTTTAACCGACTTACACCTTCCTCTTCGTATAGGATAAGTTACGGCGTATGGCCTGAAAATCGACTGAAATGTCAATCGCCGGTCTAAAGACAGCGGCAGGCGCTGTAGTTGATCCCTTACGTTCTAGTAACTTTGAAGACTACAATCGCCTTTTCCCCTTGGCGAAGCTTTCATTTTCGCGAAACTG
This sequence comes from Hymenopus coronatus, assembly GCA_030762935.1. NCBI lineage: Eukaryota > Metazoa > Arthropoda > Insecta > Mantodea > Hymenopodidae > Hymenopus > Hymenopus coronatus. The sequence goes on from CM060899.1 coordinate 8,305,952, forward strand.
CACCCGGTTGGGATGGCATCCTCTCTCCAGAAGGTAAGCCTTTCCTACTCCAGATCTATGATCGTGTCTAGGTTGACGGCAGTTTTGCAGAGAGGTGGTGGGAGGCCACCATCATTCTAGTTTTGAAACCTAGAAAGGACTGTCACCTTCCTTCTAGCTACCGTTCTACTTTCCCACCAGTTGCGTTCGTAAAGTGATGGAAGGCATGATAAATGGGTTGTTTGTATGGTAGCTTGAAACTCACAATTTGGTCACTACCACCTAGAGTGGTTTTCGCCGACGTCGTTCAGCAGTTGACCATCTTGTCTCGCTGTCGACGAAGATCATGTACGGATTTCTTAAGAACTGTTAAACAGGGGTGAGATTGTGTACCCACCCTGTTTACGTGCTACATCCCATGTCTATCTCGGGATGCCAGCGTACGGCACATCTACGCTGCCCGTGCCCTGTAACCATGTTAGTTTTTTAAAAATTGTATCTCATTACAGTGACCGAATTTGTATCCACACCGATGGCAGGAAGTGCAACGATGGTGTAGGACATGTCTTTGATATTGGAACCTATACTTTGGTTTACCTAATAGCACATCTGTTTATATTGCATGCCATACACCGGAGTCCTTCTTCATGTGCGACTCTCTTGTGTGTGATTCCCTCAATAGCCTCCATGAGCTGTACAGCCACCAGCGCATCTAGAATACTTTGCACGCTTCTGGAGTTAATGTGGGCTGCGCCTGGATTCCTGGACACGTTGGGTTATTGGGGAACAAATTGGCGGATTTGGCAGCAAAGACGGCGACTGAAGAACCCAGCGTTTCCGTTAATTCTGTAACAGCTGTATACTTTAAAATGCACCGAACAGTGATTTCACGCTGTCATACCTAGTGGTCAGCTCTTCGCGGAAACAAGCTTAGGGAGGTGAAGGACCTGCCTATCACCAGGGTAACCTCTGCTCGTCTGTCCTGCCAGGAGGAGGTGGTATTGGCTCAACTACGACTAGGTCACTGTAATTTTACCCAGAGCTACATTTTTGAACGAGAATCTGATCCTGGTTGTGCACTCTGTGGGGAGGCACAGTCAGTCCGTCACGTGTTGCTAGTGTGTGGTCACCTGGCACATCTTCGATCATCTTTGAACATGCCGGCCTCTCCTGCCGAGATCCTAGCTAATGATCCAAGAGCAGTAAACCGGGTTTTTCAATTTTTAGCAAAAGTTTCTTCTACCTTACAGTTTTAGTGTGTGGTAGATGTATACCGTGATACTGTAACCGATATTTAAATTTTAAACATTTCGTTTAATCTCTTAGTTTTTATTGCTACAAGTGTCTTTTATCGACATTTTTGTGTTATGTTTTAGCTGTTTTACGGTCGCAGTTTATTGCCAGCTCTTGTTTCAAATCTCGACAGTTATTTTGCCTTGTTGGTCATATTTATACTGGTTATTTGTCTCTTGTTTTAGCTGTTTGAAAGCAATGGCTTTATCGCCAGCTCTTTTTTCAGAGTAGGTTCGTTATTTTACCTTGGTTTTCGTTGTTTTTTATTCTCGTTTTTATCTTTTATTTTAGCTTTTTTAATTGGAATTCTTTTTAACGTGCTTTTAGAATTCGTCTTTTAACATCAGTGATTTTGTTAACGACGCTGATAACCGAGCAGTTCTGGAAAGAGGCGTCAACACTGACAAGATTATTAAAGCCGTACCTTCAGGAGAGAGCTGTTGCAACATTTGGATGTGGATGCCATCTGGTCCTGGTGCAGTGTTGCGAAGATGAAAGTAAGCACTAGCAATACCTAAAGCCCCACAGGGGCCTACTACGGTAGGTATGGGTTAGCCGCACCCGGGGTTCCGAGCCACCTTGACTCCCTCTGTGGGCAACCTCAGAGTGGTGAGGGAGTCAGTAGGTCAAAATGCCCACCAACGTGTAGGCCGTGCGTGGAGACCCTTGTCGGTGAAAAGGAATATCCTGGTAGGTTGAGGGTTGCGTACCTGAGCCTGGGGCTTCTGTCTTTCAGTAACTGGTGAGGGTGCGCAGCTTAGTATATCACTTTGGTTTCTTCTTTGTCTTAACGGGAGGCTAGGGACTAACCCACCCCTAGTCAATCGGCCAGGATTAGGTATTATACCGAATTCCAGGGTGAGTGGGACAGCGAGTCTGGTATATCCCCTGTGAAGCCCTGTCACCCCTTGTTGGGCTCCATGGTGGGTGGGGAGCACTGAGGGATGAATTTATACCACACTTTATGGCACCAAAACTCAAACCCCTTACTTCAAGTAAAGACGTTGGAAAGGAAGTAGTCTAGCCATGTGGTCCTCGCTACTTGGTTATTCATAGGGCAGAGGAAGGTAAGAAGTTCCTTACGATGAGCCCTTTTACTATCCAAAAGGGTCTCGATGCCATTGCTGGTCTGGTTAAATCCTGCATTCAAACGCACAATGGTACACTTCTTGTCGAAGCCAACGCCGCCTCGCAGGCTACAAGGATACTAAAAGCCACCATGTTAGCCAGCTATCCAGTGAAGGTCGAGGTGCACAAGTCGCTGAACTCCTCACGCGGTGTAGTAACAACCCGCGCATTGGACGGTTTGTCCATTGAGATCCAAGAAAATGTTGCGACTCAGGGTGTTTCATCTGTTTATCATGTACAGCGTAAGATCAGTGGTGAATCCATTCCTACTCGTACCCTGTTTCTTACTTTTGATCGGGTTGAGCTCTCTCAAAAGACAAAGGTAGGGTATGAAGCCTTATATACCCAATCCGCTGAGGTGCGCCCACTGCGGTGACATCTTCCACGATTGGGCTTGTGCTTCAGCTCCATCGTGTGAGAACTGTAACGGGGAAAACCCGTCTAGTTCCCGAGACTGCCCCCGTTTTGCAGAGGAACGACCGATCCAGGAGATACGGGTGAAAGAGAAAGTGTCCTTCTTGGAAGCCCGGAAGCTCTTGCGACTCCGCCAACCCTCTGCCCCGAGGTCCGGTACCTATAGCTCAGTTGCAGCTAAACCGGTACCGCGTCGGGAAATCGCAACACAGACCGTCGATATGAACGGCACTACTATTGCGGAAAAGGTTATTTTAGCCCAAGCGCTGCCAAAGCCTTCGACACCTACATCCAAGTCGGTATTAATATCTGCCAAATCCGCCAGCTTACAGAGCAGTCCTGCACACTCTGGAACCAAGGCGAATAAATCCACGACGTCTTCTACACCTGAGAAGCAGTTTAGGACCAACTATTTCCGACAAGACTTCTTGAAATAGAATGCGCAATCTTCTGCCAAGTCATCTAAGGGTAAGAAAAGTCCACGCAACTCTCCACATGTATCCTCCTCCGAGAAGTCCTCTTGGGAAGAGGGCGTGGATCAGCGAAGGCCGTCTTCCCCGATCAGCACATCTAATCGGCTCAAACTTCTCGGACCGAGATTTGGTCTTGAAAAAGTGTCCTGCTTGTGGAGATGGACCAGAAGGATTCTGCCACCACTGCCAGAGGGACGGTGCGGAAACGGCAGGATCGTGCTCCAGAAAATAGTACTAGCCCAACGCCTAAGAGGAACAAATTGAACTGACCAACCAATCCCAATCTGCAGAGGCGTCTTTCGATTTGAAACTTTACCCATATTATACTCATTTTTTTTAATGCGCACAACTACATGGTCATGAGCGCCCAATAAAAACAAATCGGGTTAAGACAAAATAAAGGCGCAATAAAAAGTTAAAATCAGTCAATAAAAATAAATAAAATGCTAGAAAAAACTGCCCTCTACATAATTCATACAGCTAAAAACTGGTAAAACATAATCTAAATGCCATAAATAAAACAGGCCCTAGCCCTGAGAGGCTAAAATAGGTAAAATCAGCAGCTACCAGCTCAGGAACATACCAGACTGCAACGTAAAATAGAACTAGATTTTCAGGTTAAAAGGCAATGATGATAGGAACTTAAAAATCCAATCTACTGCTCCGGAATCGTCCAACAAGATCTCTTTAGTACTGGCCGGCAGGTGTAGAGTGGCTCGTAATCGGGCTAGAGGAGCACACTCTACCAGTACATGGCAAACAGTCAGTGCTTGCCCACACTGTGGACAGACAGGAGCAGGATCCCTTTTGAACAGGTAGCTGTGTGTGAAAAGACAGTGACCGATACGGAGACGAGCCAAAACCACCTCCTCACGACGGGAAGTGCGTGACGAAGTAGACCAGTGTACCGGAAGATCTTTCACTGCCCTTAGCTTATTGTTGCGGAGAGCAAGCCACTCCGCGTGCCAGCGCGAAATCACCGCCCTCCGCAAAACGAGTCCAAAATCTTCGGCTGTTGAACAAGTAATGGTAACACTGGGCTCCGTGGCTTCTGACTTTGCCGCCTCATCCGCTAATTCGTTGCCTGACAACCCAACGTGTCCTGGAAGCCATGCGAGATTCACATTCATGCCAAGGGCGTGCAAAGCGTGGAGAGCATCCTGAATGAGCTGCACTAGAGGATGATAGTTGTACAGCTCACGAACGCTCTGAAGTGCGCTAAGCGAATCACTCAGAATAAGGCAGTTACCCAAGTTTCGACGGCAAACGTACTGAATGGCTCGATAGATAGCATACAACTCCGCAGTATAAACGGATGTGTGAAGAGGCAAACCGAAAGAATGTGATTCGGTGCAAGTTACAAAGGCACACCCAACACCGTCGATAGATTTACTGCCATCGGTATAAATACAAATTCGGTCACTGTAACGGGATAAAAATTCTAAAAAACAAGTACGGATACTAATGAAGGGCATCACAGACTTCCCAAATGCCAACATCCCGAGGTCGACGTGGGAGGCAGCACGTAACCAAGGTGGGTGCACCCTCTTTCCCTTGGGAAACATGCTAGGCATTACGATATTGGAGTCCCGAAGGAGTTCTCTAAAACGAAAACCTGCAGGCTTGGGACTTGGTGTTAGGCGACAATAACGGTCGTCTAGCTCAGTAGAATAAAAATGGGGAAATGTTGGATGCATAGACTGGCTTTTAAGTCCACTACCATAATTTGCTAACAGGGCATCACGCCGGAATCGAAGGGGTGGTTCCACCGATTCGGCATAGAGACTCACAGCTGGGCTAGTTGGGAAGGCTCCAACAGCCACCCGGGTGCCCTGATTGTGGACAGCATCTAACTTTCTCAACACAGATGGTCGTGCCGAGGAATAAACTTTGATCGGATCAGTGTACGATAAAGACGCAGCAATACTGTCCGATCCGCTACCCAAGATTTACCACTTAGTATCCGTAAAATATTAAAAGAACGGTCACACCGACCCTTAAGCTGTGCTATATGTTTTAACCAGCAGAGCTTTCGGTCAAAACCGACCCCAGGAATCTCACCTTATCTGCGAAAGAAGTAAAGTTGGCCCAAGGTGAACAGTAGGTGCCATGCGCCACCTGCGGCTCCAGAAGTTAACACAGACCGTCTTCTCAGGGGAAAAAAGAAAGCCGTTTCTTAAGCTCGAATCATAGAGATTGTCCAAGCACCGCTGGAGACGGCGTTCCAAAAACAGTGTACGCTGAGAAGTACAGTATATCGCAAAATCGTCCATGAATAAACAGGACGAGATATCTGGGGGAACGCATTGCGATATCGAATTAATCGCTATAGCAAACAGCGTGACGCTTAGTACCGAGCCCTGCAGCACTCCGTTCTCTTGACTAAAAGGGTTAGAAAATACCGAGCCGACCCTTACCCGGAAAACGCGGTCTTGCACAAACTCCTGAAGGAATAGCGGAAGGCGTCCTCGAATATCCCATCTGTGGAGGGAACGTAATATTCCCGCTCGCCAACACGTATCATAGGCCTTCTCGAGGTCAAAAAATATCCCAACTGTTCCTCAGAAACCCGTCAGAAATCTGAGTTGACAGTGAAACAAGGTGGTCAGTTGTTGAACGGCGTCGTCGGAAACCACACTGGATGGTGGTCAAAAGATCGTGGGATTCCAGCCACCACACCAACCGTCCATTGATCATGCGTTCCATCACCTTGCATATCCAGCTTGTGAGAGAAATAGGACGGTAACTGGAAGGAAATTGACGGTCCTTTCCAGGTTTCAAAACAGGTATAATGGTGGCCTCCCGCCACTGAGATGGAAAAGTGGAATCAACCCAGACGCGATTGTAGACCTCGAGGAGGAAGGACTTGCCTTCAGGAGTGAGATATTGTAGCATTTGGACGTGGATGCCATCAGGACCGGGCGCAGAGTTTCGCGAAGATGAAAGTGCGTGTTCTAGCTCCGCCATGGTGAAAAGGCGATTATATTATTCAAGGTTTCCAGAACGGAAGGCGAACCCTTGACCTTCCACAAGAGCCTTAACAGGAAGAAACTCGGGCGGATAGTTGTGTGAGCTAGATACATGGGCGAAGAACCTGCCAAGGGTGTTAGCCACGTCATTCGGATCTACTACAGTATCTGCGGATGTTTTTAGACCGGATATGGGCATATGGGTCGCTTTGCCAGCTACACGCCTAAACTTATCCCATACGACAGAGGAAGGTGTATTTCGATTAAAAGACGCTACAAAGTTGCTCCATGATGTCTTCTTGGTGTATCAGGCTACCCAGTGTAGGGCGACGCTGGAAAACCCGGAGAGCTCGTCTGCGAGCACGAATGGCAGTGCGGCAGTCTTCTGTCCACCAAGGAACAGGAAAGCGACGAGAATGGGCAGTCGAGCGTGGAATAGACTGCTCAGCAGCAGACGTGCTCACTGTACTGAAAAACAGCCAAACGGGAATAAAGGTTCCAGTTGGCGTGATCCAGGCGCCATCTAGGTAAAAGTGTGGAACATAAATTGTGGGTTAAGAGACATAACGACCGGCAAGTGGTCACTAGAGCATAAAACAGAGGTGACATTCCACTGTAACGAAACTGCTAATTGCGGAGAGCCGACGGCTAAGTCTATGTGTGAAAAAGTGTTAAAGGCGTCAGAGAGAAAAGTAGGCTCTACAGTATTCAGGAGAGTGAGATTAATATGATCCAAGAAATCGGCGAGCAGTTGGCCTCTCGCAAAAGCCCGAGGGGAGCCCCAAAACGGGTGGTGGGCATTTAGATCCCCCACCAACAAAACAGGTAATGGTAGCTGGGAGACTAGATCTTCCAGATCAGTGTGCGAGAGACCATCAGAAGGAGGTACATATATACTGCAAATGGCGAAGCTAATAGAAGGTAGCTCAATCCTGACAGCAATGGATTGTATGTCAGATTGTACGGGTACAGATGTAGGGAAGATGTCATCTCTGATGAGAATCATAGTATCCCCATGTGCAGGTACTCCATCCGCCGGAGATATATCACACCGGACAGAAGAGTACTGCCTGAAGGTAAGGTTGTCTTGGGGACGAAGCTTGGTCTCTTGCAAGCATACGACCAAAGGCTGATGCTGGTGGAGCAACAAGTCCAGCTCTGGTCGACGTGGTCTAATGCCGCGTATGTTCCACTGTAGGATAGCCATGGTCTCTGGGATGGGATATGTTCTAAATAGAAAGGCGTTTCTGCAGGCTGGCCGGTTCTGGTCGGTTTAATTTATTCTTTTTTGCCGTTGGACTAATACTCTTTCCAGGTGCACGATGCCGCCGCTTACGCACTGTCCCTCTGGCAGTGAGGGCAGAATCCTCCTGTTCCATCTCCTCCACATGGGAGGACCGCTTACCCATAGAAAATTTCGGCTCGAGAATCTCGAACCGATTTTGGGTGCTGACCGACGGAGATGGACGTCGCCGATCGGAACTTCTCCCAGAAGATTCCTCAGAGGAGGATCTAGGTGGGGAGTGATGGGTGCAGACGTGTCATGCGCTTTAAGGAAGTCAGTCCTAACATAGAGTTTCTTGAAATTCTTTGCTGGTACAGAATAGGTTACGATTTTGCAGGTCTTATTGCCGGAGGTCGACGGTTATTGTTCTCGAATAGGTCTTACTGTGGCGGATTTGGCGGATGGTGGTGCCGACATAGACGTGGATGTTGAGGTCTTCAGTAGTGGTGTGGCAACGACGATCTTTTCCGAAATTGTAACCCCGTTAATATCGCCGGTTTGTGTGGCAATTTCCCGCTTCGGTACCGGTTTAGCTGTAACAGAGCTGTAAGAACCGGACCGTGGGACAGAGGGCTGTCGAATACGCAGGAGTTTACGGGCTTCGGAGGACACCTCTTTCATCCGTATCTCCTGGATGGCTCCCTCCTCTGCAAAACGAGGGCAGGCTCGGGAACTAGATGGATGTTCCCCGCCGCAGTTCACATAAGACGCCGTTTTAGTGCAATCCCCATCGTGGGAAGCGTCGCTACAGATTGCACACGTTGCCGGACCAGAACAAAATTCGCTGGTATGCCCAAAGCACTGGCACTTGTAACATCGTAAAGGGCTGGGAATATAGGGCCTAACCTGGATGGCTTCGTACCCTGCCTTAATCCTTTGAGGGAGATCTACCCGATTAAAGGTAAGGAACAGAGTACAGTTAGGTACAAAATCACCATTAACTTTCCGCTGAACCCTATAAACGCATGTTACGCCTTGTTCTGCCAGATTCTCTTGAAGCTCCTCATTGGACAAACCGTCCAATGCGCGGGTGATGATAACGCCACTTGAGGAGTTCAAGGTCTTATGCTTTTCGATCCTAACCGGATAGCTGCCTAAAAGTTTCGCCTTAAGTATTTTTCCTGCCTGGGAAGGTGATATGGCCTCAATCAGGAGGGTTCCATTTCGGGCTCTAACACAGGATTCAACCGGACCAGCAATTTTGTCTAAACCCTTCTGAACAGCGAAAGGGCTGACGGATGTAAAGTTTTTTCCTTCCTCAGTTCTTAATATGACTAAGTAGCGAGGACCATCGGGCTCGGCTACTTCCTTTCCCAATACTAAATTATCACTGTGTTTAAATTTTGCCATAAAAGATATGGTGTATATTCATCCCCCAGTGCTCCCCACCCACCACGAAGCCCAACGCGGGGTCACCCCACTGGGGTGACAGGGCTACACAGGAGATATAGCAGGCTCGCCGTCCCACTCAGCCTGCAGTTCGGTATTTACCTAGTCCTGGCCGATTGACTAGGGGTGGGTTAGTCCCTAGCCTCCCGTTTAAGCAAAGCAGAAACCAAAGTGGTGTATTCAATTGCGCACCCTCCCCAAGTACTGAAAGACAGAAGCCCAGGCTCAGGTACGCAACCCTCAACCAACCAGGACATTCCTTTTCACCGACACGGGTCTCCGCGCACGGCCTACACGTGGGTGGGCATTTTGACCTACTGACTCTCACACCACTCTGAGGTTGCCCACAGAGGGAGTCAAGGTGGCTCGGGACCCCGGGTGCGCCTAACCCGTACCTACAGTAGTAGGCCCCTGGGGGGCTAAAGCTTTTCTACTCGAGGTCTATAATCATTTTTCCAGACAAGTGTCGGGAGGCAACCATTATCTTAAACCTGGAAAGGACCGCCATCTTCCTTCTAGTTACTGTCCTATTTCCCTCACCAGTTGCGTATGCAGTGTGGCTTTAGACGACGACGTTCAACAACTGACCACCTTGTCTCGCTGTTAACTCAGATCATGGACGGGTTTCTCAAGAACACTCCAACAGTTGGGATATTTTTTGACCTCGAGAAGGCCTATGATATGTGTTGGCGAGCGAGGATATTACGTTCTCTCTACAACTGGAACATACGTGAACGCCTACCATTGTTCATTCAGCAGTTTATGCAGGACCGCGTTTTTCGAGTGAAGGTCGACTCGGTTTTTTCTAACTACTTTACTCAAGAGAACGGAGTGCCGCAGGGCTCGTACTCAGCGTGACACTTTGCTATTGCGATATTTTCCATATCACTATGTGTGCCCCAAGGTGTCTCCTCCTGTTTATTCGTGGATGACTTTGCCATCTTCTGTACTCAGCGGACACCGGTTTTGGAACAGTCTCCAGCGGTGTTTGGACAATCTCTGTGCTTGGAGCTCAAAACACGGTTTTCGTTTCTGCGCTGAGAAAACAGTCTGCGTTAACTTCTGACGCCGTATATGGCAATCGTCGACGTCTCTTCGACTCGGGCCAAATTTACTTCCTTTCGCAGATGAGGCGAGATTCCTTGGGTTGTTCTTCGATAGGAAACTTTGTTGGGCACCATATATAGCACCGCTGAAAGCGCGATGTGACCGTTCTGTAAATCTTTTACGGACAATAAGTGGCAAATCTTGGAGTGCGGATTGGACGGCATTGTTTCGTCTTTATCGTGCACTGATTCGATCGAAGTTGGACTTTGGCAGCATTGTGTATTCTTCTGCCCGACCATCAGTACTCAGAAAATTAGATACAGTCCATAATCAGGGCATCCGTTGGTCGTTGGGGCTTTTCCAACGAGCCCAGTTGTTAGCCTCTATGCCGAATTGGGAGAACCTCTGCGATGTCCTGCTTGCTAATTATGGCTGTGGGCTGAAGTGTATGCCTGGGCATCCAACTTTTCACGCGTTTTTCTACCCTGAGCCTCAAGAGCGATACTGCCACCGCTCTCTGAGCCCCAGGCCAGCAGATTTTCGTTTCCGTGAGCTTCTACGGCAGCGCCATGTTGACATGCCTAGGCTGTTATCCTTGGTTACGTGCTACCTCCCAAGTCAATCTCGGAATGACGCTTTACGGGAAAGCTGCTATGCCTGTTGATAGTATTCGTCGTTGTTTTTTTTTAGAGTTTTTATCCAAATACAGTGGCCGTATTTGTATTTACACCGACGGCAGTAAGAGTTCCGACGGTGTTGGATGTGCCTTTGTCACTGGCACCGCAACTTCTACTTACGGTTTGCCTAGTAGCACATCTATATATTCTGCCGAGCTATATGTTATTTATGGAGCCCTTCTATATATTCGGCGTCGAAAATTGGGTGACTGCCTTATTCTTAGTGATTCCCTTAGTGCCCTTCAGATCATTCGTGACCTGTACAATTACCATCCTTTGATGCAGCGCATCCAGGACGTTCTCCACATTTTGCACGCTTCTGGTTTTAATGTGGAGTGCACATGTATTCCTGGACACGTTGGCTTGCCAGGGAATGACATCGCGGATTTGGCAGAGAATCGGTAGCCTAACAGCCCAGTGTTACCATTACCAGTTCAAATTGCAGAATATTTTAGAGTGGTTGTACGGAGAGCCGTATTTTCGGATTGTCATGCAGAGTGGTCGGCTCTCCATGGTAATAAGCTGCGAGAGGTGAAGGACCTCCCTGTCAACTGGGTAACCTCCTCTCGTTTATCCCGCCGGGAGGGGAGGAGGTAGTACTAGCTCGGCTACGAATTGGCCACTGTATTTTTACTCACAGTTACCTTTTTAAACGCGATCTGCTCCTGTCTGTGCGCTCTGTGGGGAGGCGCAGTCAGTTCGTCATATGTCCTGGAGTGTGGTCACCTGGCACACATTCGGTCATCTATGGGTATGCCGGCCTCTCTTGCCGAGTCCTGCCAGATGACCCAAGAGCAGTGGACAGGGCTTTTCAATTGTTAGCAAAAGTTTCTTTTACCTTGAGGTTTTAGTATGATAGATTTTTTAACTTTGAGCTAGCTGGAGTTTTATATCCAGCTCTGGTTACAGGGCTGGACAGTTCTTTTACTTCGGTTTTCTACTCTTTTAGCTCTACTTTTACCTGTGTTGGTTTTTTACAATGGTGTTTCTTACTTATTGCCAAGTATTAATCATAAGGGCGCTAATAACCTCGGCAGTTGAGCACCCTTAAACACCATCATCATGATCATCATCATCATCATCATCAATACCTGAAGTGTTCGCCACGTTTAATGTATTAACAGCAGCTCCAGCAGGTGTTTGGAGACCGGCGATAGGCACATGGATCAATTTTCTGGCCACACGCCTCTACTTATCCCATAAAATAGAGGGAGGTGAATTGCGATTAAAGAAAGCTACCAACTTGCTCCACGATTGTTTTTTGTTATCCTAAATAACTTGGGATTTGGCACGATTCTTAGACTTTATCAGGTTCTCCAGTTTAGGGCGATTAAGGAAAGTCCTGAGAACACGCCTTCGAGCACGAATGGCATTCCGGCATTCATCGGTCTGCCAAGGAACCTGAAGTCCACGTGGTGGGCAAGGCGACAGCGGGATACACTGCTCAGCAACAGCAAGAATTGGTGCTGTAAGGTGTTGAACTAAGAAATTTACGGAGTTGAGCTCGTTGTAGGTAAAAAGAGATCGATCTAAACGCAATCTAGACATACATGTGGAATATACGTGTTGTGCTAAGACACTTATAACAATGGCCACTAGAATGTAAGCCAGAAATGATTTTCCAGCGGAGGCTAACTACTAACTGTGGAGAACAAAACGATATATCGGGGTGGAAAAAACTGTGAAAGGCGTCAGATAAAACATTACCCTCTACGGTGTTCAAAACGGCTAAGATATCGTAGTCCAAAAATCAGCAATTAACTCATTTCTCTCAAATGCCCGAAAGGAGCCTCAAAGTGGGTGGTGTCTGAGTGACAAGTTTCTTGCAAATATTAACTGTTGCAAGTACATGGTTGTGAAGTGACTCAGCAGATCTGTCTGCACTGACCTCTGTAAAGCTCATGAACCTTTCTTGAACTTCCCCCGATTTGTCCATATAGCGTAAAATGGTAGAGAGTTGGGATTTATTCACTATGTCAGAGGCACTTGTCTAGAAGAACAGCCACAAAATTAATAGATGGAAGTTCCTTTGTTCTACAGTTAACCAAACACCCCTAACAGCTTCGATTAAATCATTCTGAATGGATGACGAAGTGCCCTGGAAAGGCACTTCGTTTTTTAAATGATCATTTTAAAGTTGATTGTACATATTGAGTAAATCCAATGTCTCTATGTAATTACCTCTATAAAAGAAATTTTCTGATTCGTCGTGCCCTCTAAAAGCTAATTCCTGCTTCCCTAAGTGACAAACAACATCAATGACTCTATTCAATATTTCTCTAGTATTTCATTAGGCTTTGAAATTTGTAATGATTTCTGAGCATTGAGCTGCAGGTCTATTTGCGTATTGCCGAAGTTACAAAGACTAAATGCACAAAATATGTGATTTTTTTTGTTTTTTCATGGTTACTTAATGAACCCGTTAGAGAAACTATATGGTCGAATCCTTCTTCAGAGCATATGGTACTGCTTTTGTCGTTACTAAAAAGAAGACATGACCAATAATAATTTGTTTAATTTGGGGTAACCAGTCAACCATTTGTACCTAGAATAACTGCTAATGTAGAAATGTCTGTTATACTCTCGTATTCTGTCTCGACATTTTGCAATCAGACCTGGTAGATCGGGAGTGGGCCTTCCGTTGTTTTTATTTAAGTTTTTCAGAAAATTCAAAATTCCGAAATCCAGTGTTTTACACATGTTCTACTGCACCGTCACAAGAAACTCTAATTTCAGTAGTACTTAAATAGGTCAGTTTCACAAAAACTTACAGCAAAAAACATTAATACAGAATAAAAACAATTGTCAATTGCAAAATTTAGCAGTGCATTTCGACCGCTAACGGCTGGCAGCTAAGCTTCCCTCCCCCTCGACTCTCTAGTGGAGAATTGGGAGTGCGTGTCCATCGCTTCAACTTGCGGTGGAGTAGATGTGCGCGCGCACCATTGTTGGCCTTCCCTAGCTAGCGGAGAATGCTGGGAGCATGGTTATCATTTTAAATTACGGTGAGATAGACGTGCGCGCACAATTTAACCGCACAAACTTGCGATCATTTTGTATTTAGCATGATGACATACAAAAATTCTGATTATTTTGTATGTTTATTCAGAGTCGTTTTGAACCCCCTCAAGTTTAGAAGACCGGCGGTGTATAGGAGAATTCGCCACTGCCCGTCATCCAGTTTGGGGTTCCTGTAGGATATGTGAGTGGGGGACAATCCTTGTTGACCTTTTTGACCCAATTCGGCTTGCAGTTTTGAACACCGGTGAACCAACTTTTCTTTCTGGTTCGTCTGCCTCGTTCTCACATCTGGACCATTATTTTTGTTCAGCGCAGTCTACTCCTCGGTTGCAATGGAACGTTGCATCTGACACCCATTCCAGCGATCATTGCCCGTGTGTTCTGACTTTGCTTTCACACCGCGTTTCTTCTCTGCGAGCAGCAACTTGGTAGTTAGCGAAAGCGAATTGGGCCCTTTTCTCACAGAAAGCTGTTTCCAGCGACAGTGAGTTCGCCACTAATTATATCGTTCTCTCCGCCACCGAATTGTCTATCCCTCGGTCGTCTTCCCATCCAAGAGGCTTGCCGGTTCCTTGGTGGAATGCCAATAGCTGCGAGGCTATTCGTGCGCGCAGGAGGGGCTTTAGGGTGTTACACCATCACCCTACATTGGATTTTTATCCGCTTCAAACTCACGCAAGGGCCCATCGCATTATTCAGGATAGCAAACAGGCTCCCTGGACTTCGTTTACTGGTACCTTTAATCGGTCCACGCCCTCATCCATTGTGTAGTAGAAGCTACGACGTGTTGCCGATAAGCAGTCCAACTCTTTCATACCGGGACTTCACGTGGGATCGGCTACTGTCGTGGATCCGGTAGATGTTGCTGACACCCTTGGTAGTACGTTCGCGTCTGTCTCAAACTCCGGAAACTATGACCCAGCTTTTCGAACTACTAAGGCCGAGGTGGAGTCTCAGGCTCTCCTCCTTCGCTCTTTTAATAACCAGTGTTACAACTCGATTTTTACTATACAGGAGCTCGAAACCTCCGTATCGTCCTCTAGACTTTCTGCTCCTGGGCCAGATGAAATTCCTAACGCCATGCTTCAGCATCTCTGCCCTGCCGGTACACTCTTTCTCTTGGGACTATTCGACCGCATTTAGTACGATAGAGTGCTTCCTGCAGTCTGGCGCGAGGCCATCATCGTTCCGATCTTGAAAACTGGTAAGGATCCCCATCTCCCTTCCAGATATCGTCCGATCTCCCTCACCAGCTGCGTCTGCAAAGTGATGGAGCGCATGATTAACGGACAATTACGATGGTGGCTTGAATCCCACGATCTACTATTCAGCGTCCAATGTGGCTTCCGTCGTTACCGTTCCACAGTCGACCACTTGGTGCATGTCTATCATGGATGGCTTTTTACTGAACAGTCCAAAGGTTGCGGTATTTTTTGATCTGCTGGAGGTACGGTATACTTCGTACCCTTCACAATTGGGGCATGCGTGGTCGTCTGCCCCTTTTTATCCTGGAGTTTATGACGGATAGAGTTTTTAGGGTTCGGGTTGGCTCGATTTTATGCGGTGTTTTTCTCAGAAGAACGGAGTACCACAGGGTTCGGTGCTTAGTGTCACATTGTTTGCTATTGCCATCAATTCTGTTGTAGAGTGCGTTCCATCTGGCATATCATACTCATTGCTTGTGGACGATTTCGCCATTTACATTAGTTCTCGGCGGACTTGTCTTCTAGAACGCCGCCTGTACCTTTGGAGTATGGAAAACGGCTCTAAGTTCTCCGCCGAGAAAACTGTCTGCGTTAATTGCTGGCAACGGAAGGCGTAACCTTCTCTCCGTCTTGGTCCTGACGTTTTTCCTTACACCACGGAGGTGAAATTTTTGGGTATGATTTTTGCCAGGAAACTCAGCTGGTTTTCCCATATGTCGAACTTAAAGGCAAAATGTGACCGTTCTCTTAATCTTTTAGGCAGACTACACATATACGCTTTTATCGGTCTCTGGTCCGGTCAAAAATTGACTTTGCTTGCGTTGTATATTCTTCGGCCCGCCCGTCAATTTTGGCTCGTCTCAATGCTACACATCACCGTGGTATCCGTTTGAGTACTGGTGCTTTCCCAAGGAGTCCGCTTCTCAGCCTTGGTGCGGAAGCTGCGGAACCTCCGCTGTCTTATCGACGCGATGCTCTACTTTGTAGTTATGCCTGCAGTCTCCTTAGTTTACCCAGACATTCGTCTTTTACCTTGTTTTTAACGACTCTTTGGACCGGCGATACTCAAGTAATTCCCTGGCCCTCCTTCCACCTGGTTTACGCTTTCGGCTGCTCCTTCGGCATTTGAGGGTCACTTTGTTAACTGTATATCCCAGAGGGGATGCTCATTTTCCTCCGTGGCTCCACCGTCAGCCCCGCATTGATCTAGGATTGCTGTCCACGCCGAAGTCGACGACGCCCGATACTGTTATTCATTCCGCGTGTTTAGCTCTCAAACTGCAGTTTACTACAGCACTTTTATTTACACCGATGGTTCCAAGGACGCTAGGGGAGTAGGATGTGCTTTTATTCAATGCCGTGCTAGTTTTAGATTTCCGTATATATATATATATATATATATATATATATATATATATATATATATATACAGCGGTAAGGTTTTACTGAGTGGGCTATATTCTTTGATTCTTTGAGTGTTCTGCAGAGCCTTAGGTCGCTGCACAGTCACGAACCCCTCGTAGAGCGTGTCCAGGATTGTCTCCACTTGCTCGCCGATTCTGGCTTCCGCGTTACTTTTGTGTGAGAGCCGGGCCACGTCGGCCTGCGCGGCAATGAAGGCTGCCGTTTCAGCCCCCCAGGTGTTTTAACTCTTCTGTGACCTCTGCGGACTTACGCACCTTTTTATATCGTTTAATCCTTTTGCGCTGGAGTGCTGCCTGGGCCGAGCTACAGGGCAACAAACTTCGGGAGGTGAAATTCCTCCCTGTCTGCTGGCGCACATCCTCTCGCGTGTGCCGTCGCAAAGAGGTTACTTTAACTAGACTACGTATCGGGCACTGTCGATTTAGCCACTGTCATTTATTGCCTTCGGACCCTGCACCGCTTTGTGCTTAATGTCAGGAGCCGTTGACTGTCAGGCATGTTTTAATCGAATGTCAGTTTTTAGCTCCCTTGCGTTTGTCCGTCGGATTACCAGCTGATATTTCGCAGGTACTCGTGGATGAACTCATTGCTGTCGAACGCGTTTTAGATTTTATGCCTCCAGTCGGTATGAGGCAACGTGTGTGATTTTAACGTTTTACGCTTTGTGTCCTGTCTTTGTCTGGCTGCTTAGTGACATTCGTTCTTTTGGCGGCTCGACAGGAACCCTTTTATCGCTTTTTATTTTTACGTTCCACAGTAGTTGTTTTAGCCACATTTTATTGTGGTTTTAGATTTTAGTGTGTAGACCTAGTCCTTAGCTTTTTTATTACCACCCCGCCGCCCTTTTTGCAGGCGTTAATAAGCGTTGCAGTTGTGCGCCCTAAAGTTCTTCTACTACTACTACTACTACTGCTACCTTTTGCCATGCTCATTCATAACAATTATCAATGTGGACTGTTTGTACATAAAAAAAAAGAGAAATACAATATTTTATTATTGGTTCATGTTTCTCTTACATTTCACAGTGTAAAGTTCATTCTAGTTCTAAAAGACTTTGAAACTATCTGTAAATTTCTGTAGTCGGTTGAACTTACAATAAACTACATTCATGTACATAGCACTAAAATGGAGGAAATACACCCAAGTGAGAATCAAAATCACTGGAATTTTATTACATTCCTTACAGAAGCACACTTATACACTGCTCTAGGTGACACAATCTGTTCTCTTCACATTAATTAGAGAAATGTTTGCCAAATAATTCTATAACACAATTCATCTGTTTCCAACAGACAGAACATATGCCACAAGCAAATCATTACTTGTTACCCTTAGCCATAACTATGTTAATCAACATGAAGTAGTCAGGAAGCAAAGAGCTGAAGATGTAATATCTGAATCATGAAAAATATTCAAATACCGAAATGAAGCTTAATGGTCTCTAATTTATGTACATTATGTAGGTATGGTATGTCAACAACAAACATTTTAAAAAAATGTGGGGGATTTCTTTATTCTAAAGATGATGTTATAATTCCAGCACCAGTGTTGAATAACACATTTAAGTTAAATATTTTCTTCAATTGATGCTACCCTGAGCTTTGTATATAACTGTACACTGTTAAACATTCATACAAGTCATTCCTTACAGTTGAACACATTACTTTTAAGCAAAACACAGAAATTGTTACAGAAATACTGAAAAAGCGATATCTATGGAATTATATCATACTCAGTGAAGCCAAGGGTGAATATAATGTGTGTTTATTTTCAACTTACAAGATTGATATATCTTTAGTGTATCATAAATCAGAAAAATCCACAGAACTGTCTGTCCTTGTCTGTGCCTCTTCTAAGTATGCATCATATAGCATAGACTTTTGTTCTCATATCTTGCACTTCAAATTATGTGTTTTTAAATGTGACAACCGAGTAAATCTCTTATCACAAGTTACACATTGGTGAGGCCTCTTACCCTCATGAATCAAATTATGTGTTTTCAAATCTGATAATCGAGTAAATTTCTTATCACAACTTGTACATTCGTGAGGCCTTTTACCCTCATGAATCAAATTATGTGTTTTCAAACTTGACAATTGAGTAAATTTCCTATTACAGGTTGTACATTGGTGAGGTCTCTTACCCTCATGAATCAAATTATGTGTTTTCAAACTTGACAACTGAGTAAACCTCTTATTGCAAGTGTCACATTGGTGTGGTTTCATACCCTCATGAATCAAATTATGTGTTTTCAAATGTGACAACTGAGTAAAGCTCTTATTGCAAGTGTCACATTGGTGTGGTTTCATACCCTCATGAATCAAAGTATGTGTTTTCAAATGTGACATTTGAGTAAATCTCTTATTGCAAGTGTCACATTGGTGTGGTTTCATACCCTTATGAATCAAAGTATGTGTTTTCAAATGTGACAACTGAGTAAATCTCTTATCGCAGGTGTCGCATTGGTGTGGTTTCATACCCTGATGAATCAAATTATGTGTTTTCAAATCTGACAATCAAGTAAATCTCTTATCACAAGTTGTACATTTGTATGGCTTCTTACTCTCATGAAATAAATTGTGTGCTTTTAAATGTGACAACTGAGTCAACGTCTTATCATAAGTTATACTATGGTTTGGCTTTTGAACCTCATGAACCAAACAATGCATTTTCAAATTTGACAAATGATTAAAGCTCTTATCACAAGATTTACACTGAAAGGGCTTTTTACCATTATAAACCAAATTATTACCAGATTCTTCAAAGTTAGAAAACCCTTCTACAGTTGGTATTTCTGTGACATTATTTACCTTACTTTCATACTCAGGATCATTCTTTTCATTGCAGAAGTTTATATATCTTTCTGAGATTTTAGCAGTGGGCAATGGTAATTTATAGCTGTTATTATCAGGAACAGCTGTTGTGCAGAATCTGAAATTTTGATGGGTTGAGCATTATTAAGCGCAGTAGAATCTGAATTTAGCACAGATAATTAAATCTAAAGGAGGATCTCTATTTACTCTAATAATAAGTATTTTCTCACAAATAAGCAATGTTTAGTCAACTGCAGTTATTATTTGTTTCACTTACTGAAATGTTCTTTATCATTACACTGAAGCAACTTTGTTTATCCATAAGAAAATACTTCAATAGAACATGTGAATAGTAAAACTAGTCTGAAATTTGTGGCAATACAATGTTTGTTATATGAACTGGGAATTTGTTAATTCAAGGTTTGCTTTAATAATTTACTCAACATGCAATGTTTGTTACATGAACTGAGAATTACTTTAATTCAGGATTTGCATTAATAATTTATTCAAAGTAGTTTTCCAAGCAGTTTCTGTGTGACTATATTGACAAGGAAAGAAATTCACAACAAAGTGTGTTTTCAACAAATCAGAATGCAGCAAATTGGATAGAAGCAGTTAGTGGAAATCTGTACTATTTCTCTGAATTGACCACTAACAATGAATAGGTAATAAAAACTATGAAGTAGATATATTTCAAATAAAACATAAAAATATCAGAAGTGGTTATTTAAGAAAAAAATATTAAACTGCTTTATCAAGATTTACATTTTGAGTTTAATAACTTCTGTATCTTATAGTTTACCAAGAAAACATTAAATACATTGAGAATGAAGAGAACTTCAGAGCCTGTTCAGAGAAATTGCAAAAATTAAAGTTATTATTGCTATTAACTCCATGGCACGACAGCTCACAGGGAACCTTGGCCTACTGCCTGGCTGCTGCGTCCCCCATCTCGGTCCATTACAGACGTCATGGATGGGGTGCAGTATTGGAGGGTGAGACGTCGTCAGCGCCTCGAGTCCCCCCGGCTGATTAATGCGGTCCTCATGACCTGGAGCCGCTACTTCTCCATCAAGTAGCTCAATTGACCCCCCAGGGACCTTACGAGGCTGAGTGCACCCCGGGCCAGGTCTCCCAGCGGGGGAAAAATCCCCACGCCGGTACTGGGGATCGAACCCAGGTCTCCCACTTGGTAAGCAGCTGCGCTACCACCACGCTAAGGAGACGACCTATTATTGCCATTACACATATGATATTTAAATAGTTGCCAGGACAAATTTCTGAGATAATAAAGAAATAAGTGCAGATTTTCAATACAAATCTTCATTGGATAAAATCCTTCAGCCAGAAAGATATGGGACTTAAATACTAAATTTGGAATTGATCTGAATTTTACTACCAAGTTATTCTCACTACAGAAATGCATATACAGAATTTTCATATATTTATGAACCTGCAAACATGATTTCCAGTGAAATATTGAGTTATTTTGTGGAATAAGATAGTTCAACTTGCTATGCATATGTGTTCAGGAATTACAAATATTCACAAACTTGTTATAATAAGCTATATATTTTACCTATAGTAAACTTTAGTGCTTATTTTACAGAGGAGGATGAAGAAAAAGTAATA
The DNA here is from genome assembly GCA_030762935.1 of Hymenopus coronatus. Classification (NCBI taxonomy): domain Eukaryota; kingdom Metazoa; phylum Arthropoda; class Insecta; order Mantodea; family Hymenopodidae; genus Hymenopus; species Hymenopus coronatus. The sequence goes on from CM060899.1 coordinate 8,326,702, forward strand.
ATTTTAAAACACATATACACAAAGGGAGTGCTTGTTAAATGCACTGAAAATCTCAAAAACCAAAAGATCTAGTAACAAACTGGAAAGCAAGGAGAAGAGTATTTCTGATATCAGGTTCTCCACATTAGGCAAATGCATAATCCGTGTTGAGCATAATTTGTATTTTCAGATTTCAGCTTAGTGTTTCTCAGATGTAAAGGTACGCATTTCTAAAATTTGTTTTTGTTAGGCTCAGGAGACCTCACTTTGTGTATTTTTGATGAAATCTAAACATTAAATTGTTGGGTGGAAGACAGTAACCTGCACCCCAACATAGGTAAAGGAATGAGAAATTACATAACCACAGTGCTCCAGCAACATTTCAAAATGTGTATAATCCTTCAATAGTGGGACACAGAGAAAAACATGATGACCTACCCCGTACTGCTAACACTGTATCATTGCATTTGACAGCTAGCAGTTAAGTTGGTACACCTGTTAAAATACAGATGAACCAATAACAATGGATCATTCTGTTCTGTGTAATAGTCACATAGATGAAATGGGAAATGCACAGGGTTGTGCTGTCAAATCTGGCTATGTCCAACCAGTCTATCACCTGCATCAAGTTGCTTTTTACAATCTGCATATTATTTTTTATTGATAATTGTGGTTAATGTTCTTGATTTTTATATATTTAATGTTTACATTCATATTATCTATACAGGATTGGAATTGCAAAATCTAAAAACCTATGTCCATTACTGATGGAGAATTCACGAAACCGGCTTTAGGTAGTTTTATAAATAAAATAAAAGATGATCACAAAAGTAATAGGTAAAGCACAAGAAATAAATGGAAATATCAAATCTAAGAGAAGCTTCCAAAGACAATGCTAAGGCATATTTTGTTACACGATGAGTTATGACAGTACATCTGTTCATGCTCCTTATGTAACATGCTGTTTCTGTAATGAACTATTGACTCATCAACCTTACAGTCCTGATCTGGTACCAAGTCATTTCTTCCTGTTCCTATGGTGAAGAATTGAGGAAACTACTCTAGCATACAAAGAGTAGTGCCAGAAACCAAGTGGTGTGGATACTTTTAGAAGTGTTTCCAGAGAATGGAATGCTGCATACAGTGTCAGAGAGAACACTTTCAGAAACTAAGAGAATTTCTATGACTATTCATTATTTGTTGTCTCAACACTTAAGCAGTGACAATGCTATTGTAAGTATAAGGAGACTGTAGGATACTGAAATCGGTAAAATCTTTGAAAGTGGATCACTATATGCTCTATGTAAAATTAAACACTCTTCATATACTATAAAAATAAAACAAACTGAAAGACATAATGTATACAAATGGTAAGTGCCACAAAAGCAATTGACAAATGTAATTTTAATGAGTTCTGCATTTTTGTAATTTTGTTTTTATCCCTAATGGTTTGCAAGCACCCAAAATGCATATAACATTCATTCAGGAAAAAAAAGGAGTTGACAAAAATAAAGGTAATTTTGATTCGCTCTCTTTCTCACATTTACTAAAAGCCAGGCATATACAAAGCAAATGCCTTGAATTTTTTTTTTTTTTTTTTGTTTTCAAGGAGTTTAAAACATATGTTTTGTTTACAGTTTTGATTATTTTTAGTTGGAGTGTGGTGGGTAGTCAGAAAAGTAAAACTCAGTTTGTATAACAGTGTAAAATCTTCCACAGTATGTGTGGACTCAAATCAAAAGGCCAGAATGACACAACACTAGAAACTTCAGTATGTATGGATGGATTGGTTGATGGATAGATTATTATACTTCCATTTGTAGCAGTTGAAGAACAAAATTATATATCTACTACTACTACTACTTTAAAACCAAATTTAGCACAAAAAACAGGTTTCAATTTGAAAAATTAGCCAAGTGTGATGTCTTTCTTACCTTGAGGATTTTGTTAGGGGCAAGTCCCCAGCCTGTAACAGAATAATTCAAAAAATTAATTATACAGTACAAGTTGCATAACCTAGTTGTCTGTTAAAGGTTTAATTTGTTTCTGAACTGGTATATTGGATGAGGATATATGTGGAAACAAGTATTTGACATTTCATCACATAATGGAATTATAAGAAAGGAATCTTAATTTTACAGCAATAATTTAAGGACTGATGGATTCTATGTGGATGTTAGCAACAACAATGCCAATGACAATGGTGATACTATTATTATTAATAGTTTTGTAAATGCTGCATCTCTAATCTATTAAAATAAAGTGAATTGGAAGAACCTAAAGATTTCTTACTCAAAAAGAATCAATAAAGTAATCAGACATTCCCATATTTAAGTTTAGCTAAGTCGAGGACTGCCATTTATCAGCTATGAGGACTGAGAAAATCTTCAAAAATCTTAGTCAGGTAGGATGATCCAGTATACCAGCTACAGACTTTCTGAATATGAATCTTACACATCACCATAGAGCTATCTCTAGCTACAAAACTAATGGAGATGCAATCATATTTAGCTCAATCTAATCTAAAGCCATAAACATGCATGTGTATATGCATTCTTTGACATTGGGCGAACAATGATATAGGTATATGTGGCCGGTTTTCTTAAAATGAAAATAAATAGCAATGCCTTTTTAAGCCGATCATGTTACATTTTATATCATTTAACTCATTTTTATTAAAATATCATACAAAAGAAAAATATGAGAACATTTCTGTAAAATAGTAATTTAAACCATTTTTTTTAGCAAAAATTATTGTTATGTATTTACTAACGTAAGCTTTTTTGAGATGTTCCCTAAGATGTCTAGCTGCTGAAGGATTTATTTCACATACAGATGAGCACTGTTCTTAAAATGGAACATTACATATCATATGGCTTGAAAATTTGTACGTTATAAGTAATTTTCCTCCTTCGCACTATCATCAGATTCTGATGATTCACCAGTATATGATTTTTCCTAAAAATCATTGCAAAAGCCTTGCATGTTCTAATTCATACATTGCTACTGTTTTGTCACTCACAGAATACTGGATGTTTGGTAGCTTCTATGATTAAATCAGAGATTTCTTGTGCTGATATGAGTTTAATACAAATAAGTATGACAGCTTTTCACTCAGAGACATCTCTTGGAGATTTGTAGGACCAAAACAGATAATATAATCATTCAGATCGTTAATGCAACATGCATAAAACTGTTACAAATGCTGCTGATGGGAAAACCTGTCAAAGTATGAAAATGGGTTAAATTGTGCATTGGTTTAAATGGGCTGGTTGGTGTTTAAAAGTGCTGAACAACTAAGGTCATCATTAGGTTTAAATAAGCATCTGGTAATGGGATAAATCTGTGTAACTGGGTTGTCTGTTTGTTTTGAATGACTGTATTTCCCTCATTGAAGAGATTTACTATTTCATTTCACTATTTTATATTAAGTAAGCTAACTGTCAGGTCTACAATATCACAGAATAATTTGGTTATGATTTCAAAACTATCGGTAACATTAGTAGAACATGTGACAAAGCTTGTACCAATTTACAAACTATCTCTTATACCTAGAAGTTTATATTACAAAAGTTTTATTAAGTATACAATGAAAATAAAAATTAAATTCAGTAGATTTTAAGAAAACTTACGTTAATTTCACCACAAATAGATGAAGGTTCTGTTTCCAGCCACCAAGGTTCTTCTTGAATTTCTATTTTGCTATCCATATCATGATCACTGTGATATTTCTTATCCTTTATTACAGGATCATCTGGAAGACATTTTCTCTCAATCTGTGAATCCAAGTCTAAAACCAGAGTCCCTTCCTTAGTTTCTGTTTTAATATCTATGCCAAAGTTGTTATTGAATGATTCAGTTACAGGCTTAAGCTGATTTAGAAGATGAAGGGTAAAAGATTTCCTTTCTTTCTGTGAACAAAAGTCTGGTAAAGCAGTCTCTGATTTAACTTCTGTTTTGATTTCCATATTACAATCTTGACCCAAAAGCTCCACATCACTGTTTGTCATAACTGCAACATCATTGGTAAGGAATTCTCCCTCATTCTGTGAAGCTATGCCATCAGAGAGAGGACACTCTTCTTTGATTTCGATCTTGGAATCCATCAACAAATGTTAAAACTGATGGTGCAGCTCTTAATTTCATTAACAACTCTATGGAGAAACAAACACATCATATATACCATAAAGTATCTATAATTTTAACCATAAGCTTCTTCTAAATCCATTAGGATATGTTCATCTATTGGATTTAGAAAAAAAGACTGTCAACAGAAAGAGTTACATACATGCACACTTCTGAAATACAAATACCATTGGATAAAAAGGAACTAACATAAGTAATTCTTTGTAACTATCTAAGGATTTTAACAGCATAAGCCTTAACTTATTGCAGCAAAACATAAAGCTTATGGCTTCAATGAGACTGCTGTAATTTTGTTCAGATGTTGATTAAAAATACCATTAAAAAAATAAAGGGTCAACGATATGATACTTAAGGTGTGTTGGTTGCATGCAAGCAGCAGTTCGAGAAATAAATGTCACATGTATGCTATTGTTTAAAGGAAATGAGTATTGAAGAATACAGCTAAAATTTATTTTTAATAGAAAAAGATCAAATTGATGTAAGCTTTAAAGCTTTCATGGTGATGATTATTGATTAGAGCTTCTGAGGTTACCAATCATTTGATATTGATAAAATTGCTTGAGCTTTCAGTCATGATTAACTATAGCGATCTTCAGGAAGTAATGAGATACCTCAGACCGGGTGATATATATACTCTCCAAGTGGAGGGTGGGGCAAAATGACGCAGGCCAATGAGAACCTGATGCCCTGTGATTGGTGCGGCGAGGCGTACTGCTAGAAATCTGCTGTTTTTTAGTGTCCTTATCCATGCTAAGCTCAACTTAAGGCTGTTCGTTGTCTTTCTTAAAATGTTTTTGTTCTAGCTTGATTTTATAACTCTGTCATAATATCGGTTAATATGATGTAAAACTGTGACCTTGATCCATAAGATTCTGTGGTCATTTTCAATGCTGTGCTGAACCACTGTTGATTTCTTAGGTTGAAGCAATCTGAGATTCCGTTTGTGTTCAGCACATCTCTTTTCTATTGTGCGGCCTGACTGTCATATATATATATTTTCCCACTTTGGCATGTGATCCTGTACACTCCAGGGGTTTTCATTCCCAGGTAGTCCTTTAGAGGTCTCATGTATTGTCTCAGCTTCCCTGGTGGTAGAAATATGGTTTTAATGCAGTATCTTTTTTATATCCATACAATCTTATTTGAAACTGTGCTTTCAGACAACTCAAGAAATTTCAGAGGCTGTCGCCAATACACAATATAAGTCAACCTGAGAGACTTATCGGTTAGTGCTCAGGAGCAAAGGAAGGAGCAACGGTATCCATTCTTTGAAAGGGGTTGAACTGCTACATGGTGCCCAAAGCACTGCTGGTCAACGACATCATCAGTGGAGTTGAACAAGCTATTCACAATCCACCTTCAGATATTGTGGAGGAAGTGCGCCATGAAGTTAATACTTCCATCACTAAGGCAAGAAAGCCCAAAAACATCTGTAACAGATACATGGCACTTTGCACACTGAAGCACAATCGTACTCGCAGCAGACAAAGGCAATGGCACTGTCATTTTACTACGAAAAGATCCTTGCTGTTCTATCTGATTCTGCATACAGAAAAAAATCAACAAGGATCCCACTAACAAGAACACACAGATTACACGACAGCTCATCAAAGCATTCAGTCTACCTCCTGAAATCAAGAAGGCCTCAACATCTTCCTACTCAGTCCCGCCAAGATTATATAAACTGCCCAAAGAGCATAAGACAGGGGTCCTGCTTTGTTCCATAGTGAGCACAATTGGGCTGCCAACATGCCATCTTGCCAAACAGTTCACGGACATGTTTGCACCATTGGTGGGTACCTGTGAGCATCACGTGAAGAACTATGCAAAGTTTGTAAAAACCATTAAAAAACTGAGAGTGGATCCATCCGACTTGTTACTTAGCTTCGATGTGGTTTCACTTTTCACTAGTGTCTCCCTAGTTGAAAAGCTGATCCTGCTATCTGCAGAGTTTCCACTAGATATAGTAAAATTTTTCGAGAATGCACTCAACTTACATACTCCACATATAATGAAGAATTCTATGAACAGACGGATGGAGTGGCAATGGTTTTGCCATGGCCAATTTTTATATGGAAAATTTTGAACATAAAACTTTGCAATCGGCACCAATAAAGCCTAAAGCACTTTACCGATTTGTGGATGACATATTTGTGATGTGGCAGCAGGGGGAAGAAGCTCTACAAGTCTGCCCATATCACATCAACAACATTCATAAAAATATCAAGTTGACCATGGAGATTGAAAACCATAACTCCCTTCCTTTCTTAGACATTGAAATTTGTTGAAATTCTTTGACATTGTATAAAAAGCAAAATGGTACATTGGGATACAATGCCTATGGAAAAGTAATGCACACAGATCGATATCTGGATGCACATAGCTATCACCATCCTAACCAGAAGAGAACAGTCTTCACTACCCTGTTTCATCGAGCTTACAATATTCCACATGAAGAACATAGGTCTCGAGAAATACGCCATTTGACAGAAATGTTTAAAAAGAACGGGTACACGAACAGAGACATTCATCAGACACACCGAAGAGTCAAGAACAACAGAGACCACATCATGGACAAACGCAACACACAGGAGGCTAAAATCCAAAAGGAAAGGCCTTCATCCCATTCTACAGCACATTTCAAATAAGATTGCACAGATATTAAAAAGATACATCATCAAAACCATATTTCTGCCACCAAGGAGGTTGAGACAGTACATGAGACCTGCAAAGGGCAACCTGCGACTGAAAACCCGTGACATATACAAGATTTCATGCCAAGTAGGAAAGTAATATAGGAAAGAATAGAAGAGACGTGCCAAACACAAAAAGAATTTCAGATTGCTTCAAACTGAGAAATCAGCAGTGGTTCAGCACAGCATTGAAAACAACCACAGATTCTTACTGAACGAGGCCACAGTTTTATACAATAGTAACCGATATTATGACTTAGTTATTAAAGGGGCCATTAAAATCAAGTTAGAGCAAAATAATTTTAACAAAGCTGAGCTCAGAATGGACAAGGACACTAAAAAAACAGCAGACATTCTAGCAGGATGCCTTCACCAGACCAATTGCAGGGCACCATGTTCCGTTTGGCCCAGGTCATTTAGCCTCGGCCCCCACATGGAGATTATATATACCGCCTTATCTGGGGCATTTCATTACTTCCTGTAGAAGGCCATAGAGTCATCATGGCCAGAAAGCTGGAGCAATTTTATCAACATCACATGACTGGTAACCCGAGAAGCTCTAATCAAAGATAAAATTGACTTAAAAAGGGCAACACGGACATGAAGGAGCAAGGTACTGGTTTATTTTGGTAACACTATTACTGTTAATGTCTGATGGAATAAATAGGAATGCAGATTCAACATTGGAACAGTTAGGCAAGTTGAACTATGAAAAGCAAGAACAAACTATGGAAAAGAAAATCGATGATAAATTCAAAGTGATGCAATTGCTGTTATGTGACTTAGAAGGAGAGGTAAAGAGTAAGATAATGGATTCCAAGAGGATAGGGGAAGTCTGGCAAATATGAGTAGGGATAATAATAGGAGTATACAGATCTGAAACATTTTCTGTAGCAAGTATGTGCTGCAACCTTGGAGATGAATGTACAATAACAATAGAAAAACAATAACAAAAGCACTTGGTGACAACAAAAGTTTCATGGTGGCTTTTATCTATCAACTTATGGAAACATATGTTTTAAATTAATTTAGTGAAATTTTCCCTGTAGTTTCAATCAGCCACAGAGTTTGTAATTAGCATTGCATTGATTCTTAATTAAAATAAAATATATTAAAACCTTCTCATTTCATCTTTCACAAAAATTCTGAGATATCACCAAAATATACAAGATGGCTAAAAGAACAGCATTGCTGCTGAGGTTTATATGACTCATAATCTCCTAGCTTTTTAAATTGTGAACTTCTTCACTTTCATGGTATCTACACTTATAATAACACATTACTGAAGGCATGAGAGAATAATGTAAAGTTTCTCTCCTTCTTCGCATTGTAATCATAGAATCCAGCCTTTTGATACATCAGTCTTCAAGAACATAAGTAGCTTCTACAACCAGAACATGGCAATCTTGCTGCCTCAGCACCCTAATAGAATTTTAATTTGAAGTTCCTGAACTATTTGACATTGCTTGTGAAAAAGGTGATATACTCTCAGATGCACTGTTAGATTTCAAAAAGACTGGCATACATACTTTCAATCTACATACTTTTCAGAAGAGCATTTCATTGCTGCAGAACATTTATTCAAGAATACAATAGCACAATTCTAACTCTTCAAACAATCATCTCTTCTGGAAATTCTTTAGAACCTGAAAAATTCCAATGAAATGAAAAGCTCCGATGTCTTACAAACAACACCAGAATCATCTTCATCCAAACCAGGAACATCTAAACAGAAATAATCAACTCCACAGTGCTCCCTAACATTCTGAGGATTGATTCCTATTCCAGCTAAAGGTTCATAGAAGCCTTTCATAAGACGATCGGCTATTTCTACACTCTGTTTGTGTGAACTGATAGTCTATAAAAAAAGAAAATCAATGTCCACTCTCAGCTCTTCCTTTTCTATGGAGGCGCCCCTTCAGGGTCATAGTTTCAATATCCTTTCTTGTTTGGTGTCAAGTCCCCTATTAACACACCCCCATCTTCTAGCATACCTATATATTATTTCAGCCACTGAGTAATGCAACCACACACATTCAAGTAAATCCATGTTTAAAAATCAAATTTTAGTTGTTTTCAGTTGATGCGCAAGAGTACTCAGGATTAATAACAAACAATGTGATGTGTTCCACTCACATGATTTTCTGCATATCTCTGTGACAATTTATTGTTAATAAGCTTATTCTTCTATTTCATGCTCAAACATTTGCAGTAACGGTCTTACTGTTTAGTTCCTTAAAAGTGGGAGGGAAATAAGGGAATATACTAGGCTAAATGGACAGTTAAATGTTTTAAAATGTGGTTGCTATGGGGCTGAAATTCATTTCTTTGATTGACCAAGCATTGAGAAGTTCTCGTATGAGAAAGGTTTTTAAAACTGGAAAATTAATAATAAGAAATATCTCTAAAACGGACAACTCCATGAAAAAAGTATATATGACATAAATTGTGTGTTTTATCGAGATCTATATTTTTTGTGGTGAGTTCTACTCTATCTCTTACTGTTTACCAGTCAGTTAAAATTCAATAAAAAACATCCAGAATAAGGAGATTGATTCCCAAGAAAACTGCAACCAGATTTTATGTAGCAACAATTTTAAAGAATTTAAACTAGCCTCTAGAATATATAGAATGAGGAAAAGTTTTAGAAAAAGTGGTATTGGTTACTACATTATGTCAATTCAAACCATTATTATGAAGGAAAACCAATATGGCCACATATCCCAAAAAAGCATCATATATGATTCAGTGAAGGAACATACATATAGAAATTTGTCAAAAGGTGAAAATTGCATCTTAATAAGTTTAGATACCCAAGGAGCTTTAGATGCATCATGGTAAGCAGCTATACTCAAGAATTTAAAATAATATAAGTGCCCAAGCAATCTATGCAATCTTACAAAAAAATATTTCTACCGGAGGACTGCAAGTCTAACAATCAATAACTTTAGCCTGGAGAAAAGGGTAAACACAGGCTGTCATCAGGGGCCTTGCCAAGAATTTGGAATTTACAGTAGAACTCTCTCCTTAATATAAAATACATACACATATAAATGTTAATGCATTTGCTGATATTCTGATAGTAATAAGAATAGTAGAAGAACTTGAGAAGCAAACAACTATGCCAACGTGGAACTGAAAAGGAGATTGAAGTTGGGCTGCGAATAATAAAATAAATTTAAATGATCAAAAACCAAAGGCTCTGCCAATCACAAACAAGAAAAAATATTTTCTTAAATAATAAAATGATAGAAGGTTAAATAGATGAAAAACTTGGGAATATTTGACAAAGTTTCAGTTTTTTTCTTTGTATTATTGTTTAACACCCACCTTTACTATATAGTTACCTCAGGAGATTTCAGCTTTTTTAATCAGCATATTCTACACATTACAGAGAAAGCCACAAAAGTGATACACACACTACTAAATTGGCCAAAGCTTATCGGGGTCTCACAAATTAAGGATTAAGGACAATGTATAAAGATGCAAACATACCACTACTATCTTATGCAGCATCAGTATATCAGTATGGGTACATGTGTTAGACATAAACTATAGCTATGCCAAGTACATCAGAGTATAAAGAAAAATTTACATAAAAATAGCAAAAGCTTTTTGAACCACTTCACAGGATTGACACCCATAATACCCAAAATTTCCAGCAGGAAAGTCTGTGTAATTTCTACATCACAGCCATAGAGAAAGGTTTACTGGAGTGTTTCAGAGCTCTTACCTTAACATTCCAAAGTGTTACATTAGCTTCAAATATAACTTCTCTAGCTCTTGTTGGTTTATGTTGCTTAAAAAATGGCATCGTTTAACAAAACATTATAAACTGATAAGAAAGTGAGAGCTGCAGTTTTTGATGTATCAGAGGAAAAAGAGAGTGGCTTTGAGCTTTCACAGCTTAAAGAAAGCATTTCATGACATTGACATAATAGAGAATATATATTCCAGCGATCAAAATATATGTGATAACTATGGCTCTTGTGTGCATGCAAATAATGTACTTATCAAAATAGATTTCTTGAAGTGCAAACAGATAATGCGGCCAATGTAACTCATCCATTTAGCTACGCAACAGCATAAGTGTTAAACTGTACAATAACCTAAGTTACATCAGTACCCTGTTGCTTTATGCTATTTTATTACTGGTTGTATTATGCTTATGTATTTATTTTTAGTGACTTTTTTTACCATTCAGCCTTTAGGTTACATGAATTCAGTCTTTTGTATTTTAAAAAAATAAAACACCAAAACAAAACAGTTTGCGGTTGTAGTGAGAATCGTCTGTACTTTTATTTCATCACCCCAAACTTTCTCTATAATAAGGCTTTGTATGCCTAATTATTTGTTATTTTGGGACTTTTCATTTTATTATCTATTCTTTGTTTTTTTTTGTTTTTTTTGTTTTTTTGTTGTTGTTAGAACATATTGAAGAGACTGTAATATCTGTATAGTAATACTATACAATAGACAAAAGAGTTTACTAAAAAAGCATTCACCTCCTTCTGTCATTTGGTACTCATTTTATTACCTATAATTTAAAACTGTGCATTCTACACTAAATTTCTCAGCACTACTCAGACAGCATTTTGTTGTTTGGGCTGGCACTTAAAAGGTTGAAGTTTGTACTGATGGAAGTAAAATGGATTATGGGGAAGGTGCTAGATTGGTGATCTACAAGAACAAAAACTATTTCACCAACTACATTATAAACAAAACAAAAGCTGTTCTAAGAACTAAGCAAAATAATTTACAATTTTAAAGGTGCTGAAAACATTACAGAATGTGGACATAACACAAGTTAATGAGAAAAAAGTAGTATTTTACTCGAACAAAAAATTTACATTATCACAATGTAAAACTAAAAATCGTAAGCACTTGGTAGCTATATGACATAATCTAGGAAAACTAAATAAAAAAGAATAGACAATAGATATATTTTTTGGTAGCGTTTAATGCCCGTTTTTATTACTGGTGGCACCATAGGTGATGACGCAGGTGATACATGGAATGAAGATGGAGCACCAGTGCAATGATAGTGGGGGATACTGGAGAAAGCCCGTCTCTGTGCCGCTTTGTCGATCACAAATCTCTTGTGCGTCACTTGGGATCAAACCTGGGTCATTTATGTGATAGGTGTGGTCACAGTAAAAATAGGATCAATAACAGCACACATAATAATAGACGGTACTGAAACTGCAGAAAAGCTTGCAAAAGAAGCAAAAACAAATGATAGAACAGCAACCTATAATAGATATCCAAATAGCACAATTAGGGAAAAAATCTGATGTGTTCCATTCACATGACTTTCTCTATATCTCTGTAAATTATTATTGTTAGTAAACTTATGTTTTATTTATTTCATGCTAATTGAGAAAAATTAGTAGAAATAGTCTTATTTCTTACTTTATTGTAAGTAGAAGCAAAATAAGGGAGTACCATATGTTAAAGTGAAAGCCAAAAGGTGGTTGCTATGTAACTGATGTTTCTTTGTTTGTATGGACAGGAGTTGACAATTTCCTGTATGAGAAAAGTATAAGTTTTACAAAGCTGAAACCAAGAAAAACGATCAACTCCACGAAAAAAATGTATATAACATTAATTGTGTGTTTTAATGTGCTCTACAGTTTTTGTGTGTTAAGTTTTTGTCCATCTCTTACGGTTTAGTAAATATGAAAAATTCATCCAGAATAAAGTAGTCTTCAGAGGCTATTCCCAGAAAATTCAAAATATACATTTTATTTGTCAGGTAAATAACTTTAATATACGATATTTTAATCGAAATCGTTAGAGCCATTTTTGAGAAAATCGAAATTTTCGAAAAAAGTTCCATGTAAACGGTAGTTCGGGGTGGGGGGGATTTATCTCAAAATCTTCGTCTCGCATCCCTGGAAGATACTAAACTTAAATACCAAGTTTGGTATTTTACCGACTTTTCGTTTTTGAGTTATCGTGTTCACAGACACACACACACAGACCTTTTTCTGAAAATACTTTTTTTTTTTATACAGGGAACCCTAAAACATATATTTCCGGTGAAATCTCGGTATCAAATTTTTTGGTGGAGTGCAATACATTCTCTATTCACTATATACATAGTGCATATAGAGAAAGTAAAAATATGAGAAGAAATTTGGAAATAGAATGAGAAAACATAACAAAAGGACAGAACAAAACTATCCTACCATAGCAAAATGATTAGAGCAAAGGATTACATAAACAACAGATCTCACCACCATTCTAACAGAACATGGAAGAATAAGTATTATTGATTCCTTAAAGAACATCCTACTTGTACTTGAGGGCAAATAACAGATCCATTATAATATGAATTATGTTAAACAACCAAAGGAAAAACTAATCACTAGTAGGTAAGTTTCAAAAATGTTTCTGAGATTGCTGGTAACTTAGAACGTGTACAATATCTAAAACAAAACAGTAGCTTAACCACAAATAAACCAAAAATACTCAGATTAGCAAAATACATTTAAGAAAAAACAAATGTTAAACATGGGAAATCATATGTGTAATATTACTAATGTAATGGAACATGCAAATGAATAAAGGTATTTAAAAATATAAGAAAGAATTACACTTACATTTCTCAATTTGTTAACCCACACCTCGTGTTATTTCTCAAAAAGTTCACACTATCAACATTGTTTCCATCTTCTATTGCTTGTCGGGAATTCTAGGGGGGCAAGAAAACTTAGATGGTATAATTTGCAAAAATGTGATATCATTTTAAAATATAATATTCAACATTAATGACATTTTATGCAAATCAAATATTATTTTTAATTATTTATATTGTAAGTACATAAGTTTATATGCGATATGAATTGGAGGGTTTGGTGACTGATTAGTGTCTAATATTAGTAGCACCTGATACTGCATTTCGACTTCAATTATTAATCAACAAAAGTTTGTATATGATACGATTCAAATATCTTTTCAATTATTATTGAACAATTGAAGCAAAGAGTCAACAGTTAGCGGCACTTTTACTTTTTTGACTGTGAGACTGCCCTACTAGTGCTCCCTTTTTACAGCATGTGATGTGGCAGTCATGGTTGTGTCTGTCAACAGGAGAAACAATACCAGCAGTAAAGGAATACAATTTAAAATGTTGAATGGAGGACTCAGATTGTACATGGTTGCCATGATTTTATACATTGTATTTATTTTATTAATTTCTAATATTACCACTTGTGATTCTTATCAAGACAAGTCGGTTCATTGACACTAGTGTTCTAGTAACAAGTAAAGATTTCAATGAATGTGTAGTTAAATTAACCTATGTTCTAAATTGTATGTCAAATTGGTTCAAAGCAAACAAACTCTCAGTAAACCTTGAAAAAACAAAAAGAATTAAATTTATAACTACTCGCTCACCACAAACGCACATAGAGATAGGAATTAATGATACATTGTTAGAACAGCTAAATGAAGTCAAATTTCTTGGCCTTCAGGTAGATAAGCATTTGGACTGGAAGTCACATATTAGCTACATCACACCTACACTTAGCTCAGCATGTTATGCTCTCTGTGCACTGGTTAAATTTCACTCAATCGATACACTTAAGTTGGTGTATTTTGCCTACTTTAACTCCATCATCGAGTATGGAATAATATTCTGGAGTAATCCAGTAGATAGTAAATGCATATTCCAGATACAGAAGAAAGCTATAAAAATAATCTGTAATGCTTATAGCAGACAGTCATTAATCTGTAATGCTTATAGCAGACAGTCATGCAAAGAATTATTTCAAAAATTGGGCATTCTCACCTTACCTTGTGTTTATATATTATCCATTTTAAAATTCTGTGCAGTTAATCGACATAGTTTTATAACAAACATGGAAATTCATAACATTAATACTGGACAAAAGGGATTGATTCATCATCACAAAGCCAATCTTCGTTGCTTTCAGAAATGTGTATATTATGAAACAATCAAGATATTTAATGCTCTCCCCAGTAATCTCAAAGAAAATGTTGGGAATTTCAGGGCTTTTGGCCTCTCTTAAGGAGTACTTTTGCAATAAATGATTTTACTCTGTAGATGAATATTTAAGTGACAAATCTGTCTGACAATACCATTAATAATCATTGTATTTATAAATATCACAATGTATTGCATTTTGTGTATCTTAGTGTGTGTTTTGTATTAAAATTAAACTGATTTATGCTTTGACTAGCACGAATGTGTCAAATGAATTTTTTTAGTATTTAGCAATGACACAAGGTCTGTAAAGCCTGATGTTTTAATATTTTACACTCTAGTACATAATTGTTAAACTTGGCATTGGAAATTCTATTACATATATGTAAATATGTATTGTTATTTGTTGACATTTATGAAGAGTACATAATACAATAATCATGTTTTAGTTTATATAATTACTACTAGTAACTATTATATCGATAATTTGAAAACTATCATCTGACATAACATTAGTTTTACATATAATGAAATTATATTTATTTATTCATTTATACATTTTAGCACTATATTTTGATACTCTTTGTTTTTATGTGCAAAAAAAAAAAAAAAATAAAATAAAAAAAGTATTCTGTTGTTTTTGTAACCTATGCTTTTAGCACTAGAGCTTTATACATTTTGTTTTCATAATATAATGTATATAAACATATGTATACATGTATATGCCCTGACAAGTTCTATGTTCAGTGGCTTTCTAGCCTAAACGAACCTACAGAATGCTTTCTAATCTAATCTAATCCAAAAACGATTAAGTGATGAGTTGGTTTTCTGTAGGACGCGTTTATCTCCCCTCGCCTTGTTCGATAATGGGACCAACGAACAAAAACGACGAAAACAAAACGCAAATGCGTATGTGTTTCGTATATTGCGATTCCGATTGGTACTCTACCGGAATAGTCGAGCAGAACAAAACTTTCTGCTAAAATTCTTTAACCGTATTTTCGCCAAAAATTAAATTAACTGGTGTTAGAAATAACGTATCGAATTGTTACATACGTAGGAATGAACAAACTGTAATCTTATTAGGTACTTGAAAATAAGACAAAGGACAGAAAATTGAGTTAAAGCGAAAATGTAATCTTAAACTTACGTTTTTAATTAGCAATGAAGAAACTAAATCGAAAGTTAATTCTGTTTTTTCAGTTGGATTCATTGCCATTCCGTCCTGCCAGTCGTCTTCTTGCTTAATTTCAGCTTTCATATTACTGAACTCACCAGTACTATTCGTAAACTCTATTAGCTATTACAACCGCAAAATATGCAGAGATATATATTGTCGGATTAAAGAAATAAGTTTATGCTGAAAACTAATCGCTTACACGCGTTTAGCGATCGATGCTCTAGCTTGTAACATCCAGAAGGCAATGGATCTCATTTTGAGTGGATAGCTAAGATCGTTTAGCCGTAGGTATTGTGGTTGTGATTAAAAATAGCATTAAAAATTAATCAGAAAATAATTACGAAATTACCAAAGAGCAGTGCTAATAATAAAAACTACTTTCAATATATGATATAACAGTGCTTCTAATTCATGTTGTAAAAAGTCACTCTATTTTCAATCGTTGCGCAATCACTTACGTTTATTTAATAAGTTCTCTCATAGGTTACACATGTTTTAAAAAGGTTCCGAGATTAAATATACCTTATGGTATACTTATACTTTATCGTGGCATGCGGTAAACATTGAGATAGATTGAGATAATCGAAGCTTGAATATAGCTTTTAATTGATCTCATTCACTTTCATATTACATGTTTAAGGCATTTACAACATAAACTTTTTACTTTTTTCACTTGTGTTCCTCATACACAACACACCTCACACCTGAGGCATCTTGGGAACATTGGATCTGCTGTTTTTGTGTTGCCAACATTGGCAGGCTCTTAGCCACAAAGTGTAGCTGAACAATAATTTCTTTTTTAATCGCACAGGAGTTGGCCACGACTGCAGAGAAACAACAGGGTGCAGCCTAGGTATTTGTGAATAGAATATCCCAATGAACCAGGGCATATAGTGACACTTTCAGCAGTGAAGTTTTGACTGTGTAGGCTAAGCTCTGCTTCAAAGTGGCACTAATTTGCCCTATATAAGCAAGGTTGTCTAAAAGCAGGGGCATCTTGGTCCAAACAACATAATGAGCTGTATGTATAAAATGTAAATTGTTTTCCAATAGTTTTGGAAACATGATCAGCATGTATAAAAGCATAGTAAGTGCTTTCTCTCTGACCACATTATTAAATTAATGAGATTTACCTGTACCATTAGAATATACTAAGATTGTTGTGCATAAAGTATAGGAAAAGAGTTTGCATTATGGGTAATACTAAGAGAAATCTTCACATGTATTTCCTTAGACTTTGCTTAATAAATGCTCAGAATAAAGTAAAATAGCTCTATTTCTTCAAGTTCAGGCTAGACACAAAAAGAAAAAGCCTAGAGATTCTGCTTTAAGCAATTATATTGATTTGATTAATAGAAAATGAAGTGGCTTTATAATTATTTTATTGGCAACACACACAAAAGATGGGGAGAAACTCTAAAAATAAGTTCAACTACAAAAGACTCCAGAAAATTCAGATGCTTCTGACTATTTTCTGTGTTGCAACACTAAAAGAAGAATGAAAATGTTTTGAGACTAGCAAATTAAAAAAATAGAAAGGACCAAAAAAAGGGAAAAGAGATCTTAAAGCATCATAGAAAAACGGGGTAAGAGCGAAAGAATGACACATGAATATTCAGTGTATCATTGAAACTGGGATGGAAAAGTAACTAAGCACAAATCAAGATAAATATAACATCCTTGGATTCAAAAGTTTGGTGGGAAGGTTTTAATCGTTATTTCATTGAATTGAGTGAGAATATAAGGGCAAGTTTATTCCAAAATTTTCAAAAGATGCTTAACGGGAAACTGGAAATTATTTTGATTTAACTACTCCAAAAAAGACAACAAATTTATCTTGATTTTTTCACTGTGTTTATGTACTTTTCAACCCTTATGGTTATATCCCTTTCCACCCAAGCATATATGATCATGTATGTTACATCTTTTAATTTTCCCGCTTAACAGAAATATCTTTTTTGCCCCAATATGGCCTAAAACAATTGTGCGAGTTACCTCCAGTCAACTGCAACTGTTTCTGTTTCCACTCTTTGCCTACTGAGGTAGTGAGAGATGGTCAAACTTTGTCACACAATTTTGCCATGTGCTTGTGAGGTAAGTAATAATGGACTTACATTTTAGTTTACCGTAAGCTTTATTATAATAGCAGGGATTCTATCCCTGATGTTTTCTCTTAAAGATATAATACTAAAAACATTCATGCTAGTTATGTTATATAGCAGCTGTTTTGCCCATTGTAACCTCAAAATATAGCTGATGTTTTGCAAAATTGTTAATGAATATCACAATAGAAAAGTTTGCATTCCACAATTAAAATAAACTTGTGTTATGTATGCTTAAGGCTTAAGTGATGATGAAATCCTGAAAATATGGTTGGAGGATTTGGATGTTGACAAATTATCCAGCAAAGATGATTATGATGATGCTGGGCATTCTTGCAAAAATGCTTTAATTACGGCTGTGCTGATGGTGGAAAGTGATGAAGATGAAGACATTAATCAAAGTATAAATCAAGAGGTGTTAGGTAATTCTGCAAGTGCAGTGAAGCCAATATCAGATGGAGCTACCCAAAGACTCTTATTTAGAGAAAAAGCATTTGTTGAGAAACAGGACCCAAATGCAAAACATTATGAAACAGAGGTAAGATATTTACATCTATATATTAACTGATAGAAAATGATTAACTATATCATTTAGTTTCCAAATTTCCTTGCTCTTATGTTTCATATTTTGTTTCAGAATCCTCCTACACTGCATACACCAGCACAATACCTTGGGGACTACTTTACTGATGAAGTTTATAAAATAGCAGAAAAATATACCAATATGTATAGTGTGGCAAAAACTGGCAAATCAATAGGAACTGATACAGTTGAACTGAAAAACTGTATGGGGATGAATTTACTGATTGGGTGCATTTCATACCCTCGGTTAGCTATTTACTGGCAGCAGGGAATTGCCCTTTCAGGCATTTCAGAATGCATGTCACATGATAGGATTTTAGCTCTTAGGAAAAATTTACACTTTGTAGACACAGTGTGCATTCCTGAAGATCCTGAATCTAATTTGCTATGAAAAATTGAACTTCTGATCAGTGCTGTAAAAAGTATACGTGAAAAAATATTCAGAAATTTTGGATACTATTCTATTGATGTGCAGATAATACTCATCAGTGGCCAATGTAAGCTAAAACAATATGTGAAGAACAAGCCAATCAGTAGGGTTAAAGAATGTTGTTATAACCTCATCATCAGGAACAGTGCTAGATTTTGAGATTTACCAAGGCAGTAATACCCGACTTAAAAACAAAGATCTACATGTAGGACCTTCAGTTATGCATCTGTTTCAATCATTGCCTAAACGGAGCTTTGTTTATTTTGACAGATACTTCACCACTATGGCTCTATTAGCTAACCTCTCAGAGCAGGGAATTGAGGGATCAGGAATTTTATGCTAAATAGAGTAAAGAATTTTAATTTCAAAAAGGAGAAAATAGAAAGAGGGGAGAGCCACTGCTATGTTAGATCAGATGAAAAGTTTGTCATAATTGAGTGGAAAGATAACCAAAAGGTTATAATGGCTTACCTGTTCCATTGTAGAGCCACAAGCAAAAGTGGAAAGATGGAGCCAAAATGAGAAAAAATATATTGAGATTAATATTCCAGTGGTCATTAGAAATTACAATCAGCATATGGGTGGTGTTGATATTTGCAACCATTTAATGGAGCGCTATCGAACATGGTTCAAAACCAGAACATAGACCCTGAAGGTAATCCTAAATTTTAAATGTAAAATTTTGAAGTTGCTTACAGTAAAGACATAATCAAATTGAGTGGTTCACAGCTGAGGATGCAGGCAACGGTCCGCAAAACAATTGTCCTGCATAATAAAAGTAAGTGAAGTGTGTGTTAATAGTACCACTTGAATTAATTCAATTTAATCCTACATTTATTGGATCTTGTTACAGTTAACAGTTGGCAAACATATAGGGAAGAATGTAGAGCGAATAAGCTGCCAAAAAACAAAATTATGGGCTTACTGAAGTTCAGATTGTCAGCTTCAGAATCTTTAACCACCACACTAAGCAGGAAATGAAGACCACTAAATAAAGAGCAGGAAGAAATCACTCCACCATAAGAGGAAAATATGGACACCACCTCCTAAACCAATTGCAGATAAGCACTATGATGGTTTCGGTCATTAGCTAGAGGTCAGTAACATTTTTTCTCCTAGAACTTGTCAACTGGAGGGCAATAGCAGTTCAAAAACTAGATTTTTTTTTTTTTGTGGTGGTTAACGCCTGCTTTAATTACTTATGGCACCGCAGGCAGTAAAAATTAGATGTAATAACTGTGATCAATATCTGTGTCTTTCTAAAGATAAAGCCTGTTTTAGAAGAAACTGAAAAACCAAAAAAGAGTTTTGCTGATATGCGTTTTTAAGCTTATTTAAGTATATTTTATATGAAAACCTTAGATTAATGTCCACCTGCATGTTAACATATTCATTTTGTTGTATAAATACCTTAATTTGACTGTGCTTTAGCTCTTTCCATAGCACTTCTACAAAATAAGATAGCACAGGTTATTTCAGCTAAAACTATCTGTAGCATTTTCACATAAATATATTTGAGCTGAAGTGTACCAGTTAAACCCTAACTCGCACAATTGTGGTAGTGCTTTTTTGAAAAAATGGCTAAAGTAAGAATATTTTTACTATTTTTAGTGTAAAGTACAAAAAAAAAAAAAAACTACACAGGACAACATATTTGCCAGCTAAAAATTTTAAAAAAATATAGTGAAGGTTGAGAGGCATATGGACATCCTCCAGAGCCTAAGTAATCTTGGCTACCAACTGTGCACCCTTAGTTGGATTTAATACCTTCCAAATCGTTTTTAGACGTCTGTAGCTTTGTTTGTTAAAAAAAAAAAAAAACTTGGGAACCAGAAATTAGTAAAAGCTTAGTGTGAAGTAAATCAACACTCTTTAATCGAGTATGCTGAATTCAAAACTGGCTTTAGAAACAATACCACAAGCAACAAAGAAAACAAAAATTGGTATAGATCAACAAAGAATAACATACAAAGGAATGAGTTTTGGCATGGGTAGAGGAATGTGAAATAATAATGCATTTGCACAGTGCATTTAGAAAATATTTATTGTAATAAATTTGAACTTCGGTTAACTTTCTGTATATGGACCGAATTATAGTCGTTGACTGAATTTCATTTGCTTCTGACGGTGAAATAGAAGCAAATGAAATTCTAATGTCCAAAATAAAGTTTCCAGGTTATACTATACAGTAATTCATGTGCATTCCCGTTCTCATGACCAGGCTATTGTGAACATAAATGTTTGTTGTTGTATTGCTCACTTTTCTAGTTTCCATCTCGGGTTATTGTGAACCAAAATGTTGCATGCTGTTTTGTTTTTTGTTCTAGTTTCCATGTTCAGCGTATTGTGAAGCAGCCTTTTTTTGCCTGGCTCAGGATAACATGAGATTATAAACCCTTTTTCTAGGTACAATGA
The DNA here is from genome assembly GCA_030762935.1 of Hymenopus coronatus. Taxonomy (NCBI): domain Eukaryota; kingdom Metazoa; phylum Arthropoda; class Insecta; order Mantodea; family Hymenopodidae; genus Hymenopus; species Hymenopus coronatus. The sequence goes on from CM060899.1 coordinate 8,348,180, forward strand.
ATTTCAGTATGCAGAATTCAAAAAGTCATTCTGTTTTTCTACACCACATCTCATTTTGGGAATACAAGAATGTTAAATGAAAATATAATTGTAAAATTGGCAAAAAGTTAGTCCTGTATATACAATGTTTAGAGAAAATAAGGTAGAATAACATGAAAGCATTCCTGAATCTGAAAATGTGTTTGTTATCTTGTGAACCCCTTTTTCTTTTCCCATGAAACTTAGTGCACATTCTATTCTTGAAAGCTCTTTGGTAGGTTTGTCACATTCTAATGTTCCTGATAACATTCAAAACCTTTCAAGCCCTGATAAAACCTTTAACTTTCCTCTGTACTGACAGCATTTAATTTGTTGGCAAATGGTCAAGATGTTATATGAGATAAGGCTTAAAATTCATATTACAGCAAAGCAGTCTGAAAGTTTCAAGCATATTTCTAATAATTTCTTTGCATTTAGGGTCTTTTACATTGTCCAGAAATGTCTTTCTAAGCATCTTTTTCAATTTCAGTCATAGATATGTTAAAATTAAACTTTTCATCCAATTTATTATCTGTAGTCTATCAAATACTCCCTCAATGATTTTAATCTGTTTCAATAATAGAAACTCTATGCATAACTACTAGAGGCAAGGGCAACATTTGCCAGGTGCTATGAATTATTTATCATGTCAAGTTTTCTGCGCAATTGAGTAGAATATTTTGACATTCAACAAGAGGCGCATTAACCCTGTTAGTGCCAGCCCGAATAGCAAAATGCTCTCGGAAACATACCAAGTAATTTTATAGGAGAATGGAGGGTTTTAAATTATTAGTAATAAAATAACTACCAAATGACATAGAGAGTTGAATCAGTTCTCATTTTTAGCAAAGCCTTTTGTCTACTATAAAATATGCATCATATGGATTACAAGTTTTTATCAGTATTTTTAAAAAATTAAACATAGTCCTGTTTTAGTCTGGGATTTTATTCTTTAAAATATAACACATCAATTCACGTAACCTAAAGGATAAAAACTGGAAAAAAAGTCACCAAAAGGCACACACATAAGCACTATTAATGAAAATTGCATGAAGCAATAGGATACAAATGTAATGTTAATTACGATATAGTTTAGCACTTGTGTTATTGTGTCGCTGAATGGTTGATCCACATTGTATGTGGCTTCTGGTTATACGTGCATAAACCCATTTTTAAAGTACTTCAATTAATTGCTTACCTACTAGGGTCATTGAACCTAGAATATATATTTTCCTCGCTTATAGTGCTGTCAGAAATGCTGTCAAGGTGTGATAATTCAAAATAATTTGCTTGCTTCTAATGCTTTGTGAACTGCAGCTGTAATTTCTTCATTGATTTGTAACCTTCAATCCTTGAAGCCATGTTTCAATCGACATAAACACCAGCTAGAAAAATTAAATTTTGAGCATTTTGAAGTATAAAGAAAAGGTTTTCAAATGCTACAGAAAACTTTGCCCAATGGCTGTGATATAGAAAGTACACAGACTTTTCCACTGGAAAGAGCTAAACCGTAAGAAAATGGCATCATGATTAGATCATGATTGACAATTCGTGCAGAATTTTCGGATCACTATTAAATCATGATTGTTGGCACTTAAAGGGTTAATAACATTTTTTGATTCAAGTTACTACCTCTCAGGTCAATGGCCAGTTTCCCATGTTTGTCTCTTGCCTTCAATCCCATTTGCAAAAAAAAACAAGGAAACTTTTTGTATTCTCCCTGTTCTACTTTTACTTTCCTCAGTTGAGGGCTGTCATGTAGACAGAGTATAACTACACCATTAATATTTTTAAAAAAAATTTGCAATGATAAAAATAAATTGTATAACTAAGTACAAGTAACATGTATCATTAGAAATGATAAACTTCAAACAAAGAGCACATCTTGACATAATAACACTACATTATTAGCTTCAAATTTAAGAGATTTACATGTATCAGCATTAAAATGAATACAAGGGATTTCTGAGGATGAGAATAGATTCTCTGATTGCCATGATCACTATTGTATGCAGTAGGTGCTTATCCAGACCATCATCTAACCAAAATTGGTGTAATTTTTTGGGTAATGCTCTCTGGCCCCAATCATTAATCTGGTGACTGATATATTTTTAAGATTATAATTTGTCCTTGTAAAAGGGAATGGTAGATTCATAAATTTCCTTTTTTTCTGTCTCCACTTGTTCAAGCTGTTCACAGTGGGACTCAAAGCTAACAGTGGGATCAAGAATCACTCCGCTGCCATCAGATATCTTATAAGCAATAATGTTGATGCACCTGCTGCTACCATTGTTGGACAAACCATGCACTTCCTCATGGACCTCAAAACATTTTTGTTTCATGCTTGTTGCAATCAACTTCCAAATTTTATGATGTCTGCAGTTTCGCAGTACCTCTCCATAAAGGCAGGTACCCAGAACATGTTCAAGTGTTTGGGGCTCCCTGCCACAATGGTGGCAGAGGGTATTGTTCTGGGATGTACCCGGTAAGGAAGGTACAGCAATAACTCCAGCAGTCATTTCGATTGTGTATCTCTATTTGGGGCAGGAAAGTCTCTGATCCACTTATTTGCAGGTGTATAGTTGCTGAACATTTTAACACCTTTTCCTTTCTGTGGTACTCACTCCAAAGCTGAAACTCTCTTTCTCTTAAATATTCTCTTACTTTTTCCGCATCTGGGAGAAGACTTACTGGGTCTCTAAAGTTATTCTGAGTTATGTTAAGATGTAAACAGCTTTGAGTTTCCTGCTTAAAATTTCTTACAGCCTTAACAAGCGGGTTTTTTAAGTATTTTAAAACTTTACAGATGTTCCTATGTTGAAGTGGAACTTCCCATGAGGCGCAGATTAGGCCAAGGCATTTTATTTATATTTAGAATAACAAATTTCTGGTCTGCTTGTAAAAGGGGTGAACTTTGTAAAGTTTGAGCTTTCTTACATAAATTTTCTAAGGTTTGATGCCTGTCGAAAACTATTTCATCTTTTAAATTAATGCCAAGATAACACACTTTTTCTTCAGAATTTTCACACTGAATTGCATTAGTTTCAGAAATTATCAGATTCTGTGGTGAATATTTTCCATTCTTTATGGATAAACATATAGATTTTTATGTATTGATGGTAAGACCTATTACTTGAAAATGCTGTATAGCCAGTTTTATTCTAAATTTTTTCCAATGATCACAGTATCATCTGTAAAACTCACCACTGTTAAATTCTGACAATTTGAAGCTAACGAGTTCCATACTTATCAGACAAAGCTTGTTCACTTAGTTCCTCAAAATTGAAATCCGTTGCTAAATTGTAAAGAATGGGTGTTATAGGTGAAACCTGTAGCATACCTCCCTTTATTTTAATTTGGTTTGTTTTACTGCAGTTGTTTTTAAATACCATATGGTTATGTTTTTGCAATTTCATTATAAAGCATGATAATTTGCTGGGAATTCCTATGAACTCCAGTGTTTTTTGGAGATGTAAATGACGTATATTGTCAAACATTATTCTTATATCTAGAAACACCACAGTAATAGTATAATAGCTTCTAGTAGCTATCTTCGCAGTGATTTCTGAAGTCACATCCTTTTTTATTGTTCTCATGAGCACATGGTCAGGACCACTAGCCGTGTCAATTGTTATATTTCTCATTGTGTTATGTATTTCTTCTTTAGAAATTGTATTAAATGTATCATTTATTTTGGCCAAGTCAATATTACTAAATTTTTAGGAATATTCCTGGCAAACTTGATCATTAGGTACAGAATATACATTTATAAAATAATCATGCAACATAGCACTGTCAATCTTGCAGGTTATGTTTTTTTCATCAAAAACATTACAAATTGCTTTTGGTCTTTGATCATAGTAGTAAAATTGTGTTATTTGATAGTTATATTTTGATTTTCTTTTCAATCTATCTCTTTATTTATGTATAAGTTGACATTTTATATGAACTCTGCATTTGTACAAGGTGTTTATTCTTTCTTGCATCATAGTATTTTGCTGCAGGATGTTTTGAACCTGGTAACATATGAATAGCATCTGATAGAAACGAAAGAAGCTCTTCAATTATTTTGTGAAAGCTGTCATTATCTAACTCAAGTGAAAATTCTTCTTTGTTACAAGAAGATAGACCTAACCTATAGTAAAAAAAAATGTTACATTCACACGAGTTTCTCTAAATATATGTAACAAATTATTGGTAATAAGCTTATTCTTCTATCTACTTTATCATAATTCTAGTTAAACATAAGCAGAAGTTGTCTTAATTACATGCTTCCTTGTAAGTAGAAGGTAAACAAGGGAATACACTAAACTAAAACGATAGTCACATCTTTTGAAAGCCAGGTGCCATATGGTTGAAATCCATTTCTTTGCATGGTTAATAGTTTACTAATTTCTCTGTGAAAGAGGGTTAGCATTTTAAATCTGAAACTAATAAGGAATATCTCAGAAATTGTGAACTCCATGAATAAAACATATAGGACATTAATTGTATGTTTTAACGACATTACAGTTTTATTGTAATAATAATAATAATAATTGTTATTGTCATTGAGCTGTACAGCAACAGACATCACAAAAATAATCAAGTGTTTAAAAACAATGTTCTCAATACAAAGTAGCATTTATATGTATATAAATAAGAGTATTACTAAGATATAATGATTATTTACAATTTTCTAAATCAAGCACCTATACCTATATAAAATTACATTTCAAAATATTCCTGTACTGAGTAATAAGGTTTAGCTACTAACCATCCATACAGCTTATTCTTGTATGTTGATCCTGAGAGTTGCTTTCTTTCTAAGGGTAAATTGTTGTAAAGTTATATACCTAATATTTCAAAGCTCTTCTGAGATGTGGTTAGCCTGTGGTATGGCACATTATTATGTTGCCCCCTTCTAGTGTTGTATGTATGTATATCTTGTCTGTTTTGGAATTCAGGTGAGTAAATTTCTATGTACAGTAATATGGTATAAATGTATAAATTTATTGCAGACATTACTTTTTAGTTTGAATAACAAAGGTTTGCAGTTTTGCTGCATCTGAGATGATTGGAATAACTGTTTTTTGTAATAGAAGAATATCAGTAACATGTAACACGTTTCCCCAAGAGTAAAATTCTGTATGTTATTATGCTATGGAAGAATGCAAAATAATCTGATCTAATGTACGCTTCGGGTATAAGAACTTTCAAGTATCTGATCAAGTTAATTACTCTGGAAAGTTTGGACATTATGTAATTAATATGTGCTGTCCATAATAATTTGTTATCTATTACTACACCTAAAAATGTTATGCTTTCAGAACTATTATTTACAGGGATTTCTCTTAGGTTAAATAACATATTTTGTGTTTTATTCTTATTAAATAAAAACCCATTGGCTCGGAACCATATATCAGCTTGCATTAAGGTTTCTTTTGCTGCAAATCTGTGTTAACATCAAGAAAAGTAGCGTCATCAAAATATAGGACTGAGTGCGTGGGTACACAAGATCGGAGATCATTTATCATTAACAAAAATAATAACGGTCAGATAATTGAGCGCTGTGGAATGCTGCATTTGACTTCTGCCGTTCTTGATTTCTTATGCCCTATACTTGTTTACGATTTTCCAGGTAGGATCTAAAAAGTTCCTTTGCAGGGATTTTTATTCCATAATAATTTAATTTATTAATTACGAATGTGTGATCTGCACAATCAAATGCTTTACTAAGGTCACCAAAGGTAGCCTGTGTGCAATTTTTTGATTCGAAGATTGCAAGTACTCTTTTTAACAGTGATACTGTAGCATCAACTGTTAACTTCCTTTTCCGGAAACCAAACTGAGATTTTGTAAATATGTTGCCTTCATCTAGATATTTATATAATTGAGCGTATATAAGACTTTCCAGTACTTTTGAAAAAATGGGAACTAAGGATACTGGACGATAACTAGCTGCAGTTTTTGTCTCTCTTTTTATAGATTGGGTATATGTCCTATAGTTTACCAGTTACACAAACTTCAGCAAAATTCATCCAGAATAAAGAGTTCTTTAGAGGCTATTCCCAGGAAATGCAAGATATGTTTTATTTTCCACATAAATATTTTTAATCTACAGTACTTTAATGGAAAATGGAAATGGCTTGTTATTTATGGACGCTATTTAACTGCTGTGGTTCTCAGCGTATACTGGGCGTGAAAGACCACTTAATTTTGCTAGAGGCCTCTCTTATCAGGCTTGAGGTTCTTTTATGTGCCGTAAATCTACGACACGGGACCAACGGCTTTACTTCCCTTCCGAAGGAAGCCATGCTAAGGATTTTTACACCCAAAAAATCCATCGTCCTCCGTCGGGTTTGAACCTGCGACCTTGGGTATATGAAGCTGGCATGGTAACCATTACACCACGGAGGACGATACAGTACTTTAATCCTAGTCATTAGAACCATGTTTGAGAAAATCAAAATGTTCTAAATTTTTTCCATGTAAGGGTAGTTTGCAGTGGGGATATTTTTCTCAAAAATCTTCAGGTCACATCCTTGGAAAACGTTTGGTATTTGGTTAAATGCCATGACTGACTGACTTTCGGTTTTGAGTTGCCGTGTGCACTGACACATGGTCACACACAAGTTTTTCCAAAAATGGTTTTAAGGGGGGCCTAAAGTGTCCATTTCTGTGAAATTTCAGTGTAGGGAAAGTAAAAATCAAAAAGTACTGTTAATATAGATAAAAAAACATCTGGGTGATAAGAGAGAATGGAAGGCCTTGTCACTGTTTATGAGCATTACTTTTAGTGCTTAGGCTAATAAGTCTTTGTGGCTAAATGTTTAGAGTGCTGGACAATGATTTCAGATACATGCAGGCATGGTGAAGTTAGATCTGTTTTCAGTTAAGTAGCTCCTATGGCGAAAATAAAGTACTCAAATGTTGCTCAAAGAACAGAGATGAATGGAAAAGCAGGAAACCAAACGGTAGGGATGGTATGCGAAAAATTAGCAGTGATAAGAGTGTTTTAGGACACAATATATTACATATAATATTAAGTACAATTGGTGTCCTGTTCCACTACTATAATTAATGGTAGAATCTAACATTCTTGGTGTGAAAAATGAATATAATTACCCACACCATAAGTCACCAATAGATATCCAGTATATGTAAACTGCTATATGTCTCCTTCAGAATGTTACCAACTTTATTATTTTGTTACAGGAAACTCTTTCAAAGGTGAATGGGGTAGATGAAGATCCATCATCACAATCTCCAAGGTAAAAAATAAACACTGAGCCCTTACAACTTTGTAATTCAGATGCCCAGATGTACACTCGCCATCAAAAAAATTAGTCATGTTTGCAAGCCCAAATTTATCTAATGGCACAATGCCTTGTGTACACCATCTCCAATACAATTGCATAGCTGCAGCAACAAGTTGTCACAAGTTCCAAATCTTAATATTACTAACCCATATTGCCAATAATCAAATTGATAACTTAAGCTTCTTCAACAACAAACTATCAATTTTATCTAGATATTAACGACGCAAAACATGATATAGTTTGGATTACAAAACCTACCACTTTCCATGTGTGTTCACTGTAATGCTGTGACAAAATGTAGGTTACTCCTCTGGTAAGTGTTACAGGTTCGTTTCTCACATATAGCAAACGTTTGTCTTTTCCTTCTCTTAATGATGTTGAATCATACATAGTGGCTATTTATTTGCCATATTTATTTCAAACACAACATTTTGTACAGTTAATAATATGATAGCTATTATAGTACTTCTCTAAGGGTTTATTCTACCGAACATTAATATTCTGCACATGAAAGCATGTGGTGTGCAGAAATACTGAAAGTATTGTTAAGAAAAACAATGTTTTGGAACATCTCTAAGATCTAGCTTTGGTTCAGCTTCTTTTCCACATGACTGTAGGTATTTGTTTTGTTTATATCCCGAAGATTTAGGGCAGTTATATGGGTTGAGGTTTCTTATACTTGATATTGATTATGTTTATGTTTTGTGTTTTAGTTTTAGAAAATAACTTACTTATACATATATTTTTAGTTATTTAAGGTGAGTGTTAGCAGAATTATGTTTTTGTGTGCATACATAGGCCCATAACTTCAAAAGTTATATTACTACAATATTATGTAGTCGTAAATTTAACAAACATAAAAAAATGACAAGCAGTGCAAGATTTGAACTAGGAACATATGAGTAGAAGCAAGACCTTCTTAACCCCTCGGTCACTGTCATGCTCCTTCATCTGTTTTGACTACTCAGAAGTTTACCATTGCGCTCTCAGTCACAGACAACTGTACAGTTTTTTCATGTGCATTGTGAACACAGGTTTTACGTATATACAAGCACCTTTTAGAGATAGGCATGGTAAAACTGTTACATTTAGGAACGTTTACCCACTGCAGCAGCACTAGTGGCTGCATTTCCTATCCTAGTCTGCAAATATAATAAGGCTTTTCTTAAGGCCATTATTAATCAAAATAAAAGGCCTAAGTCACATAGAAAGCAGTGTGAATCATTTTACAATGTACTGTCAGTATAATGTACTTAATATTAAAAACAAATGAAGTAATTATAAAAATCTTGAATACAATTTGGAAACAATGCAATGCAACTAATTACAAATATAATAAAGCTTAGTTTGTATGTTTGTCTTTAAAAAGTGTAAAATAATTTGAGAGATCAAATGTGCCCTTACAACTCAAACTGCAAACCATAGAAAGCATGATGTTCTGCATTAATTACCGAATATAAGACAATGTTTTCTTCCAAAATATTAATGTTCACAACTGGAGTGTCGTCTTACATTCGCAATATATGTTTTTTGAATACCATACAGGGAAAGTGGTGTAGATGACCATCAAGATTGTGACATATGCGGCAGATTTTGAAGTTTGATTTTGCACCTAAAATTAGCTGTTAAGGAGCCTATGAGCATTCTAATTGGAAAAAAGATTACTGTCTGAGACTAAAATAAAATTACACAAATTTCTTTTAATAGTGGTTGCACGTAATATTATTTTGGAGGTCAACAATCAAGCAGAAGGAGAAAGGTGAGCTGGGCATTTCCCCTCCTAGTCCACATGTATACCTCAGTGTGAATTTGCATACAAGTTCAAATTAGGTAAAAGGTTTTACGGTATTTTATGTATGTCGTCTTAACAGAAATTAGCATTTATAAATAAATAAAGGTACGCTGCAACTACGGCTGCATTCGCGTTTTATCCTCACATGGAAAGTGAGTTTCTGTGTAAATTCAAATCAGATAAACCATTTTTGAGTGTTATATTATGTTGTCTGAATGCAAAATTATATCCATCATTGTCATTACAGTTAGGCTACTGCCACTGTCCTGTTCTATAATCGCATATACCGTAAATTTTGTTCTCCCTTCTACATCTCTCCTGCTCACAATGTGAATATCTGCGTAAATTAAAATTAGGTAAAAACATTTACAATGTGTTATATTAAGTATGTTGTATAAATACAAAATCATGTACATCGTTCTTACAGTTACTCTAACCCCACTGCCACTGTCATGTATCATTGCATCCAGGCCATACATTTCCATAATTCCCTCTTTAGGAACTGTTCAAAACGTTAGTTTCCAAGCAAATTCAAATTCCATACATATAGCAAATAAATAAGGGATTTAATCAGCTTAAGCATCCTATAGTGTTTTCAAAATACATGGCAAAACTTTGAATTTCAATTAAAAATTCTTCTTTTTATACTTTTATGTCTTTTAAGCCTGTCTTATGTAGATAATATGTTAAGTTCTGAAAAATTGGGTCAGCTTGTATTTGAGATTTTCTTGTATTCGGATAAATACAGTACTTTTTTCAGTTGAAAATTGATAACTTTTTATTGTGATAAAGCATTAGCACCTCATCTTGACTTAGTCACAAGACCCTCTAACTGACATCTGCCATTTCTAGTGACTCCTAAAGTTGTCCAGTCTAGTATCACATCTTCAGTTACTGTCACAATAAACCCCCAAGGGCTCACAAAGCTCTGCCCCAACAGGGCCTCCTTTTCCACAGGCACCCAACATCAGTACTAGTTGGTAGGGCTTGGTTTTGGTGTCCACAACATAGATATGGAAAGAGATTAGATCAGAAATGCCCTATCCTTATGCATTGCAGTTGGTGAAGCACCAGTTTTGCTTAGCTGCCATATTTATGCACTACACTTTTGAGATGGGCTCGCCTTGTGTGGATTAAATGTGCACACACAAATGAGATTTTCTGATGTTAAATGTTCAATTAAGCAGTAAATTTAGAGTATACATTATAAACCAGTATAATGGTCAATGCGTGTGTGGTATGTGATGGTCATTTCTCAAATAGCAGAAGCAAAAACAAGGAAAGGGAAATGTGTTTCAATACATAGGTGAGCGTACTTATTTAAGTGATTTTGTGGTGTAAATTTAGACTACGTTTTAAACCAGTATAATGATCAATACGTGTGTGGTATTTGATTATGGTTTCCCGAATAACAGCAGCAAAAATAAGAAAAGGGAAATATGTTTCAATACATTGATTAGTGAATTTATTTAACACATTTTTTCATAATATATTTCCTGAAATATTTCTATTTAGAGGTTAATGTACCTAAGTGATTTTTTCAATGGTATGCTTAGTGAAATATGGTATACATTATCAACAAAACGATTCTGTACTGTTTGGTAGATTTTAGATTTCCAATTAGCAAAGACCATTGCAAAGCTTGATTAAAGGCAATATTCAGATAAAATTGGCCATCTGCGCCAGTTTTTAAGAAACCTGTTGCTAATTCACCCATTTAGCAGTTACTGCAAGAAATAATTACGATCAAATTATGTCCTTATTATACCAGAACTGTGAGAATAGGGAGCATGATCCTTAGTTTCAGAATACAATGGTAATTGTCGTAATATTCCTTGAATGAAATTCTTGATTAACATCACTCATTGTACTAGCTTTAAACTTATGCTGTAATATGTGGTAGAATTGAATACTTCTGTAGCCTATTCCTGAATGTTATACGTTTCATCCTGTGACAATCTTATTATGCTGGGCAGTAGCCACATACTCTTAGTGGAAGACCTCAAAAGTTGATGTCCCTTATTATTTGTGTGCTTATGCTGTGTTGCTACCTGGCATCTTGGTCTTCAAATCCTTAAGCATTCTATTGAGGATCTTTGGTAGCATGGCATTCAGTACCTTGGCTTTTTTCTTCAGGGCACTAACAGATTCCCTGAAATCTTTCAAGTAATTAGTAGGTATATCAGAATCTAATATATAAATATATCTGAGTTGATTGTAACACTTTTGTATCACTTACATTTTATAATTGCGAACATGTTTTGGAAGTTCTGTTTCTTCCACTATCAACTTTTCCATAACTCCATATAAGTGATGTGAAAATGTTACAATTGACTCACATATATTTTATGTATGGTATACACAAAGTCCTCAGTTTCAATAAATACCAAGGTCGTTTTCCCATTCTACCAAGTTCATTTACCTTTCCTTCAAGCTCCTCCACATTCTGAACTTTTGCATTCAATCCCATTTCTGATATCAGTGTAACAAAGTCTCTTTATTTCAAATGTCAATGATAATAATTTTATACAAGCATTACAATTTTCCAAAGCAATTTTACTTCCCTCTGCCTCAATGTTCATATACAGTTGATGACTTTTGGCTTTCTGTAATCCAACTGATGTCTTAGATACTGTAGAGGAAGTGTAAACCCCATTTACATGTGACAGAGGGGAGAACTCTGCCAAGTATGGGGATCGCCAAACTGTGACAATACCAACTATAAAATCCCTCCACTGCTGAGAATTCAGGTGCGGAAGTGCAGCTGTTTTGCTTTTGTATAATAGTTGGCCATAAGCATATGCTAAAGTTTATTCAGCCTTTAGTTGATCCTTGCCAAAACTAAACCCGGTGACTGCTGTATAATTATGATTAGCCTTCCATTATTCATGCCAGAAATGCTGTCATATTTTTAAGAGCACTTGAGTGTACACACTGCATATTGTAGAGTCATTATTTCAACAACTTAAATGGTGATTAAAATATTCTGTTAGATATAAAGGTGGTAATATTGATAGTGATAACAAAATAAATGGGTACACATGTAATAATTAACTCCAAAAACCTGTGTGTAAAAATCAATAATGTGATAACTTACATTTATTCATTCTCTGGAAGTGGCTCTTTTCTCCCCAGATCATATTTGTCTTGTGAGCTGATTGTGCTGCTGCTTTCTCTCCACAGTTTACAACCAGTTTAGCAACAATGGTGTCACTTAAACTGTCCATCTCCCAAAACAATGCTTCTTCTTTCATTACATGTAGCACTTAATGAAGTGTTGGCAGCTCATTTTTAAATAAATTGTGCAGTATTATGCAAATTGCATTCTTCACAAATCCTCAAATTCTTACATCAGATATTTTACACAAATTATTCTTTTACTGGGTGTAACCACTTTCTCCATTTAAGATTTTTCTTTGAGAGCACTGTCTATATTTGTAGCCAAAAACCTGGTGAACTCAGATGTTAATTTAATCAGTTTTTTCACAAAACTTATGAATAAACATTAAACAGAATAGCTTTTTCACCACATGTCAATGGTGTACCAACCTTTTGTTTTATGTAACTCAATAAAATGCAAGGGGACACTCATGATGACCATCCTGCATGATTCTAAACAGCAACAACTGCAACTTGGGGCGGATATGAAGTAAGCAGGATCCTCAGTTGTGATGTAACTGTGGTTCTCAGGGCTGCTGCATGGTTGCTGTGCTGTGTTATTTTATATCTGTTTTTAACTATTTGAATTTGCTGCTGTATAAGGAGTTGGTAGCTCTTACTGTTGGTGAAACTGTAATTGGCTAGTTGTGCCAGACTTATTTGTTAGAGCCGTTAAGTTTATTTATCAGCAGTGGATTCCTTATTGTGTGCTGCTTTGCCACATTTTCTGTATTTTTCAGCTAGCTTCAGTCGGTAAGTACAAAATTATTAACCTCCATGCTTAGATGGTAGGAGAAGTAGTACTAGTATTATGGCTTTAGGGCGCACAACTGCATAGGTTATTAGCACCCTAGGGTAATTAAAAGAGCCAACAGTTAAAAGGCATAAAAACCACTAAAAACAGGAGTACCACACAAGGGTTAAAACCAGGGAAAGCATAAAAAGGCTAAAAAAGCCAGATTAAAAACCAGACACTAAAAACATTAGTCGATAAAAACTAAAACCCAGAGATAAAATTAAACCCTACTGTACATCCCGCAGCGGCGGAGAAAATTAAAAAGTCCGTCACTATATACAGGGTTATCGCCCAGAAGGCTGGGGATGTCAGTAGGAAGACACAGGGATGCACGCAGAACAGTATAAATGTGGCACTCCAATAAAAAATGACGCACCGTCAAAGGCTCGTTACACGAAGCACATTGCGGTGCGGCTTCCCCACGTAAAAGGTACTCATGGCTAAAACGGCAGTGTCCAATACGCGGTCGCGCTAAAAACACTTCATCGCGGCCAGATGCACGCGAAGTAGTCCAGGGGACAGGAAGGGACTTGACCTCTCTGAGTTTGTTCCCACGCACCCCTTACCATTCCGCGAACCAGCGCGAAAGAATGGCTCGGCGCAGGAGGACACGAGCATCATTGGGAGGAACAGTGAAGCTTAAAACAGTGGGATTTAAAATCGCAGACTTGGCAGCTGCGTCCGCTTGCTCATTCCCGCTCACACCTACGTGACCAGGAACCCAAACAAACGACACGCTGACGCCGGCATCAGCGAGCGAATGCAGGCGATCCTGAATACGCTGTATCAAAGGATGGCATGGATACAGCTCACGCAGGCCCTGTAGTGCACTGAGGGAATCGCTGCACAAAACAAACTGCCTAAAATCCTGTCCCCGGATAAAAACAAGAGCTTGATAAATACTGAAAAGTTCGGCGGTAAAAATTGAACACTGCCCCAATAGGTGAAACGCGTAACTCCGCGAATTAAAAACAAAAGCACATCCCACACCACGGCCATCCTTTGAACCATCCGTGAAAATAAAACAATGGTTGGGAAACTCGGCCTGCAACTCTAAAAAAGCGGAGCGGAAGGCCGAGGGTGGAGTAACTGATTTCGTAATGGATGCCAACCGTAGGTGGACCGGGGTGTCGCAATGTAACCAAGGAGGAGATGAACATTCCCCCAGTGACAGCAGAGCCGGTAGCTGAACATCCAACATGCGAAGCAATTCACAAACGCGAACCCCGGCAGGAAGCAAGGCCAGCGCACTAACAGCATATTGACGGTCAAGAGACTCGTCCAAGAATAGCTTGAAAGACGAGTGATCCGGCATTGCATGTTGGCGGAGGGCATAGCTGAAAGAAGCACCTCACGCCTATAGCACAGTGGAGGTTCAGCAGCCTCAGCAGACAATCTAATAACTGGGCTCGGGGGAAACGCACCCAGTGCCAGGCGAATCCCTCGATGGTGAACAGGGTTTAAACGACGTAAAACTGAACGACATGCCGAAGAGTACACAATGCACCCGTAATAAAGCTTAGAGCGAACAAGCGAACGATATAGCTGTATTAGTACAGTGCGATCTACTCCCCAGGATGTGCCACATAAAACACGTAAAATATTAAGTGCTCGATCACATCGAGCCCTCAACGAAGAAATATGAGACGACCAGCTAAGCTTCCTGTCAAACACTAGGCCAAGAAACTTCACAGTTTCGGCGAAGGGCAGCGGTACCGGCCCAAGGTGTAGGGAAGGCGCCGCGTAACGTTTCCGACGCCAGAAGTTGACACAAACGGTTTTCTCGGCAAAAAAAAAACGGAAACCATTCGCAACGCTCCAACTATGCAGACGGTCGAGATAGGCCTGAAGGCGACGCTCCAAAAGGCATGTGCGCACCGAGAGCTGCAATAAATTGCAAAGTCGTCAACAAATAAGGATGAAATTCCAGCAGGAAGACAATCAGCGATAGGATTGATGGCGATGGCGAAGAAGGTGCAACTGAGAACCGAACCTTCAGGTACTCCATTCTCCTGACTAAATACGCGGGAGCAATCAGAACCAACACGTACAGGAAATACCCGATTCTCCATAAACTCGCGGAGGAACACTGGAAGGCGGCCACGGCAGCCCCACTTATGCAACGTACGCAATAAGCCAGCCCTCCAGCAGGTGTCATATGCTTTCTCGAGATCGAAAAATATGGCCACAGTTTGGCACTTGCGCAGAAATCCATTCAGGATATGAGTCGAGAGGGAGACTAGGTGGTCAGTCGAAGAGCGGTATCGGCGAAAGCCGCACTGGATATTGCAGAGGAGTTTCTCAGACTCGAGCCACCATCGTAACCGCCCATTGATCATGCGCTCCATCACCTTACAAGCTGCACTGGTGAGGGAGATAGGACGGTAACTGGAAGGAAGTCTACGATCCTTTCCCGGTTTTAAAATGGGAATAACCGTGGCTTCACGCCAAGCCGCAGGAAACACACCCTCTTGCCAAACACGGTTATATAGGCTCAGGAGATAGAGTTTACCATCAGAACAGAGGTGCTGCAGCATGGCAATGTGGATACCATCGGGTCCTGGAGCGGAATGCCGAGAAGATGCTAGTGAGGCATCCAGCTCTCGCAAGCTAAAAGATGTGTTATAGCACTCAGTGTCAGAAGACCGGAAAGAGAGACTCTGAGACTCTACCTCCGTCTTGATGGCACGGAACGCCGGGTGATAATTGGCGGAACTGGACACATTTGCGAATGTACTGCCTAGGACGTCTGACCCAGCAACCGCATCAACTATGGTGTCAGTGCCCACGAGTAGCCCCGCTCTGGAGGTACCAGTCTGCTTACCGGCAACACGGCGGAGCTTCTCCCACACAACGGATGAAGGTGTTGTGAGGTTAAAGGTAGATACAAACGAATTCCATGAAGACCTTAAGCCATCTTGAGTAATTCGGCGTGCCCGTGCGCGTGTTTGTTTAAAAATGATCAAGTGGTCCAGCATAGGGTGATGGTGAAATACCCTAAGAGCCCTCCTACGAGCACGAATGAAATCGCGGCACTCAGCAGTCCACCAAGGGACCAGTAAGCGTTTAGGTCAGGAAGATGTCCGGGGCATGGTTTGCTCTGCGGCAGAGGGTATAACACAGTTAAAGTGCTCAAGCATATGGTCAACCGTGTGGAACTGACGGTCGCCAAACACAGCCAGAGAGGAAAAGAGCGCCCAGTTAGACTTAGACAGCTGCCAAGTGCTAGCACGCGATGAGGAAATGTGGTGTGAAAGCATGGTGAGGACAAAAGGAAAATGATCGCTGGAATGAGTGTCAGATACTACGTTCCATTGGAACCAGTGAACAAGCTGTGCTAAACAAACAGAAAGGTGGAAAAGCGTGGCAGAAGAATCGGAAATGAAAGTAGGTTCACCGGTGTTCAGAACACAGAGACTACTTTGATCGAAAAGGTGAGCAAGAACGGTCCCCCGCGCGCAGGCCCTAGGAGAACCCCATAGGGGATGGTGGGCATTAAAATCACCCAGCAGAAGAAAAGGTGCTCGGAGCTGTGGCAAGAGATGGAGCATGTCAGCGGCGCAGAGGATAGATGAAGGCGGAACGTAGACATTACATACGGTAAAGCAGAAACCAGGAAGGGTAAGTCGGGTAGCAACAGCTTGCAAGGTAGTAGTAAGCGAGACTGGCTGACCGCAGATGACATTGCGCGTGAGGATCATAACACCCCCATGAGCAGGAGAGCCCTCCTCCGGTGTAACGTAAAACCGCATGGGAAGGTATTGGTGCAGGACAAATTCATCATGGGGGCGAAGCTTTGTCTCCTGCAAACACAGAATCAGAGGGTTATAGGACCGTAGTAACAGCTGCAATTCGGTCCTATGGGTACGGACATCGCGGATATTCCACGTCAGGAGAGTCATTGGGGCACAGTCAGAGGCGTGAAAGTTTACCGAATAATCATAATATGAGTTTGCAGCTGGGATGCAAACGAAGGGTGGAAACGAAGTAGATGGAGTTAAGGTGGGCGTTTCTTGTGCTTGCACTCTTTGGACCCACAAGAGTATAGACACCTTCGTCGGCGCTATCCGCTGATGTTCGGGATGCGGAACATCCCCTACGGCTCGTAGAACGAGAACGGGATTTGGAAGGTTTATCAGTGGCCTTGAGTTTCTTGCGTCTGCGCTCATGAGGAGCAGCGACAGATGGTGTCGGTCTCACTAGCGGCTTACGTGCAGGTTCGGGAGAAATAGAACTTGTGGCAGTGGGTGGTGTGAATGTTGAAGACTGCGAGGTTGTTGTGGTCGGCGTCTGTTCTGTTTGAGTACACGCGTCGGCTACAGACACGGTTTGTAGTGCCACTGAGGAAACAGGAGTGCGGCGGAGCGCTGAGGCTTAGCCTGAGATGGTCGCAGGCTGTGATTTTGGAAGCGACGCCTGGCTTTCGGAAAAGTCAGGCGTTCCTTAACTCGCAGCTCCTGGATGGCCTTTTCCTCGAGAAAACGTGGACATTGCCGCGAGCTAGATGGATGCTTCCCTGTACAATGGACGCAACAAGGGTCTCGAGCACAAGCAGTTTCTCCGTGGGCAGCTTGTCCGCAACGTTCACAGGTAGCGTCGAAGGTGGTGCGTGTTACCGAACCGTTGGCTCCGCATTGGGTTTGGCACATATGGTCGCACAGAGACGCGTTCATATCCACAATATAGGGTCTCGGGTATTGTGGTGCCCTTAAAAGTCAGAAATACCGTACGCAATGCCACTGATTCACCATCTCGTTTGCCGAGCAGACGGTACCCTTGCATACACGCTGTTCAGATAAATTGGTGACGATATGTGCTTCGGAAAGACCGTCTAAACAAGAGGTAGTCACGACGCCTCTACAGGTGTTCAAAGTCTTGTGGGGGGTCACCTCTATGGGGTAGGAACCCAACAATCTGGACTACTGGTCTTCAATCTTCGTTTCAATCAAAAGCGTACCGCCCCGCGTTCGGGTTACATTGGTCACTTTACCGCATATCCTGTCAATCTCGCGTTGTATGTAAAACGAACTCATATCTCGCATAGTTTTCTTTTCGCAGGCCAAGGTCACAACTATAAAGCGGCCAAAAGAAGAGGTTTTGCGCGGAGATAACATTACGGAAAGACCCCCTTCCGGAACCGTCGGCGTCAGCCTGCCATCCAGGGGTAGAGAGAAAAGACACCAAAATACCTTCTGGTCTATGCCGCATGGTAGACTCCTACCAGACCGATCTCAAGGAATACCTCAAAACAAGTTACCCTCCAGCCACCACTGCTGGTCCAAACGGGTAAGCCCTTCACCATGTACAACCCGGCTTTAAGCCCCTACCACAGGTATAACCACCTGTGGCTCCCCACTTTAGACCATGCTGCGTAATAAAGCAGACATGGATTCAGGGGACTTGTGGTTGATTACACCGGGTTTTCCGTTAGCGGTAACACGACCGGTCCGTAATTCTAACCCAATGAGCAGCGCTCGCTGGGAAATTAAAACGGACCGGGCCCCCAAGGAAGCTACGTGGGTGTACATAACGGTATGGACGGGCTCCGCACCTAAGGCTTACACATAGGGCAGTAGGAAGGTCCACTCAACCTTCACCTGAGACATCCGAAGAGCACACATGTTGGAAGCCGCGCTGGAACCGTGGGACAGGAACCACGGAGATAGAATAAATATCCCTGTTGGTGAGGCAGGAGTTAATAAATCTAAAGCCTTAATACTAACATGTTAAGAATAAGCCTAGAAGGGGAAGAAGATGAGGCGAGTAAATTCGCCCTCACAAAATAAAGAAATATGCACACAGGCACAAAACGTGGCTCAGTTGGTGGCGATGATGATGAGCTGGCGGCCACCCGGGTGCGCCAAACCCGTACCTACCGTAGTAGGCCCCTGGGGGGGGGGGATGGTAGGAGGTGATAATAAATGTATTGAATTTAAAGATTTCTTGATATATGTGAACTTCTATTTGTTAACTTTCGAAACAATGTGATGCGTTAAAGCATGCTACTTTAACAAAATCCTCTTTTCAGATAACAGTGTGACATATATACCGAATAATGTGTACTTACAATCAATCTCTTCTTGTTAAATATTACAATGCTGTAATGTTTAATTAATCGTCACATAAGAGGTCTCGATCGGCAAGATTAACTCTTTACTTCCTTATCCTTGGCATCTCTCTCATTGACTGCGTCCTGGAAGCTTATTAAAATTTTACACATATTCACAATACACAATAGTTGAAGGTCAATGTTTTATACATTGTGATCTGTCATCTTCATGAGAACACCGGATTACCTTATTTACATTTTTATTCATCCAGAATGATTTAAAATTAATGCATTTATATAATTTGCATGAAAATGTTCTTATATCAGCTAATATTTCATAAACAATATTTTGTTTCACTGTATTGTTATGCTTTGTTACCGGTATAAACAATTTATAGCATCGAATTTTATTATTTTTCTTCTTCTTCTTCTCCCATATTACTGCTTTTGATTCTATCTTATTATAATTATGCTTTTCTAAGCACCATTTTATACCTGTATATTATACATTATAATATGTTGTATACTTGACATGACCTTGGCTATGTTCATATCTTAAAGCACTCCATTTCAGGCTAATTTTGTGCGTATCTTGTGGCGATGACGTCACATTGCCATTTTATACATACAATTCTTTGTCTTACATTGTGAAACCTTATATTATGTATTTTATAACATTCTTTTATCGTGGTATTGTTCCATTTTCTCTTGACTTGGTTTACTTAACCCTAAATCCTGCGTCAAACTGTTACTGTGTAAACTATATTACAGTAATCAGGTGACTTATACAAATAGTATGATGGGAGTTGTAGCTCTGTACAATGGTACAGATTGCCAACAACGTAACTCTTCGGTTGTACAGAATCAATTTAAGACTACATTTATTCTGAAATTTAGATTGTTAGCATGGGATTACCTTCTTACACACAGTACTACTATGTTGTACTGTGGTGCAATGGCTGCATGGATTTGTTTTCGATTTGATGAGCCTAAAAGTGAATAGAAAATAGGTGGAAGTAGAGAGCCAGCCTGGACACAAACATTGCCAAAGCCATGATTATGCCATTGGAAATTCAAGGTTTTGCAATGTAGGATAACTGACAGGCTATTCTCCAGATGGAGATGCAATCATATTCTATAATATTCTTGTTTCCATGTAGCATAGAGCATAATCATTATTGTATACGTTAGATATTAATACTAATGCTAATAATTTCTTATACCATGCGGTTGATAATGTAACAAAAGACAAAGTCATTAGTCTGATTATTACATTTTTTATTAACTTGCTAAAATCTAATATGCTATGCTCACATTATGGGCAGGGAATCGCTCTATACTGTGTGTTCATGCTTGGATTGGTGAGCATCATTTCTAGATAATACTTTGGCTTTTTGCAGACTATAATCTAGCAAGCAACCAAGAGTACCTTTTACATTCCTGCCAAATTTGAAGTAGAAAACGGAAAATTGGCAGCAATCAACTCCTATCTCTGGGCATTCTCCTAGGCTTATTCAGCTGTTTTGATCCAGGCTACTGAAGTGGGTTGGTGATTTCTAAAGTAATACATTACTTGGATTCTCCTTGTTGAATTCTAATTTATTTTCCAATAACTTTTGCAAATCATGCACAAAATTGAGATTACTTGATGTAATTCAGTGCTCTTCTTCTTGAATACGACAATTCTATATCTTTTGAATTTAACTCTTTATAAATTCTGACAGGATATCTTTCTAATTCCTTGGAATAAAATATACTATTATTCTTCAATGCAATGAGCCGAAATTAATCAGCAGTTCCACTGCAAATATTATCGTGATTATGACTCAACAGGATAACTTAAGTGCATGCATTTTAGCAGATTCACCATCTACATCACTCAACTGCCAAGTGCCCTTTTCCCATGCACTTGAAAGCTTCTTTTATAATAACTGCCTTCACAAACAAGGAAATCATCATGTTGCCATGATACTTGTTTACTACGAATAAAAGCGGGGAGACAAAATCAAAACACTGATACACAACGAACACACAAGGAATAATAATATAATTTACAAGATATCGCCAACATTATAATTATTTAACATGATATAAATATTGCCTTGGTGCTTTACTGCCTACCTGTGCACTGACTTTTGCTCACTGATAAGTCATTAGAGCTTAAGTTTAATCATTAATGTAATTTGGTTCTGCACCTTAGCTGCAGTAATGTTTTAACTTACAAGAGCATTCTGTTGGTCATTTTTAGACATAAATTTGGGGGTCCTTGTTCCCTCTGGGGCCGCCTTAATTCAGAGAGGCAGTACTTCAGGGCTGTATTTCATTTGCAGCAAATATAGTCATAGGTAATTTTTACTGCAGAAGTTTTATTAGCATATCAAGGTGTTCCTCTCCCTTATCCCCTTTCGAGCATTTGGTTTCCTTAGCAGCCATTGTCCATTTCCTATCCTTAGTTAATTGTTTAGCTTCCCTCAAAGTCTTTCCTTATTCATTCACCATTTTCTCTACATAATCTCTCCATTCTATTCTTGGTTGCCTGGCCATGCCATGGCGAAGTGGTTATACCACTTGACTCTCACCTAGGCGGTCTGGGTTCGATCCCACGTAAGATTTCTGGTGGAGAAAGTGGTGCAGGGACTGGTTTTCTCCGAGTTCTCCGGTTTCCCCCACCATTACATTTCACCACTGCTCCATCTTCATTCCATGTGTCATTAGTGTCGTCGCCTGCGGCGCTTGAGTAGTAAAAGCAGGCATTAGACACTATAAAAAAAAAAAAATTCTCCCTCTTCTTCCTTCCACTCTGGCCTCCCATACCTGTTTCGATTTCCTGTTCTCATCCATCCTATTTATGTGTGTTAACCATTTTAAAACATTTGTCTGTATCTCTTTTATTACTGAATCTTCATTAAGGATATTCCTTATTTGACAGTTTCCTATCCTGTCTCTTCTGGTTATCCCTTCTAATTATACTTTCATGTTTTGACAGTGCTGTCCAGCTTTCTGAACCATAAAAAGTGTTGGGAGAGAAACTGATCAAGGTATTGTTATAAATTTATTTCAGGTTCCCCAGTCCAAACCTCCCAGGGGCTTAAGGCATTAGGTACGGGTTCAGCTCACCCGAGGGTTCCTTAGCCAACCATGACTCCCTGTGGGCAACCTCTGAGTGGTGAGAGTCAGTAGGTCAAAATGCCCACCCACATGTAGGGAATGCGTGCAGACCCATGTTGGTGGAAAAGAATATCCTGGTTGGTTGAGGGTTGCGCATCTGAGCTTGGGCTTCTGATCTTCACTAACTGGGGAGGGTGCACAACCTAATACACCGCTTTGGTTTCTGCTTCGCCTAAATGGGAAACTAAGGACTAACCCACCCTTAGTCAATCAGCCAGAACTAGGTATTATACCAAACGCCTGGGTGAGTGGGACGGCGAGTCTGCTATATCCCCTGAGTAGCCCTGTCACCCCAGTAGGGTGACCCATCGTTGGGCTCCATGGTGGGTGGGGAACGCTGGTGGATTAATATTTTGCTCATTTTTATGGCACAAAATAAAAACTGTATTAAACTTGGGAATGATGTAGGAAAAGAAGTAGCTGAATCTTGCGGTCCTCACTACTTGATTGTTAATTGAACAGAGGTAGGTGGAAGGTTTTCCACGGTCAGCCTGTTCACCATCCAAAAAGCGCTTGACAACATTGCTGGTACCGTTAAATCGTGCATTAAGACTCGAAACGGCATGCTCGTTGTAGAGTCACATTCAGCTTCCCAGGCAACGAAATTACTTAAGACCACTGTGTTAGGCAGCTATCCTGTGAAGGTCGAGGTGCACAAGACACTCAACTCATCGCGGGGTATTGTCACCACCCGTACCTTGGACGGTCTATCGACTGAGAAGAATAGGGTGTTACATCTGTGTACCGGGTTCAACGGAAAATGAATGGTGAATTCGTGCCTACTCATACCTTGTTCCTCACCTTTGATCGGGTGGAGCTTCCTCAGGGAATTAGGGGAGGGTACAGGCCATCGAGGTTAGGCCCTAAATTCCGAACCCACTAAGATTCTATAGATGTCAGCGCCTTTAGCACACGAGCGAGTTTTGTAGTGGTCGGTGTACTTGTGTAAAATGTGGAGACGCCCAGAATGACGGCAATTGCACCTCAAATCCACCTTGCGTAAACTGCGGCGGGGAGGATCCTTCTAGCTCCCGGGACTGTCCCCGTTTTGCCGAGGAGAGAGCGATCCAGGATATTCGGCTGAAAGAGAAGGTGACCTTGAGAGTCCGAAAACTTTTGCGACCCTCTGTCCCGCGGTCCGGTACCTACAGTTCAGTTGTAGCCAAACCGGTAGCCTAGCGGGAAATCGCATCTCAGACCTGCGATATGAACGGGGTCACAATTGCTGACAAGATCCTTGTAGCCAGGCCGCGACCTAAGCCGTCCGTCACTATGTCTAATTCCGCCTCAACATCTTCAAAATCCACCATCGTAAGGAACAGCACATAACCGTTATCACCTAGACCTTTGACTTCGGGAAACAAGGCTGGCAAACCTGTCACAATTTCTACACCATCGGTTATGTCAGATCAGTTATGTCAGATCGGACTTCTTGAAATCAAGTGCTAAGACCACACCCGAAACACCTAAGGGAAGGTTCAGTCCACGCCATTCTCCATGTAGATCCTCTTCTGAGACATCTTCTGGGGGGAGCCCTGATCGGCGACGACTTCGCCGACCAGTACCTCAAATCGGTTCGAGGTTCTTGAACCGAAAATTTTTATTGGGAAGGGGATCTCCCCCGAGGAGGAGATGGAACAGGTGGATTCTGCTGCCACTTCCAAACGGACGGTGCGTAAGTGACAGAATCGTGCTCCTGTGAAAATCATTATCCCATTAGCAAAGAAGAATAACTTAAGCCGAACAGCACAGCCGAACATGCAGAAACGCCATTCTATTTAGTACGTAATCCATAATGTCTACAATGGCTATACTACAGTGGAATTACACCACATCGACCAGAGCTTGACTTATTGATCCACGAGAATCAGCCTTTGGTCGTATGCCTACAAGAGACGAAGCTGCGTCCATTGCCACCAGAAAGCACGCCCCCGTACGGTGTGATTTATCACCAGAGGAGGGTGTTCCCGCTTATGGGGGACTATGATGCTCATTAGGGATGATATATTCGCCGAGTACGTTCCTTTACAATATGATATCCAGTCAGTTGCCGTACGTATAACGCTTCCCTCCACCAGCTTCACCGTTTCTGGCATATATCTGCCTCCATCTGCAAACCTCTCGCCAAATGCTTTGCAAGACCTCATTTCCCAGCTACCAACACCTTTTCTGTCGGCAGGCGATGTGACTGCACACCATCCACTTTGGGCTCTCCTCGGGATAGTTCGAGCGGCCAATTTAATTGCCGATTTCCTGGACGATCATACCCTGGCTCTCCTGAATACAGGAGAGCCCACTTCTCTTTCTGTCGCATTTAATACTTATTTCCACATGGATATAGCAGTCTGTTCACCACAATTAGCAGCTCCGTTATGTTGGAATATCATCTCTGATTTACATTCTAGTGACCACTTCCCCTGTATCATTCGTTTCTTAACGCATGATGTATATTCTACACGTTTACCTAGATGGCACTTAGAGCAAGCCAACTGAAACCTATACTCACGTCTGGCTATTTTTATCTATGACGAGTAAGCAACTGTGGATCAATAGTCGGCCATCTCACAGTGACAATTCTTTCTGCTGCTGAGCACTGTATTCCACACTCTACTAATCAACCCTGTCAAAATCCAGTGCCTTGGTGGTCAGAGGAATGCCGGTCTGCCATTCGTGCACTCACACGCGCTTTCCAGGTTTTCCAGCGTCAACCTACACTGGATTACCTGATACACTACAAGAAGATGCGTGCCAACTGTAGATGGGTTATTAAGAATAGCAAAAAGATATATTGGAATAATTTCGTAGCTTCCTTTAATTAACATATACCTTCCTCGGTCATGTGGGATAAGTTAAGTCAAGTGGTCGGAAATCGACCCATATGCCAATCGCCGGCCTAAAAAAGCAGCGGGTGCTGTTGTTGGTAAGTTTGACGTGGCTAAAATTTCAAACAGTGCTTTCGCTCGCGTTTCTAGCTCCGTCAATTATTCTCCCGAGTTTCTTGCAGTCAAGACTCAAGTGGAATCTCATGATTTCTCGTTCCCTTCAGGAGAGCTTGAGGACTATAATCGGCTCTTCACCATGCGCTTTCATTCTCGCATAAATTTGCACCAGATCCAGTTGGAATCCACGTCCCAATGTTGTATCATTTGTCTTTCCCAAGGTAAGGCTTTCCTGTTCGAGGTCTATCAGGGTTGACGCTACGTTCCCCGTAAAGTGGCGGGAAGCCATTATTATACCTATTTTGAAGCCTGGGACCGCCAGCCCACGTTCAATTTCCCTCACCAGTTGCGTCTCCAAGGTGATGGAACGCATGGTCAATGGTCGGTTGTAGTGGTGGCTGGAAACCAGCAATCTATTGACTAATGCCCTGTGCGGTTTTCGAAGACGTCGGTCAGCGGTTTACCACCTTGTTTTGCTATCGACGCATATCATGATCGTCGTTCTAAATAACTGTCAAACTGTTGGGATATTCTTTGACCTCGAGAAGACTTACGATACATGTTGGAGAGCCTGGGTCTTACGCTCTCTACGCAACTGGAATATACGCGAATTCCTACCAATTTTCATTCAGGAGTTTCTGACAGACCGCTTTTTCCGAGTAAGGGTCGGCTGGGTTTTTTCGGATTCCTTTATTCAGGAGAACGGTGTTCCGCAGGGATCAGTATTAAGCGTAACACTGTTTGCCATAGCAAATCATTCTATATCGCTATGTGTTCCCCCGGGTGTGTCGTCCTGCTTTTTGTACCTCTCAGCGAACACCGTATTTGTAACGCCCTCTCCAGCAGTGTTTGGACAATCTTAAAGCTTGGAGCTCGGAAAACTGCTTTGGTTTCTCAACTAAGAAGACACTCTGCATTAACTTCTGACGCCGTAGGTGCTGAATGGCGCCTTTTCTCCATCTCGGTCCAGATTTACTTTCCTTCGCAGATCACGTGAGATTCCTGGGGTTGATATTCGGTCGGCAGCTATGTTGTTGTTATAACGCAGCTGAAACCGCGGTGTGACCGTTCTCCTAATATTTTACGGGTACTCAGTGGCAAATCTTGGGGAGCGGATCGGACAGTGCTGCTCCGTCTTTATTGGAAGCTGATCCGTTCCAAATTAGACTATGACTGTTTTGTGTATTCTTCAGCACGTTTATCTTTGCTCAGAAGATTAGACACTATGCATAATCACGGCCTCCGGTTGACTGTTGGAGCTTTTCCAACCAGCCTCTACGCCGAATCGGCAGAACCGCCTTTGCAGTGCGTGACGTCCTTTTAGCAAATTATGGTTGTGGGCTACAGGGCATGCCCATGCAACCATCGTTTTCTTCCTTTTTAATACTACAGCGCACATATTAGCCACTTCTTATATAGCCCAAGACTTCCAAGAGTTCGTTTCCGTGGGCTGCTTCGGAAGCACGGTCATGAACTGCCTCCTATGTTTCCCAAGGGGGAGCGGGTTCACGCACCCTGGTTGCGTCGATCTCGGGATGACGGTTTCTGGGTAATCTTCCACGCCTGTGTGCAGTATCCATACTTTTTTGAATGTTATCACAATGCAGTGGCCGTATTTGTACATACACCGATGGCAGTAAGTGCCCCGACGACGTAGGATGTAAATTTGTCACTGGGATCGAAATTTCTACTTTCGTTTTGCCTAGTAGCACATCAATTTATTCTGCACAACTGTATGTTATTTACCGAGCCCTTCTTCATGTTCGCCGTCGAAACTTATTTGACTGCCATATTCGTAGTCATTCCCATTCTTCAGAGTATTCGTGAGCTGTACAATTACCATCCTTTAGTGCAGCGCCTTCAGGACGTCCTCCACACTTTGTGCATGGTTCCTTGTCACATTGGCCTGCCAGGGAATGTGCTGGCGGACTTGGCGGCTAAGTCAGCAATTACGGAGCTCAGTGTGACAGTACCTCGAGCAACAGCCGAAGATTTTAGATTTATTTTGCGGAGAGAAATGTTTTCTGGCTGATATGCCGAGTGGTCTGCTCTCCGTCAGAACAAGCTTCGGGAAGTTAAAGACCTTCCTAGAAACTGGGTTACCTCTTCAGGTTTATCTTGTGAGGAGGTAATTTAGGCTGGTCTGCCCATTGGCCACTGCATTTTTACTCATTCGCATTTATATAGGAGGGAACCTCCACCTATCTGTCCGCTCTGCGGCAAGACGCTTTCTATCCGCCATGCGTTGGTGGACTTTACTCATCTAGCACCACGAGCCACTCTGCGACTGCCGGCCAGGATTTTGGAGGTCTTGGCCGATGATATAAGGTGGATAAGGTTTTAAATGTTTATCCCAAGTATCATTTAACTAAGAATTTAGTTTTATTTTGCTTTTTAGGTTTTGATATAAGGGTTCTAAAACCTGTTAATACTTTTGCCACTTTGGCCTTAGTTTTAACCATCTTTTTAATTTTTTCTCTCCATTGGTCTCTTTGGTTTTATAGATTAACATATGTCTTTGGGCATTAAGGGTTTTTATTATACAGATTTTATATGCCACTTATATTTTCCAAATACTTTTTTAGCGTTTTTAATTTCTGCGTTAAATGTTTTTATTATATTTTATATGCCACTTATATTTTCCAGATCCTTTTTATAGCATTTTTAATTTCTGGTTTCTTTCGGCATTTTATCGATTTCTTTTAAAGGTACCTTTATTTCTGGTTTTTGCCAAGTTTTTATTTTCTGAAGGCACAGGTAGCCTTTGCAGTTGAGCATCCCCAAACGTCACTCATTATCATCATCATCATCATCATCATCATCATCATCATCATCATCATCATGCCCCATTCCAAAGGTTCTATAAAACATGGAGAACTCTCTTGTAAATATTTTCGTAATTTTTGTACTTAGCTAGTTCTTGAAGTATAGCATTTTCATTAATTGTTTAGCATTTGTATTAAATGTTACATTTAATGAATCTATAATGTGTAAAAAAACGAACCTAGAAGTAGTGAAGCAGCACAAATATTAATATAAGAATTAATAATTTGTAACAATTTTTCATTTATATGTTTAAATCCACAGGACTAATTCAACAATCAAAAGATCTGTTACATCATAAGCTAAGCTCCTCTTTGCTCTTGTTGCCTATCTACATTGTTATGGCTAATTCTACTAAGTGTAAATTGTGTACTTAAGCATTGATAACTGCTGCAATCAAAACAACTTTGGTGATAGTATGAATTGGTGGTATATTAAAATTCATTGCATGATTTTTATTCTGTAATATAAATATTTTCTCCCACTACCTTTACATCCATGGGTCCAAGTGTTTTAATAATTTAACATCTTGATTTATTTCATGATTAAATTTTCAAAGTACTTCTGCCACAGCTAATATTTCAATTTGTTTGTATGTAATTATCTACATATATAAAAAGAAGAATTTTAAATGAAATTTAAAGGTTTGCCATATATTTTGAAAAAAGTAATAGACACTAGGCTGATTAAATCACCTTTTTCAATACTGAATTTTATTTTGCGACCGAAATTCACATTTCTTTTGTAGTGTTTAATGCCCAGTGTTTAAGATGTGTGGCAGCACAGGCATGATACTGGTGATACATGGAATGTGATGGAAGGGAAACCAGAGGAAAGCCACCACTGCACTGAAATTCACATTGTGAGCAGTTGGCAGAGCAGGGCTACAGAAATGCATGGTATTGGTGCGATGGTACAACATGATGATGGCAGGGAAACCCTGAGAAAAGCCTCCGCTGCACTGAAATTCACATTGTGCGCAGTTGGCAGAGCAGGGCTACAGAAATGTGTGGTATTGGTGTGATGGTAAAACATGATGATGGCAGAGGAAAGCCACCCCTGCACTGAAATTCACATTGTGAGCAGTTGGCAGAGCAGGCCTACAGAAATGTGTGGTATTGGTGCGATGGTACAACATGATGGCAGGGGAACCCTGAGAAAAGCCACCCCTGCAATGAAATTCACATTTTGAGCAGTTGGCAGAGTAGGCCTACAGAAATGTGTGGTATTGGTGCGATGATACAACATGATGGCAGGAACCCTGAGAAAAGCCACCCCTGCACTGAAATTCACATTGTGAGCAGTTGGCTACAGAAATGTGTGGTATTGGTGTGATGGTACAACATGAAAATGTGTGGTATTTGTGCAATTGTACAACATGATGAAGGCAGGGGAACCCTGAGAAAAGCCACCCCTGCACTAAATTCACATTGTGAGCAGTTGGCAGAGCAGGGCTACAGAAATGTGTGGTATTGGTGTGATGGTACAACAGATGGCAGGGGAACCCTGAGAAAAGCCACCCCAGCACTGAAATTCACATTTTGAGCAGTTGGCAGAGCAGGGCTACAGAAATGTGTGATGGTACAACATGATGATGGCAGGGTAATGACAAGTGATGGATATCACCTTGTATATAGAAAACATTTAATTTTTTTTTGAATTGGTAGAGTCACACTGATAAATTCAAAGTCATACCCAGGATTTGAATCGCGGATCTCCCAGTATCTAGCTGGTTGCTCTACCACTGAGCTATCACAACATTAAATTTCTCAACTTACTCGCATGTTTCCCAGTAAACCACAAGGTGATCTGAAATTAATTTGAGATGGCATAGCTCAGTAGCAACTTACAATGTCATAAGTACTTTATAAGTTCCAGGATTTATAGTAAGGCCAACAATTATGGTCAGTTAATTTTGATTAATTGTTTTTCTTACATAAGCCATATGTAGGACTGGAGTTGGTTAGGTAGAATCAGACTGAAAAATACAGTGCCATTGCTGGGATTAGGACCACAAATTTCCCGGTCTTTAGACAGTTGCTCTACTACATAGCTAACATGCCAGCATGGCGTTACTGGCTAGAGACCAGGAGGTCTGTCATTCACATCCTGGCTATGGCATTGAATTTCTCAATCTGACTCTACCTCTAACTCCTGTCCTACATATGGCTTGTGTGAAATAAAAACAATCGACATTCAATGTTTTCACGTAATTTGAATTTGCGCAGAAATTCACATTGTGGGAGGAAGAATGAAAATGTATGGTATGTGTGCGATGATAGCAGCGGCAGCTTAGCTGTAACAATGATGATGGATACAATGTTTTATTTGGACAACATACTTACTATAACACATTTTACATTTTTTTACCTAATTTGAATTTACACATAAATTTACATTGTGAGAACAGAGAATGGGAATGTATCAGTATGTCCATATTTGGTGGTCACAGCAGCAGTTTAGCTGTAATGATGATTATGGATACACTTTTCAATTACCACAATATATATAATATTCTGCAAAATGTTTCACTTCGAATTTGCCCAGGAATTCATATTTTGGATGGGAGAATGGAGTATGAATGTCTGATGGTGAACGAGATACTGTTGATGGAGGGAGGGCAACTCTAATGACAATTATGGATGCTATTTTCTATTAAGACAACATACTTAGAAGTCCTCTAAACTTATTTTATTCTCAGAGAGTAATCTTTTTTTCCAATGAGAATGCTCATAGGCCCATAAACAGCAAATTTTTGGCACAAAATAAAATGCACAATATCTGCCACATATGTTGTGACCTTGAAGTAATTTATACTATTTGCTCCTGCAGTACCCATGAAGTGAAGCTTACTTTTTCCTCTTCTGGTAATCAGTAAACATGTACCGTAAATGCAAGACAACCCCTCAGTTCTGAACATTAATACTTTGGAGAAAAACATAGTGTTGTATTCAGATAAATGCAGTATTTTTTCTAACTTAATAGTTCCAGCATGCCATTTATGTATAAGTTAAATGGCATAGGCTCCATGAGAGTTCCTTGTGGAACTCTGAGTTTTATTTGTTTTGTATTTTTTTTTTTTTTTTTGGTAGTGTTGAGTGCTCACTTTAACTACTTATGGCACTGCAGGCAATGAAACTCATGGATGATACATGAATGAAGATGGAGCACCGATGGAATGCGATGGCGGGGGAAACCGGAAAAAACCCGCCCCAGCGCCGCTTTGTCCACCCCAAATCTCACATGCGGTCGCTTGGGATCGAACCCGGGCCATCTAGGTGAGAGGCGACTGGCCTGTTTTGTACTTGAATATGTATCCCTAACCAAGGTTCAAAATTGCTTATCATAGAGGTAGTAGAGTCTGTGAATTGGTATTGTCTCCTGAGGAGTCCTGCATGTCAACAGATATAGAAAGAGATTAGATCAAAAATGCCCAATCATTATATATTGTGGTTGATGAAGCAAGCTTTTTTCAAACACTACATTTCTGACATGAGCACACCTTGTGTGGGTTAAATGTGCAGCCAAAAATAAGATTTTGTGGTGTTAAATGTTCAATTAAGCAGTAAATTTAGAGTGTACATTTTAAAGTAGTATAATGGTCAATACGTGTGTGGTGTTTGGTTGTAGTTTCTGAAAAAGAGAAGCAAAAACAAGGAAAGGGAATTGTGTTTCAATCTAAGGTTAGTGTACTTATTTAAGTAGGATACTTACTGAAATATGTTATACATTATCCACAGAATTATTTTGTATGTTTGGTAGATTTTTCAAATCGGAAAGACCATTTAGAAGCTTAAATAAAGGCAATTCGCTGAACAAATTGGTAAGCTACTCTTCGTGCTAATTTGCCTATTTAGCAAATTTCATAAGAAATAATTACTATTAAATTATGTGCTTATGCTACTACAACTGTCAGAATAGGGGTGTTTTCCTAAGGACATAAAATACAATGATAATAATCGCAATATTCCTCAACCAAAATTCTTAATTAATATCATGTATTTCTTAAAGCTTTAAACCAAATGCCCTAATATGTATGTAGCACAGCCTCTTGTTACATTAACAATAGCTTTACACCAAGAAATTTGAACAAAATTAAGTTATGACCTTGCCAGGTTATTAACTGCAATAAACTTCAGACAGGCCAAAAGATGTGAGTGTATTAAAAATTCCTTCAACTAGAGAAGGACCCTTCTATTGTCCGTTGTTCTTTATTTTGTAAATTTCGAAAAACAATTAACTTAACAGATGTTGTGCATGATATATATGGTAGTGTGTAGTGCTACAAAATGGCAGTTGGGCACAAAGCCCAAGCATTTCTGCCCCATGTGCATGCCAGTTCCATAAAAGTGCACTGGATATCTAAATAGAGGGTGCCTGTTGATTTGTTCGTATGGAATCCCTTGGTGATTTACTACATCATTCTAAGCAATTGTTAAGTGACAGTGTCTTGTGCCCTAAACCCAAACTGTTGAGATATTACTATGTTATGTTTATGTACTTTTATATGCTTTAGGATTACTTTTTCTAGCACTTGTAGTGTTCAGAAGGCTAATGGGTAAGTTGTTGGCATTGGGGCTTCTTTCCAATCTGCGGAAAATCTAATGTTGGTGAGCGTAAATTTAAAAACATTAGCTAAAAGCTTAAATGCTGCGGTGGATAGATTCGTAGGTACCATGTCTGGTCCTTGCAAATCTCTAGAATTCTAGCCTATTTTTACATGTGTTGATTGGAATTTTGTTATTTGGCCTAAGATGGGGAAGTTTCAGCTACTGTGTTGTTTATTTGGAGTCATGGGAAATTTGTTCAGGCATATTAAACATTTTGCTGGGAACTGAAATTTTCAAGCTTGTTGTTGCAGTGATTACTATTGTAACTTCTGGTACATTCAGTTGCCAAGTCACATGCTCGGTAATAGTTGATTTCTTGTGTAACATTTCTAGTTCTTTGTCATGTATATGTGGCCTTGTTTTGCACTTTTTGCAACATCTTTATATTGTAGGTAAAGCTGGTATGTTTAGTGTGTTGCTGGTTTAAGGGAACACACGTGTTAATGTCTAGTTTTATTGATAATTCTCTTATAAATTGCAATGTCCTGTTCTTTGGCTCTAGATCTCGTAGGTAGTAATCGCTAGTGTTTTTTAATATTCCCAATCTATTTGATTATAATTGTGCCTTTAAGGCTCTGATTGATGCATTGTCATCAGGACAGAGAAGTGATGTGTTATCAATTCTTGAGGACCATTTAGATCAATGGTATAAGGTATATTTTTTAAGAGTGCAATGTCTAGTTGTCCAGCAGTGTTTTAGAAAAGTTGGCTCCTCCAGGCCCATTATTAGATAAACTATATTGTTGATGTGATTTAATAATTTGGTGCCTTGTGCTTAAGGGTTTGTGCAGTTCCAAAGAAAGTGTTTACAGTTGAAGCCCTTGCTGCAATTACTCTTTGCCCTAAGCTGATAATTCAGTCTGTCATCAGTGTCTAAATCTTCTGGGGGGATTGTATTCTGATGCAATAACAATTTCAATGTCATGTATATTACGTTTTATTGCCATAGTTAATATAGGAGAGCTGATTTGATAATTTTCCATAGATACCTGAATGGCTGTAGCAGTTCTCCCATCTCTATAGTTGTGACTGTTTCATTATATTCTATATCTGAGAATGGAAAAAATGTCTTTGTGGTTTATATGTGTTTTGCTTAGTTAAAATATTTGTTCTGATTAGGCCTGGCTGCAGCTCCCAGTTATATAACTAGAAATTTCAATAGTTGTGGAAAAACATACAAACATTTTATTTTTTCTTTGGGCTCTTATTGGACAAGTACTAGTTGACAAATCAAATGATATAGGACAAAATATATGAAATAATTCTATGATGCTTACATATATATGAATCTTTTTAATAGCAACAATGATGGTGAATGTACAATACATAAGGTTGTAAACCAGTATGATGCAAACACCCTCCAAGTATTTTATTTGAACATACAATATTTAAGTAATAAAACAGCTGCTTTTGAACAGCTGCTAAATGAAGTAAAGCCAGAACTAGCTGTTGTAACAGAGCATGGGTTAAACAAAGAGCAG
Source organism: Hymenopus coronatus (assembly GCA_030762935.1). NCBI lineage: Eukaryota > Metazoa > Arthropoda > Insecta > Mantodea > Hymenopodidae > Hymenopus > Hymenopus coronatus. The sequence continues at coordinate 8,382,316 of CM060899.1, forward strand.
ATCAATTTATGTAAAATAAATTGTTAGTAGCTTTGCTAGAACTACTTATAAGGGTGGAGGGGTTTTAATCTTGGCCACAAATGAAATAGATATATCAGAGTTTGTTGTAAATACATATCAGTTGGAAATGCATTTTGAAGTGGCAGCTGCAAAAATTAATATAAAACAGAAATCTATTTTATTACTGGGGATATACAGATCAAGTACTCCTTCGGAGCACTTTGTTGATTATCTTGATGAATTTTTAGCTCAAGTTTGCACTAAATATAATCAGGTAATCTTGATGGGTGATTTTAACATAAATCTAGACCATACAAAAGGGGACTATAAGAAACTTTACGAGTTATTTAACACTTATGGAATAAGGGATTTGATACACGAGCCTACAAGGGTAACACATTCATCATCATCTGTTATTGATCATATTGCCACAAACCTGAATTTTGAGGTAGTAAAAGCATACAATATAAACACTCACATTTCTGACCATTATGCTCAGTTTGTGAAATTTAAGGGCTTAAATTACAGTAAAGAAAGCAATTATGAAATCAAAACTTTTCGTGATCTGAATGAAAAATGTATTGGTCATTTGATAGAATCCTTAACAGACGAAAATTGGGACATAGTATATAATGCCAAAACTGTAGATGAAAAATGGAACCAGTTTTATAATGTATTTAGCACTCACTTTAATGCATGCTGTCCTATGAAAACCAAAAAGGTATATAAGAATAGTTATGGCCATGTTAAACTTACCACAGAAATAATAAAACTAAAAAATGAAATGAAACATTTGTATGAATTGCATAAATCTAGTGGTAGTGTTACTTATAAATCAAAGTACAATATCATAAAAAAGAAATATCTCAAAAGCTTGGAAGATTTAAAAGTTAATGACTATAAAGAAAAGTTAAGTAAATCAGTAAAACTGCATGGGGCTTTGTAAATGTCGCTAGATCGGAAACAAAAGCACACAAAAATTTAGAACTCAGTATTGATGATGAAACTGTAAAAGAACCAAACCTTGTATGTAATTTAATAAACAATTATTTCCTTAGTGTAGGAGAGAATTCTGCTGGCAGGAATACACAGCAGTCCTTTAAAAACACTGTAAAGTCATCATTTTTTATTTATCCAGTATCTACAACAGAGATTCTAAATACAATAACTAAACTACCAAAAAAGCCACAAGTGGATGGGATGAAATCAGTGTGATTCTCTTAAAACATTGTAAATATATTCTGGCCAGTCCCCTCGAACGTCTAATAAACTTCTCTATTTCATGTGGTAAATTTCCAGAGTGTCTGAAACAGAGCCTAGTACGCCCACTACATAAAAAAGGAAATGAGAATCACATAAATAACTACAGACCAATTAGCCTAACATCAGAAATAGCCAAGCTCTTTGAAAGGCTTTTATTAGGCCGGTTATTGGATTTCTTAGACAAAAACAATATTATTGTAAATTTTCAGCATGGATTTAGGAAAGGTCGATCAACAGCTACTGCAATTAGTGAATTTATACATTTAGTCATTGAAAACCTTGAAAAAAATGATAATGATCTTTCAAAAGCCTTCGATTGCGTTGATCATGCGATACCATTACAAAAACTGGAGGCATATGGAGTAAGAGGCTTGGCGAGAGATTTGATCAGATCATATTTGGTTGACAGAAGACAATCAACACTATTGTACGATAAACAGGGCAAATCAATAAGAAAAGTGCAATCAAAATTTAAACGTGTTATGTATGGCGTACCACAAGGATCAGTGTTGGGACCACTATTATTTATTTTATATGTAAATGACATACCAATCTCAAAAAATACAAATATAATAGCTTATGCAGATGATACTACTGCTGTATGTCAAGGGGCAAATGTAGATATATTAAAGGAGAGCTTACTGCAATCCATTGACTCAGTTATTAACTACTTTAAACAAAATCAACTTGCATGCAACATGACAAAAACAACCTTAATTCATTTCTCACAGAGTAACAGAAACACCACGAATTTCTCTTTACCGGTAAATAATAGCAATATTCATGATGTAAGCGAACATAAATTTCTAGGAATAATTCTTGATAGAAAATTAACATGGGCTGGACATATAAATCATATTTGTGACAAAATTAGTAAATCTGTGTATCTGCTACGTCATTTTAAAAATATCCTAGATGAGAAGGGGCTCAAAATGATTTATTATGGAGTTATATACCCATATTTATTGTATGCGATAGAAATTTGGGGTTGTGCTGCTGCTACCCATATGGAAAGGTTATTTAGATTACAAAAACGGGCAGTCAGATTGATTTTCAATATGAGCTCTCGTGAATCATGTAGGGGAATATTTAAAGATAAGCAGATATTAACGTTGTATTCTTTGTATGTCTTTAAAGTTGTAACCTATGCAGTTCAGAAACAAAACCTAAAAAATAGTAATATCCATAGTCATTACACCCGACACAATGATGATTATTTTCGGCAGGGGTTTAACAAAAATATCTCAAAAAAGGATCCAAATGTCATGGGTTTATTGCTTCATGCAAAACTACCTGCATATTTAAAATGTTCTAAAGGGAAACAATTTGAGAGTGCTCTGAAGAAGTATTTGATAACAAAGACATTGTATAGTATCAATGAACTATAATAATGTCCCTCTGTGTATATACAACTGATATGTAGCTTTAGTAAAATTTGTAACTATGCAGGTTGTCCATCTTTGTAATATTTGTTAATTAACATATTTTAAGTGTAGACTACTCTGGACGAATGTAAAAATTGTAAATACATAATTGTAAATATGAATTTGTGACAATGTCAGAAACTGTATTGCAGTCTATTGACAATAAAGGTATTATTATTATTATTATTATTATTACTATTACTATTATTATTATTATATTATTATCATTCTCATGTCAAAGATGAGTTTCAATTAGAGTGTGTTCTCTGCGGATGCAATAATGAAATCATTGCTGGAGATGAGGGTTGGTGTATCTTATAACCTGAATGCTACAACTAAGATGATTAAAAGAAGCTGTTAATATTGATTTTGGGGAAATAGGTGGATTCTTGAAATGATTATTTGGGTTGTTGATAATTTCTACTGCAATAGATAGTGATGGAAGTAAACTGTAAGACATCTTTGAGTGGCAGTTCAACATTAGTGGTGATGAAATGTTTGACATTATGCTTTGGGACTTTAATAGATAGTTTTGGTCAAAATTATATCAGGTGTTATTAATATTGATCACACCTCAGAAGGTGCTTACAGAATCCAGTGCTAATTTAACTTTATTTTACATTCATTACGTCATTTATGGCACACAGAGTATTTAATACACTCCTTCTAAGAATTGAAAAGTGAGATTTCACCAGAAATTCATTCTTTGAGTTCCCTCAATTAATAAAATATAATTTCTGGAGAATAGATGTGTCTATACGTGCGTGCATGCATGTTTGTGGGCATTTGCAGCTAAACTAATAAAAGAAATAAAATAAATAACAAATTTGGTATTTAATTCAGTACCTTCCAAATAAGATAAGAAGATTTTCAAGAGTTTCCTCTCATCTCCAACTGTCTTTTACATGGTGCATTTTTAAAATGTGTTAATCTGAAGAAAAGGCCCTTGTGGTTTGATAAAACACGACACTTTTTACTTGATGATTAAAAGTACACTCTGAAGTACTTATGAAGTTCTCTTCTTTTGGAAAGAAATTATTCAATTTTACATAAGTGATATATTTTAAGTAATCCAGGACTATTCAGAACACACAATTTATTTGAATAACCTTTTTGTCACATCAGCCAACTCCAGGATATTCCTTATTAGTGGTGCAAATTGTTCAATATTTATTCATTTCTCAAAAATTCCTCAATTTTCAGATTTTTCTCACAGTGTCATGGTAAGAGGGTGTAATTTTGAAACCACCAGACGGCATCCAATTCTATCAAATTTCACTATTGCTATACCTTTTACACGTTTAGCAAAATATAATTTCCTTGACATCCAATGCTCATTTACACTAATTGAATGCCTGAAAGTTAGAATGTCGATCAATATAAATGTATAATTTTGAAGCTGCTTACAGTGAAGGCATAATCAAATTGAATTATCTAAAGGGGTACAGTTAACACACACTTCACTTACTTTTATTCAGTGGGACTTTTGTTTCACGGACCGTTGCCCGCATCCTCAGCTGTTGAACCAATACTGCTTGGATTTGGATTCCAAGTTGTGGTTGTGATTGTGGTGACCTCTGTTGGGTGGGCAATGAGACTTGTTAACCAATTCTTAGGGGGGAACTCCATGTTCATCAATGTGTGGCGGTATTTATGAATGTAGACCTTTTCTCATGCTGATAATTGAATCAAACGTTCTTTCAGTGGTTTGATGTTCAGATTGATTTCATGGTGAGTTTCCCAAAAATGATGTGCTACTGCAAATTTGTCCAGCTGTTTGTCTTGATGTGTTTTCTTCTGTGTTCTTTATTGTGTGTTTCAAGGTTTCTTTGTCTTTCCAATGTATTTCCTGTTGCAGTCTTGGCATTCAATGGCATATATTCCTGATTTTTTCTCCATCAATATTTTGTCCTTCAGATTGGAGCCCAGGAGGTTTTTTTATACTCTATTTGTTAATCGGTGCTAGTTTGATGTTGAATTTCTTGAACTTGTTGTGGAGTTGTATGTGATTTTGTGAAACTTGGGAAGTTTTTCTTTATGGGTTAAGGTGGTAACTGTTTTGACGTGTTTCATTCTTTTGTATTTATTGATCTTTGTGATGATGCTGGAGGTATTGAAGCTATTCTGTACTGCTGTGCTCATAATGTGTTTATATTCTTTTTTATATTCAGAGGGATTGAGTGGAACATTAACTAGTCTGAAAGCTTGACTGTTGAACACTGCAAATTGGTGTGGAATGGGGTTGAAGCTATTTTTTTTTTATGTAGTTGCTGGTGTGTGTAGTCTTCCTGTGTATTCCAAATTCGATTTTGTTATTCTTTTTGAATATGTTTAGATCTAGAAATGGGATGATTCGCCATTTTCTTTTTCTATGGTAAATTTTATTTTGGTTTCCTGTAGGTTGAGGAGTTTTAAAGTGTCTTGTGCTAGTTTTTTTGGGATTCTGGCGAAAATGTCATCTACGTATCTGGCTTCTTTATTTTCATACATTGTAGCAAGAATTAGATCTAACTAGTACACTTAGTGTTAAGGCAGTAACCACAGCTGTCATTGTGTAGTGTTACCTTAGAGCAATAATTCAAGTCCTGTATATACTCGTCACCAGATTATATACTAAGAATTAGTGCACTTAGTGTTGAGGCAGTAACCACAGCTGTGATTGTATAGTGTTACCTTAGAGGAACATTTCAAGTCCTGTATATACTCGTCACCAGATTATATACTAAGAATTAGTGCACTTAGTGTTGAGGCAGTAACCACAGCTGTCATTGTGTAGTGTTACCTTAGAGGAACATTTCAAGTCCTGTATATACTCGTCACCAAATTATATAGTAAGAATTAGTGCACTTAGTGTTGAGGCAGTAACCACAGCTGTGATTGTGTAATGTTACCTTAGAGGAACATTTCAAGTCCTGTATATACTCGTCACCAGATTATATAGTAAGAATTAGTGCACTTAGTGTTGAGGCAGTAACCACAGCTGTCATTGTGTAGTGTTACCTGAGAGGAACATTTCAAGTCCTGTATATACTCATCATCAGGTCACATAGCAAGAATAAGAACTGCCAGGAAAAAACAGCCCAATAAGTGTACATATTAAATTGGGCTATTTTCCAAAACTAACAGTGAGCTGAAGAGAAGGTTATAAGCTGGGGAAAAGATTGGTTGACCAACTGTCAACAACATATATACAAAAAATGGGGGATACTGTTTAATTTATTTACTCATTATAAACTCACTTCACTGTGCTTTATCATGAGTTATTAACATATTTTTTTTATTGTCCATGTTTCCATTGCATCTACAGTTTGGCTTTAAGAAACTCACACTCTGAAGAACAACCAGTTTTAACAATCACGGGCTGAAAATATAGTGCCTACATAGACATGAATGTACATCAATATAAGACATATAAAGCTCACTTCATAGGTTTCATTAAATGGATACACATTATGTAATGATAGAAAAAGTATTTCAAATTTATTTCTATTATTCATTTTCGGAATATAGATATCTAATCTTTCTGCTGGTTACTTGTGGAGAAAAAAGAAAAAGACATTTTAATATTTCCTAAGTGGCAAAATAATTTTTATAGGTTAATCTCCAAGCCATCCAAAAAAAATAGATAAATGAAACTGTAATAGTTTCGTTTCCATCAGAGATAAAAGTCTCTGTTGAACAGCAAATATTGAGGAGCAAATGAAATACTATATAGTAACTTTCATATTTCTAATTTGTATTTTAACATTTCAGATTACCGTCAGAAGCAGTTTCTCAAGATGGCACTGGTTCCTGCACTTCCCTCATCCACACAGATTCAGGAGGATACTGTCAAATTGGAGAAGTTGTTTCAGGTTTTAGAACAGCCAGTGTGTCTGTAGTTCTTAATAAGAATGTTGAGAACAAGTGCTCTATGAAACAAAACATTTGTCCAGTTAACTGCAATATGTTATATCCATGTGACCATCATTTCAAGAATATTCCATCTGCTACAGGATTGGCGCAAGATAAAATGGAATATGGATTCAACAGTCCATATAAATGTGAGTTTTGTGGGAAGAGTTTTATAGAATTGTGTAAGTTGATGGAGCATTCTGAGATCCATTACCATACTGGACCTTATAAGTGTGACAAATGTGAGAAAACTTTCAAGCAGAAGGGAGGTTTACAAGAACACTATCACAGACATTCTGACACAAGACCATACAAATGTGAAACATGTGAGATGTCTTTCAAGGTGAGGCAAGATTTAGCATCATATAATCATATTCATTCTGCTACAAGTGCTTACAAATGTGATAGATGTGAGAAGTCTTTTAAAAAGAAATGTTACTTACAGCAGCATATGGTAATACATTCTGACACTAAACCCTACAAATGTGACAAATGTAAAGAAGAATTAGTAAAACATAACCTTTCTCATTCTGTCACAAGACCATACAAATGTGATAGATGTGAGAAGTATTTTAAAAGTGTCCAAAGCTTACAGATACATATTAAGATACATAATGCCACAAAACCATACAAATGTGATATTTGTCAGAAGAGCTTCTCTGATAAGGGATCTTTAAAACGACATATTCTGTCTCATGCAAATTCCAAACGGTACCAATGTGATACTTGTGAGAAAAGCTTCAAAGCAGAGCAGAGTTTAAAGATGCACATTCAGTCACATTCAGGCATTAAACCATACAAATGTGAAACTTGTGAGCAGAGCTTCTATCAGAAGTTACAGTTAAGAAAACATGTTCTGGCTCATTCAGGAACAACACCACACTTGTGTGAACTTTGTGGGAAGTGTTTTAGTATTAAGGAAAAGTTAAAACAACATACTATAACACACTCAGACAAAATCCATACTTGTGTAACTATTGCGGGAAGAGTTTCAAACGGATATCAAACTTACAACAACATGCTATACAACATTCAGGCAACAAACCATATGTCTGTGATTGTTGTGGGAACAGCTTCAAATGGAAGTCAAACTTAAAACAGCATATTCTAACTCATGCAGGCAAAAAATAATAAACATAAATCTCATCAGTACTTGTAATATCAAGATAAACAAAATGCATATAATTTCAATAATGGTGTAAAAACCTTAACTGGAGGCCATGTCTACAAGCCTTTTCTCATATTTAATCACTAAATTTTCCAAAGGTGATAATTGTAAAAATACCTATAGATGGAAATCTTATTTGTAAATCCCATAGCTCATTCAGTCCCAGAATGTTAGAAATTGTGAATAGATCTTCAGTTACAAAATATAAACACTTACATACCATATATATGATCGATAATGCCAATATGACCGAGAATTTGTCTGAGGTTAGCAGCCTTTGCACTCAATATATCCTGATATATAACGCAGTACAAGTTTTACACTTGGTCCCATAAGACTGGACTTTTTTCTTTATTAGCTTTGCCACTCTTATTTTGGGTGTACCATTTGTAATTACACTGCATAATCCTTCCCATTTAAGTTCCTAATGATCCATAGTTTTTACAACTTCATTAAATACGTCACTACCATGTGTGTTTCCATGCATACTTCTTACTCCTATAGCTTCTGTAATTGTGAAGTATATGTCCACATCTATAACAGATATCAGTAATTGTGTGTCAGTGCTCTCCACACACACAAAAGAAAAGCACTCAAACATTTTCTTCTTCTCAGTCAGTTGATGGCTAACACTAGCTGCTAGTTCTTAGGCGCACATTTATTAATAGAGAAGCAGATTTGAACAAACTTTCAGTTTTAGGATATAATGTTTCAGCAGCAATAACAAGACAGTTTTTCACAAACTCTCCTTCAGCAAATGGTTTTGTATTCTCAGTAATAAATTTGAAAACTCTTAATTTGCTTTTGTAACATTTTGTTGTTTCAAATTTCTGTTCTGAAGTAGAACATGCTGTTGGTTTGTGATTTTGTTACAGAATTCCTTTGCCCTTGCACTACACTTATGACCGTTAAACTTATCAATCTGAATGTTTTGTCTGATAAAGTATTTTGATATTATATTTCTTTATAACTTTGACCACATTTTGTTAAATCATGCTCATCACCTAGTTCACATGGTGTGGTAGAAAATAGTTACCAAGCTAGTATGCACTCACTATCAATTTCACACTTTTCCAGAAGCATCTTGGAATTCTTCTAACACACTATGCAAGTTAATTCACTGAGAATGAAACAAACAAAAGAGTTGGAAAATACAGGCATCCTACCATGCAGGGAAGCAGGCATGAATAGATAAAGATATATAAGGGACGAATGACTAGCTAGTGATATCCTTCGCTGGTAGTCTGGGACGATCACTTGCAAACTTCACAATACATTGTCTGCTTTCACCACCCTCTGTTGGACAAGGGTGTAGAAAATTGCCAGATTTTCCTGAAAGTATTTCTTAGTTAGATACAAATTACGAGATTAAACGTTTGAGTAATCTTGCTTACTTTTATGTCTCTTGAAGGCCATTCATTTTTTGATAGTGTTTAGTGCCCACTTTTATTACCATGGCACTGCAGGCGATAATCCTGTTGGTGGAAAGGTGAACCACAAAACAGCCTTGGTGGGCCAGACATGATGCATGGGCCCTAGTTTTGATGGCCCTGTTTAAGGGAGTAGAATGTTCCAATTGCACAAAGACAAGAGGGAAATGTTCTTAGCCCTCTCATTACAAACATACTCTTATTACTTACTCTATAAACAGAGGGGATTTCAGACCCAAGTAAAATAATCCATAGTTATTTAATAATATCAGGATTATAATAGTTTATAGCAAACTTTGTAAGATATTTTTAATAAAATATTTCACACAATAAGCTAATAGCAATTACTGTACATATTTTATTCATGTATCAGAAAGTCGATTCATAAGGTAGCAACTATTAAACTATAACACAAAGCCAATTGAATGTCAGATACCCTTAATCGTAAATGCACTGTCTAATTCTTATGCAAGGGTGACATTAATTGTTGACCAATGTCTAAATTGAATTTTCTGATTCTGGTTTCTTTATATGGTACACTGGTATAACTACAATTTAAACCAAAAGAAGGATAAACCAGACAGTGGTACTAAAGCTAAGTGATGCTTAAGAATACCCTTTCTCTATATTTTTCTAGCCCTTCAACTATACTTCAGGTATGTCAGCACATTCAACCCTTCTTCTGTGTACTTCTCAAATATATACTTAACTTAAATGTGGAAAATGATTGCTGGTAGAATAAACGCCTCTGGTTACTGCAACTTTAAGCTGAATCCATTATCTTAGTCTGATTGGGATTGTTTTTATATATGTAGGTTTTTTTAAGTATAACTACAATTTTTTTTAATATCATTTAAGTTTACATTTCATATTGTCATAGTAGTTGGCTTACCCTCCCCCTAGCTAGGACTGACACCCTCCTAGGACTTAACAACTGAATGCTAAGGGGTCAAAAGCCTATCAGGCAGCCAACAGAATGAAACTAAGAATGGAGAGAACCTGGAACGAGTGGTCAGCCTGTAGCCAGGCATGAGTGTGAGGAGGTGCATGATATGAAATGCAAGCAAAATGGATGATAGGAAAGGTGGTGATGGAGCAATTGCAAGGGAATTGCAACAAACCTGCCCAAAGGGAGCTACGTCCATCACAAATCCTGCATGCAGGCACTTGGGCAACCTAGATGGGAGGTGACCAGTCTAACCACTTGGCCACAGTATTGCCATTTCACATTGCCAACCCTATCGAAACCTCAACAGCAATTCCAAGCTCGCAGTCAACTGAGTAAACCTTAAAATAAAATTTAGTGGTATGACAAAGATACACTTTTGGGAAGCTGTAAACAAGTTTCTTTAATATCATTATTATTATTGTAACTATTTTGTGATATTGCAATGGTTTTGATGCAGTGGCTCTTAATAACAAAGTAAAATGCTGTTGAATTTTTATATGTGGATATTAATTATGAATTCCACGTATATACATGTATGGAGAGTCCAATATTGTGACATGGTGGAGAGGAACAGAAATGTGTAGAAGAAAATCTTTTGAAGCAGTCTTAAAACGAAATGTCCTACACATAAAGGTTATAACACATTCTGTTCTCTCCGTATGTGATACTCCTTGATATGTTATGTGCTTGCTAGAAAATACAACCTAGATTGCATCAAAAGTATTGTACACAATGTTGTCAATGCCAGGATTATGTCGGCCCTGCACGTGTATTGTAATTTTGTGCTGCTTTACATGCCAGTAAATCTACTGACATGGGGCTGCCCATTTTAAACACACTTAAATCTGACTCAGCCTAGTTGATCCTGTGGGCTTTCAATCAAAAGATCAGTGCCTAACCAACTGAGCCACTTAAATTAAATAATCAAAAGTAGGTACTTTGATTTTTGCATCCATTCTAGTGAGACATAATCAGAAAAGGAATTCATGTTTTACCACTTTTCTGATTGTCTTGAATTCTGCCACAGGATTAGTGTGCAATACAGCTATTTTTGCATTAAAAGTAGGAAAATCTTTCCAAACTTATTTGATAAACTGTTAAGCATTATGCAATTAAGGAAAGTATAGAAACTTTATGTAACTATCTAAAGGGGTAAACTAACTTTAAGAGAACATTGTAAAAAAAATCTTCTTTAATACTCTGACATACAACTCTTTACCTCTCATTACAAATATTTGTTTTGTAATAAATGTCTTTCTTTGCACAATTCTGCCGCAACAGTTCTTCTCAATGCTGGCTGCATTCTCAGAATTTCAGTAGAAAACTCACTCATTTGTTGCATGCTATGTTTTCCCACCTGAAACTGAACTCTCTGCAGGGCTCATTTCCCTTGCTATGTGTGCTGAAGATGTCATAGGAAACATCCAGCAGCAGTCACACATGCAAGCTACTGGAAGGATTTCAAAGAATTCGCCAACAACTAACATGTAACATCTACAGATTCCATGTCAAAAGAACTTATTGATTGCTCATTTATCTACAAATACATCTGTAACAATGGATGGCAATTAACTGTGACTTCAAAGCAAGCTGTTCACACACATTTTTTAGAAGGGCAATAATGACCTTGAAGTTGGGCGCCCAAAAACCCCCTCTAGTATGATGATCATCATTATTCACACCCATTATGGCCACAGAATGCAGTCACACTGCACCCTCCTCAGAACTGGTCATCCTGACCAGCACCATTATAATGGGCTAGATGATCCATGGATAGCCTCTGAATGGAGCAGATTACATTGTTTATCCTCTTCACCACAATACATGACCCTTGTCATGGTTTCTGAAGCTTGGGGTTGCATTTCTTGATCCGATTACAGCTACATTGCAGAACCAAATCACCCTTCTGGAAAACTCGGCTGCTCATCATAAAGGATCTTCATCTGGTCACTCACAATCTGAATGTTTGACATGACATCACATGCATGTTTTGAAGCCGTTAAATGGGAATTTCCAGTAGTTGACTCCGGTGCTCTGCCACAGGAGGATTTCAAACATCAGGTCTTATAGTAGAAACAGCTCCCTGCCAAATACCAAACTGGCTGATGTCAACCTGCTGGTGGTGTGGGTTGAAGAGCAGTAGACCAGCAAGAAATGTTGAACCCTGATATCCCAGTCTCTCTGATGATTGCCACTTCCTTCTTCAAAGATATAAAGAAAGGCTTTTATTGCTTATTCAATTATTTTTATTTATAGTTTTAATATTATTAATTATATTTTACTTTTTGAAGAAAATGGTGACTAATCTGTATTCAGTTTTCGACACTTCATAAAATATTCTACAAGGGGCCTACTACGGTAGGTATGGGTTTGGTACACCCGTGGTTCCCAACGAAACTTGACACCCTTTTTAAGCAACTTCTGAGTAGTGAGGGAGTCAGTAGGTCAAAATGGCCACCCATGTGTAGGCCGTCCGTGGATATCTGTGTCCATGAAAAAGAATATCCTGTTTGTTTGGGCGTTGGTACCTAAGCCTGGGCTTCTAATTTTCAGTATCTGGGGAGGGTGCACATCCTAATGCACCACTGTGGTTTCTGCTTCGCCTAAATGGGGGCAAGGGACTAACCCATCCCTAGCCAATTGGCAGGACTAGGTTTTAATCTAAACTCCAAGGTGAGTGGGACGACCAGCCCGCTATATCCCCTGTGAAGCGCTGTCACTCCAGTGGGTTGACCCCTCGTTGGGCTCCGTGGTGGATGGAAAGCACCGGGGAATGAAATAAAACCTTTTATATGAGCACAAACAATCTCTAGAACCTAGTAAAGTGAGTGTAAAAGAAGTAGTTGAGTCTTGTGGTCCTCGCTGCTTGGTCATAAGTCGGACAGAGGAAAGAAAAAAACCTCACATTGGTGAGTCCCTTTGCTATCCAAATGGGCCTTGATAAAATTGCTGGTCCTGTCAAATCGTGTATTAGAGCTCGAAACGCCACGCTTCTGATGAAAGCTGAATCCCCGTTCCAGGCAGGTACGCCATTTAAGCCTCATATGTTAGGCAGCTACCCAGTGAAGGTTATTGTGCACACCTCGCGTGGAGTGGTGACTACCCATGCCCTGACGGTTTGAGTGTCGAAGAAATTCAAGAAAATCTTGCAGATCAAGGCGTCACATCTGTTTATCGGGTTCGGCGGAAAGTGGATGGCGAATTCATGCCTACCCATATCCCAGTTGCTTACATTGAATTGGATAGATATCTCCCTCGAAGGATTAAGGTGAGGTAGGCCATCGAGGTTAGACGCTATATCCCGAACCCACTCAGATGCTATGCTTTGGGTATACAAACGACTTTTGCTCTTGTCGGTGTAAGTGTGTTAACTGTGGTGATGTTACGCACGATGGAACACTCGTCAAGTTCCCGCAACTGCCCGTTGTGGAGAAGAGAGGGTGATCCAGGAAATCCGGGTGAAAGAGATGTTCTTCTTGAAAGCCCGGAAGCTCCTGCGTATCCGCCAAAACTCTGTCCCGCGGTCCGGTACGTACAGCTCAGTAGTAGCTAAACCGGTACCCCGACGGAAAATCGCTACTCAAACTTGCGATATTCACGGGTTCACCATTGTTTAAAAGACCCTCGTCGCCGCCACTAACAAAGCCGTCTGCATGTACATTTAAGTCGGCACCCGCATCTGTCAAATCCGCCACTATATATGGTCCAGCACTGTCAATACCCGGAATGTCGACCTCAGGAACTAAGCCCGGCAAACCTATCAAATCTTCTGCACCGGAGATGACGTTCAAGATCAGCTATGTTCGCACCGACTTCTTAAAACAAAGTGTTAAGTCCACTCCCTTAACATCTTAGAGGCGGAAAAGTTCACGCAACTCTCCACGTCGATCCTCTTCTGAGGAATCTTCTGGGTGGGGGGGGGGAGTATGGATTGGCGAAGTCTAATCGGTTCGAGAACCTCAAACCTAAATTATCAATTGGAAAGTGGTCTTCCCCGTGGTTGAGATGGAACAGGAGGATTCTGCCCTCGCTGCAAGAGGGACAATGCGTAAGCGGCAGGAACGTACTCCTGAACAGACTCCTAGTCCGACTGCCAAAAATAACAAATTAAACTGACCAGAGCGGCCCAATATGCCGAAACCCTTTCTATATGGAACTTATGCACATATATACATAATATCTATACATGTTTATACTACAGTGGAACATACGTGGAATAAGACCACATCGATCAGAGCTTAAATTGTTGCCCCACCAGACTCAGCCTTTGGTCGTATCTTTAGAAGAGACCAAGTTCCGTCCTCAAGACAACGGTACAATCAGGCAGTACTCCTTTGCTGCGTGATTTATTACCGGAGGAGGGTGTTCCTGAATATGGCAGCACCATGGTGCTTATCACATATATCTTCGCAGTATCTGTACCCATACAATCCGACATACAATCCATCGCTGTGAGAATTAAGGTACCATCGATGAGCTTCACCATTTGCAATATATATCTTTCTGCATCTAATGACACCTCGCGCACTGATTTAGAATACCTTGTTTACCAGCTGCAACAAAAGTCTTGTTGGTACGGGTCGTGAATGCGCACCACTCACTTTGGAGCTCCCCTCGCCCTTGTGCAGGAGGTCAGCTAATTGCGGACTTCCTGGGCACAAAGAATTTCGCTCTCCTAAACACCGGGGAGACAACCTTTCTTTCTGACGCCTTTAATAGTTTTTCACACCTTGACATAGCGATTGGTTCCCCACAATTAGCGGTCTCCTTATCCTCGAATATCATCTCTGATTTGCATTCTAGTGACCACTTTCCGTATGTTATTAGTGTCACTTGACACACACTGTATGTTTCACTTGCTTACCTAGATTGCGCTTCGATCTTGCAAACTGGGAATCGTATTCCCGCTTGGCTGAATTTTACACCGATGAGCACGACTCTGTGAACTATTTAGTTGATCATCCCACAGAGAAAATTCTTTCCGCTGCTGAGCAATCCATTCCGCGTCCGCCTGGCAGAACCCGTCTATTTCCGGTACCTTGGTGGACTGCTGACGCCGGAATGCTATTCGTGCTCGCAGACGTGGTCTCAGGGTCTTCCTACATCGCTCTACACTAGATAATCTAATAAATATAAAAAGCTGCCTGTCAAATCTAGGCAAATTATTAAGGATAGCAAAAAGACATCCTGGAGTAAATTTGTAGCATCTTTTAATCTACTTGTGTCGGATGGCATAAGTTACGGCGTGCAGCTGGAAAATCGACTCAAATGCTTATCGCCGGTCTTAAAACTGTTGATCCTTTTGACATTGTGTGAGCCACTCACACCCTTGTCAATGTTTTCACTCAAGAATGTAGCTCAGATAACTATTCCCCTGAGCCCTGCTTATCAAGGTTCAGGTGGAATCTCAAGAGTGCCCCTTTCGTACTTGTAACTTTGAAGACTGCAATCACCTTTTCACCATGGCGGAGCTAGACTATGCACTTACATCTTCGGGAAACTCTGCTCCCATCCAGATGGCATCCACGTCGAAATATTGAAACACTCTCTCCTGAGGGTATGGCTTTCTTATTCCAGGTCTAAAATCGTGCCTAGGTTGATGCCAGTTTTCCAGAGAAGTGGTGGGAGGCTTTGACAACTGGAAAGGACCGTCACCTTCCTTCCAGCTACCGTCCAATTTCCCTCACCAGTTGCGTCTGCAAGGTAATGAAACGCATGATCAATGTGCGGTTGGTATGGGGGCTTGAAACTCACAAATTGTTCACTAACACCCAGTGCTGTTTTCGCCGACGTCTTTCAGCAACTGACCATCGACGCAGATCATGAACGGATTGTTTAGGAATTGTCAAACAGCTAGAACACTCTTTGACCTGGAGAAGGCTTATGATACATTTTGGCGAGCAGGGATCTTACTTTCCCTCCTCGGCTGCAATACAAGTGGACGCTTACCGTTGTTTATGCAGGAGCTCACAAGTGACCGCGTTTCCCGCTTCAGGGTCAGTTCGGTTTTTCCTAACCTCTTTATTCGAGAAAACGGGAGTTCCACAAGTTGTCAGTTTTGAGCTCTAGTAATTAACTCTTATATCTCAATGTGTTCCCTCAGGTATCTCGTCCTGCTTATTCGTATACAACTTTGCCATCTTTTGTACTTCTCAGCGTTTGCCGTTTTTAAAACGTCGTCTGCAGCGGTGTTTAGACAATCTCTATGATTGGAGCATGAAAATCGACTCTCGTTTCTCCACAGAGAAGACAGTCTGCGATAACTTCTGGCGCCGTAAGTAGCGAATGACACCTACGCTTCACCTCGGGCCAGATTTACTTCCCTTCGCGAGATTCCTTGGACTGATTTTTTATCGTAAACTTTGCTGGTCACCACATATGGTACAGCTGAAAGCCCGGAGTGGCCGTTAATATGTTACGGATACTACATGTCAAATCTTGGGGAGCCGATCGGAGAGTGTTACTGCGTCTTCACCGTTCACTGGTCCGATCCATGTTGAACTATGGATGCATCGTTTACTCTTCCGCACGGCCATCTGTGCTGAGGAAAATGGACTCTGTCCACAATCAGGATATCCGTGTGGTGGTTGGAGCTTTTCCGAGCAGTCCTGTTGTTAGCCTTCACGCCGATTCGGCAGAACTCCCTCTGCGATACTGATGGGATGTCCTGTTCGGTTATTATGCTTGTGGGCTTTATTGCATACCATCACGTCCAACATTTATCCCTTTTTTCAACACCGGGCCAGACTATTTTGTAGAAACCGTCACTCGGTTTCAGACCTGCAGGTTTTCGTTTTCGCGAGCTACATGATATTGTACTGTTTCCCAAGGGAAGAGGGTGCTCCCCCTTGGTTGCTTGATACATCCCACGTTGATGACAGCTTAAGTGAAATCAATACCCCTTCGTCTTGTGTGTGTAATTGCTTTTTTTTTTTTTTTTTTTTTTTTTTTTTTAATTTGTATCAAAGTACAGTGGCCGTATTTATATATGAGGGTCCCCACGGTTCTGAATGTGCGTTTGTTACCGTATATTTTCGGTTTGCCTAGTAGCACGTCTAGTTATATTGCAGAGCTGTAGGTTACTTACCAAGCCATCCTATATATTCGCCGTCGACGATTTGGTGATTGCCTTGTTCTGAGTGATTCTTTTAGTGCTCTTCAGAGCATTTGTGAGCTTTACACTTAGCATTCTTTAGTGCAGAGCATCCAAGACACCCTCTACATTTTGGACGCTTTCGGTGTTAATGTGGGTGCGCCTGGATTCCTGGACACGTTGGCTTGCGCGGCAATGAATTAGCAGATTTTGTGGCGAAATCGGCAGTCACAGCGTCCAGTGTTAATATTACCAGTGCAATAGCGGAAGATTTTAGGGTTGTGCAGAGAACGCTATATTCAGGCTGGTATGCGGAATTATCGGCTCTCCGCGGTAACAAGCTTGGGAAAGTGAAAGACCTCCCTATAACCTGATCAACTTCCTCGCGTCCTTCTTGTCGGGAGGAGGTGCACTTAGCTCGATTGCCAATTGGCCACTCCTCTTTTTTTACTCATAGTCACCATTTTACTAGAGATCCTGACCCTGTATGTCCTCCCTGTGGAGCAGCACTGTCGGTGGCAAATGTGCTGGTAGAGTATGCTGCTCTAGTAGCTGTTCGATCGACTCTCCAGCTGCCGGCCTCCCTCCGGTAGGTTTTTGGCGATGACCCCGGTACAGTTGAAAAGGTTTATAAAAGTTTATCAGCAATTAATTTTACGGTCAGGATCTAGTTCGTTTTATTATCTGATGCTTCTCCTCCGCTTTGAGTTTTACATACTTTTATCCTTGTTTATGTTTATTGCCCCTTTGAGGCTTCTTGTATACCATGTTCATGGGTTTTTAAAAACGTTCTAGCAATGGGCAGTTTTTACTGCCTTTTTATGTCTAATTTTAGATTGCATTTTATCCATACCTGATTTTAACCCATTTTAAAATATGGTGTTGTGTCCCGTTTAGTTTTCTAAGGGCTCTGATAACCTAGTAGTTGAGCGCCCTTAAACCCCAATTATCATCAGGAGCTGTTGGAAAATTTCGATGTGGATGCCATCTGGACCGGGGGCAGAGTTTCGCGAAGATGGAAGTGCATAGTCTAACTCCACCATGGTGAAAAGGCAATTGTAGTGTTGCCAGAACGAAAGGGGAACGCTTGAAATTCCACCTGAACCTTGACAGGCAGGAACTCAGGGGAATAGTTATCTGAGCTAGACACTTGAGCAAAAGCACTGCCAAGAGTGTTAGCCGTGTCAACTACAGCGCCTGCCGTGGTTTTTAGACTGGCAGTTGGCATTTAGATCGATTTTCCGTCCACACACCCTAACTTATTCCACACACAGAAGAAGGTGTATGTGGGTTAAAAGATGCTACAAATTTACTCCAGGATGCCTCCTTGCTCTCTGTTATCATTTCACTAGCTTTGGCAAGCAGCTTTTTATATTGTAATAGATTATCTTATTTAGGGTGACGTTGGAAGACCCTGAAAGCACGTCTGCGAGCACGAACAGCAATCCGGCACTCATCTGTCCACCATGGGACAGGAAAGCGACCGTGTTGTCCAGTTGACCGCGGAGTAGAGATCTTGGCAACAGAAGTTATGGTCTTTGTGAGGTGTTCGACTAAAAAGGTCACAGAGTCTTGCTCGCTGTAGTTAAAAACGGCCAGCCTGGAATAAAGGACCCAGTTGGTTCTGGTGAAGCGCGGAACATACTCATGTGCTAAGAGACTAATAAGAATTGGAAAGTGGTCGCTAGAATGCAAATCAGTTATAGCATTCCATTGTAAGGAAACTGCCAACTGTGAAGAACAAACCGCTATATCCAGGTGTGAAAAACTATTGAAGGCGACAGAAAGAAATGTAGGCTCTCCGGTATTCGAGAGAGAGAGGAGATAAGCGTCAATGAGATCGGAGAGTACGTAGCCTCTCGCACAAGCTCGAGGTGAGCTCCATAGTGGGTGGTGGGCATTCAGAAATGGTGTTGGTAGTGGGAAACGAGGTCTTCTAAGAGAGTAGAAGGAGATAGATAGATACTACATATGGTAAATTAATCAGGTGGTAGCGTAATACTTACAACGACTGACTGGTGTTCAGGCGATAAGGAGACGGAATGGGCATAAATATCATCTCTTAAGAGCATTATAGTGCCCTCGTGTGTTGGAGCAACTTCTGCTGGTGATACATCAAACCGCGCTGAGGAGTAGTGCCTGAATATAACATTTTCTTGTGGTCGGAGCTTTGTCTCTTCTAGGCAAACAACTCAAGCTCTTCTCGATGTGGTCGTATGTCGCATATTTTCCATTGTAGGATAGCTATGGTATCTATTATGGGATATGTTCTAGATATAAAGACGTTTCTCCATACTGGTCGGTGCTGTTCAGTTTAATTTATACTTTTGGCCGTCGGACTAACACAGTTTTCAGGAGCACGATCCCGCCGCTTACGCACTGTTCCCCTGGCAGTGAGGGGAAAATCCTCCTGTTCCATCTCCTCCACTGGGGAGGATCCCTTACCAATAGAGAACCAATTTGATGTACTGGTCGGTGAAGATGGGCAATCGGAGTTCCTCCCAAAAGATTCCTCGAAGAAAATCTGCGTGAACAGTGATGTGGACCTTTACCACCTTTAGATCTTTTGGGTGCAGGCACAGCACGCTCTTTAAGGAAGTCAGTCCTGACATAGCTGGTCTTGAAAGCTTTCTGTGGTGCAGAATACTCTACGGTTTTGCCGGTCTTATTGCCCGAAGTCAAGGTTGAAGTGACGATTTTGCCACAGTGCGCTTTACATAGGGGGTTTAGGCAGTTGGTGATGTCAACGTTGACGTAGTTGTTGAGGTTCGTAAGAGTTCTGGCAACGATAGCTTCTTCTGCAATAGTAGCCTCGTTGAAATCCGTCTGTGTTGCGATTACCCGCCTGGGCACCGGTTTAGCTGTAACAGAGCTATGAGACCCGGACCGCAGGACAGAGCGTTGTCACATACGCAGGAGCTTATGAGCTTCGGAGAATAACATAATTTTTACCCTAATTTCCTGGATCGTTGTCCCCTAAGCAAAACGGAGGCAATCTCGGGAACTAATGGGTGTTCCCCGCTGCAGTTAACACAAGACAGAGAGGTACTACAATCCCCATTGTGAGAAGCGTAGCCAGATAGAAAATGTAGACCGAGCAGTACAAAATCGCTGATATATCCAAACAGCGTATTGTAACAACTTGTAACAGCGTATTGTGTTGGGAATTTAGAGCCTAACCTCGATGGCTTCGTACGCTGCCTTAATCCTTTGAGGTGGACCTACCCAATCAAAGGTAAAAAAATATTGTACCGGTAGGCACGAATTCACCATGTACTTTCCATTGAACCCTACACGCGGATGTTACGCCTTGTTCTACTAGATCTTCTTAAAGCTCCTCATTTCACATAGCGTCCAATGCGCGGGAGGTGATAAGGCCAAGCGAGGAGTTCAAGATCTTGTGCTTTTCGACCTTAACCGGGTAGCTGCCTAACATTTTCGCTCAAAGGATTTTCGCTGCATGGTATGTTTAAATTGCCTCAGCCAATGACTACCATTTGGGGCACTAGCACAAGAATGAACCGGGCCAGCTATGCTATCAATTTCCTTTAGAATGGCGAAAGGGCTCAAAGACGTATATTTCCTCCTAAATATAATTAAGCAGCGAGGACTATTAGACTCAACTACTTCTTTTCCACTTACATGTTTATATTTGGGTTTGTTGTTTGCCAGAAAATTGGTGATAAATTTCATCTCCCATTGTTCCCCATCCACCACGTAGCACAGGGCTACACAGAGGATATAGCAGGCTTGCAGTCCCACTCAACCTGAAGTTCGGTATAATACATAGACCTGGCCAATTGACTACGGGTGGGTTAGTCCCTAGCCTCCCGTTTAGGTGAAGCAGAAACCAACGCAGTGCAGTAGGCTGAGCACCCTCCCCAGTTACTGAAGATCAGAAGCCCAGGCTCAGATGGCCACCCTCAATCAACCAGGATATCCCTTTCCACCGTCACGGGTCTCCCCGCACGGCCTACACATAGGTGGTCGTCACTTTTACCTACTGACTCCCTCACCGCTCATGGGTTGCCTACAGAGGGAGTCAATGCTGGTTCAGGACCCCGGGTGTGCCAAACGCGTACCTACCGTAGTAGGCCCCTGGGGGATGGTGAAGCTAATGTAGGGTAGCTGAATGCGTACGGCGATGGATTAAAATGGGTACAGATGCAGCGAAGATATAATCTCTGATAAGAATGATGGTGCCCCCATGTGCAGGAACTCCATCCACCGGTGACACATCACACCGGACAGAAGTGTACTAGTACCTGATGGTAAGGTCGTCTTGGGGACGGAGCTTGGTCTCTTGCAAGTAGACGACCAAAGGCTGATTACTGATGGAGCAACAAGTCGACGTGATATAATTTCGTGTAAGTTCCACTTCAGGATAGCCGTGGTCAGTGGTATGGGATAAAAATTAAATGGAATGGCGTTTCGTCATATTTTGCTGTACTGGTCGGATTAGTTTATTTTTCTTGGCCGTCGGACTAACACTTCTTTCAGCAGCACGATCCTGCCGCTTGCGCACTGGCCGTCTGGCAGAATTCTCCTGGTCAATCTCCTCCTTGGAGGAAATCCCCTTTCTAATAGAGAAATTCGGTTGGAGAACCTCAAAGAGATTAGAGGAGCTGATCTACAAAGCTGGTGGCCACTCTCTCAGTGGAGGGATCCAATTCAACTGACCTTGGGGTCAGTAACAGAAAAGAACATTCACCACCCCTGTTAAGGTCTGGTACATGCCATAAGATGCAGAGGGTGCAAGACACGTGATATTGTTGCAATACTTGTGACAAGGCCATTGCTGTTTATGATCCTGACTTATAAACAGATCCATGATGCTCTGGCTAGGAGTGTATCACACAAATCATACATTTTTCAGGAGAAGGAAAAAAACCTTGATTGGATTCATCTTATTAAATAGAAGATACCTTAATTTGACTACATATATAATTATTTTAATAAACTGCTATTTTATTTGTTTACTTTCTATCATACAGCTAGAAAAATATTATTTTATTGCAATTTTAATATGTCTATTTGTAATTGTTAAAGAAAGGAGAGATTCAGGGAAGAAATCTCATGTATTCTGTTCACATGACCTTCTCTACTTGTTGTACAAACAATTCTTACAAGAAGTATTATATTATCTGCATCTTGCTCAGATGAACATTAACAGAAGTTGTGTTATGTGTTTTCTTATAACCAGAATGGAAATAAGGAAACACAGTAGGTTTGCATGATAGCCTAATCTCTTGAAAGCTATCATTATATGAAACAAATAAAATTAAGCTCTCTTTGTGCGACTAGGAGAAAAAACAAAGAGATATGAAACAAAAGATGATTTCCAGTTTGGGAAAGGTAAGTAAGTAGTGCAAAACAGAAAGCAATAATAAGAATTATCTTGGAAATGGTTAGCTGTACAAAAACATAAAATGTATATTATGTAAATGGTGTGTTTTAATTAGATTAATATTATTTTCTGGAGCATGTTTTTGTCTTTTCACTTAAATGAAACTCATGCTGAATGAAGAGGTCATTCCCAGAAAATTACAATATACATTTTATTTGCCATGAAAATATGTTAAACATGTGAACTATTTGTCCACCCCCTTCTATTAGTTATGTATCACGTATGTTTATCTCCATTGATACATTTATGGGATAAACAAAACCTCCCCAAATATCTCCATAGTGATGTATGCGAGAAGATTCAGCTGTGATGGTAAAAATTCAAATTACTCATTCCCTTCTGCACTTTGGCAGACCACTGTGGGAGACAGTTCTTCAGTCTATTGGGAAATTTGGTGAGGGACTGATTGTCTTTATCTCTTGCTGTGCAACCACCAAGGGTAGGCAAAAATGGACTTTATTTTGGCTTGTGCAAAATTATGTGGTTTAATATGTTTTGATAAAGTCTAAATTCTTACTATTTTGAAAAACCCATTTTGATAGTCCTGCAACTTATAATGTAATATTTTTTGTATGCAAAATGCATTGACATAAAACCAGATAACTTTAATGGCTGCTTATTAGAAGATCTCAAGTTAGTAAATTGTGAAACTCTGCCAGTGTTTCTTTGCACTTTTCTAAAATCTTTATCCCAAGCTTTTGAGGAACATTTTGTCTTTTCTTACAATTCATTCCGGATTTTTGTTTCTTATGTATTTGCCTAGGATAGTGATAGTACACATATGGTATTTTTATTTAAATCTTATCAGCCATTTTTGAGAAAATCAAAATTTTCAAAAAATGTTTTATGTAAAGGGCAGTTAGGTGTAGGAGTATTCTTGAACATTTTGATGCCGCACCCATAGAAGATACTGAAGTTAAATCCCAATTGGTGTTTAACTAACTTCTCAGTTTTGAGCTATGCCGCCCAAAGGCATACACATACAGACACTTTTCTAAAAAGCTCTTCTTTAATATTCAGGTGTCTCACAACATGCATTGCTGGTGAAATCTCAGTATCAGTTTTTGGGTGGTCTACTACATTTTCTCTATTTACTAAGTATGTTGTACGTATGTGCTAGAGTAAAAATATATTACATTCATATGACTTTCTGTACATATTGTACAAACAAAACAAAAGCTATTTCATGTTAACTGATATAAAGATTAGCAGAAATGGTCTTAGGCAATTTCATCTGAATACACTAGGCTAAAGCACCAGTCAAATGTTTGAATACCTGGTCACTTGGTGATGAACCTCCAATATCTTTGCATGCATTGGAGTAAAGTCAAATAAAGATTAACTACAACTTGCCATTTCAGAATAGTATAACTATTTAAATGATATCTAGGAATACTTTAGAAATGAGTAACCATACAATGAAATGTATCTGAAATAGATGATGTACTTTAACGAACTCTACATTCTTGTGCAGTATAATTTCCTCTATCTCTTAGAGGCTATCAGATACACAACAGTCATCCAGACCTCACAAGTTATTCCTAGGAAATTCAAGATATATGTAGCATCAATTGTCATCAAAATATATTAAAGCATATGTTATTTTAATCAAAATTGATAGGAGCTATTTTATACGAAAGCAAATTTTTTGAAAAAGGTACCATGTAGAGGTTGGTTTGAAGGGAGTTTTTTTGTAACTGTTGGAATTTAAAAATCAAATTTGGTGTTTAATAGAACTTGTAATTGGAATTGGTGTTCGCATACATACACATAGAATCTTTTCTAAAATTACTTTTTTTAAATTTATTCAGAGATCCTCAAGACATGTACTTCTGCAAAACTCATGGTATCAAATTTTTTATTGACACATAAAAACTTTTACACCTAATTTATATGTCTTAGAGAAACTAATATTTATTTGTTTATTTTACCAGACATTCTTTATTTTAAGATTAATTATGTGATTATTTTTAGTTCTACAGATCAAATGCCAAACTGAAATTAAGAGCTTTGTTTTACATTATACTAAAATAAGAAGGTGAGGTACTCTTTGGGAAGTACTCTTTGGAAAACACTTCACTTAAATATCCTTTTAGTAGTTTGTTTTCTCACACAAGTCGAGTGTCGGACAGAAGCTAGATAGGTAGAGGTATCCAGCCGCTGTCCTACATGGCTTGTGTGAAAAAACAAATTACAAATATTATCATAATAGTTGGCTATACTATGAAGCCCAGAACTTAGAGTACTTATGAAATTCAGGTAAGACAGTTCAAAATAATTTGAAATCAACTTGTGGTTTACTGAGAAATATGCAAGTCAGTTAAGAAATTCAGTGCTCTGCCATAGTGGTTACTGCTAAAGACCGGGAGATCTGTGGTTCAAATCCCGGCTATAGCATTGAATTTTACAACCTGACTTTATTTATCCTTTTTATTAAGTTTATCAGTTGCCAATTTTTAAGCATTATATTTAATAGAACTGTCATCTTCATCACTATCAGGTAGAACTTCTGGTATTAACTTATACTTCACATGGTATCTGGATGGAATTAGTTTTCTAGATCAGCTGTACATCTTTGTTGGCTGAATTAAATACTTATGTGTAAAACTCTTTTGATGGCATATGACATTTTATCTGATAGAAATAAATATAAAGTTCCTTTCCAACTTGACATATTCCATGAAATACATGGTTGCAACCTTTTGCCTGTTTCAGCTGACAACAAAGGTAGCTCTGACTTACTGACAATTCCTTAATAAAACACATTTCTTGTTACTTATGGTGGCAAGGCAAAGAGGCGGGTAGCATAGCTGCAAAGAAGCAGATCACGCCTATGAGACAGCGGAGGTTCAGCAGCCTCCGCAGACAAACTAATAACTGGGTTAGTCGGAGACGCACCCAGCGCCAGACGAATCCCGCGGTGGTGGACTGGGTTTAAACGTCGTAAAACCGAAGGACAACCCGAAGCGTACACAACGCACCCGTAATCAAGTTTAGAGCGAACAAGCGAACGGTAAAGCTGTACCAACACGGTGCGTTCTGCTCCCCAGGATGTGCCACATAAAACACGTAAAATATTAAGTGCACGATCACATCTGATCTTCAGAGAAGAGACAGGGGATGACCAGCTAAGCTTCCTGTCGAATACCAAGCCAAGAAACTTCACAGTTTCTGCGAAGGGCAGCGGTTCGGTCCAAGATGTAGAGAACGCGGTTCGTATGGTTTCCGACGCCAGAAGTTGACGTAAACTGCCTTCTCGGAAGAAAAACGGAAGCCATTTGTAACACTCCAAGTATGTAGACAGTCAAGACATGCCTGTAGGCGACGCTCCAAAAGGCACGTGCGCCGAGAACTGCAATAAATTGCAAAATCGTCCAAAAATAATGAGAAGATACCAGCAGGAACACATTCGACAATGGCATTGATGGCAACAGCGAAGAGAGTGACACTGAGCACCTACCCTTGAGGTATTCCGTTTTCCTGACTTTAAAACACGAGAGAAAACAGAGCCCAAACGCACACGAAACACCCGGTCCGTCACGAACTTCCGGAGGAAAACTGGAAGGCGGCTACGGCAGCCCCTACTATGCAACGTACGCAGAAAGCCAGGTCTCCAGCAAGTGTCATAAGCTTTCTCCAGATCGAAAAATATGGCCACAGTTTGACACTTCCGAAGAAACCCATTCAGGATGTGAGTCGACAGGGATACAAGGTGGTCAGTCTTGGAGCGGTATCGGCGAAAGCCGCACTGTATGTTGCACAGAAGTTTCTCAGACTCGAGCCACCATCGTAGCCGTCCATTCATCATACGCTCCATCACCTACAAACCGCACTGTTGAGGGAGATAGGACGGTAACTGGGAGGAAGGCTACGGTCCTTCCCCGGTTTTAATATGGGAACAATGATGGCTTAGCGCCAAGCTGTCGGAAATACACCCTCACGCCAAACGAGGTTGTACAGGTTCAGGAGATATTGCTTACTGTCAGAAGAGAGGTTCTGTAGCATGGCGATATGAATACCATCGGGTCCTGGAGCGGAGGTTCGAGAGGATGCTAAACAGGCATCCAGCTCCCGCATTCTAAAATCCGAGTTTTTGCACTTGGAATCCAAGGACCGGAAAGAGGAACTCTGAGACTCCACGTCCACCTTGATGGTACGAAACGCTGGGGGATAATTAGCGGAGCTGGACGCAGTTACGAACGTGCTACCAAGGGCGTCTGCAATAGCAACCGGATCAACGACAGTGCCAGTACCCAAGAGAAGCCCAGGTATGCAAGTACCAGTCTGCTTGCCGGCAACACGGCGGAGCTTCTCCCACACAACAGATGTAGGTGTTGTGAGACTGAATGTTTCAACAAACGAAGCCCAGGAGGCCCGTTTGCTATCTCGAATAATGCGCCGTGCCCGGGCGCGTGTTTGTTTAAAATTGATCAAATACTCCAAAGTAGGGTGATGGCGAAATACCCGAAAAGCCCTCCTACGAGCACGAATAGCATCGCGGCACTCTGTATTCCACCAAGGGACCGGTAAGCGTCTAGGGTAGGAAGACGACCGCGGGATGGACTGCTAGGCAGCAGAGGTCACGACACAGTTGAAATGTTCGACCATGTGGTCAACAGAGTCGAACAGGCGGTCGCTGAAAACACCAAGAGCGGAGAAAAGAGCCCAATTAGACTTAGACCGCTGCCAAGAAATCGCACGCGAGGAGGGAATGTGGTGTGATAGCAGCGTAATGATACAAGGGCAATGATGACTGGAATGAGTGTCTGATACTACGTTCTACTGAAAACGGTGAGCCTGCTGTGCAGAGCAAACAGAAAGGTCCAGGTGGGATAGCATGGCAGAAGAATCGGAAATGAAAGTAGGTTCAACGGTGTTCAGAACAGAGAGACTAGATTGAACAAAAAGGTCAGAGAGAATAGCCCCCCGTGCGCAGGCCCTAGGAGAACCAATAGGGGATGGTGGGCATTAAAATCACCCAGCAGAAGAAAAGGTGCTGGGAGCTGTGACAAGAGATGGAGCATGTCAGCGGTGCAGAGGATAGAGGAAGGCGGAACGTAGATATTACATACGGTAAAGCAGAAACCAGGAAGGGTAAGTCGGGTAGCAACAGTTTGCAAGGTGGTAGTAAACGAGACTGCCTGACCGCAGATGTCATTGCGCGTGAGGATCATAACACCCCCATGAGCAGGAGAGCCCTCCTCCGGTGTAACATCAAACCGCATGGGAAGGTATTGGTGCAAATGCATCATGGGGGCGAAGCTTTGTCTCCTGCAAACACAGAACCAGAGGGTTATAGGACCGTAGTAACAGCTGCAATTCGGCCCTGTGGGTACGGACACCGCGGATATTCCACGACAGGAGAGCCATGGAGCACAGTTAGAGGCGTGAAAGGTTACCGATTAGTCATACGACTTTGCAGCTAGGATGCAAAAGAATGGTGGAAACGAAGTAGATGGAGTTAAGGTGGGCGTTTCTTGTGCTTTGCACTCTTTGGACCTACAAGAGTATAGCCACCTTCGTCGGCGCTATCCGCTGATGTTCGGGATGCGGAAGATCCCCTACGGCTCGTAGAACGAGAACGGGACTTGGAAGGTTCAGCAGTGGCCTTGAGTTTCTTGCGACTGCGCTCATGAGCAGCGAAAGATGGTTTCGGTCTCACTAGCGGCTTACGTGCAGCTTCTGGAGAGATAGAACTTGTGGCAATGGGTGGTGTGAATATTGAAGACTGCGAGGTTGTTGTGGTCGGCGTCTGTTCTGTTTGAGTACACGCGTCGGCTACAGGCACGGTTCGTAGTGCCACAGAGGAAACAGGAGTGCGGCGCAGCGCTGACGCGTAGCCTGAGATGGTCGCAGACTGCAGATTTTGGAAGCGGTGCCTGGCATGCGGAAAAGTCAGGCGTTCCTTAACTCGCAGCTCCTGGATGGCCTTTTCCTCAAGAAAACGTGGACATTGCCAGGAGCTAGATGTATGATTCCCTTTACAATGGACGCAACAAGGTTCTCGAGCACAACCTTCTCCGTGGGCAGCTTGGCCGAACCGTTCACAGTTAGCGTCGAAGGTGCACCGAGTTTGCGTGTGACCGAACCGTTGGTACTGAAAATAGCGCAATGGGTTCGGCACATACGGTCGCACACAGAGACGCGCTCCTAGCCACAATATAGGGTCTCGGGTAGTGTGGTGCCCTTAAAAGTCAGAAATACCGTACGCAATGCCACTGATTCACCATCTCGTTTTTTGACCATACGGTACGCTTGGCATGCACCCTGGTCAGATAAATTGGTGACAATAGCTGCTGCGAAGAGACCGTCTAAACAAGAGGTAGTTACGATGCCTCTACAGGTGTTCAAACCCTTATGGAGGGCCACCTTTATGGGTTAGGAACCCAACAAGCTGGCCTTCAGGAGTTTCTTGGACTGGTCTTCCGTCTTCGTTTCAATCAAAAGTGTACCGTCTCGCGTTCGGATGGCATTGGTCACTTTACGGCATATCCTGTCAATCTCGCGTTGTATGTAAAACGGACTGATATCTCGCATAGTTTTCTTTTCGCAGGCCAAGGTCACAACTATAAAGCGGTCAAAAGAAGAGGTTTCGCGCGGAGATAACATTATGGAAAGACCCCCTTCTGGATGCGTTGGCGTCAGCCTGCCATCCCGGGGTAGAGAGAAAAGACACAAAATACTTTCCGGTCTGTGTCACCTGGTAGACCCCTACCAGACCGATCTCTAGGAATACCTCAGAAGGAATTACCCTCCAGCCAACACTGCTGGTCCATACGGGCAAGCCCTTCACCATGTACAACTCGGCTTTAAGCTCCTATCACAGGTATAACCACCTGTGCTCTCCACTTTAGGCCATGCTGCATAATAAAGCAGATATGGATTCAGGGGACCTGTGGTTGATTACACCGGGTTTCCGTTAGCGGTAACACGACCGGTTCGTAATTCTAACCCAACGAGTAGTGCTCGTCGGGAAACTAAAACGGACCGGGCCCCCAAGGAAGCTACGTGGGTGTACATAACGGCATGGACGGGCTCCGCACCTAAGGCTTACACATCGGGGCAGTAGGAAGGGTTCGCTCAACCTTCACGCCTGAGACCTCCGAAGAGCACACATGTTGGAAGCCGCGCAGGAACCGTGGGATAGGAACCACGGAGATAGAATAAAGATCCCTGTTGGTGAGTTAGGAGTTAATAAATCTAAAGCCTTACAACTGAATATGTAAAGAATAAGCCTAGATGGGGAAGAAGAGGCGAGTAAATTCGCTCCCACAAAAGACACAAACAAATAGGCACAAACACAAAACGTGGCTCAGTTGGCGGTGATGGGGATGATGAGATGGCGGCGAGTAGCTCGGGAACCCCCGGGTGCGCCAAACCTGTACCTACCGTAGTAGGCCCCGGGGGGGGGGGGCCATGGCGGAGCTTTCCTCTTCGCGAAACTGCACCCTGTCGGGATGGCATCCTTATGCTGCAACGTCTCTCTCCAGAAGGTAAGCCTTTTCTACTCCAGATCTATGATCGTGTCTAGGTTGACGGCAGTTTTGCAGAGAGGTGGTGGGAGGCCACCATCATTCTAGTTTTGAAACCTAGAAAGGACCGTCACCTTCCTCCTAGCTACCATTCTACTTTCCCACCAGTTGCGTTTGAAAATGATGGAAGGCATGATAAATGGGTTGTTTGTATGGTGGCTTGAAACTGACAATTTGGTCACTACCACCTAAAGTGGTTTTCGTCAACGTGGTTCAGCAGTTGACCATCTTGTATCGCTGTCGACGAAGTTCATGTACGGATTTCTTAAGAACTGTTAAACAGGGGGGAGATTGTGTACCCACCCTGTTTACGTGCTACATCCCACGTCTATCTCGGGATGACAGCGTACGGCACATCTACGCTGCCCGTGCCCTGTAACCATGTTAGTTTTTTAAAAATTGTTTCTCATTACAGTGACCGAATTTGTATCTACACCGATGGCAGGAAGTGCACCGATGGTGTAGGACATGTCTTTGTTATTGGAACCTATACTTTGGTTTACCTAATAGCACATCTGTTTATTTTGCATGCCATATACCGAGCCCTTCTTCATGTGCGACCTCAATGCCCTCTTGAGCTGTACAGCCACCAGCGCATCTAGAATACTTTGCACGCTTCTGGAGTTAATGTGGACTGCGCCTGGATTCCTGGACACGGGTTATTGGGGAACGAATTGGCGGATTTGGCAGCAAAGACGGCGACTACAGAACCCAGCGTTTCCGTTAATTCTGTAACAGCTGTATACTTTAAATTTTTGGTGCATCGAGCAGCGATTTAACACTGGCATATGTAGTGGTCAGCTCTTCGCGGAAACAAGCTTAGGGAGGTGAAGGACCTGCCTATCACCAGGATAACCTCTGCTCGTCTGTCCTGCCAGGAGGAGGTGGTATTGGCTCAACTACGACTAGGTCACTGTAATTTTACCCAGAGCTACATTTTTGAACGAGAATCTGATCCTGGTTGTGCACTCTGTGGGGAGGCACAGTCAGTCCGTCACGTGTTGCTAGTGTGTGGTCACCTGGCACATCTTCGATCATCTTTGAACATGCCGGCCTCTCCTGCCGAGATCCTAGCTAATGATCCAAGAACAGTGAACCGGGTTTTTCAATTTTTAGCAAAAGTTTCTTCTACCTTACAGTTTTAGTGTGTGGTAAATGTATACCGTGATACTGTAACCGATATTTAAATTTTAAACATTTCGTTTAATCTCTTAGTTTTTATTGCTACAGATGTCTTTTATCGACATTTTTGTGTTATGTTTTAGCTGTTTTACTGTCGTAGTTTTATTGCCAGCTCTTGTTTCAAATCTGGACAGTTATTTTGCTTTGGTGGTTATATTTATACTGGTTATTTGTCTCTTGTTTTAGCTGTTTGAAAGCCATGGCTTTATCGCCAGCTCTTGTTTCAGAGTAGGGACGTTATTTTATCTTGGTTTTCGTTGTTTTTTATTCTCGTTTTTATCTTTTATTTTAGCTTTTTTAATTGTGATCCTTTTTAACCTGCTTTTATAATTCGTCTTTTAAAATCACTGTTTTGTGTTAAGGACGCTGATAACCAGCAGTTCTGGAAAGAGGCGTCAACACTGACAAGATTAGGAAAGCCTTACCTTCAGGAGAGAGATGTTGCAACATTTGGACGTGGATGCCATCTGGTCCTTGTGCAGAGTTTCGCGAAGATGAGAGTGTATTTTCTAGCTCCACCATAGACAAAAGATTATTGTAATCTTTAAGGTTGCCAGACCGAAAAGAGAATCCTTGAGATTCTACCTGAGTCTTAACTGTGAGAAGCTCAAGGGAATAATTGTATTAGCTAGACACCTGAGCGACAGCACTACCTAAAGCCCCACAGGGGCCTACTACGGTAGGTATGGGTTAGCCGCACCCGGGGTCCCGAGCCACCTTGGCTCCCTCTGTGGGCAACCTCAGAGTGGTGAGGGAGTCAGTAAGTCAAAATGCCCACCCACGTGTAGGCCGTGCATGGAGACCCTTGTCGGTTAAAAGGAATATCCTGGTTGGTGTATGGTTGCGTATCTGAGCCTGGGCTTCTGTCTTTCAGTAACTGGGGAGGGTGCGCAACTTAATATATCACTTTGGTTTCTGCTTTGCCTAAACGGGAGGCTAGGGATTAACCCACCCCTAGTCAATTGGCCAGGATTAGGTATTATACACTACTCCAGGGTGAGTGGAACAGCGAGCCTGCTATATCCCTTGTGAAGCTCTGTAATCCCATTAGGGTGACCCCTTGTTGGGCTCCTTGGTGGGTGGGGAGTACTGGGGGATGAATTTATACCATACTTTCTGGCACCAAAACTCAAACCCCTTACTTCAAGTAAAGACGTTGGAAAGGAAGTAGTCTAGTCATGTGGTCCTCGCTACTTGGTTATTCATAGGGCAGAGGATGGTAAGAAGTTCCTTACGGTGAGCCCTTTTACTATCCATAAGGGTCTCGATGCCATTACTGGTCCGGCTAAATCCTGCGTTCGAGCTCGCAATGGTACACTTCTTGTCGAAGCCAACTCCGCCTCGCAGGATGCAAGGATACTAAAGGCCCCCATGTTAGCCAGCTATCCAGTGAAGGTCAAGGTGCAAGAGTCGCTCAACTCCTCACGAGGTGTAGTAACAACCCGCGCATTGGACGGTTTGTGTATTGAGGAGACTCAAGAAAATCTTGCGACTCAGGGTGTTTCAATTATTTATCGGGTACAGAATGGTGAATCCATTCCTACTCGTACCCTGTTTCTTACTTTTGATCGGGTTGACCTCCCTCAAAAGATTAAGGCAGGGTATGAAGCTTTCAAAGTTAGGCCTTATATACCCAAACCGCTCAGGTGCTTTAGATGCCAACGTTTTGGTCACACTAGCGAGTTGTGTACTGGCAAGTCCACCTGCGTCCACTGCGGTGACATCTCCCACGATTGGGCTTGTGCTTCAACTCCAACGTGTGGGAAATGTAACGGGGAACACCCATCTAGTTCCCGAGACTGCCCCCGTTTTGCAGAGGAACGAGCGATCAAGGAGATACGACTGAAATAGAAGGTGTCCTTCTTGGAAGCCCGAAGCTACTGAGAATCCGCGTACCCTCTGTCCGGAGGTCCGGTACCTATAGCTTAGTTGAAGTTAAACCGGTAACGCGTCGGGAAATCGCAACACAGACCGGCGATATGAACGGGGCTACTATTGTGGAAAAGGTTATTTTAGCCCAAGCACTACCAAAGCCTTCGACACCTACATCCAAGTCGGTATTAACATCTGCCAAAACCGCCACCTTACAGAGATGTCCTGCACACTTGTCACCGAAAGCCTCAACCAAGGCTGGTAAAACCACGACGTCTTCTGCATCTGAAAAGCAGTTTAAGAACAAATATGTCCAACAAGACTTCTTGAAAGAGAATGTGCTTCTGCCAAGTCATCTAAGAGTAACAAAAGTCCACGCAGCTCTCTGCGTGTATATTCCTCTGAGAAGTCATCTGGGGAAGAGGGCGTGGATCAGCGACAGCCGTCTTCGCCGATCAGCACATATAATCGGTTCGAACTTCTCGGACCGAAATTTGGTTTTGAAAAAGTGTCCTGCCTTGTGGAGGACCTGGACCAGAAGGATTCTGCCACCACTGCCAGAGGGACAGTGCGGAAACGTCAGGATCGTGCTCCTGAAAATAGTACTAGCCCAACGCCTAAGAAGAACAAATTGAACCGACCAGCCAATTGCAAACTGCAGAAGCGTCTTTCGATTTGAAACTTGTCCCATAATGTACTCAATGGCTATCCTATATAGGAACACACGCGGAATTCGACCACATAGATCAGAGCTTGAATTGTTGCTGCGCTAGCATAAACCTTTGGTTGTATGCTTACAGGAGACGAAGCTCCGTCCACAGGACACCATTAACATCAGGCAGTACTCCTCCGTCCGATGTGATTTATCCCCGGAGGACGGTGTCCCGGCACATAGGGACACTATGATGATTATTCGAGATGATATTTTTGCCAACTCCGTACCCATACAATCTGCAATCCAGTCCGTTGCTGTCAGCATTAAACTACCCTTCGCCTTATTCACAATTTGCAGTATTTATTTGCCTCCATCTGCAGACCTCTCGCACGGCGACTAAAAACACCTAGTTTCGCAGTTGCCACCACCCTTTTTATTGATAGGCGACGTGAATGACCATCACCCTCTTTGGGGCTCTCCTCGGGCTTGTTTGAGAGGTACGCTACTCAAAGACTTCTTGGATAGTCAGAATCTTGCTCTCTTGAACACCGGAGAGCCCAACTTTCATAGTTTTTCACACATTGACATTGCAATTTGTTCCCCTCAGCTAGCAGTCACGTTATGCTGGAATATCAATTCGGATTTGCATTCTATTGACCACTTTCCTTGTCGTATTAGTCTCTTGACACCAATTGTATGTGCCACCCGTTTACCTAGCTGGCGCCTAGGCAGATAAAGTATAAAATAATAAATAAATACCAGCCTGTAAACGTTCTGGTTGATATCCTCAACCAAAAATTAAAAATAAAGTAGGAATTAAACTACCTTCAAAAAAAAAATAAAAAATAAAAAGAAATCATATAAGCCAACTGGGAACTGTACTCCCACTTGGCTGAATTTAACTAGAAGAGCACGACTCTGTGAACCACTTGGTCGAACATCTCATGGGGAACATTCTTTCTGCTGCTGAGCAATCCATTCCGCGTTCGACTGGCCACAGCCGTCGATTTCCGGTACCTTAGTGGCCCGTTGACTGTCAGGATGCTATTCGCGCTCGCAGACGAGCTCTAGGGGTTTTCCAGCGTTTCCCGACACTGGATAACCTGATACACTATAAACAGATGCGTGCACATTCTAGGCGGGATATTAAGGATAGCAAAAAGTGTCATGGAATAAATTCCTGGGTTCCTTTAATCGAATACACCTTCCTCTGTCGTATGGGTTAAGTGAAGACGAGCGGCTGGGAAATCTACCCATATGCCCATGGCCGGTCTCAAAATACCTACCGGAGTTGTTGATACATTTGACGTGGCGAATACTTTAGGCAGTCCATTCGCTCAGGTGTCTAGCTCAGGCAATTATTCCCCTGAGTTTCTTACAGTTAAGACTCAGGTGGATTCTCAAGGATTCTCATTTTTTTCTGGGAATATTGAGGATTATAATCGCCTTTTCACCCTGGCAGAGTTAGACAATGCACTCACCTCTTCGCGACACTCTGCATCAGGGCCAGATGGTATCCCTGTCCAAATGTTGCAATATCTCTCTCTTGATGCTAAAGTTTTCCTACTCGAGGTCTATAATCATGTTTCCAGACAAGTGCCGGGAGGCTACCATCATAGCCATTCTTAAACCTGGAAAGGACCGCCATCTTCCTTCCAGTTAACGGCCTTTTCCCTCACCAGTTGCGTATGCAAGGTGATGAATCGCATGATCAATGGACGGTTGGTGTGGTGGCTGGAATACTACAATCTTCTGATTAACATCCAGTGTGGCTTTAGACGACGACATTCAACAGCTGACCACCTTTGTTCGCTGTCAACTCAGATCATGGACGGGTTTCTTAAGAACAGTCCAACATTTGGGATATTTTTTGACCTCGGGAAGGCGTATGAGATGTGTTGGCGAGCGGGGATATTACGTTCTCTCCACAACTGGAACATACTTGGACGCCTACCATAGTTCATTCAGGAGTTTATGCGGGACCGCGTTTTTCGAGTGAGGGTCGGCTCTGTTTTTTCTAACTATATATTTAAGAGGACGGAGTGCCACAGGGCTCGGTACTCAGCATGACACTGTTTGCTATTGCAATAAATTCCATATCACTGTGTGCCCCTAGGTGTCTCCTGTTTATTCGTGGATGACTTTGCCACCTTCTGTACTTCTCAGCGTACACCGTTTTTGGTACGCCATCTCCAGCGGTTTTTTTGACAATCTCTATGCTTGGAGCTCAAAACACGGTTTTCGTTTCTCCGCTGAGAAGACAGTCTGCGATAACTTCTGGCACCGTAGGTGGCAATCGCCGCCGACTCTTCGACTCCGGCCAGATTTACCTCCTTTCGCAGATGAAGCGAGATTCCTCGGATTGACCTTCAATCAGAAACTTTGTTGGGCACCACATATAGCACACCTGAAAGCGCGATGCGACCGTTCTCTAAATCTTTTACGGATACTAAGTAGCAAATCTTGGGGTGCGGATCGGACGGCATTGCTCCGTCTTTATTGCTGTGATTCGTTCGAAGTTGGACTATGGCAGCATTGTGTATTCTTCAGCCCGACCTTCAGTGCTCAGAAGATTAGACACAATCCATAATCAGGGCATCCGTGTGGCCGTTGGAGCTTTCTTAGACATTGAATTTTGTTGAAATTCTTAGACATTGCATTCAAAGCAAAATCGTACATTGGGATACAATGTACATGGATACAATGTCTATGGAAAGGTCATGCACACAGATCGATATCTGGATGCACTTAGCCATCACCATCCAAACCAGAAGAGAACTGTTTTCACTACCCTGTTCCATCAATCTTACGATATTGCACATGAAGAATACAGGTCTCGAGAAATACGCCATCTGACAGAAATGTTTAAAAAAAAATGGGTACATGAACAAAGACATTCATCAGACACACCGGAGAGTAAAGAACCACAGAGACCACATCATGTACAAATGCAACACACAGGAGGCTAAAATCCAAAAGGAAAGGCCTTCATTCCATTCTACAGCACATTTCAAATAAGATTGCACAGATATTAAAAAGATACATTATCAAAACCATATTTCTACTACCAAGGAGGCTGAGACAGTACATGAGACCTGCAAAGGACAACCTGGGACAGAAAACCCGACATATACAAGATTCCATGCCAAGTAGGAAAGTAATATAGGACAGAATAGAAGAGATGTGCCAAACACAAACAGAATTTCAGATTGCTTCAAACTAAGAAATCAGCAGTGGCTCAGCACAGCATTGAAAACAAGCATAGAATCTTACTGAACGAGGCCACAGTTCTACACCATGGTAACCAATATTATGACATAGTTATTAAAGAGACCATTGAAATCAGGTTAGAGCAAAATAATTTTAACAAAGACAACAGTCTTTGGCTGAGCACAGCATGGACAAGGGCACTAAAAAACAGCAGACATTCTAGCAGGATGCCTCCACCCGACCAATCACAGGGCACCATGTTCCGTTTGGCCCAGGTCATTTAGCCTCGGCCCCCACATGGAGATTATATATATCGCCTTATCTGGGGCATTTCATTACTTCCTGTAGAAGGCCATAGAGTCATCATGGCCAGAAAGCTGGAGCAATTTTATCAACATCACATGACTGGTAACCCGAGAAGCTCTAATCAAAGATAAAATTGACTTAAAAAGGGCAACACGGACATGAAGGAGCAAGGTACTGGTTTATTTTGGTAACACTATTACTGTTAATGTCTGATGGAATAAATAGGAATGCAGATTCAACATTGGAACAGTTAGGCAAGTTGAACTATGCAAAGCAAGAACAAACTATGGAAAAGAAAATCGATGATAAATTCAAAGTGATGCAATTGCTGTTATGTGACTTAGAAGGAGAGGTAAAGAGTAAGATAATGGATTCCAAGAGGATAGGGGAAGTCTGGCAAACATGAGTAGGGATAATAATAGGAGCATACAGATCTGAAACATTTTCTGTAGCAAGTATCTGCTACAACCTTGGAGATGAATGTTCAATAACAATAGAAAAATAAAAACAGAAGCTCTTGGTGACAACAAAAGATTCATGGTGGCTTTTATCTATCAACTTATGGAAACATATGTTTGAATTAATTTAGTGAAATTTTGCCAGTAGTATCAATCAGCCACAGAGTTTGTAATTAGCATTGCATTGATTCTTAATTAAAATCAAATATGTTAGCACCTTCTCATTTCATCATTCACAAAAATTCTAAGATATCACCAAAATAAACAAGATGGCTAAAAGAACAGCATTGCTGCTGAGGTTTATATGAGCAGGAGGGGGGGGGGTGACTCATAATATCCTAGCTTTTTAAATTGTGAACTTCTTCACTTTTCAAGGTATCTACACTTATAACACATTACTGAAGGCATGAGAGAATAATGTAAAGTTTCTCTCCTTCTTCGCATTGTAATCATAAAATCCAGCCTTTTGATACATCAGTCTTCAAGAACATAAATAGCTTCTACAACCAGAACATGGCAATCTTGCTGCCTCAGCACCCTATTAGAATTTTAAATTGAAGTTCCTGAACTATTTGCCATTAATTGTGGAAAAGGTGAAATACTCTCAGATGCACTGTTAGATTTCTAAAAGACTGGTATACATACTTTCAATCTACATACTCTTCAGAAGAGCATTTCATTGCTGCAGAACAGTTATTCCAGAATACAATAGCACAATTCTAACTATTCAAACAATCATCTGTTCTGGAAATTCTTTAGAACCTGAAAAATTCCAATGAAATGAAAAGCTCTGATGTCTTACGAACAACACCAGAATCATCTTCATCCAAACCAGGAACATCTTAACAGAAATAATCAACTCCACAGTGCTCCCTAACATACTGAGGATTGATTCCTATTCCAGCTAAAGGTTCATAGAAGCCTTTCATAAGAAGATCGGCTATTTCTACAGTCTGTTTGTGTGAACTGATAGTCCATAAAAAAAAAAAAAAAAAAAAAAAACAATGTCCACTCTCAGTTCTTCCTTTTCTATGGAGGCGCCCCTTCAGGGTCATAGTTTCAATATCCTTTCTTGTTTGGTGTCAAGTCCCCCTATTAACACACCCCCATCTTCTAGCATACCTATATATTATTTCAGCCACTGAGTAATGCAACCACACACATTCAAGTAAATCCATGTTTAAAAATCAAATTTTAGTTGTCTTCAGTCGATATGCAAGAGTACTCAGGATTAATAATAAACAATTAATGTGTTCCACTCATATGATTTTCTGCATATCTCTGTGACAATTTATGGTTAATAAGCTTATTCTTCTATTTCATGCTCAAACATTTGCAGTAACGGTCTTATTGTTTAGTTCCTTATAAGTGGGAGGGAAATAAGGGAATATTCTAGGCTAAATGGACAGCTAAATGTTTTAAAATGTGGTTGCTATGGGATTAAAATTCATTTCTTTGATTGACCAAGCACTGAGAAGTTCCCGTATGAGAAAGATTTTTGAAACTGGAAAATCAATAACAAGATATATGTCCAAAATGGACAACTCCATGAAAAAAGTATATACAACATAAATTGTGTTTTATCGAGATCTACATTTTTTGTGGTAAGTTCTACTCTATCTCTTACTGTTTACCAGTCAGTCAAAATTCAATAAAAAACATCCAGAATAAAGAGATTGATTCCCAAGAAAACTGCAACCAGATATTATGTAGCAACAATTTTAAAGCTTTTGAACTAGCCTCTAGAATATATAGAATGAGGAAAAGTTCTAGAAAAAGTGGTATAGGTTACATTATGTCAATTCAAACCATTATTATGAAGGAAAGCCAATATGGCCGTATATCCCAAAAAAGCATCATATATGCTTCAGTGAAGGAACATACATATAGAAATTTGTCAAAAGGTGAAAATTGCAGCTTAATAAGTTTAGATACCCAAGGAGCCTTTGATGCATCATGGTAAGCAGCTATACTCAAGAATTTAAAATAATATAAGTGCCCAAGCAATCTATACAATCTTACAAAAAAATATTTCTACCGGAGAACTGCAAGTCTAAAAATCAATAACTTCAGCCTGGAGAAAAGGGTAAACACAGGCTGCCTTCAGGGGCCTTGCCAGGAATTTGGAATTTACAGTAGAACTCTCTCCTTAATATAAAATACATACACATATAAAGGTTAATGCATTTGCTGATATTCTGATAGTAATAAGAATTGTAGAAGAACTTGAGAAGCAAACAACTATGCCAATGTGGAACTGAAAAGGAGATTGAAGTTGGGCTGCGAATAATAAAATAAATTTAAATGATCAAAAACCAAAGGCTCTGCCAATCACACACAAGAAAAAATATTTTTTTTAAATAATAAAAGGATGGAAGGTTAAATTGATGAAAAACTTGGAAATATTTGACAAAGTTTCAGGTTTTTTGTTTGTGCTATTGTTTAACACCCACTTTTACTACATGGTTACCTCAGGAGATTTCAGATTTTTTAATCAGCATATTGTACACATTACAGAGAAAACCACAAAAGTGATACCACACTACTAAATTGGCCACAGCTTATCGGGGTCTCACACATTAAGATTAAGGACAATGTATAAAGATGCAAACATACCACTACTATCTTATGCAGTAACAGTATGGGTACATGTGTTAGACATAAACTATAGCTATGCCTAGTACATCATAGTATAAAGAAAAAATTACATAAAAATAGCAAAAGCTTCTTAAACCACTTCACAGGACTGACACCCATAATACCCAAAATTTCCAGCAGGAAAGTCTGTGTAATTTCTACATCATAGCCATAGAGAAAGATTTAGTGGAGTGTTTCAGAGCTCTTACCTTAACATTCCAAAGTACAACATTAGCTTCAAATATAACTTCTCTAGCTTCTGTTGGCTTATGTTGCTTAAAAAATGGCATCATTTAAAAAACATTATAAACTGATAAGAAAGTGAGAGCTGCAGTTCTTGATGTAAAAGAGGAAAAAGAGAGTGGTTTTGAGCTTTCAGAGCTTAAAGAAAGCATTTTATGATATTGACATAATAGAGAATATATATTCCAGCTCCAGCTATCAAAATATATGTGATAACTATGGCTATTGTGTGCATGCAAATAGTCGGTGTACTTATCAAAATAGATTTCTTGAAGTGCAAACAGATAATGCGACCAATTTAAATCATCCATTTAGCTACGCAACAGCGTAAGTGTACAGTAACCTAAGTTACATCAGTACCCTGTTGCTTTAGGCTATTTTAGTACTGGTTGTATTATGCTTATGTATTTATTTTTAGTGATTTTTTTTACCATTCAGCCTTTAGGTTACATGAATTCAGTCTTTTGTATTTTAAAAAGTAAAACACCAAAACAAAACAGTTTGCGGTTGTAGTGAGAATCATCTGTACTTTTATTTCATCACCCCAAACTTTCTCTATAAATGATAGAACAGCAATCTATAATAGATATCCAAATAGCACAATTAGGGAAAAAATATGGGAAGAAATAGAATGAGAAAACATAACAAAAGACAGAACAAAATTATCCTACCATAGAAATTGACTAGAGCAAAGGATTACATAAACAGATTTCACCACCATTCTAACAGAACATGGAAGACTCAGAACATAGTATTATTGATTCCTTAACGAAAATCCTACTTGTACTTGAGGAGGCCAAACAACACATCCATATAATACGAATTATGTTAAACAACCAAAGGAAAAACTTTAGCCCAAAAATATGAAGGAAAGGAGTAAAATGGTGAGAAAGTAAACATCACTAGTAGGTGAGTTTCACAAATGTTTCTGAGATTGCTGGTAACTTAGAACAGTAGCTTAAACACAAATAAACCAAAAATACTCAGATTAGCAAAATACATTTAAGAAAAAACAAATGTTAAACATGGGAAATCATATGTGTAATATTACTAATGTAATGGAACATGCAAATGAATAAAGGTATTTAAAAATATAAAAGAGAATTACACTTACATTTCTCAATTTGTTAACCCACACCTCGTGTTATTTCTCAAAAAGTTCACACTATCAACATTGTTTCCATCTTCTATTGCTTGTTGGGAATTCTAGGGGGGCAAGAAAACTTAGATGGTATAATTTGCAAAAATGCGACTTATTATTTTAGAATAGAGTATTCAACATTAATGACATTTTATGCAAATCAAATATTATTTTTAATTATTTATATTGTAGATATACAAGTTTATATGCGATATGGATTTGAGGGTTTGGTGACTGATTAGTGTCTAATATTAGTAGCACCTGATACTGCATTTCAACTTCAATTATTAATAAACAAAAGTTTGTATATGATACGATTCAAATATCTTTACAATTATTATTGAACAATTGAAGCAAAGAGTCAACAGTTAGCGGCACTTTTATTTTTTTGACTGTGAGACTGCCCTAATGTGCTCCCTTTTTACAGCATGTGATGTGGCAGTCATGGTTGTGTCTGTCAACAGGAGAAACAATACCAGTAGTAAAGGAATACAATTTAAAATGTTGAATGGAGGACTCAGATTGTACATGGTTGCCATGATTTTATACACTGTATTTATTTTATTAATTTCTAATATTACCACTTGTGATTCTTATCAAGACAAGTCGGTTCATTGACTTATTATTGATCAATTAAAAGCTATATTCAAGCTTCGACTATCTCAATGTTTACCGCATGCAACGATAAAGTATAAGTATACCATAAGGTATATTTAATCTTGGAGCCCTTTTAAAACATATGTAACCTATGAGAGAACTTATTAAATAAACGTGATTGCCTAACGATTGAAAAATACAGTGAATTTTACAACATGAATTAGAAGCACTGTTATATCATATCTTGAATGTAGATTTTATTATTAGCACTGCTCTTTGGTAATTTCGTATTTATTTTCTGATTAATTTTTAATGCCTATTTTTAATCACAACCACAATACTTACGGCTAAACGATCTTATCTATCGACTCAAAATGAAATCCACTTGGGGGAGAACCATTGCCTACTGGATATTACAAGCTAGAGCATCGATCGCTAAACGCGTGTAAGCGATTAGTTTTCAGCATAAACTTGTATTTTTAATCCGACAATATACATCTCTGCATATTTTGCGGTTGTAATAGCTAATAGAGTTTACGAATAGTACTGGTGAGTTCAGTAATATGAAAGTTGAAATTAAGCAAGAAGACGACTGGCAGGACGGAACAGCAATGAATCCAACTGAAAAAACAGAATTAACTTTTGATTTAGTTTCTTCATTGCTAATTAAAGACGTAAGTTTAAGATTACATTTTCGCTTTAACGCAATTTTCTGTTCTTTGTCTTCTTTTCAAGTACCTATTAAGATTACAGTTTGTTCGTTCATACGTATGCAACAATTCGATACCTTATTTCTAACACCAGTTAATTTTATTTTTGGCGAAAATACGGTTAAAAAATTTGCTTTAGTAGAAAGATTTGTTCTGCACTACTATTCCAGGTGAGTACCGATTGGAATCGCAATATACATAACACATACGCATTTGCGATTTGTTTTCTTTGTTTTTGTTCGTTGGTCCCATTATCGAGCAAGGCTCGGGGACATAAACGCGTCCTACAGAAAACCAACTCATCACTTAATCGTTTTAACCACCTTCACTAAATATTTAACTATTACTAAAGTTTGCAGTTGTACTATAATCACCATATTGTACAATTACTCATCAATATTCCAGAAAACAGTAAACTGCTTTTTAAAATCATGGAAGATCTAAACTGGTAGGATAAAAAAGCATGCAATCCTACAGGCCAAAAACCAGAAAATATAAAATTATTTAAGAAATTCCAATTAACAATATGTGCAAAACATTAAAAACAGTACAATTCCATTTTACATTTCCCTTCTGGTAGAAAACACTTTAATAATCATTCCTGAACTCTTTTTTCAAGTAATATGCATTGCTGCATAGATAGTGTTTAAAATCCGGCTTTACCTTTCTATTTTCCTG
The DNA here is from genome assembly GCA_030762935.1 of Hymenopus coronatus. Taxonomy (NCBI): domain Eukaryota; kingdom Metazoa; phylum Arthropoda; class Insecta; order Mantodea; family Hymenopodidae; genus Hymenopus; species Hymenopus coronatus. Next base: position 8,426,165 of record CM060899.1, read on the forward strand.
AAGGTAACTTCAAGTAATTTGGAAGGGCATTAAATATTCTGACACATTCATGTGGTAGTAAATTGTGAGGTAATACACAGGAATAATACTCATTCACTTACATATTACATCTTTAATGCATTTACAACATAAACTTTTCTACTTTTTTTCACTTGTGTTCCTCATACACAATACACCTCACACCTGAGGCATCTTGGGAACATTGGATCTGCTGTTTTTGTATTGCCAACATTGGCAGGCTCTTAGCCACAAAGTGTAGCTGAACAATAATTTCTTTTTTAATCGCACAGTAGTTGGCCACGACTGCAGAGAAACAACAGGGTGCAGCCTAGATATATGTGAATAGAATATCGCAATCAACCAGGGCATATAGTGACATTTTCAGCTGTGAAGTTTTGACTATGTAGGCTAAGCTCTGCTTCAAAGTGGCACTAATTTGCCCTATATAAACTAGGTTGTCTAAAAGCAGGGGCATCTTGGTCCAAACAACATAATGAGCTGTATGTATAAAATGTAAATTGTTTTCCAATAATTTTGGAGACATGATCAGCATGTATAAAAGCATAGTAAGTGCTTTCTCTCTGACCACATTATTAAATTAATGAGATTTACTTGTACTATTAGAATATACTATGATTGTTATGCATAAAGTATAGGAAAAGAGTTTGCATTTTGGGTAATACTAAGAGAAATCTTCACATGTATTTCCTTAGACTTTGCTTAATAAATGCTCAGAATAAAGTAAAATAGCTGTATTTCTTCAGGTTCAGGCTAGACACAAAAAGAAAAAGCCTAGAGATTCTGCTTTAAGCAATTATATTGATTTGATTAATAGAAAATGAAGTGGCTTTATAATTATTTTATCGGCAACACACGCAAAAGATGGGGAGAAACTCTAAAAATAAGTTCAACTACAAAAGACTCCAGAAAATTAAGATGCTTCTGATTATTTTCTGTGTTGTAACAATAAAAGAAGAATGAAAATATTTTGAGACTAGCAAATTAAAAAAATAGAAAGTACCAAAAAAAGGGAAAGGAATCTTAAAGCATCATAGAAAAACAGGGTAAAGAACCCATGAATATTCAGTGTGTCATTGAACCTAGGAACGAAAAGTAACTAAGCACAAATCAAGATAAATATAACATCCTTGGATTCAAAAGTTTGGTGGGAAGGTTTTAATCGTTATTTCATTGAATTGAGTGAGAATATAAGGTCAAGTTTATACCAAAATTTTCAAAAGATGCTTAACGGGAAACTGGAAATCATTTTGATTTAACTACTCCAAAAAAGTCGACAAATTTATCTTGATTTTTCACTGTGCTTATGTACTTTTTAACCCTTATGGTTATATCCCTTTCTACCCAAGCATACATAATCATGTTTGTTAAATCTTTTAAGTTTCCTGCTTAATAGAAATATCTTTTTTGCCCCAATATGGCCTGCAACAATTGTGTGAGTTACCTCCAGTCAACTGCAACTGTTTCTGTTTCCACTCTTTGCCTACTGAGGCAGTGAGAGATGGTCAAACTTTGTTACACAATTTTGCCATGTGCTTGTGAGGTAAGTAATAATGGACTTACGTTTTAGTTTACCATAATCTTTATTATAATAGCAGGGATTTTATCCCTGATGTTTTCTCTTAAAGATACAATACTAGAAACATATTAAGAACATTAAATATGCGTAAAATGCAAATAAAATCCAAGTTGCACATTTGTGCTAGTTATGTTATATAGCAGCTGTTTTGCCCATTGTAACCTCAAAATACAGCTGATGTTTTGCGAATTGTTAATGAATATCAATAGAATTATAAGTTTGCATTCCACAGTTAAAATAACACTGTATTATGTATGCTTAAGGCTTAAGTGATGATGAAATCCTGAAAATGTTGGCAAATTATCCAGCAAAGATGATGATGATGATGCTGGGCATTCTTGCAAAAATGCTTTAATTACGGCTGTGCTGATGGTGGAAAGTGATGAAGATGAAGACATTAATCAAAGTATAAATCAAGAGGTGTTAGGTAATTCTGCAAGTGCAGTGAAGTCAATATCAGATGGAGCTGCCCAAAGACTCTTATTTAGAGAAAAAGCATTTGTTGAGAAACAGGACCCAAATGCAAAACATTATGAAACAGAGGTAAGATATTTACATCTATATATTAACTGATAGAAAACGATTAACTAAATCATTTAGTTTCCAAATTTCCTTGCTCTTATGTTTCATATTTTGTTTCAGAATCCTCCTACACTGCATACACCAGCACAATACGTTGGTGACTACTTTACTGATGAAGTTTATAAAATAGTGGAAAAATATACCAATATGTATAGTGTGGCAAAAACTGGCAAATCAATAGGAACTGATGCAGTTGAACTGAAGAACTTTATGGGGATGAATTGATTAATTGGGTGCATTTCATACCCTAGGTTAGCTATGTACTGGCAGCAGGGAATTGCCCTTCCAGGCATTTCAGAATGCATGTCACATGATAGGATTTTAGCTCTTAGGAAAAATTTACACTTTGTAGACAAAGTGTGCATTCCTGAAGACCCTGAATCTAATTTGCTATAAAAAAAATTCAACTTCTGATGAGTGCTGTAAGAAGTATACGTGACAAAATATTGAGAAATTTTGGATACTACTCTATTGACGAGCAGATAATATACATCAGTGGCCAATGTAAGCTAAAGCAATATGTGAAGAACAAGCCAATCAGTAGGGTTAAAGAATGTTGCTATAACCTCATCATCAGGAACAGTGCTAGATTTTGTGATTTACCAAGGCAGTAATACCCGACTTAAAAACAAAGATCTACATGTAGGACCTTCAGTTATGCATCTGTTTCAATCACTGCCTAAAGGGAGCTTTGTTTATTTTGACAGATACTTCACCACTATGGCTCTATTAGCTAACCTCTCAGAGCAGGGAATTGAGGGATCAGAAATTTTATGCTAAATAGAGTAAAGAATTTTAATTTCAAAAAGGAGAAAATAGAAAGAGGTGAGAGTCACTGCTATGACTTGAAGCTTTCCTGGCGGCGGTATGAAAATAACTTTTCTCGGGCTATCAGCCAGGTGAATTCTCGAATAATTTCCAGGCTTTCAAGAGCTAACGTCGCTCTTGAAAGCTTGGAAATTATTCCAGAATTCACCTGGCTGATAGCCCAAGAAAAGTTATTTTCAGCCACTGCTATGTTAGATCAGATGAAAAGATTGTCATAATTGAGTGCAAAGATAACCAAAAGGTTATAATGGCTTACCTGTTCCACTGTAGAGCCACAAGCAAAAGTGGAAAGCTGGAGCCAAAATGAGAAAAAATATAATGAGATTAATATTCCAGTGGTCATTAGACATTACAATCAGCATATGGGTGGTGTTGATATTTGCAACCATTTAATGGAGCGCTATCGAACATGGTTCAAAACCAGAACATAGACTCTGAAGGTAATCCTAAATTTTAAATGTAAAATTTTGAAGTTGCTTACAGTAAAGACATAATCAAATTGAGTGGTTCACAGCTGAGGATGCAGGCAACGGTCCGCAAAACAATTGTCCTGCACAATAAAAGTAAGTGAAGTGTGTGTTATTAGTACCACTTGAATTAATTCAATTTAATCCTACATTTATTGGATCTTGTTACAGTTAACAGTTGGCAAACATATAGGGAAGAATGTAAAAAGCGAATAAGCTGCCAAAAAACAAAATTATGGGCTTACTGAAGTTCAGATTGTCAGCTTCAGAATCTTTAACCACCACACTAAGCAGGAAATGAAGACCACTAAATAAAGAGCAGGAAGAAATCGCTCCACCACCTAAGAGGAAAATATGGACACCACCTCCTAAACCAGTTGCAGATAAGCACTATGATTTTTTTGGTCATTAGCTAGAGGTCAGTAACATTGCTTCTCCTAGAACTTGCCAACTGGAGGGCAATAGCAGTTCAAAAACTAGATTTTTTTTTTTTTTTGTGGTGGTTAACGCCCGCTTTAATTACTTATGGCACCGCAGGCAGTAAAAATTAGATGTAATAACTGTGATCAATATCTGTGTCTTTTTAAAGACAAAGCCTATTTTAGAAGAAACTGTGAAAAACCAAAAAAGAGTTTTGCTGATATGGGTTTTTAAGCTTATTTAAGCATATTTTATATGAGAACTTTAGATTAATATGCACCTGCATGTTTACGTATTCATTTTGTTGTATAAATACCTTAAATTGACTGTGCTTTAGCTCTTTCCATAGCACTTCTACAAAATAAGATAACACAGGTTATTTCAGCTAAAACTATCTGTAGCATTTTCACATAAATATATTTGAGCTGAAGTGTACCAGTTAAACCCTAACTCGCACAATTGTGGTAGTGCTGTTTTGAAAAAATGGCTAAAGTAAGAATATTTTCACTATTTTTATTGTAAAGTAAAAAAAAAAAAAACACAGGACAACATGTTTGCCAGCTAAAAATTTTAAAAAAATATAGTCAAGGTTGAGAGGCACATCCACATGCCTCCAGAGGCTAGGTAATCTTGGCTACTAACTGTGCACCCTTAGTTGAATTTAATACTTTGCAAATTGTTTTTAGAGGTCTGTAGCTTTGTTTGTTAAAAAAAAAAAAACTTTTGAACTTGAAATTAGTAAAGTTTAGTGTGTTGGTTCTTTAAGTAAATCAACACTCTCTAATTGATTATGTTCAATTCAAAACTGGCTTTAGAAACAATACCACAAGCAACAAAGAAAACAAAAATTGGTATAGAACAACATACAAAGGAATGAGTTTTGGCATGGGTAGAGGAATGTGAAATAATAATGCATTTGCACAGTGCAATTTAGAAAATATTTACTGTAATAAATTTGAACTTCGGTTAACTTTCTGTATATGGACCGAATTATAGTCATTGACTGAATTGGGGCCGCGCTGTGGCCCAGTGGTTAGACCACTAGCCTCTGACCTAGATGGCCAGGGTTCGATACCAAGTGGCTGCATGTGAGATTTGTGGTGGACAAAGCAGAGCTGGGGCGGGTTTTCTCCGGGTACTCTGGTTTCCCTTGCCATCGCATTCCACCGGTGCTCCATCATCATTCATGTATCATCAGTATCACCGCCTGCGGTGCTATTCGTAGTTAAAGCGGGAGTTAAACACTACCAAAAAAAAAAAAAATTGACTGAATTTTATTTGCTTATGACGGTGAAATAGAAGCAAATGAAATTCTAATGTCCAAAATAAAGTTTCCAGGTTATACTATACAGTAATTCATGTGCATTCCCGTTCTCATGACAAGGCTATTGTGAACAAAAATGTTTGGTGTTGTATTGCTCTCTTTTCTAATTTCCATCTCGGGTTATTGTGAACCAAAATGTTGTATGTTGTTTTGCTTTTTGTTCTAGTTTCCATGTTCAGCTTATTGTGAAGCAGCCTTTTTTCTGGCTCAGGATAACATGAGATTATAAACCTTTATTCTATGTACAATTAATTTCAGTATGCAGAATTCAAAAAGTCATTCTGTTTTTCTACACTACATCTCATTTTGGGAGTACAAGAATGTTAAATGAAAATATAATTGTAAAATTTGCAAAAGTATTACTCCTGTATAGAGAAAATAGGGTAGAAGAACATGAAAGCATTCCTGAATCTGAAAATGTGTTCGTTATCTTGTGTACCCCTTTTTCTTTTCCCATGGAATTTAGTGCACATTCTTTTCTTGAAAGCTCTTTGTAAGGTTTGTCACATGCAAGAACCAGACTCATGTGCACATTCTAATGTTCCTCATAACATTCAAAACCTTTCAAGCCGTGATAAAACCTTTAACTTTACTCTTTACTGACAGCATTTAAATTGTTGGCAAATGGTCAAGATGTTAAATGAGATAATCAAGGCTTAAAATTCATAATACAGCAAAGCAGTCTGAAAGTTTCAAGCATATTTCTAATAATTTCTTTGTATTTAGGGTCTTTTACATTCCCCAGAAATGTCTTTTTAAGCATCTTTTTCAATTTCAGTCATATATGTGTTAAAATTTAACTTTTCATCCAATTTATTATCTGTAGTCCATCAAATACTCCGTCAATGATTTTAGCCTGTTTCAATAATGGAAACTATGCATAACTACTAGAGGCAAGGGTATCATTTGCCAGGTGCTATGAATTATTTATCTTGTCAAGTTTTCTGTGCCATTGAGTAGAATATTTTGACAATCAACAAGAGGCACATTAACCCTGTTAGTGCCAGCCCGAATAGCAAAATGCTCTCGGAAACATACCATGTAATTTTATAGGAGAATGGAGGGTTTTAAATTATTAGTAATAAAATAACTACCAAATAACATAGAGAGTTAAATCATTTCTCATTTTTAGCAAAGCCTTTTGTCTATTATAAAATATGCATTATATTTATTACAAGTTTTATCAGAATTTTTAAAAAATTAAACATAGTTCTCTTTTAGTCTGGGGTTTTATTCTTTAAAATACAACACATCAATTCATGTAACCTAAAGGATAAAAACTGGAAAAAAGGTCACCAAAAGGCACACACATAAGCACTATTAATGAAAATTGCATGAAGCAATAGGATACAAATGTAATGTTAATTACGGTATAGTTTAGCACTTGTGTTATTGTGTCGCTGAATGGTTGATCCACATTGTATGTGGCTTCTGGTTATACATGCATAAACCCATTTTTAAAGTACTTCAATTAATTGCTTACCTACTAGGGTCATTGAAGCTAGAATATATATTTTCCTTTCCTATATTGCCATCAGAAATGCTGTCAAGGTCTGAAAATTCAAAATAACATGCTTTCTTCTAATGCTTTGTGAACTGCAGCTGTAAGTTCTTCATTGATTTGTAGCCTATAATCCTTGAAGCCATGTTTCAATCAACATAAACACCAACTAGAGAAATTGAATTTTGAGCATTTTGGAGTGTAAAGAAAAGGTTCTGAAATGCTTAGTTGTATGTTTTAACGACATCTACAGTTTTTGTGTAATAACAATAATAGTAACTGTTATTATCATTGAGCTGTACAGCAACAGACAACATCACAAAAATAGAAAAGTGTTTAAATACAATGTTCTCAATACAAAGTAGCATTTATATGTCTATAAATAAGGGTATTACTAAGATATAATGATTATTTACAATTTTCTCAATCAAGCACGTATACCAATATAAAATTACATTTCAAAATATTCCTGTACTGAGTAATAATATTTAGCTACTAACCATCCATACAGCTTATTCTTGTATGTTGATCCTGAGAGTTGCTTTATTTCTAAGGGTAATTGTTGTAAAGTTATATACCTAATATTTCAAAGCTCTTCTGAGATGTGCTTAGCCTGTGGTACGGCACATTAATATGTTGTCCCCTTCTAGTGTGGTATGTATGTATATCTCGTCTGTTTTGGAATTCAGGTGAGTGAATTTCTATGTACAGTAATACGGTATAAATGTATAAATTTATTGCAGTCATTACTTTTTAGTTTGAATAACAAAGGTTTGCAGTTTTGCTGCATCAGAGATGATTTGAATAACTGTTTTTTGTAATAGAAGAATATCAGTAACATGTAACATGTTTCCCCAGAGTAAAATTCTGTATGTTATTGTGCTATGGAAGAATGCAAAATAATCTGATCTAATGTACGCTTCGGGTGTAAGAACTTCCAAGTTTCTGATCAAGTTAATTACTCTGGAAAGTTTGGACAGTATGTAATCAATATGTGCTGTCCACAATAATTTGTTATCTATTACTACATCTAAAAATTTTACGCTTTCGGAACTATTATTTACAGGGGTTTCTCTTAGATTAAATAACATATTTTGTGTTTTATTCTCATTAAATAGAAACCAATTGTCTCGGAACCATGTATCAGCTTGCATTAACGTTTGTTTTGCTGCAAATCTGTGGTAACATCAAGAAAAGTAGTGTCATCATAATATAGGACTGAGTGAGTGGGTACACAAGATGGGAGATCATTTATCATTAACAAAAATAGTAACGTTCTGAGAATTGAGCGCTGTGGAATGCCGCATTTGACTACTTCTGTTCTTGATTTCTTTTGCCCTATACTTGTTTACGATTTTCCAGTTAGGATCTAAAAAGTTCCTTCGCAGGGATTTTTATTCCATAATATTATAATTTATTAATTACGAATGTGTGATCTACACAATCAAATGCTTTACTAAGGTCACCAAAGGTAGCCTGTGTGCAATTTTTTGATTCAAAGGTTGCAAGTACTCTTTTTAACAGTGATACTATAGCATCAACTGTTGACTTCCTTTTCCGGAAACCAAACTGAGATTTTGTAAATATGTTGCCTTCATCTAGATATTTATATAATTGAGCGTATATAAGACTTTCCAGTACTTTTGAAAAAATGGGAACTAGGGATACTGGACGATAACTAGCTGCAGTTTTTGTCTCTCTTTTTATAGATTGGGTATATGTCCTATAGTTTACCAGTTACACAAACTTCAGCAAAATTCATCCAGAATAAAGAGTTCTTTAGAGGCTATTCCCAGGAAATGCAAGATATGTTTTATTTTCCACATAAATATTTTTAATCTACAGTACTTTAATGGAAAATGGAAATGGCGTGTTATTTATGGATGCTATTTAACTGCTGTGGTTCTCAGCGTACCATTCTATACTGGGCGTGAAAGACCGCTTAATTTTGCTAGAGGCCTCTCTTATCAGGTTTGAGGTTCTTTTACGTGCCGTAAATCTACGACACGGTACCAACGGCTTTACTTCCCTTCCGAAGGAAGCCATGCTAAGGATTTTTACACCCCAAAAAATTCATCGTGCTCCGTCGGGTTTGAACCCGCGACCTTGGGTATATGAAGCTGGCATGGTAACCATTACACCACGGAGGACGATACAGTACTCACTTTAATCTATGTTAATCCCTTATTTCACTTCTACTTATAAGGAAGCAAATAGTAAGCTTTTTCTTGAATCCTAGTCATTAGAACCATGTTTGAGAAAATCAAAATGTTCTAAATTTTTTCCATGTAAAGGGTAGTTTGCAGTGGGGATATTTTTCTCAAAAATCTTCAGGTCACATCCTTGGAAGACATGTTTGGTATTTGGTTAAATGCCATGACTGACTGACTTTCGCTTTTGAGTTGCCGTGTGCACTGACACATGGTCACACACAACTTTTTCCAAAAATGGTTTTTAGGGGGGCCTAAAGTGTGCATTTCTGTGAAATTTCAGTGTAGGGAAAGTAAAAATCAAAAAGTACTGTTAATATAGAGAAAACATCTGGGTGATAAGAGAGAATGGAAGGCCTTGTCACTGTTTATGAGCATTACTTTTAGTGCTTAGGCTAATAAGTCTTTGTGGCTAAATGTTTAGAGTGCTGGACAATGATTTCAGATACATGCAGGCATGGTGAAGTTAGATCTGTTTTCAGTTAAGTAGTTCCTATGGCGAAAATAAAGTATTCAAATGTTGCTCAAAGAACAGAGATGAATGGAAAAGCAGGAAACCAAACGGTAGGGATGGTATGGGAAAAATTAGCAGTGATAAGAGTGTTTTAGGACACAATATATTACATATAATATTAAGTACAATTGGTGTCCTGTTCCACTACTATAATTAATGGTAGAATCTAACATTCTTGGTATGAAAAATGAATATAATTACCCACACCATAAGTCACCAATAGATATCCAGTATATGTAAACTGCTATATGTCTCCAGAATGTTACCAACTTTATTATTTTGTTACAGGAAACTGTTTCAAAGGTGAATGGGGTAGATGAAGATCCATCATCACAATCTCCAAGGTAAAAAATAAACACTGAGCCCTTACAACTTTGTAATTCAGATGCCCAGATGTACACTCGCCATCAAAAAAATTAGTCATGTTTGCAAGCCCAAATTTATCTAATGGCACAATGCCTTGTGTACACCATCTCCAATACAATTGCATAGCTGCAGCAACAAGTTGTCACAAGTTCCAAATCTTAATATTACTAACCCATATTGCCAATAATCAAATTGATAACTTAAGCTTCTTCAACAACAAACTATCAATTTTATCTAGATATTAACGACGCAAAACATGATATAGTTTGGATTACAAAACCTACCACTTTCCATGTGTGTTCACTGTAATTCTGTGACAAAATGTAGGTTACTCCTCTGGTGAGTGTTACAGGTTCGCTTCTCACATATAGCAAACATTTGTCTTTTCCTTCTCTTAATGATGTTGAATCATACATAGTGGCTATTTATTTGACATATTTATTTCAAACACAACATTTTGTACAGTTAATAATATGATAGCTATTATAGTACTTCTCTAAGGGTTTATTCTACCGAACATTAATATTCTGCACATGAAAGCATGTGGTGTGCAGAAATACTGAAAGTATTGTTAAGAAAAACAATGTTTTGGAACATCTCTAAGATCTAGCTTTGGTTCAGCTTCTTTTCCACATGACTGTAGGTATTTGTTTTGTTTATATCCCGAAGATTTAGGGCAGTTATATGGGTTAAGGTTTCTTACACTTGATATTGATTATGTTTAGTGTTTTAGTTTTAGAAAATAACTTACTTACACATATATTTTTAGTTATATAATGTGAGTGTTAGCAGAATTATGTTTTTGTGTGCGTACATAGGCCCATAACTTCAAAAGTTATATTACTACAATATTATGTAGTCATAAATTTAACAAAGATAAAAAAACAACAAGCAGTGCAAGATTTGAACTAGGAACTTACGATTAGAAGCAAGGCCTTCTTAACCCCTCGGTCACTGTCATGCTCCTTCATCTGTTTTGACTACTCAGAAGTTTACCATTGCGCTCTCAGTCACAGACAACTGTACAGTTTTTTCATGTGCATTGTGAACACAGGTTTTACGTATATACAAGCACCTTTTAGAGATAGGCATGGTAAAACTGTTACATTTAGGAACGTTTACCCACTGCAGCAGCACTAGTGGCAGCATTTCCTATCCTAGTCTGCAAATATAATAAGGCTTTCCTTAAGGCCATTATTAATCAAAATAAAAGGCCTAAAGTCACATAGAAAGCAGTGTGAATCATTTTACAATGTACTGTCAGCTTAATGTACTTAATATTAAAAACAAATGAAGTAATTATAAAAATCTTGAGAACAATTTGGAAACAATGCAACTCAACTAATTACGAATATAATAAAGCTTAGTTTGTATGTTTTGTCTTTAAAAAGTGTAAATTAATTTGACAGATCAAATGTGGCTTACAACTCAAACTGCAAACCATAGAAAGCATGATGTTCTGCATTAATTACCGAATACAAGACAATGTTTTCTTCCAAAATATTAATGTTCACAACTGGAGTGTCCTTCTTACATTCGCAATATATGTTTTCTGAATACCATACAGGGAAGTGGTGTAGATGACCATCAAGGTTGTGAAATAGGCGGCAGATTTTGAAGTTTGATTTATCACCTAAAATCAGCTGTTAAGGAGCCTATGAGCATTCTAATTGGAAAAAAAGATTACTGTCTGAGACTAAAATAAAATTACACAAATTTCTTTTAATAGTGGTTGCACGTAATATTATTTTGGAGGTCAACAGCCAAGCAGAAGGAGAGATGTGAGCTAGGCATTTCCCCTCCTAGTCCACATGTATACCTCAGTGTGAATTTACATACGAATTCAAATTAGGTAAAAGGTTTTACGGTATTTTATGTATGTCGTCTTAACAGAAATTAGCATTTATAAATAAATAAAGGTACGCTGCAACTACGGCTGCATTCGCGTTTTATCCTCACATGGAAAGTGAGTTTCTGTGTAAATTCAAATCAGATAAACCATTTATTAGTGTTATATTATGTTGTCTGAATGCAAAATTATATCCATCATTGTCATTACAGTTAGGCTACTGCCACTGTCCTGTTCTATAATCGCATATACCGTAAATTTTGTTCTCCCTTCTACATCTCTCCTTCTCACAATGTGAATATCTGCGTAAATTAAAATTAGGTAAAAACATTTACGATGTGTTATATTAAGTATGTTGTATAAATACAAAAATCATGTACATCATTGTTACAGTTACTCTAACCCCACTGCCACCGTCATGTATCATTGCATCCAGGCCATACATTTCCATACTTCCCTCTTTAGGAACTGTTCAAAACGTTAGTTTCCAAGCAAATTCAAATTACATACATATAACAAATAAATAAGCGATTTAATCAGCTTAAGTGTCCTATAGTGTTTTCAAAATACATGCAAAACTTTGAATTTTAATTAAAAATTGTTCTTTTTATACTTTAATGTCCTTTAAGCCTGTCTTATGTAGATGATATGTTAAGTTCTGAAAAATTGGGTCAGCTTGTATTTGAGATGTTATTGTATTCGGATAAATACAGTATTTTTTTCAGTTGTTGAAAATTTAAAATTTTTTATTCTGATAAAACATTAGCACCTCATCTTGACTTAGTCAAAAGACCCTCTAACTGACATCTGCCATTTCTAGTGACTCCTAAAGTTGTCCAGTCTAGTATCACATCTTCAGTTACTTTCACAATAAACCCCCAAGGGCTCACAAAGCTCTGCCCCAACAGGGCCTCCTTTTCCACAGGCACCCAACATCAGTACTAGTTGGTAGGGCTTGGTTTTGGTGTCCACAACATAGATATAGAGAGAGATTAGATCAGAAATACCCTATCCTTATGCATTGCGGTTGGTGAAGCACCAGTTTTGCTTAGCTGCCGTATTTATGCACTACACTTTTGAGATGGGCTCGCCTTGTGTGGATTAAATGCGCACACAGAAATGAGATTTTCTGATGTTAAATGTTCAATTAAGCAGTAAATTTAGAGTATACATTTTAAACCAGTATAATGGTCAATGCGTGTGTGGTATGTGATGGTCATTTCTCAAATAGCAGAAGCAAAAACAAGGAAAGGGAAATGTGTTTCAATACATAGGTGAGCGTACTTATTTAAGTGATTTTGTGGTGTAAATTTAGACTAAGTTTTAAACCAGTATAATGATCAATACGTGTGTGGTATTTGATTATGGTTTCCTGAATAGCAGAAGCAAAAACAAGAAAAGGGAAATGTGTTTCAATACATTGATTAGTGAATTTATTTAACACATTTTTACATAACATATTTCCTGAAATATTTCTATTTAGAGGTTAATGTACCTAAGTGATTTTTTCAATGGTATGCTTAGTGAAATATGGTATACATTATCAACAAAACGATTCTGTACTGTTTGGTAGATTTTAGATTTCCAATTAGCAAAGACTATTGCAAAGCTTGATTAAAGGCAATATTCAGATAAAATTGGCCATCTGCGCCAGTTTTTAAGAAAACTGTTGCTAATTCACCCATTTATAAGTTAATGCAAGAAATAATTACGATCAAATTATGTCCTTATTATACGAGAACTGTGAGAATAGGGAGCATGATCCTTAGTTTCAGAATACAATGGTAATTGTCGTAATATTCCTTGAATGAAATTCTTGATTAACATCACTCATTGTACTAGCTTTAAACTTATGCTGTAATATGTGGTAGAATTGAATACTTCTGTAGCCTATTCCTGAATGTTATATGTTTCATCCTGTGACAATCTTATTATGCTGGGCAGTAGCCATATATTCTTAGTGGAAGACCTCAAAAGTTGATGTCCCTTATTATTTGTGTGCTTATGCTGTTTTGCTTCCTGGCATCTTGGTCTTCAACTCCTTAAGCATTCTATTGAGGATCTTTGGTAGCATGGCATTCAGTACCTTGGCTTTTTTCTTCAGGGCACTAACAGATTCCCTGAAATCTTTCAAGTAATTAGTAGGTATATCAGAATCTAATATATAAATATATTTGAGTTGATTGTAACACTTTTGTATCACTTACATTTTATAATTGCGAACATGTTTTAGAAGTTCTGTTTCATCCACTATCAACTTTTCCATAACTCCATATAAGTGATGTGAAAATGTTACAATTGACTCAAATATATTTTATGTATGGTATACAAATTCCTCAGTTTCAATAAATACCAAGGTCTTTTTCCCATTCTACCAAGTTCATTTACCTTTCCTTCAAGCTCCTCCACATTCTGAACTTCTGCATTCAATCCCACTTCTGATATCAGTGTAACAAAGTCTCTTTATTTCAAATGTCAATGATAATAATTTTATACAAGCATTACAATTTTCCAAAGCAATTTTACTTCCCTCTGCCTCAATGTTCATATACAGTTGATGACTTTTGGCTTTCTGTAATCCAACTGATGTCTTAGATACTGTAGTGGAGGTGTAAACCCCATTTACATGTGACAGAGGGGAGAACTCTGCCAAGTATGGGGATCGCCAAACTGTGACAATACCAACTATAAAATCCCTCCACTGCTGAGAATTCAGGTGCGGAAGTGCAGCTGTTTTGCTTTTGTATAATAGTTGGCCATAAGCACATGCTAAAGTTTATTCAGCCTTTAGTTGATCCTTGCCAAAACTAAACCCGGTGACTGCTGTATAATTATGATTAGCCTTCCATTATTCATGCCAGAAATGCTGTCATATTTTTAAGAGCACTTGAGTGTACACACTGCATATTGTAGAGTCATTATTTCAACAACTTAAATGGTGATTAAAATAATCTGTTAGATATAAAGGTATACATCGGAACCACACAACGCAGTGTTACAACTAAAATAAAGGAACACAAAGCAAACTGTCGACTAGGCCACACAGAAAAGTCTGCGGTCCCCTGCACGCTATTGAGGCAGAGGGCGAGCATATTATAAATTTCCAAGACACCTCTATCCTCTCATCTACAACACACTACCATGCACGACTACAGTGGGAGGCTATAGAGGTTTAGAAGCATCCAAACAATTTTAATAAAAAAGAAGAGGCACTAAAACTCACTAGGAATTGGCATCCCGTCATTGAAAGCAGGAAACGTCATCAAACGAGAAGCAACAAAGCGGTCCAATCAGAAGCCACGTTCCCCGGAGAGCCCAAGCCCCGCCTCCCACTTGCCAGTATAAAAGTAGCGATCCCGACAGTCAACGCTTCTGACGCAGCGAAACCTTCTCCAAGAAAACTTCGACCACGCCACTGAAGATGTCCACCATAGATGTGGACGAAATGTCTGGTACTCCTAACACCAGCAGACCACGGCAAAACAGCCCGGAAACATTTCTTAGGTACACAGAGGCAAATGTTTTAAAATGGTTAACACACATAAATAGGATGCATGAGAACAGGAAATCAAAACAGGTATGGCAGGCCAGAGTGGAAGGAAGAAGAGGGAGAAAATTCTTTTTTTATAGTGTCTAATGCCAGCTTTTACTACTCAAGCGCTGCAGGCGATGACACTAATGACACATGGAATGAAGATGGAGCAGTGGTGAAATGTAATGGTGGGGGAAACCGGAGAAAACCAGTCCCTGCACCACTTTCTCCACCAGAAATCTTACATGGGATCGAACCCAGACAGCCTAGTGAGAGGCAAGTGGTATAACCACTTCGCCATGGCATGGCCAGGCAACCAAGAATAGAATGGAGAGATTATGAAGAGAAAATAGTGAATGAGAAAGGAAAGACTTTGAGGGAAGCTAAACAATTAACTAAGGATAGGAAATGGACAATGGCTGCTAAGGAAACCCAATGCTCGAAAGGGCATAAGGGAGAGGAACACCTTGATATGCTAATAAAACTTCTTCAGTAAAAATTACCTATGAATATATTTGCTGCAAATGAAATACAGCCCTGAAGTACTGCCTCTCTCAATTAAGGCGGCCCCAGAGGGAACAAGGAACCCCCAAATTTATGTCTAAAAATGACCAACAGAATGCTCTTGTAAGTTAAAACATTACTGCAGCTAAGGTGCAGAACCAAATTACATTAATGATTAAACTTAAGCTCTAATGATTTATCAGTGAGCAAAAGTAAGTGCATAGGTAGGCAGTAAAGTACCAAGGCAATATTTATATCATGTTAAATAATTATAATGTTGGCAATATCTTGTAAATTATGTTATTATTTCTTGTGTGTTCGTTGTGTATAAGTGTTTTGATTTTGTCTCCCCGATTTCATTCGTAGTAAACAAGTATCATGGCAACATGTTGATTTCCTTGGTTGTGAAGCCAGTTATTATAAAAAAAAAAGCTTTCACTTGCAGGGCACTTGGCAGTTGAGTGATGTAGATGGTGAATCTGCTAAAATGCATGCACTAAGTTATCCTGTTGAGTCATAATCACGATAATATTTGCAGTGGAACTGCTAATTAATTTCGGCTCATTGCATTGAAGAATAATAGTACATTTTATTCCAAGAAATTAGAAAGATTTCTGTCAGAACTTAAAAAGAGTTAAATTCAAAAGAGATAGAATTTTCATATTCAAGAAGAAGAGCACTGAATTACACCAAATGATCTCAATTTCGTGCATGATTTGCAAAAGTTATTGGAAAATAAATTAGAATTCAACAAGGAGAATCCAAGTAATGGATTACTTTAGAAATCACCAACCCACTTCAGTAGCGTGAATCAAAACAGCCCAATAAGCCTAGGAGAATGCCCAGAGATAAGAGCTGATTGCTGCCAATTTCTCTGTTTTCTACTTCAAATTTGGCAGGAATGTAAAAGGCACATTTGGTTGCTTGCTCGATTATAGTCTGCAAAAAGCCAAAGTATTATCTAGAAATGATGCTCACCAATCCAAGCATGAACACACAGTATAGAGCGATGCCCTGCCCATAATGTGAGCATAGCATATTAGATTTTAGCAAGTTAATAAAAAATGTAATATTCAGACTAATGACTTTGTCTTTTTTTACATTATCAACAGCATGTTATATGAAATTATTAACATTAGTATTAATATCTAATGTATACAATAATGATTATGTTCTATGCTACATGGAAACAAGAATATTATAGAATATGATTGCATTTCCATCTGGAGAATAGCATGTCAGTTATCCTACATTGCAAAACCTTGAATTTCCAAGGGCATAATCATGGCTTTGGCAATGTTTGTGTCCAGGCTCTCTACTTCCACCTATTTTCTATTCACTTTTAGGTTCATCAAATCAAAAACACATCCATGTGGCCATTGCACCACAGTACAACACAGTAGTAGTGTGTGTAAGAATGTAATCCCATGCTAACAATCTAAATTTCAGAATAAATTTTTTCTTAAATTGATTCTGTATAACCTAAGAGTTATATTGGTGGCAATCTGTACCATTGTACAGAGCTACAACTCCCATCATACTATTCGTATAAGTCACCTGATTACTGTAATATAGTTTACACAGTAACAGTTTGACGCAGCATTTAGTGTTAAGTAAACCAAATCAAGAGAAAATGGAACAATATCACGATAAAAAAATGTTATAAAATATATAATACAAGGTTTCACAATGTAAGACAAAGAATTGTATGTATAAAATGGCAATGTGACGTCATGGCCTACGATACGCACAAAATTAGCCTGAAATGGAGTGCTTTAAGGAAATTAACATAGCCAAGGTCATGTAAAGTATACAACATATTATAATGCATAATATACAGGTATAAAATGGTACTTAGGAAAATAATTATAATAAGATAGAATCAAAAGCAGTAATATAGAAGAAGAAGAAGAAGAAGAAGAAGAAGAAAAGTAAACAGATACTGGATGCTATAAATTGTTTATACCGGCAACAAAGCATAAGAATATAGTGAAACAAAATATTGTTTATGAAATATTAGCTAATATAAGAACATTTTCATGCAAATTATATAAATGCATTAATTTTAAATCATTCTGGATGTATAAAAATGTATTAGAAATTAAATGTAAATAAGGAAATCTGTTATTCTCATGGAGACAACAGATCACAATGTATAAAACATTGACCTTCAACTATTGTGTGTATGTGTAAATTTTAACAAGCTTCCAGGACGCAGTCAATGAGAGAGATGCCAAGGATAAGGAAGTAAAGAGTTAATCTTGCCAATCGAGACCTCTTATGTGACGATTAATTAAACATTATAGCATTATAATATTTAACAGGTAGAGATTGATTGTAAGTACACATTATTTGGTATATATGTCACACTGTTATCTGAAAAGAGGATTTTGTTAAAATAGCATGCCTTAACACATCACATTGTTTCGAAAAATAACAAATAGAAGTTCACATAGGTCAAGAAATCTTTAAATTCAATTCATTTGTTAGAACATCCCACCATCCAAGCATGGAGGTTTAGAATTTTGTACTCACTGACTGAAGCTAGCTGAAAAATACAGAAAATGTGGCAAAGCAGCACACAATAAGGAATCCACTGCTGATAAATAAACTTAACGGCTCTAACAAATAAGTCTGGCACAACTAGCCAATTACAGTTTCACCAACAGTAAGAGCTACCAACTCCTTATACAGCAGCAAATTCAAATAGTTAAAAACAGATATAAAATAACACAGCACAGCAACCAAGCAGCAGCCCTGAGAACCACAGTTACATCACAACTGAGGATCCTGCTTACTTCATATCCGCCCCAAGTTGCAGTTGTTGCTGTTTAGAATCATGCAGGATGGTCATCATGAGTGTCCCCTTGCATTTTGTCGAGTTACTTAAAAGAAAAGGTTGGTACACCATTGACATGTGGTGAAAAAGCTATTCTGTTGAATGTTTATTGTTAAGTTTTGTGAAAAAACTGATTAAATTAACATCTGAGTTCACCAGGTTTTTGGCTACAAATATAGACAGTGCTCTCAAAGAAAAATCTTAAATAGAGAAAGTGGTTACACCCAGTAAAAGAATAATTTGTGTAAAATATCTGATGTAAGAATTTGAGGATTTGTGAAGAATGCAATTTGCATAATACTGCACAATTTATTTAAAAATGAGCTGCCAACACTTCATTAAGTGCTACATGTAATGAAAGAAGAAGCATTGTTTTGGGAGATGGACAGTTTAAGTGACACCGTTGTTGCTAAACTGGTTGTAAACTGGGAGAGAAAGCAGCAGCACAATTAAGCTCACAAGACAAATATGATCTGGGGGGAAAAGAGCCACTTCCAGAGAATGAATAAATGTAAGTTATCACATTATTGATTTTTACACACAGGTTTTTGGAGTTAATTATTACATGTGTACCCATTTATTTTGTTATCACTATCAATGTCTTTGATGTAAGAGTCCGTTGAGTCCGTTGGCGGATCTACTACAACCCCATGTCGGCTCAACGGACTCTTACATCAAAGACTCTACTCATTTCATCCAAAAACTACAAAGTATCACTTTACAGCCCCAAGACCTTCTTATCAGCTTCGACGTCGTCTCACTGTTCACTATGGTACCGGTACAAGAAGCCCTCACACATCTAAAACAATTTTTCACAGACGATATAGTAGCACTCTTTCACCACGTTCTCACCACTACTTATTTCCAGTGGAATAACTCATTCTACGAACAAATAGACGGTGTTGCCATGGGGAGCCCTCTGAGCCCGGTGGTGGCAAACTTCTTCATGGAATCGTTTGAGTCTACAGCCTTGAACGCAGCTGCACATAAACCCACGGTCTGGTTCCGCTATGTAGATGACACATTCGTGATATGGCCGCATGGACTAGAAGCCCTTCAAGATTTCTACCTACACCTCAACAGAATTAATCACCGCATCCAGTTCACCATGGAAAAAGAAAAAGACGGACAGTTAGCTTTCCTGGACGTCTTGGTCAAGAGAAATACTGACAGGTCTCTTGGGCATACGGTATACCGGAATCCCACCCACACTGACCGTTACCTAAACAAGGACTCGAACCATCATCCCAGACAAAAACGAGCAATGATCCAGACACTTAAACATCGGGCTACCCGCATCTGTGAACCGGAACAGCTACAAGATGAACTCAAGCACCTAAGTCAGGCATTACAATGGTTATTCCGTCCAAGAAATCAATAGAGCTTTCCACCCTGCCAAGTTTCAGTCCACATCTCAAAAGCCAGACCAACCAAAAAGTAAGGGCACGGTGTTTCTGCCATACTTCAGTAATATCACCGACCGGATGGAGCACATATTGCGACGTCACAATGTCAAAACGGTTTTCAAGCCCACGAGGCAGTTAAATAATTTACTACGCTCATCCAAAGATCCCCGGGAGCCGCTGTCATCAGCCGGTGTGTACCGCATTCCCTGTTCTTGCGGCTCGGTATACATCGGAACCACACAACGCAGTGTTACAACTAGAATCAAGGAACACAAAGCAAACTGTCGACTAGGCCACACAGAAAAGTCCGCGGTCGCCCTGCACGCTATTGAGGCAGAGGGCGAGCATATTATAAATTTCCAAGACACCTCTATCCTCTCATCTACAACACACTGCCATGCACGACTACAGCGGGAGGCTATAGAGATTTAGAAGCATCCGAACAATTTTGATAAAAAAGAAGAGCCACTAAAACTCACTAGGAATTGGCATCCCGTCATTGAAAGCAGGAAACGTCATCAAACGAGAAACAACGAAGCGGTCCAATCAGAAGCCACGTTCGCCGGAGAGCCCAAGCCCCGCCCCGCCCCCCACTTGCCAGTATAAAAGTAGCGATCCCGACAGTCAGTGCCCTGGAAGAGAGCGACGACTTTCTCTTCCCTCGCCTCCTGAGCTGCACTGCGTAAGGAGTACTTGGGACCGACTAACGTACTGACGTTACCGCGGGCTCACAAGGCCACAGCCAAGGGTCCTTAGGCTTGGACCCGGGGTTCGCCCCAATCGGCGCGTCGCAAGACGTCCGGGCTGTGAGGAGCCGAATGGCACCCGCACACGACACCGACAAGCCGAGTACCAACGTCAAGGTAATACCTGACGAAATGAGCACTCCCGGCCCAAGCTCCTTCTCCTCAAAATCAAACCCCGGCCCACGGGCTTTACCCTTAAGGGCAAAACAAAGACTTCTGGTAAGAAGAAGTCTTCCCGCCTAATCAACCAAGGGACCGCGGTCCCTCTCACCCCGGAAGTGGCACAACCCACTTCCACACCAGTTGCTCCCTCCATCCCCTCCAAGGCCCAGTCTACCCTGGTGCCTGAGGGTACAAGTGATCAAGAAGGCTTTACCACGGTGATCCACAGGCGCCGAAAGACCTCCGGTTCAAAGCCGGAGGGGCGCGCTTCCCCCACCCCTGCAGCATACCCCATTCCTGAGAGCCATCGCTCACAACGGGCGGGAAGAATACCGCCTATTGTGGCCGACCCGTTTCCCAACCATGTGAAAGTCATGAGGGAATTACGGGCAGCGCTCTCAGAAGAGTACCAGGCCACCCGATACCCCAAAAGGGTCGTAATCAGAATCAAGAACACCGACGATCACGAGAAGGCGAGGCAGGTTCTGAGGAAGTGTGAAATTCAGTTTCACACATATTCCCTCCAGAAACCGAACTTAGTCCGACGAGTGATCAGAGGACTTGACTCTGACACCGACCCCGAGGACATCCGTGTTGGCCTGGCGGAGGAACACGGAATCAATCCGCGGACCGTTATCCAACTGACTAAAACCTCCCGACCCGAGGGTGCTGAGCCCACTAAGGTCAAGATGCCCTTATTTTTGGTCATTGTCGAAAAAGATGGGGAGGGAATTCCCGAGATTGACAAAGTGACCACTCTGTACAGCACCAGAGTGCGAGTCGAGCCACACCACGGCAGAGACGGGCCAGCGCAGTGCTATCAATGCCTGCGCTTCCACCACTCTAGCCACGCGTGTGAGCGGAAGAGCGCTTGCTTGCGCTGTGCAGGTGAGCACCAAGTAAAAGACTGCCCTCACCCCAGAGAGGCAGCCAAGTGTGCAAATTGTGGGGGGCGACATATAGGCGTCTATGGCGGTTGCCCCAAAAAACTGGAGATAATCCAGGCAAGGCAGGGCAGAGCCATCTAAAACCCTGCGAATGTGCGTCCAGGCACCAGCTTTGCCAACGCAATGTCGAGGCACGAAGAAGTGCTTCGACAGGCTGAGGCAACGCTGGCGGTACCAGCAAACCTGACCGAGAGCTCGGAAACTCAGGTCACCACCCCCCCTGCGCCCCCCAGGGAGCAGAGACCCAAGCAGAAGAATAAGAAACAGGCACGGCCTCCCAAGAAGCCCGTGGCTCAGACCGCCGCTGCGGCAAAACCAACCCCGGCACCTGCGGCCGCAACAGCCGAGCCAGCTGCCCCGCTGATCTCGGGCGGCCAGCCCAGCCAAGCGACCACGCAGCTTCCCCCTCCAGAGCAGCAAGCAGCTCCTATTGGCTCGACCAATGAGAGCGAAGCTGCTGCTCCAGCCACTGCCAAGGCAGTCGCTTCTCCTTGGGAGAACCTCTCCGTGCCTGCTGATGAGATGACTGAGTTTTCCGAGCTCTCAGCCTGGTTTGCCGACCTCATATCGCGATCCCTCCCCATATTAAAGCGCTGCAGGGATCAACTGACAAGCCCCCACATCCCCGCCCTCCAGAAGGTCACCATTATGCATGAGACGGCCCGACTGCTCTTCCCTGACTCCAGCTCGTAATGGCGGCGCTTAGAACCCGTAGATCTTTGCTAGTTGCGTTCTGGAACGCAAACGGAGTCCGGGAACAGCGGCCGGGCATTTTGGAGTTTGTAGATGATCACGGGATTGATATCCTAATGGTCTGCGAGACACATCTGCACGCTGGTATTCCATTCTATCTGCCAAGTTACGTCGCCCATCGGACGGATCGACCCGGCCGACAGGGCGGTGGTACGGCTATATATATTAAAAATCACCTTACCCACACTCCTATTACCATTTCCCCGCTACAGCACTTGGAGGCGACCGCCATAAGGATCTCCTTGGGGGCTTCGGAAATAGTGCTAGTAGCGGTTTATGACCCGCCGGACGGCCTCTTCTATGAAGCGGACCTGAAGGCACTCCTCAACCTCGACCACAGAGTTTGCATCGCAAGCGACTTCAACGCGAAGCATCCACACTGGAACAGCCGCACCCAGAACAGAAAGGGCCGCGGACTCTACCGCCTCATCAGCGGAGACCCGGCCCTCTTCGCGCACGGTCCGAGAGGTCCAACGTACTTCCCGCCACGCGGCAGGGCGGACGTCATTGATTTCATGGTCACCAAAAACATTCCATTCCATCTGGATCTCTCGGTTGTGAACGCGCTGGACTCCGACCACAACCCAGTTGTGGTCGACTCCGACGTTTCACTTACAGCTCTGGTCACACCAGACTGGACAGAAGAAGTCAACTGGGATGCAATCCCTCCAGAACTCTGTGGACGCTAACCCTCGAATAGACTCGATAGGGGCTCTCGAGGCAGCGGCCGCGCAGTTCTCAACCACAGTCCTAAAGGCGGTCCGTGCTCACACACACCGCATTCCTTTCGAAATACCTCAACCTTCCGTTCTTCCTACACATTTACGACAGCTTATTAAAGCAAAAAATGCTGTCAGAAAGCTATGGCAGAGATTTCGCCATCCCAGGATAGGAGACATACACCAGAGGTTCAAATCCCTGGCCCGTCGTCTCCTTAGAGCACACCGTAGAGAGGCCTGGGAGCATACGCTAAGGCATGTTAACCTCCATGAGAGGAAACCTTGGCGAATAGTCCGTGGCCTGCGGAAAGACAGACTGGAATACCGGCATCCTATCCATGGCACCCGGGGCCATCTTGCCTTCGAGCCCCGGGATAAAGCAGATGCATTTGCAGACTACCTGGAAAACCAATTCCAGCCCAGAGAAGAGCCCCAGGACGAAGACCAAACTGAACTCGTCGAGCGGGCGGTAGAGGGCTTCCTAGAGGCCCCGCCCGCAAACGACGAGGAGTTTCACGTCCCTGTAGCTACCCCACAGGAAGTAGCCACCCAAATCCGTTCTTTAAAAACCAAAAAATCCCCTGGACAGGACCGTGTAACAGCGGAAATGCTCCAGCACCTTCCCCGAAAAGCCGTACTTCATTTGACCCGGATTTATAATGCATGCTTACATATGCGCCACTTTCCCGCTACGTGGAAGGAGGCCCGTGTGGTATGCGTTCTAAAGCCGGGGAAGAACCCGGTTTTCCCGGCCAGCTACCGCTCCATCAGCCTCCTGCCAGTCATCTCGAAAGTATTCGAGAGACTGCTCCTTGCCCGCCTCGGCCCTCACCTCGAGGAAAGAGGCCTCCTACCTGAGCCTCAGTTTGGTTTTCGCCCTGGACACTCCACGACCGTGCAACTACTGCGTGTGGCCGAGAAGGCCTCCCTGGCTTTCCAGGAGAGGTCTAAAACGGTTGCGGAATTGCTGGACGTGGAAAAGGCCTTCGCCACCACGTGGCATGACGGGCTCATCTATAAACTCATAGAGCATGAAATTCCCTCTCCATACATTTCCTTGGTAGCTTCCTTTCTTCAGAATAGAAGCTTCCGAGTAAAGGTGGAGGGGGCACTTTCAACAGAGCGGCCCATTGGCGCGGGAGTGCCGGAAGGTAGCGTGCTGTCTCCGGCGCTCTTTGCAGCTTACATGGCCGACATCCCCACCCACCCCAGCACACACACATGTCAGTACGCGGACGATCTCATGATCTTCGCTGTGAACCAGAACACCAGGTACAGCTTTCGGCAAATT
Organism: Hymenopus coronatus; assembly: GCA_030762935.1. Taxonomy (NCBI): domain Eukaryota; kingdom Metazoa; phylum Arthropoda; class Insecta; order Mantodea; family Hymenopodidae; genus Hymenopus; species Hymenopus coronatus. Next base: position 8,450,722 of record CM060899.1, read on the forward strand.
CAAGCCCACCTCCATGCCATTGGCAGGTGGAGTGAGAAATGGCGAATGGCCATTAGCCCGGAGAAAAGCTCTGCGATTCTCCTGGCGAAAACCATTAGAAATCGGCTTCAGCAGAACTTTGTATTACGGCACCGTAGAATCCCTTGGGTGAACACGGTGAAGTATCTCGGAGTGACGCTGGACCGACGGCTGACTTTCACTCCGCATGTCAGGGGCAAGGTGAACCTAGGGCATGCTGTTATCAGGCAGCTTTACCCCATGTTCAATTCACAGAGCATGCCCCTTACCCTAAAGCTTCAGCTGTACCGGGCGATCATTCCGCCTCTGGTTCTGTATGGCTGCGAAGTCTGGGGGACCGTAGCTAATTACGTGCTCCTCAGGGTCCAGACGCTGCAGAACCGGGCACTACGGATGATCTACCGTACCGGCTGGAGATTTCCCGCCCATATCCTTCATGAACATTCCGGTATCCCGTACATTGTCGACCTCATCAGAACGAGGACCCGTTCACTGTACGACAAAATTCCAACCCACCCCAATCAACTGGTGAATTCTCTGGGAAATTATGATCCCAGAGAGGTACGTCGCCTGCCCTCTTTCCGCCTGCCGAGAGACGCCATTGGCCCTCTCGGTTAGCCACACCCCCTCCCCTGAGATACATTAAATTGAACCTAAAGGGCAAAGCGACCTTAACCCGCAACCAAAACGGGGTAAAAATAATAAAGCGTGTCGTCCTCATAACGGGTGAACGCAAAATCCAAATTATAACAATTAATTCTGCTCCAGGAGGGAGAAAACTGCGCGGCCTCCTGACGTGGACGTGTCCTCTCCCTACAAAGTTCCCCGTACCAAAAAATATCCTTCAGTAAGCACATACATCCGCTCCTCAACAACACAAAAACCAGTAGACATATCCACTGCTTATTTCGCAGGTAAAGCCGCGATGCGGCTAGGAACTGCGGCATCGACACACGACCGGGGCATGCCCCGATCGACCAGTTTTGCGTCTGGCGTCTGGTCAACGCTTCAGACGCAGCGAAACCTTCTCCAAGAAAACTTCGACCGCGCCACTGAAGATGTCCACCGTAGCTGTGGACGAAACGTCTGGTACTCCTAACACCAGCAGACCACGGCAAAACAGCCCGGAAACATTTCTTAGTTACACTGACTCCGGCCATGAAAGCCTACGTTCTCTCATTTGTCTCTGTCTCTTTTATTACTGAATCTTCATTAAGGATATTCCTTATTTGACAGTTTCTTATCCTGTCTCTTCTGGTTTTCCCTTCTAATTATACTTTCATGTTTTGACAGTGCTGTCCAGCTTTCTGAACCATAAAAAGTGTTGGGAGAGAAACTGATCAGGGTATTGTTATAAATTTATTTCAGGTTCCCAAGTCCAAACCTTCCAGGGGCTTAATGCAGTAGGTATGGGTTCAGCTCACCCAAGGGTTCCTTAGACAACCATGACTCCCTCTGTGGGCAACCTCTTAGTGGTGAGAGAGTCAGTAGGTCAAAATGTCCACCCACGTGTAGGCCATGCGTTCAGACCTATGTTGGTGGAAAGGAATATCCTGGTTGGTTGAGGGTATCGCATCTGAGTTTGGGCTTCTGATTTTCACTAACTGGGGAGGGTGCACAACCTAATACACCGCTTTGGTTTCTGATTCGCCTAAATAGGAAACTAAGGACTAACCCACCCATAGTCAATGGCCAGAACTAGGTATTATACAAACTCCAGGGTGAGTGGGACGGCGAGCCTGCTATATCCCCTGTGTAGCCTGGTCACCCCAGTGGGGTGACCTGTCGTTCGGCTCCATGGTGGGGAGCACTGGTGGATTAATATTCTGCCCATTTTTATGGCACAAAATAAAAAATATATTAAACTTGGGAAAGATGTAGGAAAAGAAGTAACTGAATCTTGTGGTCCTCACTACTTGATTGTTAATCGAACAGAGGTAGGTGCAAGGTTTTCCATGGTCAGCCAGTTCACCATCCATAAAGGGACCACATTGCTGGTACTGTTAAGTCGTGCATTAAGACTCGAAACGGCATGCTCCTTGTAGAGGCACATTCAGCTTCCCAGGCAACGAAATTACTTATGGCCACTATGTTAGGCAGCTATCCTGTGAAGGTCGAGGTGCGCAAGACACTCAACTCCACCCGCACCTTGGACGGTGTATCGACTGAGAAGATAAAGGAGAACCTTGTGAAGGTTATTACATCTGTATACCCGGTTCAACGGAGAGTGAATGGTGAATTCGTGTCTACTCATACCCTGTTGCTCACCTTTGATTGGGTGGAGCTTCCTCAGGGAATTAGGACAAGGTACGAAGCCATCGAGGTTAAGACCTACGTTCCGAACCCACTAAGATGCTATATATGTCAGCGCTTTGGGCACACGAGCGGGTTTTGTAGAGGTCGGTGTACTTGTGTAAAATGTGGAGACGCCCAGCATGACGGCACCTCAAATCTACCTTGTGTAAAACGTGGAGACGCCCAGCATGACGGCAATTGCACCTCAAATCAACCTTGTGTTAACTGCGGCGGGGATGATCCATCTAGTTCCCGGGACTGTCCCCGTTTTCCCGAGGAGAGAGCGATCCAGGATATTCAGCTGAAAGAGGTGACCTTGAGAGTCCGAAAACTTTTGCTGTCCCGCGGTCCGGTACCTACAGTTCAGTTGTAGCAACCCTGGCGGGAAATCGCATCTCAGACCTGCGATATGAACGGGGTCACAATTGCTGACAAGATCCTTGTAGCCAGGCCGCGACCTAAGCCGTCCGTCACTATGTCTAATTCCGCCTCAACATCTTCAAAATCCACCATCGTACGGAACAGTACATAAGCGTTATCACCTAGACCTTTGACTTCGGGAAACAAGGCTGCCAAACCTGTCAGAATTTCTACACTAGCGCTTAAGTTTAAGATCAGTTATGTCACGTCGGACTTTTTGAAATCACGTGCTAAGACCACAGCCGAAACACCTAAGGGAAGGATCAGTCCACGGCATTCTCCATGTAGATCCTCTTCTGAGGCAGGCATCTCTTGGGGGGGGGGGAGCCCCGATCGGCGACGAACATCTTCGACCATCTTCGCCGACCAGTACCTCAAATAGGTTCGAGGTTCTTGAACCGACATTTTTTTTATTGGGAAGGGGATCTCCTCCGAGGAGGAGATGGAACAGGTGGATTCTGAAGCGAAAGGATCGTGCTGCTGTGAAAATCATTATCCCGTTAGCAAAGAAGAATAACTTAAGCCGAACAGCACAGCCGAACATGCAGAAACGCCTTTCTATTTAGTACGTAATCCATAATGTCAACAATGGCTATCCTACAGTGGAATTACACCACATCGACCAGAGCTTGATTTATTGATCCACGAAAATCAGCCTTTGGTCGTATGCCTACAAGAGACGAAGCTGCGTCCATAGGACACTATTACCACCAGGAAGCACGCCTCCGTACGGTGTGATTTATCACAAGAGTAGGGTGTTCCCGCTTATGGGGGACTATGATGCTCATTAGGGATGATATATTCGCCGAGTGCGTTCCTTTACGATCTGATATCCAGTCAGTTGCTCTACGTATAACGCTTCCCTCCACCAGCTTCACCGTTTGTGGCATATATCTGCCTCCATCTGCAAACCTCTCGCCAAATGCTTTGCAAGACCTCATTTCCCAGCTACCAACACCTTTTCTGTCTGCAGACGATGTGAATGCACACCATCCACTTTGGGGCTCTCCTCGGGCTAGTTCGAGCGGCCAATTTAATTGCCGATTTCCTGGACGATCATACCCTGGCTCTCCTGAATACAGGAGAGCCCACTTCTCTTTCTGTCGCATTTAATACTAATTTCCACCTGGATATAGCAGTCTGTTCACCACAATTAGCAGCTCCTTTATGTTGGAATATTATCTCTGATTAACATTCTAGTGACCACTTCCCCTGTGTCATTCGTTTCTTAACGCAAGATGTATATTCTACACGTTTACCTAGATGGCGCTCAGATCAAGCCAACCGAAACCTATACTCACGTCTGGCTATTTTTACCTATGACGAGTAAGCAACTGTGGATCAATAGTCGTCCATCTCACAGAGACAATCCTTTCTGCTGCTGAGCACTTTATTCCACACTACTAATTAACCCTGTCAAAATCCAGTGCCATGGTGGTCAGAGGAATGCCGGTCTGCCATTCCTGCACTCAGACGCGCTTTCCGGGTTTTGCAGCGTCAACCTACACTGGATAACCTGATTCACTACAAGAAGAGGCGTGCCAACTCTAGATGGGTTATTAAGAATAGCAAAACGATATCCTGGAAGAATTTCGTAGCTTCCTTTAATTAGCATACACCTTCCTCGGTCATGTGGGATAAGTTAAGGCATGTGGCCGCAAATCGACCCATATGCCAATCGCCGGCCTAAAAAGAGCAGCGGGTGCTGTTGTTGATAAGTTTGACGTGGCTAACATTTCGTTCGCGTTTCTAACTCCGTCAACTATTCTCCCGAGTTTCTTGCAGTCAAGACTCAAGTGGAATCTCAGGATTTCTCCTTCCTTTCAGGAAAGCTTGAGGAATATAATCAGCTCTTCACCATGCGCTTTCATTTTCGCATAACTTTGCACCAGTTCCAGATGGAATCCACGTTCTAATGTTGTATCATTTCTCTCCCGAAGGTAAGGCTTTCCTGTTCGAGGCCTATTAGAGTTGACGCTACGTTCCCCGGAAAGTGGTGGGAAGCCTTCATTATACCTATTTTGAAGCCTGGGACCGCCAGCTCACGTCCAATTTCCCTCACCAGTTGCGTCTCCAAGGTGATGGAACGCATGGTCAATGGTCGGTTGTAGTGGTGGCTGGAAACCAGCAATCTATTGACTAATGCCCTGTGCGGTTTTCGAAGACGTCGGTCAGCGGTTTACCACCTTGTTTTGCTATCGACGCATATCATGATCGTCGTTCTAAATAACTGTCAAACTGTTGGGATATTCTTTGACCTCGAGAAGACTTACGATACATGTTGGAGAGCCTGGGTCTTACGCTCTCTACGCAACTGGAATATACGCGAATTCCTACCAATTTTCATTCAGGAGTTTCTGACAGACCGCTTTTTCCGAGTAAGTGTTGGCTCGGTTTTTTCGGATTCCTTTATTCAGGAGAACGGTGTTCCGCAGGGATCAGTATTAAGCGTAACACTGTTTGCCATAGCAAATCATTCTATATTGCTATGTGTTCCCCCGGGTGTGTCGTCCTGCTTTTTGTATCTCTCAGCGAACGCCGTATTTGTAACGCCCTCTCCAGCAGTGTTTGGACAATCTTAAAGCTTGGAGCTCGGAAAACTGCTTTGGTTTCTCAACTAAGAAGACACTCTGCCTTAACTTCTGACGCCGTAGGTGCTGAATGGCGCCTTTTCTCCATCTCGGTCCAGATTTACTTTTCTTCGCAGATCCCGTGAGATTCCTGGGGTTGATATTCGGTCGGCAGCTATGTTGTTGTTATAACGCAGCTGAAACCGCGGTGTGACCGTTCTCCTAATATTTTACGGGTACTCAGTGGCAAATCTTGGGGAGCGGATCGGACAGTGCTGCTCCGTCTTTATTGGAAGCTGATCCGTTCCAAATTAGACTATGACTGTTTTGTGTATTCTTCAGCACGTTTATCTTTGCTCAGAAGATTAGACACTATGCATAATCAAGGCCTCTGGTTGACTGTTGGAGCTTTTCCAACCAGCCTCTACGCCGAATCGGCAGAACCGCCTTTGCAGTGCGTGACGTCCTTTTAGCAAACTATGGTTGTGGGCTACAGGGCATGCCTATGCATCCATCGTTTTATTCCTTTTTAATACTACAGCGCACATTCGCTATATCCACTTTTTACAAGACCTGCAAGAGTTCGTTTCCGTGGGCTGCTTCGGAAGCACGGTCATGAACTGCCTCCTATGTTTCCCAAGGGGGAGCGGGTTCACGCACCCTGGTTACGTCGATCTCTGGATGACGGTTTCTGGGTAATCTTCCACGCCTGTGTGCAGTATCCATACTTTTTTGAATGTTATCAGAATGCAGTGGCCGTATTTGTACATACACCGATGGCAGTAAGTGCCCCGACGACGTAGGATGTGAATTTGTCACTGGTATCGAAATTTCTACTTTCGGTTTGCCTAGTAGCACATCAATTTATTCTGCACAACTGTATGCTATTTACCGAGCCCTTCTTTATGTTCGCCGACGAAACTTATTTGACTGCCATATTCGTAGTCATTCCCATTCTTCAGAGTATTCGTGAGCTGTACAATTACCATCCTTTAGTGCAGCGTCTTCAGGACGTCCTCCACACTTTGCACATGCTTCCTTGTCACATTTGCCTGCCAGGGAATGTGCTGGCGGACTTGGCGGCTAAGTCAGCAATTACGGAGCTCAGTGTGACAGTACCTAGAGCAACACCCGAAGATTTTAGATTTATTTTGCGGAGAGAAATGTTTTCTGGCTGATATGCCGAGTGGTCTGCTCTCCGTCAGAACAAGCTTCGGGAAGTTAAAGACCTTCCTAGAAACTGGGTTACCTCTTCAGGTTTATCTTGTGAGGAGGTAATTTTGGCTGGTCTGCCCATTGGCCACTGTATTTTTACTCATTCGCATTTATATAGGAGGGAACCTCCACCTATCTGTCCGCTCTGCGGCAAGACGCTTTCTATCCGCCATGCGTTGGTGGACTTTACTCATCTAGCACCACGAGCCACTCTGCAACTGCCGGCCAGGATTTTGGAGGTCTTGGCCGATGATATAAGGTGGATAAGGTTTTAAATGTTTATCCCAAGTATCATTTAACTAAGAATTTAGTTTTATTTTGCTTTTTAGGTTTTGATATAAGGGTTCTAAAACCTGTTAATACTTTTGCCACTTTGGCCTTAATTTTAAGCTCTTTTTATTTTTTTCTCTCCATTGGTATCTTTGCTTTTATAGATTAACGTATGTCTTTGGGCATTAAGGGTTTTTACTATACAGATTTTATATGCAACTTATATTTTCCTAATACTTTTTATAGCGTTTTTAATTTCTGCATTAAGTGTTTTTATTATACAGATTTTATATGCCACTTATATTTTACAGATACTTTGTATGGCATTTTTAATTTCTGGTTTCTTTCACCATTTTATGGATTTCTTTTAAAGGTACCTTTATTTCTGGTTTTAGCCAAGTTTTTATTTTCTGAGGGCACTGATAACCTTTGCGGTTGAACGTCCTTAAACCTCACTCATCATCATCATCATGTCCCATTCCAAAGGTTCTATAAAACAGGGAGAACTCTCTTGTAATTATCTTCGTAATTTTTGTACTCAGCTAGTTCTTGAAGTATAGCATCATTAATTGTTTAGCATTTGTATTAAATTTTACATTTAATGAATGTATAATATGTAAAAAAGGAACCTAGAAGTAGTGAAGCAGCACAAATATTAATATAAGAATTAATAATTTCTAACAATTTTTCATTTATATGTTTAAATCCACAGGACTAATTTAACAATCAAAAGATCTATTACATCATGAGCGAAGTTCCTCTTTGCTCTTGTTGCCTATCTACATTGTTATGGCTAATTCTACTAAGTGTAAATTGTGTACTAAAGCATTGCTAACTGCTGCAACCAGATGCCAGCATGGCGTTACTGGCTAGAGACCAGGAGGTCTGTCATTCACATCCTGGCTATGGCATTGAATTTCTCAATCTGACTCTACCTCTAACTCCTGTCCTACATATGGCTTGTGTGAAATAAAAACAATCGACATTCAATGTTTTCACGTAATTTGAATTTGCGCAGAAATTCACATTGTGGGAGGAAGAATGAAAATGTATGGTATGTGTGCGATGATAGCAGCAGCAGCTTAGCTGTAACAATGATGATGGATACAATGTTTTATTTGGACAACATACTTACTATAACACATTTTACATTTTTTTACCTAATTTGAATTTACACATAAATTTACATTGTGAGAACAGAGAATGGGAATGTATCAGTATGTCCATATTTGGTGGTCACAGCAGCAGTTTAGCTGTAATGATGATTATGGATACACTTTTCAATTACCACAATATATATAATATTCTGCAAAATGTTTCACTTCGAATTTGCCCAGGAATTCATATTTTGGATGGGAGAATGGAGTATGAATGTCTGATGGTGAACGAGATATTGTTGATGGAGGGAGGGCAACTCTAATGACAATTATGGATGCTATTTTCTATTAAGACAACATACTTAGAGGTCCTCTAAACTTATTTTATTCTCAGAGAGTAATCTTTTTTTTCCAATGAGAATGCTCATAGGCCCATAAACAGCAAATTTTTGGCACAAAACAAAATGCACAATATCTGCCACATATGTTGTGACCTTGAAGTAATTTATACTATTTGCTCCAGCAGTACCCATGAAGTGAAGCTTACTTTTTCCTCTTCTGGTAATGAGAAAACATGTACCGTGAATGCAAGCCAATCCCTCAGTTCTGAACATTAATGCTTTGAAGAAAAACATGGTGTTGTATTGAGATAAATGCAGTATTTTTTCGATCTTAATAGTTCCAGCATGCCATTTATGTATAAGTTAAATGGCACAGGCCCCACGAGAGTTCCTTATGGAACTCTGGGTTTTATTTGTTTTGTATTTTTTCTGGTAGTGTTGAATGCTCACTTTAACTACATATCGCACTGCAGGTGATGAAACTCATGGATGATACATGAATGAAAATGGAGCATCGATGGAATGCGATGGCGGGGGAAACCGGAGAACCCGGAGAAAACCCGCCTCATCGCCGCTTTTTCCACCCCAAATCTCACATGCTGTCGCTTGGGATCGAACCCGGGCCATCTAGATGAGAGGAGAGTGGCCTATTTTGTACTTGAATATGTATCCCTAACCAAGGTTCAAAATTGCTTATCATAGAGGTAGTAGAGTCTGTGAATTGGTATTGTCTCCTGAGGACTCCTGCATGTCCACAGATATAGAAAGAGATTAGATCAGAAATGCCCAATCATTATATATTGTGGTTGGTGAAGCAAGTTTTTTTCAAACACTACATTTCTGACATGAGCACACCTTGTGTGGGTTAAATGTGCTCCCAAAAATAAGATTTTATGGTGTTAAATGTTCAATTAAGCAGTAAATTTAGAGTGTACATTTTAAAGTAGTATAATGGTCAATACATGTGTGGTGTATGGTTGTAGTTTCTGAAAAAGAGAGAAGCAAAAACAAGGAAAGGGAATTGTGTTTTAATCTACAGGTTAGTGTAATATTTTAAGTGATTTTTTCAGTGGGATATTAACTGAAATATGCTATACATTATCCACAGAATGATTCTGTATGTTTGGTAGTTCTTTCAACTCGGAAAGACCATTTAGAAGCTTAAATAAAGGCAGTTCGCTGAACAAATTGGTTAGCTGCTCCTCGTGCTAATTTGCCTATTTAGCAAATATCATAAGAAATAATTACTATTAAATTATGTGCTTATGCTACCACAACTGTGAGAATAGGGGCGTTTTCTGAGGACATAAAATTCAATGATAATAATCGCAATATTCCTCAACCAAAATTCTTAATTAATATCATGTATTTCTTTAAGCTTTGAACCAAATGCCGTAATATGTATGTGGCACAGCCTTTTTTTACACTAGCAATAGTTTTAGACCAAGAAATTTGAACTAAATTAAGTTATGACCTTGCCAGGATATATACTGCAATAATACTTATCTATCAATAAACCTCAGATAGGCCAAAAGTTGTGAGTGTATTAAAAATCATCAACTAGAGAAGGACCCTTTTATTGTCCTTTGTTCTTTACTTTGTAAATTTGGAAAAACAATTAATTTGACAGATGTTCTGCATGATGTATATGGCAGTGTGTGGTGTTACAAGATGGCAGTTGGGCACAAAGCCCAAGCATTTCTGCCCCATGTGCATGCCAGTTCCGTAAAAGTGCACTGGATATCTAAATAGAGGGTGCCTGTTGATTTGTTCGTATTGAATCCCTTGGTGATTTGCTACATCATTCTAAGCAATTGTAAGGTGATAGTGTCTTGTGCTCTAAACCCAAACTGTTAAGGTATTACTATGTTATGTTTATGTACTTTTATATGCTTTAGGATTACTTTTTCTAGCACTTGTAGTGTTCAGAAGGCTAATTGGTAAGTTGTTATCTTGGGGCTTCTTTCCAATCTGGGGAAAATCTAATGTTGGTGAGCGTAAATTTAAATACATTAGCTAAAAGCTTAAATGCTGTGGTGGATAGATTCGTAGGTACCATGTCTGGTCCTTGCAATTCTCTAAAATTCCAGCCTATTTTTACATGTGCTTTTGTAATTTTGTTATGAGTCCATATTTGGCCTAAGATGGGGAAGTTTCAGCTACTGTGTTGTTTATTTGGAGTCATGGGAAATTTGTTCAGGCATATTAAACATTTTGTTATCTACGAAACCATGTTTTGCTGGGAACTGAAATTTTCAAGCTTGTTGTTGCAGTGATTACTATTGTAACTTCTGGTACATTCAGTTGCCAAGTCACATGCTCGGTAATAGTTGATTTCTTGTGTAACATTTCTAGTTCTTTGCCATGTATATGTGGCTTTGTTTTGCACTTTTTGCAACATCTTTATATTGTAGGTAAAGCTGGTATGTTTAGTGTGTTGCTGGTTTAAGGGAACACACGTGTTAATGTCTAGTTTTATTGCTAATCCTCTTATAAATTGCAATGTTCTGTTCTTTGGCTCTAGATCTCGTAGGTAGTAATCGCTAGTGTTTTTTAATATTCCCAATCTATTTGATTATAATTGTGTCTTTAAGGCTCTGATTGATGCATTGTCATCAGGACAGAGAAGTGATGTGTTATCAATTCTTGAGGACCATTTAGATCAATGGTATAAGGTATATTTTTTAAGAGTGCAATGTCTAGTTGTCCAGCAGTGTTTTAGAAAAGTTGGCTCCTCCAGGCCCATTATTAGATAAATTATATTGTTGATGTGATTTAATAATTTGGTGCCTTGTGATTAAGGGTTTGTGCAGTTCCAAAGAAAGTGTTTACAGTTGAAGCCCTTGCTGCAATTACTCTTTGCCCTAAGCTGATGATTCAGTCTGTCATCAGTGTCTAAATCCTTTGGGGGATTGTATTCTGATGCAATAACAATTTCAATGTCATGTATATTACGTTTTATTGCCATAGTTAATATAGGAGAGCTGATTTGATAATTTTCCATAGATACCTGAATGGCTGTAGCAGTTCTCCCATCTCTATAGTTGTGACTGTTTCATTATATTCTATATCTGAGAATGGAAAAAATGTCTTTGTGGTTTATATGTGTTTTGCTTAGTTAAAATATTTGTTCTGATCAGGCCTGGCTGCAGCTCCCAGTTATGTAACTAGAAATTTCAATACTTGTGGAAAAACATACAAACATTTTATTTTTTCTTTGGGCTCTTATTGGACAAGTACTAGTTGACAAATCAAATGATATAGGACAAAGTATATGAAATAATTCTGATGCATACATCATTCTCATGTCAAAGATGAGTTTCAATTAGAGTGTGTTCTCTGCGGATGCAATAATAAAATCATTGCTGGAGATGAGGGTTGGTGTATCTTATAACCTAATTGCTACAACTAAGATGATTAAAAGAAGCTGTTAATATTGATTTTGGGGAAATAGGTGGATTCTTGAAATGATTATTTGGGTTGTTGATAATTTCTACTGCAATAGATAGTGATGGAAGTAAACTGTAAGACATCTTTGAGTGGCAGTTCAACATTAGTGGTGATGAAATGTTTGACATTATGCTTTGGGACTTTAATAGATAGTTTTGGTCAAAATTATATCAGGTGTTATTAATATTGATCACACCTCAGAAGGTGCTTACAGAATCCAGTGCTAATTTAACTTTATTTTACATTCATTACGTCATTTATGGCACACAGAGTATTTAATACACTCCTTCTAAGAATTGAAAAGTGAGATTTCACCAGAAATTCATTCTTTGAGTTCCCTCAATTAATAAAATATAATTTCTGGAGAATAGATGTGTCTATACGTGCGTGCATGCATGTTTGTGGGCATTTGCAGCTAAACTAATAAAAGAAATAAAATAAATAACAAATTTGGTATTTAATTCAGTACCTTCCAAATAAGACAAGAAGATTTTCAAGAGTTTCCTCTCATCTCCAACTGTCTTTTACATGGTGCATTTTTAAAATGTGTTAATCTGAAGAAAATGCCCTTGTGGTTTGATAAAACACGATACTTTTTACTTGATGATTAAAAGTACACTCTGAAGTACTTATGAAGTTCTCTTCTTTTGGAAAGAAATTATTCAATTTTACATAAGTGATATATTTTAAGTAATCCAGGACTATTCAGAACACACAATTTATTTGAATAACCTTTTTGTCACATCAGCCAACTCCAGGATATTCCTTATTAGTGGTGCAAATTGTTCAATATTTATTCATTTCTCAAAATTCCTCAATTTTCAGATTTTTCTCACAGTGTCATGGTAAGAGGGTGTAATTTTGAAACCACCAGACGGCATCCAATTCTATCAAATTTCACTATTGCTATACCTTTTACACGTTTAGCAAAATATAATTTCCTTGACATCCAATGCTCATTTACACTAATTGCATGCCTGAAAGTTAGAATGTCGATCGATATAAATGTATAATTTTGAAGCTGCTTACAGTGAAGGCATAATCAAATTGAATTATCTAAAGGGGTACCGTTAACACACACTTCACTTACTTTTATTCAGTGGGACTTTTGTTTCGCGGACCGTTGCCCGCATCCTCAGCTGTTGAACCAATACTGCTTGGATTTGGATTCCAAGTTGTGGTTGATTGTGGTGACCTCTGTTGGGTGGGCAATGAGACTTGTTAACCAATTCTTAGGGGGGAACTCCATGTTCATCAATGTGTGGCGGTATTTATGAATGTAGACCTTTTCTCATGCTGATAATTGAATCAACCGTTCTTTCAGTGGTTTGATGTTCAGATTGATTTCATGGTGAGTTTCCCAAAAATGATGTGCTACTGCAAATTTGTCCAGCTGTTTGTCTTGATGTGTCTTCTTCTGTGTTCTTTATTGTGTGTTTCAAGGTTTCTTATTGTCTTTCCAATGTATTTCCTGTTGCAGTCTTGGCATTCAATGGCATATATTCCTGATTTTTTCTCCATCAATATTTTGTCCTTCAGATTGGAGCCCAGGAGGTTTTTTTATACTCTATTTGTTAATCGGTGCTAGTTTGATGTTGAATTTCTTGAACTTGTTGTGGAGTTGTATGTGATTTTGTGAAACTTGGGAAGTTTTTCTTTATGGGTTAAGGTGGTAACTGTTTTGACGTGTTTCATTCTTTTGTATTTATTGATCTTTTTGATGATGCTGGAGGTATTGAAGCTATTCTGCACTGCTGTGCTCATAATGTGTTTATATTCTTTTTTATATTCAGAGGGATTGAGTGGGACATTAACTAGTATGAAAGCTTGACTGTTGAACACTGCAAATTGGTGTGGAATGGGGTTGAAGCTATTTTTTTTTTATGTAGTTGCTGGTGTGTGTAGTCTTCCTGTGTATTCCAAATTTGATTTTGTTATTCTTTTTGAATATGTTTAGATCTAGAAATGGGATGATTCGCCATTTTCTTTTTCTATGGTAAATTTTTTTTTGGGTTCCTGTAGGTTGAGGAGTTTTAAAGTGTCTTGTGCTAGTTTTTTTGGGATTCTGGCAAAAATGTCATCTACGTATCTGGCTTCTTTATTTTCATACATTGTAGCAAGAATTATATCTAACTAGTACACTTAGTGTTAAGGCAGTAACCACAGCTGTCGTTGTGTAGTGTTACCTTAGAGGAACATTTCAAGTCCTGTATATACTCGTCACCAGATTATATACTAAGAATTAGTGCACTTAGTGTTGAGGCAGTAACCACAGCTGTCATTGTGTAGTGTTACCTTAGAGGAACATTTCAAGTCCTGTATATACTCGTCACCAGATTATATAGTAAGAATTAGTGCACTTAGTGTTGAGGCAGTAACCACAGCTGTCATTGTGTAGTGTTACCTTAGAGGAACATTTCAAGTCCTGTATATACTCGTCACCAGATTATATAGTAAGAATTAGTGCACTTAGTGTTGAGGCAGTAACCACAGCTGTGATTGTGTAGTGTTACCTTAGAGGAACATTTCAAGTCCTGTATATACTCGTCACCAGATTATATAGTAAGAATTAGTGCACTTAGTGTTGAGGCAGTAACCACAGCTGTCATTGTGTAGTGTTACCTTAGAGGAACATTTCAAGTCCTGTATATACTCATCATCAGGTCACATAGCAAGAATAAGAACTGCCAGGAAAAAACAGCCCAATAAGTGTACATATTAAATTGGGCTGTTTTCCAAAACTAACAGTGAGCTGAAGAGAAGGTTATAAGCTGGGGAAAAGATTGGTTGACCAACTGTCAACAACATATATACAAAAAATGGGGGATACTGTTTAATTCATTTACTCATTATAAACTCACTTCACTGTGCTTTATCATGAGCTATTAACATATTTTTTTTATTGTCCATGTTTCCATTGCATCTACAGTTTGGCTTTAAGAAACTCACACTCTGAAGAACAACCAGTTTTAACAATCACGGGCTGAAAATATAGTGCCTACATAGACATGAATGTACATCAATATAAGATATATAAAGCTCACTTCATAGGTTTCATTAAATGGATACACATTATGTAATAATAGAAAAAGTATTTGAAATTTATTTCTATTATTCATTTTCGGAATATAGATATCTAATCTTTCTGCTGGTTACTTGTGGAGAAAAAAGAAAAAGACATTTTAATATTTCCCAAGTGGCAAAATCATTTTTATAGGTTATTCTCCAACCCCTCCAAAAAAAATAGATAAATGAAACTATAATAGTTTTGTTTCCATCAGCAAATATTGAGGAGCAAATGAAATACTATATAGTAACTTTCATATTTCTAATTTGTATTTTAACATTTCAGATTACCGTCAGAAGGAGTTTCTCAAGATGGCACTGGTTCCTGCACTTCCCTCATCCACACAGATTCAGGAGGACACTGTCAAATTGGAGAACTTGTTTCAGATTTTAGAACAGCCAGTGTGTCTGCAGTTCTTAATAAGAATGTTGAGAACAAGTGCTCTATGAAACAAAATATTTGTCCAGTTAACTGCAATATGTTATATCCATGTGACCATCATTTCAAGAATATTCCATCTGCTACAGGATTGGCGCAAGATAAAATGGAATATGGATTCAACAGTCCATATAAATGTGAGTTTTGTGGGAAGAGTTTTATAGAATTGTGTAAGTTGATGGAGCATTCTGAGATCCATTACCATACTGGACCTTATAAGTGTGACAAATGTGAGAAAACTTTCAAGCAGAAGGGAGGTTTACAAGAACACTATCGCAGACATTCTGACACAAGACCATACAAATGTGAAACATGTGAGATGTCTTTCAAGGTGAGGCAAGATTTAGCATCACATAATCATATTCATTCTGCTACAAGTGCTTACAAATGTGATAGATGTGAGAAGTCTTTCAAAAAGAAATGTTACTTACAGCAGCATATGGTAATACATTCTGACACTACACCATACAAATGTGACAAATGTAACATGTCCTTCAAGCGTAAAGGAGATTTAGGAAAACATAACCTTTCTCATTCTGAGACAAGACCATACAAATGTGATAGATGTGAGAAGTATTTTAAAAGTGTCCAAAGCTTACAGATACATATTAAGATACATAATGCCACAAAACCATACAAATGTGATATTTGTCAGAAGAGCTTCTCTGATAAGGGATCTTTAAAACGTCATATTCTGTCTCATGCAAATTCCAAACGGTACCAATGTGATACTTGTGAGAAAAGCTTCAAAGCAGAGCAGAGTTTAAAGATGCACATTCAGTCACATTCAGGCATAAAACCATACAAGTGTGAAACTTGTGAGCAGAGCTTCTATCAGAAGTTACAGTTAAGAAAACATGTTCTGGCTCATTCAGGAACAACACCACACTTGTGTGACCTTTGTGGGAAGGGTTTTAGTATTAAGGAAAAGTTAAAACAACATACTATAACACACTCAGACAAAAAACCACACTTGTGTAACTATTGCGGGAAGAGTTTCAAACGGATATCAAACTTACAACAACATGCTATACAACATTCAGGCAACAAACCATATGTCTGTGATTGTTGTGGGAACAGCTTCAAATGGAAGTCAAACTTAAAACAGCATATTCTAACTCATGCAGGCAAAAAATAATAAACATAAATCTCATCAGTACTTGTAATATTAAGATAAACAAAATGCATATAATTTCAATAATTGTGTAAAAACCTTAACTGGAGGCCATGTCTACAAGCCTTTTCTCATATTTAATCACTAAATATTCCAAAGGTGGTAATTGTAAAAACACCTATACATGGAAATCTTATTTTTAAGTCCCATAGCTCATTCAGTCCCAGAATGATAGAAATTGTGAGTAGATCTTCAGTTACAAAATGTAAACATTTCCAAACACTTACGTACCATATATATGATCGATTTTACCAACATGACCAAGAATTTGACTGAGGTTAGCAGCCTTTGCACTCAGCACCTCCTGATATATAATACAGTACAAGTTTTACACTTGGTCCCATAAGACTGCACTTTTTTCTTTATCAGCTTTGCCACTCTTATTTTGGGTGTACCATTTGTAATTACACTGCATAATCCTTTCCATTTAAGTTCCTAATGATCCATAGTTTTTACAACTTCATTAAATACGTCACTACCATGTGTGTTTCCATGCATACTTCTTACTCCTATAGCTTCTGTAATTGTGAAGTATATGTCCACATCTATAACAGATATCAGTAATTGTGTGTCAGTACTCTCCACACACACAAAAGAAAAGCACTCAAACATTTTCTTCTTCTCAGTCAGTTGATGGCTAACACTAGCTGCTAATTCTTCAGCACACTTTTATTAATAAGAGAAGCAGATTTGAACAAAATTTCAGTATTAGGATATAATGTTTCAGCAGCAACAACAAGACACTTTTTTACAAACTCTCCTTCAGCAAATGGTTTTGTATTCTCAGTAATAAATTTGAAAACTCTTAATTTGCTTTTGTAACATTTTGTTGTTTCAAATTTCTGCTCTGAATTAGAAATTGCTATTGGTATGTGATTTTGTTACAGAATACCTTTGCTGTTGCAATACACTTATGACCATTAAACTTATCAAACTGAATGTTTTGTGTGATAAAGTACTTTTATATTATATTTCTTTATAACATTGATTACATTTTGTTAAATCATGCTCATCACCTTATTCACATGGTGTGGTACAAAATAGTTACCAAGCTAGTATGCACTCACTATCAATTTCACACTTTTCCAGAAGCATCTTGAAATTCTTCTAACACACTATGCAAGTTAATTCACTGAGAATGAAACAAACAGAAGAGTTGGAAAATACAGGCACCCTACCATGCAGGGAAGCAGGCGTGAATAGATAAAGATATATAAGGGACGAATGACCAGCTAGTGGTATCCTTCGCTGGTAGTCTGGGACGATCACTTGCAAACTTCACAATGCATTGTCTGCTTTCACCACCCTCTGTTGGACAAGGGTGTAGAAAATTGCCAGATTTTCCTGAAAGTATTTCTTAGTTAGATACAAATTGACGAGATTAAACGTTTGAGTAATCTTGCTTACTTTTATGTCTCTTGAAGGCCATTCATTTTTTTGATAGTGTTTAATGCCCACTTTTATTACCATGGCACTGCAGGCAATAATCCTGTTGGTGGAAAGGTGAACCACAAAACAGCCTTGGTGGGCCAGACATGATGCATGACCCTAGTTTTGATGGCCCTGTTTAAGGGAGTAGAATGTTCCAATTGCACAAAGACAAGAGGGAAATGTTCTTAGCCCTCTCATTACAAACATACTCTTATTACTTACTCTATAAACAGAGGGGATTTCAGACCCAAGTTTGAATTCTGAATATGTAAAATAATCCATAGTTATTTAATAATATCAGGGTTATAATAGTTTATAGCAAACTTTGTAAGATATTTTTAATAAAATATTTCACACAATAAGCTAATAGCAATTACTGTACTAATTTTTTTCATGTATCAGAAAGTAGATTCATAAGGTAGCAACTATTAAACTATAATACAAAGCCAATTGAATGTCAGATACCCTTAATCGTAAATGGACTGTCTAATTCTTATGCAAGGGTGACATTGTTGACCAATGTCTAAATTGAATTTTCTGATTCTGGTTTCTTTATATGGTACACTGGTATAACTACAGTTTAACCCAAAAGAAGGATAAACCAGACAGTGGTACTAAAGCTAAGTGATGCTTAAGAATACCTTTTCTCTATATTTTTCTAGCCCTTCAACTATACTTCAGGTATGTCAGCATATTCAACCCTTCTTCTGTGTACTTCTCAAATATATACTTAACTTAAATTTTGAAAATGATACCTGTTCAATCAATATTGCGGGTAGAATAAACGCCTCTGGTTACTGCAACTTTAAGCTGAATCCATTATCTTAGTCTGATTGGGATTGTTTTTATATATGCATGTTTTTTTAAGTATAACTACAATTTTTTTTAACTTCATTTAAGCTAACATTTCATATTGTCATAGTAGTTGGCTTACCTTCCCCCTAGCTAGGACTGACACCCTTCTAGGACTTAACAACTGAATGCTGAGGGGTCAAAAGCCTATCAGGGAGCCCACGGAAATGAAACTAAGAATGGAGAACCTTGAACAAGTGGTCAGCCTGTAGCCAGGCATGAGTGTGAGGAGGTGCATGGTATGAAATGCAAGCAAAATGGATGATAGGAAAGGTGGTGATGGAGCAATTGCAAGGGAATTGCAACAAACCTGCCCAAAGGGAGCTAGGTCCATCACAAATCCTGCATGCAGGCACTTGGGCAACCTAGATGGGGGGTTGAGCAGTCTAACCACTTGGCCACAGTATTGCCATTTCTTATTGTCAACCCTATCAAAACCTCAACAGCAATTCCAAACCGGCAATCAGCTGAGTAAACCTTAAAATAAAATATAGTGGTATGACAAAAATACACTTTTGGGAAGCTGTAAACAAGTTTCTTTAATATCATTATTATTATTGTAAGTATTTTGTGATTTTGCAATGGTTTTGATGCAGTGGCTCTTAATAACACAGTAAAATACTGTTTAATTTTTATATATGGATATTAGTTAAGAATTCCAAGTATATACATGTATGGAGAGTCCAATATTGTGACATGGTGGAGAGGAACAGAAATGTGTAGAAGAAAATCTTTTGAAGCAGTCTTAAAACGAAATGTCCTACACATAAAGGTTATAACACATTCTGTTCTCTCCGTATGTGATACTCCTTGATATGTTATGTGCTTGCTAGAAAATACAACCTAGATTGCATCAAAAGTATCGTACACAATGCTGTCAATGCCAGGATTATGACGGCCCTGCCGTCTTTTGGCCATCGGACTAACACAGTTTTCAGGAGCACGATCCCGCCGCTTACGCACTGTTCCCCTGGCAGTGAGGGGAAAATCCTCCTGTTCCATCTCTCCACTGAGGAGGATTCCTTACCAATAGAGAACCAATTGATGTACTGGTCGGCGAAGATGGGCAATCGGAGTTCCTCCCAAAAGATTCCTCGAAGAGGATCTGCATGAACAGTGATGTGGACCTTTACCACCTTTAGATCTTTTGGGTGCAGGCACAGCACACTCTTTAAGGAAGTCAGTCTTGACATAGCTGGTCTTGAAAGCTTTCTGTGGTGCAGAATACTATAAGGTTTTGCCGGTCTTATTGCCCGAAGTCAAGGTTGGGGTGACGATTTTGCCACAGTGCGCTTTACATAGGGGGTTTAGGCAGTTGGTGATGTCAACGTTGACGTAGTTGTTGAGGTTCGTAAGAGTTCTGGCAACGGTAGCTTCTTCTGCAAGAGTAGCCTCGTTGAAATCCCAGGTCTGTGTTGCGATCTCCCGCCTGGGCACCGGTTTAGCTGTAACAAAGCTATGAGAACCGGACCGCGGGACAGAGCGTTGTCAGATACGCAGGAGCTTATGAGCTTAAGAGAATAACATAATTTTTACCCTAATTTCCTGGATCGCTGTCCCCTCAGCAAAACAGGGGCAATCTCGGAAACTAAATGGGTGTTGCCCGCTGCAGTTAACACACGATGGAGAGGTACTACAATCCCCATCGTGAGAAGCGTAGCCACAGATAGAAAATGTAGACTGACCAGTACAAAATCACTAGTATACCCAATCAGCGTATTGTAACAACTTGTAACAGCGTATTGTGTTAGAGCCTAACCTCGATGGCTTCGTACCCTGCCTTAATCCTTTGAGGGAGATCTACCCAATCAAAGGTAAAAAAATATTGTACCGGTAGGCACGAATTCACCATATACTTTCCATTGAACCCTACACGCGGCTGATACGCCTTGTTCTACCAGATCTTCTTAAAGCTCCTCATTGGACATAGCGCCCAATGTGCGGGACGTGATAACGCCACGCGAGGAGTTCAAGATCTTGTGCTTTTCGACCTTAACCGGGTAGCTGCCTAACATTTTCGCTCAAAGGAATTTCGCTGCATGGCATGTTGAAATTGCCTCAACCAATGGCTACCATTTTGGGCACTAGCACAAGAATGAACCAGGCCAGCTGTGCTATCAAATTTCCTTAGAATGGCGAAAGGGCTCAAAGACTTATATTTCCTCCTAAATATAATTAAGTAGAGAGGACCATTAGACTCAGCTACTTCTTTTCCACTTACATGTTTATATTTGGGTTTGTTGTTTGCCATAAAATTGGTGATAAATATCATCCCCCATTGTTCCCCATCCACCACAGAGCACAGGGCTATACATAGGATATAGCAGGCTTGCAGTCCCACTCACCCTGGAGTTCGGTATAATACATAGTCCTGGCCGATTGACTAGTCCCTAGCCTCCCGTTTAGGTGAAGCAGAAACCAACGCGGTGCAGTAGGCACCCTCCCCAGTTACTGAAGATCAGAAGCCCAAGCTCAGATGGCTACCCTCAATCAACCAGGATATCCCTTTCCACCGACATGGGTCTCCTCACACGGCCTACACATAGGTGATCACTTTTACCTACTGACTCCCTCACCACTCATGGGTTGCCTACAGAGGGAGTCAATGCTGGTTCGGTATCCCAGGTGTGCCAAACCCGTACCTACCGTAGTAGGCCCCTGGGGGATGGTGAAGCTAATGTAGGATAGCTGAATCCGTACGGCGATGGATTTGAATGGGTAGAGATGCAGTGAAGATATAATCTGTGATAAGAATGATTGTGTCCCCATTTGCAGGAACTCCATCCACCGGTGACACATCACACCGGACAGAAGTGTACTAGTACCTGATGGTAAGGTCGTCTTGGGAACGGAGCTTGGTCTCTTGCAAGTAGACGACCAAAGGCTGATTACTGGTGGAAAAACAAGTGATATAATTTCGCGTAAGTTCCACTTCAGGATAGCCATGGTCAGTGGTATGGGATAAAAATTAAATGGAATGTCGTTTCGTCATATTTTGCTGTACTGGTCGGATTAGTTTATTTTTCTTGGCCGTCGGCTAACACTTCTTTCAGCAGCATGATCCTGCCGCTTGCGCACTGGCTGTCTGGCAGGATCCTCCTAGTCAATCTCCTCCTTGGGGGAAATCCTCTTTCCAATAGAGAAATTCGGTTGGAGAACCTTAAACAGATTAGAGGTGCTGATCTACAAAGATGGTGGCCACTCTCTCAGCAGAGGAATCCAATTCAACTGACCTTAGGGTCAGTAACAGAAAAGAACATTCACCACCCCTGTTAAGGTCTGGTACATGCCATAAGATGCAGAGGGTTCAAGACACGTGATATTGTTGCAATACTTGTGACAAGGCCATTGTTGTTTATGATCCTGACTTATAAACAGATCCATGATGTTCTGGCTAAGAGTGTATCACACAAATCATACATTTTTCAGGAGGAGGAAAAAAACTTTTATTGGATCCATCTTACTAAATAGAAGATACCTTAATTTGACTACATATATGATTATTTTAATAAACTGCTATTTTATTTGTTTACTTTCTATCATACAGCTTGAAAAATATCATTTTATTGCAATTTTAATATAATGTCTATTTGTAATTGTTAAAGAAAGGAGAGATTCAGGGAAGAAATCTCATGTATTCTGTTCACATGACCTTCTCTACCTGTTGTACAAACAATTCTTACAAGAAGTATTATATTATCTGCATCTTGCTCAGATGAACATTAACAGAAGTTGTGTTATGTGTTTTCTTATAAGCAGAATGGAAATAAGGAAACACAGTGGGTTTATGTGATAGCCTAATCTTTTGAAAGCTATCATTATATGAAACAAATAAAATTAAGCTCTCTTTGCGTGACTAGGAGAAAAAACAAAGAGGTATGAAACAAAAGATGATTTTCAGTTTGAGAAAGGTAAGTAAGTAGTGCAAAACAGAAAGCAATAGTAAGGATTATCTTGGAAATGGTTAGCTGTACAAAAACAAAAAATGTATATTATGTAAATGGTGTGTTTTAATAAGATAGATATTATTTTCTAGAGCATGTTTTTGTCTATCACTTAAATGAAACTCATCCTGAATGAAGAGGTCATTCCCAGAAAATTACAATATACATTTCATTTGCCATGAATATATGTTAAACATGTGAACTATTTGTCCACCCCCTTCTATAAGTTATGTGTCAGATATGTTTATCTCCATTGGCACATTTATGAGATAAACAAAACCTCCCAAAATATCTCCATAGTGATGTATGCGAGAAGATTCAGCTGTGATGGTAAAAATTCAAATTACTCATTCCCTTCTGCACTTTGGCAGACTACTATGGGAGACAGTTCTTCAGTCTATTGGGAAATTTGCTGAGGGACTCATTGTCTTTATCTCTTGCTGTGCAACCACCAAGGGTAGGCAAAAATGGACTTTATTTTGGCTTGCGCAAAATTATGAGGTTTAATATGTTTTGATAAAGTCTACATTCTTATTATTTTGAAAAACCCATTTTGATAGTCCTGCAACTTACACTGTAATATTTTTTGTATGCAAAATGCATTGACATAAAACTAGATACCTTTAATGGCTGCTTATTAGAAGATCTCAAGTTAGTAAATTGTGAAACTCTGCCAGTGTTTCTTTGCACTTTTCTAAAATCTTTATCCCAAGCTCTTGAGGAACATTTTGTCTTTTCTTACAATTCATTCCGGAATTTTGTTTCTTATGTATTTGCCTAGGATAATGACAGTACATATATGATATTTTAATTTAAATCTTAAGAGCCATTTTTGAGAAAATGAAAATTTTCAAAAAATGTTTTATGTAAAGGGCAGTTAGGTGTAGGAGTATTCTTGAACATTTTGATGCCGCACCCATAGAAGATACTGAAGTTAAATCCCAATTGGTGTTTAACTAACTTCTCAGTTTTGAGCTATGCCGCCCAAAGGCATACACATACCTGTACAGACACTTTTCTAAAAAGCTCTTCTTTTATATTCAGGTGTCTCACAACATGCATTGCTGGTGAAATCTCGGTATCAGTTTTTGGGTGGTGTACTATATTTTCTCTATTTACTAAGTATGTTGTACATATGTGCTAGAGTAAAAATATATTACATTTATATGACTTTCTGTACATATTGTACAAACAAAACAAAAGCTATTTCATGTTAACTGATATAAAGATTAGCAGAAATGGTCTTAGGCAATTTCATCTGAATACACTAGGCTAAAGCAGCAGTCAAATGTTTGAATACCTGGTCACTTGGTGATGAACCTCCAATATCTTTGCATGCATTGGAGTAAAGTCAAATAAAGATTAACTACAACTTGCCATTTCAGAATAGTATAACTATTTAAATGATATCTATTCTTTGGAAATGAGTAACCAAACAATGAAATGTATCTGAAATAGATGATGTACTTTAACGAAATCTACATTCTTGTGCAGTATAATTTCCTCTATCTCTTAGAGGCTATCAGATACACAACAGTCATCCAGACCTCACAAGTTATTCCTAGGAAATTCAAGATATATGTAACATCAATTGTCATCAAAATATATTAAAGCATATGTTATTTTATTCGAAAGCAAATTTTTTGAAAAAGGTACCATGTAGAGGTTGGTTTGAAGAGAGTTTTTTGTAACTCTTGGAAGTTAAAAATCAAGTTTGGTGTTTAATAAAATTTTTAATTTGAATTGGTGTTCACATACATACGCATGGACCCTTTTCTAAAATTATTTTTTTTAAATTTATTCAGAGATCCTCAAGACATGTACTTCTGCAAAACTCATGGTATCAAATTTTTTATTGACACATAAAAACTTTTAAACCTAATTTATATGTCTTAGAGAAACTAATATTTATTTGTTTATTTTACCAGACATTCTTTATTTTAAGATTAATTATGTGATTATTTTTAGTTCTACAGATCAAATGCCAAACTGAAATTAAGAGCTTTGTTTTACATTATACTAAAATAAGAAGGTGAGGTACTCTTTGGAAAGTACTCTATGGAAAACACTTCACTTAAATATCCTTTTAGTAGTTTGTTTTCTCACACAAGTTGAGTGTCGGACAGAAGCTAGATAGGTAGAGGTATCCAGCCGCTGTCCTACATGGCTTGTGTGAAAAAACAAATTACAAATATTATCATAATAGTTGGCTATACTATGAAGCCCAGAACTTAGAGTACTTATGAAATTCAGGTATGACAGTTCAAAATAATTTGAAATCAACTTGTGGTTTACTGAGAAATACGCAAGTCAGTTAAGAAATTCAGTGCTGTGCCATAGTGGCAACTGCTAAAGACCTGGAGATCTGTGGTTCAAATCCCGGCTATAGCATTGAATTTTACAACCTGACTTTATTTATCCTTTTTATTAAGTTTATCAGTTGCCAATTTTTAAGCATTATATTTAATAGAACTGTCATCTTCATCATTATCAGGTAGAACTTCTGGTATTAACTTATACTTCACATGGTATCTGGATGGAATTAGTTTTCTAGATCAGCTGTACATCTTTGTTGGCTGAATTAAATACTTATGTGTAAAACTCTTTTGATGGCATATGACATTTTATCTGATAGAAATAAATATAAAGTTCCTTTCCAACTTGACATATTCCATGAAATACATGGTTGCAACCTTTTGCCTGTTTCAGCTGACAACAAAGGTAGCTCTGACTTACTGACAATTCCTTAATAAAACACATTTCTTGTTACTTATGGCATACAGCATTTTTCCAGTGTATGCAGATAAAGGAAATTAACCTAAATAAGCAGAAAATAAATTTTAAAAAAAATAAGCGATGTAACCTTTTGTTACAACATTGAGATGACAGTATCAGATTATGATATACACTGGATTGATTGCTCTGGCTTACAAAATGTATGCAAAAAAGTATAAAAATGCAATACTATTTTTTTTTTTTAAGGTGCGGCTCAAGGTTTATAGGAATAATGTTGATTCACTTGCACAAAGTTTGAACATGCCAAACTGTGTAGACAAATAATTTTTAAAAATCTTACTTCCTCTTCCTTACCACATTTTCAGTGAAAGTTTCAGAAAACCAAATAAGTACAAAATGTAAACAGGAAGTGTTAAATATGCTCATAGAATTTCAAGGCCGGTGTTATTATTGGCAAAATATAACATGATCGGGTTTGTAGGCCATGGTTGAATATTAAAATTATTAAAATAATTAAAACTTGACATTTCGTCCTCAGCTGTGGAGGACAAAATACCCTGTACATGCGGCCATTCCTACATAGGCACAATGAAATGCTGCATAAAAACCTGTATCGCCGAGCACAAATAATTGTGTCACCTCGGCCATACAGATAAATGAGCTGTTGCAGATCATGCCCTCGTCTTAGACAAACAAGACATATTATTTGAAAAAACAGAAGTCCTCGCAACTACCAAATATTACTACCTTAGAATGGTCAGAGAATCCATAGAAATATACAAACATCCCAATGATTTTAACAGAGAAGACGGATTTAAGCTCAACCAGACCTGGATTCCTGCCTTACAGCATTTTCGCACCGGCCAGCACAACAGCCAATCAGAACACAATAGTCCAATTACTCCCCTTCCACTACCTCAACAGTATATATTGCCATCCACTGCACCATGAATCTGCAGTCATGAGCCGTTCCTGCCCAGTTTCAGTTCTGAAGATGACCTCCACAGCTGAGGACGAAACATCAAGTTTTTTATGTTAATAATTTTAATATTCGACTTTTGATTTAATCGTCCTGGTGTTTTTTATGGACAATGTTCAGAAATCTGTGGAACTAACCACAGATTTATGCCCATTGTAGTTGAATCTACCTCTGCTAATGATTTTATCAATTGAATTTACAGTATACAGGAAGAATAACATCAGATGACTGAAAAGCAAGTAATGGTCTCTTAAACCACATTATAGTAATATAGCAATTACTTCTGATGAAAAGAAGTTAGTTAAAAAATAACATTAATATGTCATATTAAAATTATTAATAATTTAATACCTCTTTATCCCACAAATAATACCCTTAAATTGATTTTTATTATTCTCGTTTTTTTCCATTATATTAATTCTATTTAATGTAATAAACTATTATATATCTTATAATAAAAGAAATTCTATTCCTACAACTAAAGTAATTATTAAAACTTTAACTTGAAAATGATAACTAATTTATTTTCAGTTTTTGACCCTTCTTCGAATTTTATAAATTTATCAATTAACTGATTAAGAACCTTTATTGGACTTATACTAATTCCAACTTCAATATGACTTATTCCATCTCGAAGAGTAATAATATGAAATTTAATAATTAATAAATTACATGAAGAATTCAAATTATTAATTGATTTTTATCTTTAATTTTATGAAGTTTAATACCTTATATAAGAGGATTATATACTTTTAATTTGGGATTATTTTTTTTTTTGGTTTGTACAAGTATAGGAGTATATTCAGTAATATTAGCTGGTTGATCTTCTAATTCTAGTTATGCGTTATTGGGAGGTTTACGTGCAGTAGCACAAACTATTTCTTATGAAGTAAGACTAGCTTTAATTTTATTGTCATTTATTTTTTTAATTAGAAGATATTCTTTATTAGATTTTTTTTATTATCAAATGGGTATATGATTTCTTTTTTTATGTTTACCTTTATGTAATGTATGATTTGTTTCTTGTCTTGCTGAAACTAATCGTAGACCATTTGATTTTGCTGAAGGGGAATCTGAATTAGTATCAGGATTTAATGTTGAATATGGTAGAGGTGGTTTTGCCTTAATTTTTTTAAGAGAATATTCTAGAATTTTATTTATAAGAATATTAATATGTGTTATTTTTCTTGGGTCTAATTTAAATTCTTTTATATTTTATTTAAAATTGATTTTTATTGCTTTTTTATATGTATGAGTACGGGGAACTTTACCTCGATATCGATATGATAAGTTAATATATTTAGCATGAAAGAGATTTTTACCTTTATCATTAAATTTTTTATTTTTATATTTAGGATTAAAAATTTTCTTTTAAGGGTTTAGTTAAGTATTAAAGTTAATAAGGGAATTTAACCCTTTCATTATGATTTCAAGACATAAGCTTATTCATTAAGTTTATAACTGAATATTATTGATAAAGAGTATTATCTCATAATTTAATAATTAAGGGATTTAAAATATAGTAAAGAAAGTATAAAATGGTCAGAATTTGTCCTGTTAAAATATAGGGATCTTCAACTGGTCGGGCTCCAATTCAGGTTAATAGAATTACAATTATAACTATGGTTCAGAATATAAATTGATTAATTGGATAATATTGTAATCCTCGTGAATTTGTAATAGTTAAGGGTATAAAAAATAAGATTGCAATTGATATGACTAAGGCAATTACTCCTCCTAATTTATTAGGAATAGATCGTAAAATAGCATAAGCAAATAAGAAATATCATTCTGGTTGAATATGAACTGGAGTTACTAATGGATTAGCAGGGATAAAATTATCTGGATCTCCTAAAATATAAGGTTCTTTTAAGGATAATAAGGATAGGATAATAAATAATATAATAAATCCTAAGATGTCTTTAAATGTGAAATAAGGATGGAAGGGAATTTTATCAATATTTCTATTTAATCCTAATGGGTTATTAGATCCAGTTTGGTGTAGAAATAATAAATGGACTATAACTGTTGCTGCTACAATAAAAGGGAGAACAAAATGAAATGTAAAAAAACGATTTAAGGTTGCGTTATCAACGGCAAAACCACCTCATACTCATTGAACTAGATCAATACCTAAATAAGGAATAGCTGATAATAAGTTAGTAATTACTGTAGCTCCTCAAAAAGATATTTGTCCTCAGGGTAATACATAACCTATAAATGCTGTTGCTATAACTAAGAATAGAATTACTACACCAACTATTCATGTGTAATAAAATTTATATGAGCCGTAGTATATTCCTCGTCCAATATGTAAATAAATACAAACAAAAAATATTGAAGCACCATTCGCATGTAAAGTACGTAGGAGTCAACCATAATTTACGTCTCGACAAATATGAGCTACTCTAGAAAATGCTAAGTCAATATGGGCTGAATAATGTATTGCTAAGAATAAACCTGTTATAATTTGAATTCCTAAACATAATCCTAAGAGGGAACCAAAATTTCATCAAGTTGAAATATTTGATGGTGTTGGTAAATCAACTAGGGCATTATTGGAAATTTTAATTAGGGGATGAATTTTACGTAAGGGTTTAAACATTAATTTATTTGACGTAGGGGTCCTTTATAAATATTAATAATTTTAACAACTGCAATTAAAGTTAAGAATAGATATGATGCAATTAAAATTATAATTATATTAATAGGTTGATTATATATTTTTAGTAAAAAATTATTAGGTAATAAGTTTAGTATTAATCTATTTTCTAAATTTTCGTATAAATTTATGGAATAATTTATATTAATATAATAAATTCTTGTAAAAATAATCGGAAGAGAAATTATGGTTAATAAAATTTTATTAGAATAGAAAAATATTTCATTTGAGGCTAAACTAGTTACATATATAAATAAAACTAATATACCTCCTAAATAAATTAGAAGTAGAATATAGGAGAATCAAAATCTTAAAGACATATATCCTCTAATTAAACATATACAAATTGTTTGTAAAAATAGAATTAATCCTATAGATAAAGGATGATTTAGAAATAAAAATATAATTCTTAAAGTTAATATAATTCTTAATAGTATATATATAATATCAAAGGGTAGTTTAAAGTAAAATATTAGTTTTGGGAATTAATGATAAGAATTTCTTTCCTTTGAAGTTTTAAAAGTAAGAAGACTTAATTTTGGTTTACAAGACCAATGTTTTATTTTTAAACTATTAAAACATTTAATGTTAATAATATTTTATTTTATATTTTTTTGTGGTTTATGAGTATTTTCTTCAAAACGTAAGCATTTATTGATAACTTTATTAAGATTAGAATTTATTGTTTTGATTTTATTTATTATTTTATATTATTATATAGTTATAATAAATAGAGAATTGTATATAACAATGTTTTTTTTATCTTTTGCAGTTTGTGAAGGGGCTTTAGGTTTATCTATCTTAGTGTCAATAATTCGTACTCATGGTAATGATTATTTTAATTCATTTGGTTTATTACAATGTTAATATATGTTTTTTATATAATTTTTATAATTCCTTTATGTTTTATTTATGGAGGATGATATTTAATTCAAAATTTATTATTTTTTTTGAGATTAATATTTTTGGTGAATATTGATTTTTTTTGTTGAAGAGGTTTAAGATATATTTTTGGTTATGATTATTTATCATATGGGTTAGTAATATTAAGATTTTGAATTTGTATTTTAATAATTTTAGCCAGTTATTCTGTTATTTGTTATAAATTTTATAATAAGTTATTTTTATTTATAATTCTTATGTTATTGATTATATTATACTTTACTTTTTGTAGATTAAATATAATTTCTTTTTATTTTTTTTTTGAAGGTAGTTTAATTCCTACTTTATTTTTAATTTTTGGTTGAGGATATCAACCAGAACGTTTACAGGCTGGTATTTATTTATTATTTTATACTTTATTTGCTTCTTTACCATTATTATTAGGTATTATATATATATATATATAATAATTTAAATTATTTAGTTTTTTCATTATTATATATAAATAATTTTATAAATTTATTTATATATATTAGAATAATTTTAGCTTTTTTAGTTAAAATACCTATATATTTAATACATTTATGATTACCTAAAGCTCATGTTGAAGCTCCTGTTTCAGGATCTATAATTTTAGCAGGAGTATTACTTAAATTAGGTGGTTATGGGTTATTACGAGTGTTTGATTATTTAATAGAAATTGGTATATTAATAAATGTATTTTGATTATCAATTAGATTAGTAGGAGGCTTTTTAGTTAGATTAATATGCTTACGTCAAGTAGATATAAAAGCTTTAATTGCTTATTCTTCTGTAGCTCATATAGGATTAGTAATTGGGGGTTTAATGACATTAAATACTTGGGGATTTTATATAACTTTTGTTTTAATAATTGCTCATGGTTTATGTTCTTCAGGATTATTTTGTTTAGCTAATATTAGTTATGAACGTTTAGGTAGACGGAGATTATTAATTAATAAAGGTTTATTAAATTTGATGCCTAGAATAGCATTATGATGATTTTTATTATCTTCTTGTAATATAGCAGCTCCTCCTTCATTAAATTTATTAGGAGAAATTGGTTTATTAAATAGAATAGTTGGTTGAATATGATTAGTTATATTGTTTTTAATAATGATTTCATTTTTTAGAGCTGCTTATACTTTATATTTATATTCTTATAGTCAGCATGGAATTTATTATTCTGGTATTTATAGAAGAGTAAGAGGTTATTGTCGTGAATATTTATTACTTATGTTACATTGATTACCTTTAAATTTATTGATTTTGAAGAGAGATTATGTATTAATTTGATTTTAAATTTACTTAAGTAGTTTAATAAAAAATTGTGATTTGTGGTATCATAGATATAATAAAATTTATCTTAGGTTATGATATATTTATCTTTATGTTTTATTAGTTTTTTTTTGTTAATGTTTATATCATTAATAATATTTATTCTCAGTATATATTTTATTATAAATAATATGATTTATTTTATTGAATGGGAATTAATTAGATTAAGATCTTCTTCTATTGTTATAACCTTATTATTGGATTGAATATCTTTATTATTTATAAGTTTTGTAATATTAATTTCTTCTTTAGTGATTTTATATAGTGAAGATTATATAATAGGGGATGTTACGTTAAATCGGTTTATTTTTTTAGTCTTAATATTTGTATTATCTATAATTTTTTTAATTATTAGTCCTAATTTAATTAGAATTTTGTTAGGATGGGATGGTTTAGGTTTAGTTTCTTATTGCTTAGTTATTTATTATCAGAATGTAAAGTCTTATAATGCTGGAATATTAACTGCGTTATCTAATCGGGTAGGGGATGTTGCTTTATTAATAGCTATTGCATGAATATTAAATTTTGGAAGATGAAATTATGTTTTTTATTTAGATTGTTTATCTAATAAGAATGATATATATTTAATTTCATTTTTAGTTGTTTTAGCTGGTATAACTAAAAGTGCTCAAATTCCTTTTTCAGCATGATTACCAGCTGCTATAGCAGCTCCTACTCCTGTTTCTGCATTAGTACATTCTTCAACCTTAGTTACAGCAGGAGTTTATTTATTGATTCAATTTAATAAGCCCAGACATGTTATATTTTACCAGGAAGTGTTAAATTTTCAGCTGCAAGTGGCAAGCACCGTAACATGCAGCTTCTAAGGAATTTTATTTCATATTTCTGTTTTCCTCTCTTGTTTTGCAAATATTGCTTACAGGGTTACCTTATTTTAAAAACATATTTCAATACTTGTTTTGGGAAGTGTTATATGAAACTTCTAAAACAATGTCAAAACTTTAAAAGCTTAATTGACAAGTATTCAGTACCTGATGAAGAAAATCTTTATAACCTCATTTATAATAAACTCTTACTAATCAGAACATAGAATAGACAAGAATTACTGGGCAACGCATGCTGACCTGCAGTTACGTTGCTGTGTATGTATACATGATACTTGAAGCAGATTCGTCATGGCAACTGAAACATACTCTACATGTCTCTGATGGTAACCTGCTTGCTGACCTGCAGTTACGTTGCTGTGTATGTATACATGATACTTGAAGCAGATTCGTCATGGCAACTGAAACATACTCTACATGTCTCTGATGGTAACCTGCTTGCTGACCTGCAGTTACGTTGCTGTGTATGTATACATGATACTTGAAGAGGTTCAGTCATGGCAACTGAAACATACTCTACATGTCTCTGATGGTAACCTGCTTGCTGACCTGCAGTTACGTTGCTGTGTATGTATACATGATACTTGAAGAGGTTCAGTCATGGCAACTGAAACATACTCTACAAGTCTCTGATGGTAGCCTGCATGCTGACCTGCAGTTATGTTACTGTGTATGTATTCATGTTACACTATGCAGGTTCAGTCGTGACAACAGAAATAGACTCAGACCAGTTCTTGGCTATTTCTCTGCACACTACACATCTATGCTTATTGGGGCTTACTGAGAACCACTGGTTTAACCTCTTGCCTCTCATCTACATGACCTAGGTTCAATCCCAAGCAACCGCATGTGAGATTTGTGATGGACAAAGTGGGATAGAGGCGAGTTTTTTCTGGATTCTCTAGTTTCTCCCACCATTACATTCCACTGATGCTCCATCTTCATTCCATGCATCATCAGTGTCAATGCCTGTGGTGCCAAAGCATTAAAAGCAGGCGTTAAACACTAAAAATAGCAAATCTTATGTTAAATTGTTGAATTTCCTGTTCATAAGCACCTAACTCTAGGCTTGCTCCTTTTGGAGCCCAGAGACATAAGAAGGGCACATATCAGGGACGTGGTCCAATTTTGGGGCACCACTGGACTTAGATGAGACCCAGCTAATGAGACACAAAGGATAGCAAGAGTCTACATGCAGAGCCTCAACAGAGACCACTTAGATATCATTGTCATCATTCCTCTGTTCAAAAGTGTCTCACTTATATGACATGAGATGGATGACTAACATTATGTCGTTTCAAATGAGACAGCTGCGTAAAACTCTTGTCATAAGTTTTACATTAGTGTAGTTTCTTACCCTCGTAAATCAAATTATGTGATTTCAAATTTGATAACTGAGTGAAGCTCTTATCACAAGCTTTACATTGGTGTGGTTTCTTACCTCCATGACTCAATTTATGTGATTTCAAAGTTGAAAAATGAGTAAAGCTCTTGTTACAAGTTACCTTCGTGAATCAAATGATGCATTTTCAAATTAGACACTGAATAACCTTCTTATCACAAATGATATACTGATGTGACTTTTTGGCCTCTTGTGCAAAATTCTGTTGTTTCAAATATAAAGTCCTGCTAGACACTTCTCCCCCATCACCACATTTACTAGATTATTTCGAGCCAGAATGTTTTTCTACAGTTGGTATTTCTCTGTTATCACTTTCCTTACTTTCATATTCAGGGTGATCCTTTCCATTATTGAAGCTTCTGTCTCTTCCTGATGCTTCAGTTGAGGACAATGGTGATTTACCACTGCTATTACCAGAGATAGCTTTTGAGCATAATCTGAAATGTAGTACAATAATCAAAGAATTAAATCTGAAAACTGAATCTGTATTTGCTATTAACAGGTACATACTCAGAAGGAAGTGACATATTAATCAACTGAACTTTTAAATTTTTCATTTGAAGCAATTTTTGTAATTAATTACTACTGAATCAGGTTTGCTATTGCACACATTTGTATAATTAATAGCGGTTTCAGATGAGCAACAAGTTTACAGTAAAACAAATCTGATGTTTATGGCATTACAAGCAATTATTACATGTACTGAGGACTACATCAATCCAAGGTTTGCTTTTCCATCATTTATTTAAAGAAGTTTTGTGTTGATTATATTGTACAGGAAATATATGCATAAGAAAGTGTTCATTCAAAGAACCAGTAGCCAATACACTGAATAGAATCAGCTATAGCAACTCAACTCTATACTGTGCCTAAAACTACTTCTAACGACTAAATTATAAGATATATAACATTTCAGAGGCGAAAAAAATTCCATAAACATATTTCACAAACTGTGTGAGTTATTACAAATTAAACTGAGTTTTATTTATGGACACTCTAATGATAAGATGATTGATGTTTTACGGTATTCAAGTATTTAGTTATAAGTGCCTTGATAAAACAAATAGCATCTTAAAACAAAAAGATCAGTATAAACTTTAGTAAAATATAGTTAAAATTGTAGACAAAACATGTAAAAAAACCATCTATATCAAAACACCCGAGCAAGATAAATCTAAGAACTAATAAGATAATGGAGTGGGAAAACAATAAGAAAGCTAAACGAAAAGCTGAACTTAACAAGTAACATTCAGGAAAATCTATAGCTACCACTGCAATATATTCTGGCAAGATAAAAACAAAAAATAAGTTAGGACTGTAAAAGACAGTGAGAAAAAATTTAAAAGCCTTAACACCCTTAGTGAAGGATACTCTAGCAAAAGCTAGACAGTATCATCAGGCAGTACGTCTGCAAGACTGGACAGCAGTTGCAGAGTTGCTCACATTGGTGCTAGAGAAGGATACTCTAGAATAGCTGGACAGGTATCAACAGGCAGTACTTCTGCAAGACTGGACAGCAGTTTCAGAGTTGCTCACATTGGTGCTAGAGGAGGATACTCTAGCAACAGCTAGACTGGTATCATCAGCCAGCACTGCTGCAAGACTGGACGGCAGTGTCAGAGTTGCTCACATTGGTTTTAGAGGAGGATACTCTAGCAACAGCTAGACTGGTATCATCAGCCAGTACTGCTGCAAGACTGGACGGCAGTGTCAGAGTTGCTCACATTGGTGCTAGAGGAGGATACTCTGGCAACTGCTGGACCAAGTTGCTACTCAGCAGAGCATGTGAATGAGAGCAAGTGGCTGTTTATAGAGACACAGTGGCCAGTATGCAATTGTGCCAACATTACCTCTTCCCAACGAGATACACAATAGCAAGTTATCCAGTTTATTGGATGTTTTTAGGTTGTCTCTGCAGAGAGCAGACTTTTCACCATACCATCCTAAAAGCAGTGCTCTCTGCACTACAAACATAGTGCTTTAAGATATTAAACAAGGAAATGCAGTAATGGTTTGTCTACTGGATACCGTACCTGTCAGCTTATTTCCCAGCAAGCCAACATGTCCAGGAATTCATGCACAGTCCACATTAATGCTCAAATTGTATAAAATGTGAACAGCATCTGAATGCCCTGCGCAGCTCATGAACGCTCTTCAATGCACTAAGGGAAGTACTCAGATTAAGGGTGTTACCCAAATTCTGATGGCAAATAATATATAGTATAGAATGCCGAAGTAAAACAGAAGTACTGCTATGCAAACCCGATGTGTATAGTCTGGTTCCATAAACCAAGGCACATCCAACACCAATCAGTGTATATAAAAAAATGTGTTTATTTTAATGTGATAAAAACTCTAAAAAGTATGCATGGACACCAAACAAACGTTCTCATAGGCCATCAACCCAAGATAAACATGGGACATAGCACTACACTCTCTCCAACCTGCAAAATATGCTAGCCATTTCAATGTTGTTCTTTTGAAGAAACTTGTGGAAATGAAAACCTGCTGGACTTGGAATAAGTGTCACGTGACAATCATTTGTCCAGCTCAGTAGAGAAACATATGTTGAACATTTGATATGAAGGCTTGTTCCTAAGCTCACTGCCATAATTAGCTAGCAAGACATCACACCCATATTCCAAAGGGGCTTCTGCCAATTCAATGTAGAGGCTAACAACTTTGCTGTTTGGAAAGGCTCCAACAGCCACACAGATGCCTGATTATGGACAGCGTTTATCCTTCTAGGTGCACATGGTCAAGCTGAAGAATAAACAATGCATACATAGTGTAACTTGGATTGGATAAGTGCACAATAAAGACACACCAATACTATTCAATCCGCTCCTCAACATTGGACACTTATTATCGTTAAAATATTAAAAGAACAGTCACACTTTGTTTTCAGGTGTGCTATATATGGTGAACAGCAAAGTTTCTGATGGAATATCAACACAAGGAATTTTGCCGCATCTACTAAGGAAAGTAAATTTGGCTAATGCATAAGAGAAGGTGGCATTTACCTTTACAGCACTAGAAGTTAATGCTAAGCAACTTCTCAGTTGAAAAACAAAAGCCATTTTCTGAGCTCCAAGCAGAAAGATTAGCAAAGCACTGCTGAAGACAGCTTTAAAACAATGGCTTATGCTGGGAAGTACAAAAGATAGAAAGTTATCCACAAATAAGCGGGAAGAGGCACCTGTTGAAACTCATTGTGATATAGAATTAATTGCCATAACAAACAGCTTCACACTTAGTACTGATTCCTGTGGCACTCCATTCTCATGAACAGAAGGAACTAAAAAAACTGAGCCAACCCTTACTCAGAAAACATATCACACATAAACTCCAGAATTAACAACAGCAGATATCCATGTATATTCCAGTAATGGAGGAAATTAAACATTCCTGCTTGCCAACATTCATCACAAGCCTTCTTCAGTCAAACAATATTCTAAATCTTTGGCAGCTCTTAAGAACTTTTCATGATTAGCAAAGATATCAGAATTGGAAGGTCACTAAATGATGAATGTCTTCACAAACCACACAAGGTATTAGTGTGTATATTGCGGGATTCCAATCACCACACACCCAATCCATTAACCATTATGTCCATTAACTTGAAAACAAATTTGGCTATGGAAAATAACAGGAAAGTAGGTATCACTTCTTTCCAGGTTTCAATACCCGGAAAAGTGACATCAACACAGACATGATTATAGACCGGCAACAAAAAAGCTTTTCCATCAGGAGAGAGATGTGACAGTATTTGGAAGTGGGTTTACTCTGGACTGAGTGTAGGATTTTGCAAAGATGAAAGTGCATTATCTTAATATGTCATACTGAAAAACTGACTATAATCCCCATTGTTTCAGGATTGCCAGGAGAACCCTCAAGATTTTACTTGAGCCTTACCTATATGAACCTATGGTGAATGACTGTCTGAGCTAGACACATGAGCCAAAGCACTACTAAGGTATTAGCCATGTCAAACAAATTCACAACAGCATTACTAACTAAGGTCAAACAAAAAAACAACAGCACCATTAACTAAGGTCAACTAGCTATGTCATGTAAATCAACAACAGCATCACTAGCTAAGGTGTTAACCATGTCCTACAGGAAAACAATAGCATCACCAATTAAGGTGTTAGCCATGTCACCCACATCAACAACAGTGCCACTAGCTAAGATATTAGCCATTTCAAATAAGTCAACAACAGCACCATTAGCTAAGGTATTAGCCATGTCAAACAAATTCACAACTGCATTACTAGCTAAGATATTATGTCAAAGAACTTAACCACAGCACCACTAGCTAAGGTGTTAGCCATGTCAAATAAATAATCAGCAGCACCACTAGCTAAGGGTTAGAAATGCCAAACAAATCAACAACTTCACTAGCTAAGGTGTTAGCAATGTCAAACAAATCTACAATAGCAGCACCAACTAACGTGTTAGCCATTTCAAACAAATCAAAGACCACTAACTATGGAGTTAGTAATGTCAAACAAATCATCAATACCACCAGCTAGAGTGTTAAAAATGTAAAACAAATAAACATCACCACTAGATAAGGTGACACCATGTCAAAAAAATCAAATTCACCACTAGATAAGCTGTTAACAATGTCAAAAAATCAACACTTGCAGCGTACCTAAGGTGTTAGCCATTTCAAAATAATCAAAGAGAGCACCACTAGCTAAGGTGTCAGCGATGTCAAACAAAACAACATTACCACTAGTTCAAATGTTAACAATATCAAACAAATCAATATCGACTTATCTAAGGTATCATCTATGTCAAACAAATCAACACAAGCAGCACTAAGTAAAGTATTGGACATTTCAAACAAATCAACATCACCACTAACTAAGGTGTTATGCATTACAAAACAATCAATATCACCGCTAGTTAAGATATTAACTATGTCAAACAAATCCACATTA
This sequence comes from Hymenopus coronatus, assembly GCA_030762935.1. NCBI lineage: Eukaryota > Metazoa > Arthropoda > Insecta > Mantodea > Hymenopodidae > Hymenopus > Hymenopus coronatus. The sequence continues at coordinate 8,489,115 of CM060899.1, forward strand.
GCAGCACTAATTAAGGTATTAGCCATTTCAAACAAATCAACACTAAGTAATGTATTAGAATTTCAAATAAATCAACACTAAGTAATGTATTAGAATTACAAACAAATCAACACTAAGTAATGTATTAGCCATTTTAAACAAATCAACACTAAGTAATGTATTAGAAGTTCAAACAAATCACCACCAAGTAATGTATTAGCCATTTCAAACAGTTTAACACTAAGTAATGTATTAGCCATTTCAAACAAATCAAAATTAAGTAATGTATTATACATTGCAAACATCAACACTAAGTAATGTATTAGCCATTTCAAACAAATCAGCACTAAGTAATATATCAGACATTTCAAACAAATCAGCACTAAGTAATGTATTAGCCATTTCAAACAAATCATTACTAAGTATTGTATTAGAATTTCAAACAAATCAACACCAAGTAATGTATTAGCCATTTCAAACAAATAAACACTAAGTAATGTATTAGCCATTTCAAACAAATCAACACTAAGGACTGTATTAGAATTTCAAACAAATCAACACTAAGTGAGGTATTAGCCATTTCAAACAAATCAACACTAAGTATTGTATTAGACATTTCAAACAAATCAACACTATATAATGTATTAGAATTTCAAACAAATCAACACTAAGTAATGTATTAGACATTTCAAACAAATCAACACTAAGTAAGGTATTAGCCCTTTCAAACAAATCAACACTAAGTAAGGTATTAGCCATTTCAAACCAATCAACACTAAGTAATGTATTAGACATTTCAAACAAATCAACACTAAGTAATGTATTAGAATTTAAAACAAATCAACACTAAGTAATGTATTAGACATGTCAAACAAATCAACACTAAGTAAGGTATTAGCCATTTCAAACAAATCAACAGTAAGTAATATGTTAGACATTTCAAACAAACCAACACTAAGTAATGTATTAGACATTTCAAACAAATCAACATCACCAATAACTAAAGTGTTAACCATATTGAACATATCAACACCTCCACTAGCTAGGGTGATTGCTATGTCACACTAATCAACATCCGCACCACTGGCTAAAGTGTCTGCCATGTCACACAAATCAACATCAGCTCTACTAGCTAAAGTGTCTGCCATGTCACAAAAATAAACATCAGCTCCACTGGCTAAATATCTGCCATGTCACACAAATCAACATCAGCACTAGTGGCTAAAGTGTCTGCCATGTCACACAAAACAACATCAGCACCACTGACTAAAGTGTCTGCCATGTCCCACAAATCAACTTCAGCAGGCTAAAGTGTCTGCCATGTCACACAAATCAACATCAGCACCACTGGCTAAAGTGTCTGCTATGTCACACAAATCAACATCAGCACCACTGGCTAAATATCTGCTATGTCACACAAATCAACAGCAGCACTAGTGGCTAAAGTGTCTGCCATGTCACACAAATCAACATCAGAACCACTGGCTAAAGTGTCTGCCATGTCACACAAATCAACATCAGCACTAGTGGCTAAAGTGTCTGCCATGTCACACAAATCAACATCAGCACCACGGGCTAAAATATCAGCCATGTCTTACAAATCAACATCAGCACTAGTGGCTAAAGTGTATGCCATGTCACACAAATCAACATCAGCACCACTGGCTAAAGTGTCTGCCATGTCACACAAATCAACATCAGCACTACTGGCTAAAGTATCTGCCATATCATACTAATCAACATCAGCACTACTGACTAAAGTATCTGCCATATCATACTAATCAACATCAGCACCACTGGCTAAATGTCTGGCATGTCACACTAATCAACATCAGCACCACTGGCTAAATGTCTGCCATGTCATACTAATCAACTTCAGCACTAGTGGCTAAAGTGTCTTCCATGTCACACAAATCAACATCAGCACCACTGACTAAAGTGTCTGCCATGTCACACAAATCAACATCAGCACTAGTGGCTAAAGTGTCTGCCATGTCACCCAAATCAACATCAGCACCACTGGCTAAAGTGTCTGCCATGTCACACAAATCAACATCAGCACCACTGGCTAAATGTCTGCTATGTCACACAAATCAACATCAGCACTAGTGGCTAAAGTGTCTGCCATGTCACACAAATCAACATCAGAACCACTGGCTAAAGTGTCTGCCATTTCACACAAATCAACATCAGCACTAGTGGCTAAAGTGTCTGCCATGTCACACAAATCAACATCAGCACCACTGGCTAAAGTGTCTACCATGTCACACAAATCAACATCAGTACTAGTGGCTAAAGTGTCTGCCATGTCACACAAATCAACATCAGCACCACTGGCTAAACTGTCTGCCATATCATACTAATCAACATCAGCACTAGTGGCTAAAGTGTCTGCCATGTCATACTAATCAACATCAGCACTACTGACTAAAGAATCTGCCATATCATACTAATCAACATCAGTACCACTGGCTAAATGTCTGGCATGTCACACTAATCAACATCAGCACCACTGGCTAAATGTCTGCCATGTCATACTAATCAACATCAGCACTAGTGGCTAAAGTGTCTGCCATATCATACTAATCAACATCAGCACCACTGGCTAAAGTGTCTGCCATGTCATACTAATCAACATCAGCACTACTGACTAAAGTATCTGCCATATCATACTAATCAACATCAGCACCACTGGCTAAAGTGTCTGCCATGTCACACTAATCAACATCAGCACCACTGGCTAAAGTGTCTGCCATGTCACACAAATCAACATCAGCCTCACTGGCTAAAGTGTCTACCACGTCAAACAAATCAACTAAAGCACCACTAGCTAATGTGTTAGCCATGTCAAACAAATCAACTAAAGCACCACTAGCTAATGTGTTAGCCATGTCAAACAAATCAACTAAAGCACCACTAGCTAAAATGTTAGCCATGTCAAACAAATCAACTAAAGCACCACTAGCTAATGTGTTAGCCATGTCAAACAAATCAACTAAAGCACCACTAGCTAACATGTTAGCCATGTCAAACAAAACAACTAAAGCACCACTAGCTAATGTGTTAGCCATGTCAAAAAGTTCAAGATCAGTGCTACTAGCTAAATAGCTGGTGATGTCAAACAAATCAACTAAAGCACCACTAGCTAACATGTTAGCCATGTCAAACAAATCAACTAAAACACCACTAGCTAGTGTGTTAGCCATGTCAAAAAGACCAAGATCAGTACTACTAGCTAAGTAGCTGGTGATGTGAAACAAATCAACTAAAGCACCACTAGCTAACATGTTAGCCATGTCAAACAAGTCAACTAAAGCACCACTAGCTAATGTGTTAGCCACGTCAAACAAAACAACTAAAGCACCACTAGCTAACATGTTAGCCATGTAAAACGAATCAACTAAAGCACCACTAGCTAATGTGTTGTTAATGTGTCAAAAAGATCATGATCAGTACTACTAGCTAAGTAGCTGGTGATGTCAAACAAATCAACTAAAGCACTACTAGCTAACATGTTAGCCATGTCAAACAAGTCAACTAAAGCACCACTAGCTAATGTGTTAGCCACGTCAAACAAATCAACTAAAGCACCACTAGCTAACATGTTAGCCATGTAAAACGAATCAACTAAAGCACCACTAGCTAATGTGTTAGCCATGTCAAAAAGATCAAGATCAGTACTACTGGCTAAGTAGCTGGTGATGTCAAACAAATCAACTAAAGCACCACTAGCTAAGGTGTCAGCGATGTCAAACATAACAACATTACCACTAGTTCAAATGTTAACAATATCAAACAAATCAATATCGACTTATCTAAGGTATCAGCTATGTCAAACAAATCAACACAAGCGGCACTAAGTAAAGTATTGGACATTTCAAACAAATCAACATCACCAATAATTAAGGTGTTATGCATTTCAAAACAATCAATATCACTGCTAGTTAAGATATTAACTATGTCAAACAAATCCACATTAGCAGCACTAATTAAGGTATTAGCCATTGCAAACAAATCAACACTAATTAATGTATTAGAATTTCAAATAAATCAACACTAAGTAATGTATTAGAATTGCAAACAAATCAACACTAAGTAATGTATTATCCATTTTAAACAAATCAACGCTAAGTAATGTATTAGAAGTTCAAACAAATCAGCACCAAGTAATATATTAGCCATTTCAAACAGTTTAACACTAAGTAATGTATTAGCCATTTCAAACAAATCAACATTAAGTAATGTATTATACATTGCAAACAAATCAACACTAAGTAATGTATTAGCCATTTCAAACAAATCAGCACTAAGTAATATATCAGACATTTCAAACAAATCAGCTCTGAGTAATGTATTAGCCATTTCAAACAAATCATTACTAAGTAATTTATTGAAATTTCAAACAAATCAACACCAAGTAATGTATTAGCCATTTCAAACAAATCAATACTAAGTAATGTATTAGCCATTTCAAACAAATCAACACTAAAGAATATATTAGAAATTCAAACAAATCAACACTAAGTAAGGTATTAACCATTTCAAACAAATCAACACCAAGTATTGTATTAGACATTTCAAACAAATCAACACTAAATAATGTATTAGAATTTCAAACAAATCAACACTAAGTAATGTATTAGACATTTCAAACAAATCAACACTAAGTAAGGTACTAGCCATTTCAAACAAATCAACACTAAGTAAGGTATTAGCCATTTCAAACCAATCAACACTAAGTAATGTATTAGACATTTCAAACAAATCAACACTAAGTAATGTATTAGAATTTCAAACAAATCAACACTAAGTAATGTATTAGACATGTCAAACAAATCGACACTAAGTAAAATATTAGCCATTTCAAACAAATCAACAGTAAGTAATATGTTAGACATTTCAAACAAACCAACACTAAGTAATGTATTAGACATTTCAAACAAATGAACATCACCAATAACTAAAGTGTTAACCATATTGAACATATCAACACCTCCACTAGCTAGGGTGATTGCTATGTCACACTAATCAACATCCGCACCACTGACTAAAGTGTCTGCCATTTCACACAAATCAACATCAGCTCTACTGGCTAAAGTGTCAGCCATGTCACAAAATAAACATCAGCACCACTGGCTAAATATCTGCCATGTCACGCAAATCAACATCAGCACTAGTGGCTAAAGTGTCTGCCATATCATACTAATCAACATCAGCACTAGTGGCTAAAGTGTCTGCCATGTCATACTAATCAACATCAGCACTACTGACTAAAGTATCTGCCATATCATACTAATCAACATCAGCACCACTGGCTAAATGTCTGGCATGTCACACTAATCAACATCAGCACCACTGGCTAAATGTCTGCCATGTCATACTAATCAACATCAGAACTAGTGGCTAAAGTGTCTGCCATATCATACTAATCAACATCAGCACCACTGGCTAAAGTGTCTGCCATGTCATACTAATCAACATCAGCACTACTGACTAAAGTATCTGCCATATCATACTAATCAACATCAGCACCACTGGCTAAATGTCTGCCATGTCATACTAATCAGCATCAGCACTAGTGGTTAAGTGTCTTCCATGTCACACAAATCAACATCAGCACCACTGACTAAAGTGTCTGCCATGTCACACAAATGAGCATCAGCACTAGTGGCTAAAGTGTCTGCCATGTCACCCAAATCAACATCAGCACCACTGGCTAAAGTGTCTGCCATGTCACACAAATCAACATCAGCACCACTGGCTAAATGTCTGCTATGTCACACAAATCAACATCAGCACTAGTGGCTAAAGTGTCTGCCATGTCACACAAATCAACATCAGAACCACTGGCTAGAGTGTCTGCCATGTCACACAAATCAACATCAGCACTAGTGGCTAAAGTGTCTGCCATGTCACACAAATCAACATCAGCACCACTGGCTAAAGTGTCTGCCATGTCACAGAAATCAACATCAGTACTAGTGGCTAAAGTGTCTGCCATGTCACACAAATCAACATCAGTACTAGTGGCTAAAGTGTTTGCCATGTCACACAAATCAACATCAGCACCACTGGCTAAAGTGTCTGCCATGTCACACAAATCAACATCAGCACTAGTGGCTAAAGTGTCTGCCATATCATACTAATAAACATCAGCACCACTGGCTAAAGTGTCTGCCATGTCACACTAATTAACATCAGCACTACTGGCTAAAGTGTCTGCCATATCATACTAATCAACATCAGCACCACTGGCTAAATGTCTGGCATGTCACACAAATCAACATCAGCACTAGTGGCTAAAGTGTCTGCCATGTCACACAATCCAACATCAGCTCTACTGGATAAAGTGTCTGCCATGTCACACAAATCAACATCAGCACTACTAGCTAAAGTGTCTGCCATGACACACAAATCAACATCAGCTCTACTGGCTAAAGTGTCTGCCATGTCACACAAACCAACATCAGCCCCACTGGCTAAAGTGTCTGCCATTTCACACTAATCAACATCAGCACCACTGGCTAAAGTGTCTGCCATGTCACACAAATCAACATCAGCCTCACTGGCTAAAGTGTCTACCACGTCAAACAAATAAACTAAAGCACCACTGGCTAATGTGTTAGCCATGTCAAACAAATCAACTAAAGCACCACTAGCTAATGTGTTAGCCATGTCAAACAATTCAACTAAAGCACCACTAGCTAACATGTTAGCCATGTCAAACAAATCAACTAAAGCACTACTAGCTAATGTATTAGCCATGTCAAGCAAATCAACTAAAGCACCACTATCTAACATGTTAGCTATGTCAAACAAATCAACTAAAGCACCACTAGCTAATGTGTTAGCCATGTTAAAAACGATCAAGATCAGTGCTACTAGCTAAGTAGCTGGTGATGTGAAACAAATCAACTAAAGCACCACTAGCTAATGTGTTAGCCATGTCAAAAAGATCAAGATCAGTACTACTGGCTAAGTAGCTGGTGATGTCAAACAAATCAACTAAATCACCACTAGCTAACATGTTAGCCATGTCAAACAAAACAATTAAAGCACCACTAGCTAAGGTGTCAGCGATGTCAAACAAAACAACATTACCACTAGTTAAAATGTTAACAATATCAAACAAATCAATATCGACATATCTAAGGTATCAGCTATGTCAAACAAATCAACACAAGCAGCACTAAGTAAAGTATTGGACATTTCAAACAAATCAACGTCACCACTAACTAAGGTGTTATGCATTTCAAAACAATCAATATCACCGCTAGTTAACATATTAACTATGTCAAACATATCCACATTAGCAGCACTAATTAAGGTATTAGCCATTTCAAACAAATCAACACTAAGTAATGTATTAGAATTTCAAATAAATCAACACAAAATAATGTATTAGAATTGCAAACAAATCAACACTAAGTAATGTATTAGCCATTTTAAACAAATCAACGCAAAGTAATGTATTAGAAGTTCAAACAAATCACCACCAAGTAATGTATTAGCCATTTCAAACAGTTTAACACTAAGTAATGTATTAGCCATTTCAAACAAATCAACATTAAGTAATGTATTATACATTTCTAACAAATCAACACTAAGTAATGTATTAGCCATTTCAAACAAATCAGCACTAAGTAATATATCAGACATTTCAAACAAATCAGCCTTAAGTAATGTATTAGCCATTTCAAACAAATGATTACTAAGTAATTTATTGGAATTTCAAACAAATCAACACCAAGTAATGTATTAGCCCTTATAAACAAATCGACACTAAGTAATGTATTAGCCATTTCAAACAAATCAACACCAAGGAATCTTTAGAATTTCAAACAAATCAACACTAAGTAAGGTATTAGCCATTTCAAACAAATCAACACTAAGTATTGTATACATTTCAAACAAATCAACACTAAATAATGTATTAGAACTTCAAACAAATCAACACTAAGTAATGTATTAGAATTTCAAATAAATCAGCACTAAGTAATGTATTAGAATTGCAAACAAATCAACACTAAGTAATGTATTAGCCATTTTAAACAAATCAACGCTAAGTAATGTATTAGAAGTTCAAACAAATCACCACCAAGTAATGTATTAGCCATTTCAAACAGTTTAACACTAAGTAATGTATTAGCCTTGTCAAACAAATCAACATGAAGTAATGTATTATACATTGCAATCAAATTAACACTAAGTAATGTATTAGCCATTTGAAACAAATCAGCACTAAGTAATATATCAGACATTTCAAACAAATCAGCTCTAAGTAATGTATTAGCCATTTCAAACAAATCATTACAAAGCAATTTATTGAAATTTCGAACAAATCAACACCAAGTAATGTATTAGCCATTTCAAACAAATTAACACTAAGTAATGTATTAGCCATTTCAAACAAATCAACACTAAGGAATATATTACAATTTCAAACAAATCAAACCTAAGTAAGGTATTAACCATTTCAAGCAAATCAACACCAAGTATTGTATTAGACATTTCAAACAAATCAACACTAAATAATGTATTAGAATTTCAAACAAATCAACACTAAGTAATGTATCAGACATTTCAAACAAATCAACACTAAGTAAGGTATTAGCCATTTCAAACAAATCAACACTAAGTAAGGTATTAGCCATTTCAAACCAATCAACACTAAGTAATGTATTAGACATTTCAAACAAATCAACACTAAGTAATGTATTAGAATTTCAAACAAATCAACACTAAGTAATGTATTAGACATGTCAAACAAATCAACACTAAGTAAGGTATTAGCCATTTCAAACAAATCAACAGTAAGTAATATGTTAGTTATTTCAAACAAACCAACACTAAGTAATGTAGTAGACATTTCAAACAAATCAACATCACCAATAACTAAAGTGTTAACCATATTGAACATATCAACACCTCCACTAGCTAGGGTGATTGCTATGTCACACTAATCAACATCCGCACCACTGACTAAAGTGTCTGCCATTTCACACAAATCAACATCACCTCTACTGGCTAAAGTGTCTGCCATGTCACAAAAATAAACATCAGCACCACTGGCTAAATATCTGCCATGTCACACAAATCAACATCAGCACTAGTGGCTAAAGTGTCTGCCATATCATACTAATCAACATCAGCACCACTGGCTAAAGTGTCTGTCATGTCATACTAAACAACATCAGCACTACCGACTAAAGTATCTGCCATATCATACTAATCATCAGCACCACTGGCTAAATGTCTGGCATGTCACACTAATCAACATCAGCACCACTGGTTAAATGTCTGCCATGTTATACTAATCAACATCAGCACTAGTGGCTAAAGTGTCTTCCATGTCACACAAATCAACATCAGCACCACTGACTAAAGTGTCTGCCATGTCACACAAATCAACATCAGCACTAATGGCTAAAGTGTCTGCCATGTCACCCAAATCAACATCAGCACCACTGGCTAAAGTGTCTGGCATGTCACACAAATCAACATCAGCACCACTGGCTAAATGTCTGCTATGTCACACAAATCAACATCAGCACTAGTGGCTAAAGTGTCTGCCATGTCACACAAATCAACATCAGAACCACTGGCTAGAGTGTCTGCCATGTCACACAAATCAACATCAGCACCACTGGCTAAAGTGTCTGCCATGTCACACAAATCAACATCAGTACTAGTGGCTAAAGTGTCTGCCATGTCACACAAATCAACATCAGTACTAGTGGCTACAGTGTGTGCCATGTCACACAAATCAGCATCAGCACCACTGGCTAAAGTGTCTGCCATGTCACACTAATCATCATCAGCACTACTGGCTAAAGTGTCTGCCATGTCACACAAATCAACATCAGTACTAGTGGCTAATGTGTCTGCCATATCATATTAATCAACATCAGCTCTACTGGCTAAAGTGTCTGCCATGTCACAAAAATAAACATCAGCACCACTGGCTAAATATCTGCCATGTCACGCAAATCAACATCAGCACTAGTGGCTAAAGTGTCTGCCATATCATACTAATCAACATCAGCACTAGTGGCTAAAGTGTCTGCCATGTCATACTAATCAACATCAGCACTACTGACTAAAGTATCTGCCATATCATACTAATCAACATCAGCACCACTGGCTAAATGTCTGGCATGTCACACTAATCAACATCAGCACCACTGACTAAATGTCTGCCATGTCATACTAATCAACATCAGCACTAGTGGCTAAAGTGTCTGCCATATCATACTAATCAACATCAGCACCACTGGCTAAAGTGTCTGCCATGTCATACTAATCAACATCAGCACTAGTGGCTAAAGTGTCTGCCATGTCATACTAATCAACATCAGCACCACTGGCTAAAGTGTCTGCCATGTCATACTAATCAACATCAGCACTACTGACTAAAGTATCTGCCATATAATACTAATCAACATCAGCACCACTGGCTAAATGTCTGCCATGTCATACTAATCAACATCAGCACTAGTGGCTAAAGTGTCTACCATGTCACACAAATCAACATCAGCACCACTGACTAAAGTGTCTGCCATGTCACACAAATGAACATCAGCACTAGTGGCTAAAGTGTCTGCCATGTCACCCAAATCAACATCAGCACCACTGGCTAAATTGTCTGCCATGTCACACAAATCAACATCAGCACCACTGGCTGAATGTCTGCTATGTCACACAAATCAACATCAGCACTAGTGGCTAAAGTGTCTGCCATGTCACACAAATCAACATCAGAACCACTGGCTAGAGTGTCGGCCATGTCACACAAATCAACATCAGCACTAGTGGCTATAGTGTCTGCCATGTCACACAAATCAACATCAGCACACTGGCTAAAGTGTCTGCCATGTCACACAAATCAACATCAGTACTAGTGGCTAAAGTGTCTGCCATGTCACACAAATCAACATCAGTACTAGTGGCTAAAGTGTCTGCCATGTCACACAAATCAACATCAGCACCACTGGCTAAAGTGTCTGCCATGTCACACAAATCAACATCAGCACTAGTGGCTAAAGTGTCTGCCATATCATACTAATAAACATCAGCACCACTGGCTAAAGTGTCTGCCATGTCACACTAATTAACATCAGCACTACTGGCTAAAGTGTCTGCCATATCATACTAATCAACATCAGCACTACTGGGTAAGGTGTCTGCCATGTCACACAATTCAACATCAGCTCTACTGGATAAAGTGTCTGCCATGTCACACAAATCAACATCAGAACCACTGGCTAAAGTGTCTGCCATTTCACACAAATCAACATCAGCACTAGTGGCTAAAGTGTCTGCCATGTCACACAAATCAACATCAGCACCACTGGCTAAAGTGTCTACCATGTCACACAAATCAACATCAGTACTAGTGGCTAAAGTGTCTGCCATGTCACACAAATCAACATCAGCACCACTGGCTAAACTGTCTGCCATATCATACTAATCAACATCAGCACTAGTGGCTAAAGTGTCTGCCATGTCATACTAATCAACATCAGCACTACTGACTAAAGAATCTGCCATATCATACTAATCAACATCAGTACCACTGGCTAAATGTCTGGCATGTCACACTAATCAACATCAGCACCACTGGCTAAATGTCTGCCATGTCATACTAATCAACATCAGCACTAGTGGCTAAAGTGTCTGCCATATCATACTAATCAACATCAGCACCACTGGCTAAAGTGTCTGCCATGTCATACTAATCAACATCAGCACTACTGACTAAAGTATCTGCCATATCATACTAATCAACATCAGCACCACTGGCTAAAGTGTCTGCCATGTCACACTAATCAACATCAGCACCACTGGCTAAAGTGTCTGCCATGTCACACAAATCAACATCAGCCTCACTGGCTAAAGTGTCTACCACGTCAAACAAATCAACTAAAGCACCACTAGCTAATGTGTTAGCCATGTCAAACAAATCAACTAAAGCACCACTAGCTAATGTGTTAGCCATGTCAAACAAATCAACTAAAGCACCACTAGCTAAAATGTTAGCCATGTCAAACAAATCAACTAAAGCACCACTAGCTAATGTGTTAGCCATGTCAAACAAATCAACTAAAGCACCACTAGCTAACATGTTAGCCATGTCAAACAAAACAACTAAAGCACCACTAGCTAATGTGTTAGCCATGTCAAAAAGTTCAAGATCAGTGCTACTAGCTAAATAGCTGGTGATGTCAAACAAATCAACTAAAGCACCACTAGCTAACATGTTAGCCATGTCAAACAAATCAACTAAAACACCACTAGCTAGTGTGTTAGCCATGTCAAAAAGACCAAGATCAGTACTACTAGCTAAGTAGCTGGTGATGTGAAACAAATCAACTAAAGCACCACTAGCTAACATGTTAGCCATGTCAAACAAGTCAACTAAAGCACCACTAGCTAATGTGTTAGCCACGTCAAACAAAACAACTAAAGCACCACTAGCTAACATGTTAGCCATGTAAAACGAATCAACTAAAGCACCACTAGCTAATGTGTTGTTAATGTGTCAAAAAGATCATGATCAGTACTACTAGCTAAGTAGCTGGTGATGTCAAACAAATCAACTAAAGCACTACTAGCTAACATGTTAGCCATGTCAAACAAGTCAACTAAAGCACCACTAGCTAATGTGTTAGCCACGTCAAACAAATCAACTAAAGCACCACTAGCTAACATGTTAGCCATGTAAAACGAATCAACTAAAGCACCACTAGCTAATGTGTTAGCCATGTCAAAAAGATCAAGATCAGTACTACTGGCTAAGTAGCTGGTGATGTCAAACAAATCAACTAAAGCACCACTAGCTAAGGTGTCAGCGATGTCAAACATAACAACATTACCACTAGTTCAAATGTTAACAATATCAAACAAATCAATATCGACTTATCTAAGGTATCAGCTATGTCAAACAAATCAACACAAGCGGCACTAAGTAAAGTATTGGACATTTCAAACAAATCAACATCACCAATAATTAAGGTGTTATGCATTTCAAAACAATCAATATCACTGCTAGTTAAGATATTAACTATGTCAAACAAATCCACATTAGCAGCACTAATTAAGGTATTAGCCATTGCAAACAAATCAACACTAATTAATGTATTAGAATTTCAAATAAATCAACACTAAGTAATGTATTAGAATTGCAAACAAATCAACACTAAGTAATGTATTATCCATTTTAAACAAATCAACGCTAAGTAATGTATTAGAAGTTCAAACAAATCAGCACCAAGTAATATATTAGCCATTTCAAACAGTTTAACACTAAGTAATGTATTAGCCATTTCAAACAAATCAACATTAAGTAATGTATTATACATTGCAAACAAATCAACACTAAGTAATGTATTAGCCATTTCAAACAAATCAGCACTAAGTAATATATCAGACATTTCAAACAAATCAGCTCTGAGTAATGTATTAGCCATTTCAAACAAATCATTACTAAGTAATTTATTGAAATTTCAAACAAATCAACACCAAGTAATGTATTAGCCATTTCAAACAAATCAATACTAAGTAATGTATTAGCCATTTCAAACAAATCAACACTAAGGAATATATTAGAAATTCAAACAAATCAACACTAAGTAAGGTATTAACCATTTCAAACAAATCAACACCAAGTATTGTATTAGACATTTCAAACAAATCAACACTAAATAATGTATTAGAATTTCAAACAAATCAACACTAAGTAATGTATTAGACATTTCAAACAAATCAACACTAAGTAAGGTACTAGCCATTTCAAACAAATCAACACTAAGTAAGGTATTAGCCATTTCAAACCAATCAACACTAAGTAATGTATTAGACATTTCAAACAAATCAACACTAAGTAATGTATTAGAATTTCAAACAAATCAACACTAAGTAATGTATTAGACATGTCAAACAAATCGACACTAAGTAAAATATTAGCCATTTCAAACAAATCAACAGTAAGTAATATGTTAGACATTTCAAACAAACCAACACTAAGTAATGTATTAGACATTTCAAACAAATGAACATCACCAATAACTAAAGTGTTAACCATATTGAACATATCAACACCTCCACTAGCTAGGGTGATTGCTATGTCACACTAATCAACATCCGCACCACTGACTAAAGTGTCTGCCATTTCACACAAATCAACATCAGCTCTACTGGCTAAAGTGTCAACCATGTCACAAAATAAACATCAGCACCACTGGCTAAATATCTGCCATGTCACGCAAATCAACATCAGCACTAGTGGCTAAAGTGTCTGCCATATCATACTAATCAACATCAGCACTAGTGGCTAAAGTGTCTGCCATTTCATACTAATCAACATCAGCACTACTGACTAAAGTATCTGCCATATCATACTAATCAACATCAGCACCACTGGCTAAATGTCTGGCATGTCACACTAATCAACATCAGCACCACTGGCTAAATGTCTGCCATGTCATACTAATCAACATCAGAACTAGTGGCTAAAGTGTCTGCCATATCATACTAATCAACATCAGCACCACTGGCTAAAGTGTCTGCCATGTCATACTAATCAACATCAGCACTACTGACTAAAGTATCTGCCATATCATACTAATCAACATCAGCACCACTGGCTAAATGTCTGCCATGTCATACTAATCAGCATCAGCACTAGTGGCTAAAGTGTCTTCCATGTCACACAAATCAACTTCAGCACTAGTGGCTAAAGTGTCTTCCATGTCACACAAATCAACATCAGCACCACTGACTAAAGTGTCTGCCATGTCACACAAATGAGCATCAGCACTAGTGGCTAAAGTGTCTGCCATGTCACCCAAATCAACATCAGCACCACTGGCTAAAGTGTCTGCCATGTCACACAAATCAACATCAGCACCACTGGCTAAATGTCTGCTATGTCACACAAATCAACATCAGCACTAGTGGCTAAAGTGTCTGCCATGTCACACAAATCAACATCAGAACCACTGGCTAGAGTGTCTGCCATGTCACACAAATCAACATCAGCACTAGTGGCTAAAGTGTCTGCCATGTCACACAAATCAACATCAGCACCACTGGCTAAAGTGTCTGCCATGTCACAGAAATCAACATCAGTACTAGTGGCTAAAGTGTCTGCCATGTCACACAAATCAACATCAGTACTAGTGGCTAAAGTGTTTGCCATGTCACACAAATCAACATCAGCACCACTGGCTAAAGTGTCTGCCATGTCACACAAATCAACATCAGCACTAGTGGCTAAAGTGTCTGCCATATCATACTAATAAACATCAGCACCACTGGCTAAAGTGTCTGCCATGTCACACTAATTAACATCAGCACTACTGGCTAAAGTGTCTGCCATATCATACTAATCAACATATGCACCACTGGCTAAATGTCTGGCATGTCACACAAATCAACATCAGCACTAGTGGCTAAAGTGTCTGCCATGTCACACAATCCAACATCAGCTCTACTGGATAAAGTGTCTGCCATGTCACACAAATCAACATCAGCACTACTAGCTAAAGTGTCTGCCATGACACACAAATCAACATCAGCTCTACTGGCTAAAGTGTCTGCCATGTCACACAAACCAACATCAGCCCCACTGGCTAAAGTGTCTGCCATTTCACACTAATCAACATCAGCACCACTGGCTAAAGTGTCTGCCATGTCACACAAATCAACATCAGCCTCACTGGCTAAAGTGTCTACCACGTCAAACAAATAAACTAAAGCACCACTGGCTAATGTGTTAGCCATGTCAAACAAATCAACTAAAGCACCACTAGCTAATGTGTTAGCCATGTCAAACAATTCAACTAAAGCACCACTAGCTAACATGTTAGCCATGTCAAACAAATCAACTAAAGCACTACTAGCTAATGTGTTAGCCATGTCAAGCAAATCAACTAAAGCACCACTATCTAACATGTTAGCTATGTCAAACAAATCAACTAAAGCACCACTAGCTAATGTGTTAGCCATGTTAAAAACGATCAAGATCAGTGCTACTAGCTAAGTAGCTGGTGATGTGAAACAAATCAACTAAAGCACCACTAGCTAATGTGTTAGCCATGTCAAAAAGATCAAGATCAGTACTACTGGCTAAGTAGCTGGTGATGTCAAACAAATCAACTAAATCACCACTAGCTAACATGTTAGCCATGTCAAACAAAACAATTAAAGCACCACTAGCTAAGGTGTCAGCGATGTCAAACAAAACAACATTACCACTAGTTAAAATGTTAACAATATCAAACAAATCAATATCGACTTATCTAAGGTATCAGCTATGTCAAACAAATCAACACAAGCAGCACTAAGTAAAGTATTGGACATTTCAAACAAATCAACGTCACCACTAACTAAGGTGTTATGCATTTCAAAACAATCAATATCACCGCTAGTTAACATATTAACTATGTCAAACATATCCACATTAGCAGCACTAATTAAGGTATTAGCCATTTCAAACAAATCAACACTAAGTAATGTATTAGAATTTCAAATAAATCAACACAAAATAATGTATTAGAATTGCAAACAAATCAACACTAAGTAATGTATTAGCCATTTTAAACAAATCAACGCAAAGTAATGTATTAGAAGTTCAAACAAATCACCACCAAGTAATGTATTAGCCATTTCAAACAGTTTAACACTAAGTAATGTATTAGCCATTTCAAACAAATCAACATTAAGTAATGTATTATACATTGCAAACAAATCAACACTAAGTAATGTATTAGCCATTTCAAACAAATCAGCACTAAGTAATATATCAGACATTTCAAACAAATCAGCCTTAAGTAATGTATTAGCCATTTCAAACAAATGATTACTAAGTAATTTATTGGAATTTCAAACAAATCAACACCAAGTAATGTATTAGCCCTTATAAACAAATCGACACTAAGTAATGTATTAGCCATTTCAAACAAATCAACACCAAGGAATCTTTAGAATTTCAAACAAATCAACACTAAGTAAGGTATTAGCCATTTCAAACAAATCAACACTAAGTATTGTATACATTTCAAACAAATCAACACTAAATAATGTATTAGAACTTCAAACAAATCAACACTAAGTAATGTATTAGAATTTCAAATAAATCAGCACTAAGTAATGTATTAGAATTGCAAACAAATCAACACTAAGTAATGTATTAGCCATTTTAAACAAATCAACGCTAAGTAATGTATTAGAAGTTCAAACAAATCACCACCAAGTAATGTATTAGCCATTTCAAACAGTTTAACACTAAGTAATGTATTAGCCTTGTCAAACAAATCAACATGAAGTAATGTATTATACATTGCAAACAAATCAACACTAAATAATGTATTAGCCATTTGAAACAAATCAGCACTAAGTAATATATCAGACATTTCAAACAAATCAGCTCTAAGTAATGTATTAGCCATTTCAAACAAATCATTACAAAGCAATTTATTGAAATTTCAAACAAATCAACACCAAGTAATGTATTAGCCATTTCAAACAAATCAACACTAAGTAATGTATTAGCCATTTCAAACAAACCAACACTAAGGAATATATTACAATTTCAAACAAATCAAACCTAAGTAAGGTATTAACCATTTCAAACAAATCAACACCAAGTATTGTATTAGACATTTCAAACAAATCAACACTAAATAATGTATTAGAATTTCAAACAAATCAACACTAAGTAATGTATCAGACATTTCAAACAAATCAACACTAAGTAAGGTATTAGCCATTTCAAACAAATCAACACTAAGTAAGGTATTAGCCATTTCAAACCAATCAATACTAAGTAATGTATTAGACATTTCAAACAAATCAACACTAAGTAATGTATTAGAATTTCAAACAAATCAACACTAAGTAATGTATTAGACATGTCAAACAAATCAACACTAAGTAAGGTATTAGCCATTTCAAACAAATCAACAGTAAGTAATATGTTAGTTATTTCAAACAAACCAACACTAAGTAATGTAGTAGACATTTCAAACAAATCAACATCACCAATAACTAAAGTGTTAACCATATTGAACATATCAACACCTCCACTAGCTAGGGTGATTGCTATGTCACACTAATCAACATCCGCACCACTGACTAAAGTGTCTGCCATTTCACACAAATCAACATCACCTCTACTGGCTAAAGTGTCTGCCATGTCACAAAAATAAACATCAGCACCACTGGCTAAATATCTGCCATGTCACACAAATCAACATCAGCACTAGTGGCTAAAGTGTCTGCCATATCATACTAATCAACATCAGCACCACTGGCTAAAGTGTCTGTCATGTCATACTAAACAACATCAGCACTACCGACTAAAGTATCTGCCATATCATACTAATCATCAGCACCACTGGCTAAATGTCTGGCATGTCACACTAATCAACATCAGCACCACTGGTTAAATGTCTGCCATGTTATACTAATCAACATCAGCACTAGTGGCTAAAGTGTCTTCCATGTCACACAAATCAACATCAGCACCACTGACTAAAGTGTCTGCCATGTCACACAAATCAACATCAGCACTAATGGCTAAAGTGTCTGCCATGTCACCCAAATCAACATCAGCACCACTGGCTAAAGTGTCTGGCATGTCACACAAATCAACATCAGCACCACTGGCTAAATGTCTGCTATGTCACACAAATCAACATCAGCACTAGTGGCTAAAGTGTCTGCCATGTCACACAAATCAACATCAGAACCACTGGCTAGAGTGTCTGCCATGTCACACAAATCAACATCAGCACCACTGGCTAAAGTGTCTGCCATGTCACACAAATCAACATCAGTACTAGTGGCTAAAGTGTCTGCCATGTCACACAAATCAACATCAGTACTAGTGGCTACAGTGTGTGCCATGTCACACAAATCAACATCAGCACCACTGGCTAAAGTGTCTGCCATGTCACACTAATCATCATCAGCACTACTGGCTAAAGTGTCTGCCATGTCACACAAATCAACATCAGTACTAGTGGCTAATGTGTCTGCCATATCATATTAATCAACATCAGCTCTACTGGCTAAAGTGTCTGCCATGTCACAAAAATAAACATCAGCACCACTGGCTAAATATCTGCCATGTCACGCAAATCAACATCAGCACTAGTGGCTAAAGTGTCTGCCATATCATACTAATCAACATCAGCACTAGTGGCTAAAGTGTCTGCCATGTCATACTAATCAACATCAGCACTACTGACTAAAGTATCTGCCATATCATACTAATCAACATCAGCACCACTGGCTAAATGTCTGGCATGTCACACTAATCAACATCAGCACCACTGACTAAATGTCTGCCATGTCATACTAATCAACATCAGCACTAGTGGCTAAAGTGTCTGCCATATCATACTAATCAACATCAGCACCACTGGCTAAAGTGTCTGCCATGTCATACTAATCAACATCAGCACTACTGACTAAAGTATCTGCCATATAATACTAATCAACATCAGCACCACTGGCTAAATGTCTGCCATGTCATACTAATCAACATCAGCACTAGTGGCTAAAGTGTCTACCATGTCACACAAATCAACATCAGCACCACTGACTAAAGTGTCTGCCATGTCACACAAATGAACATCAGCACTAGTGGCTAAAGTGTCTGCCATGTCACCCAAATCAACATCAGCACCACTGGCTAAATTGTCTGCCATGTCACACAAATCAACATCAGCACCACTGGCTGAATGTCTGCTATGTCACACAAATCAACATCAGCACTAGTGGCTAAAGTGTCTGCCATGTCACACAAATCAACATCAGAACCACTGGCTAGAGTGTCGGCCATGTCACACAAATCAACATCAGCACTAGTGGCTATAGTGTCTGCCATGTCACACAAATCAACATCAGCACACTGGCTAAAGTGTCTGCCATGTCACACAAATCAACATCAGTACTAGTGGCTAAAGTGTCTGCCATGTCACACAAATCAACATCAGTACTAGTGGCTAAAGTGTCTGCCATGTCACACAAATCAACATCAGCACCACTGGCTAAAGTGTCTGCCATGTCACACAAATCAACATCAGCACTAGTGGCTAAAGTGTCTGCCATATCATACTAATAAACATCAGCACCACTGGCTAAAGTGTCTGCCATGTCACACTAATTAACATCAGCACTACTGGCTAAAGTGTCTGCCATATCATACTAATCAACATCAGCACTACTGGGTAAGGTGTCTGCCATGTCACACAATTCAACATCAGCTCTACTGGATAAAGTGTCTGCCATGTCACACAAATCAACATCAGAACCACTGGCTAAAGTGTCTGCCATTTCACACAAATCAACATCAGCACTAGTGGCTAAAGTGTCTGCCATGTCACACAAATCAACATCAGCACCACTGGCTAAACTGTCTGCCATATCATACTAATCAACATCAGCACTAGTGGCTAAAGTGTCTGCCATGTCATACTAATCAACATCAGCACTACTGACTAAAGAATCTGCCATATCATACTAATCAACATCAGTACCACTGGCTAAATGTCTGGCATGTCACACTAATCAACATCAGCACCACTGGCTAAATGTCTGCCATGTCATACTAATCAACATCAGCACTAGTGGCTAAAGTGTCTGCCATATCATACTAATCAACATCAGCACCACTGGCTAAAGTGTCTGCCATGTCATACT
Source organism: Hymenopus coronatus (assembly GCA_030762935.1). Taxonomy (NCBI): domain Eukaryota; kingdom Metazoa; phylum Arthropoda; class Insecta; order Mantodea; family Hymenopodidae; genus Hymenopus; species Hymenopus coronatus. The sequence goes on from CM060899.1 coordinate 8,509,803, forward strand.
AATCAACATCAGCACTACTGACTAAAGTATCTGCCATATCATACTAATCAACATCAGCACCACTGGCTAAAGTGTCTGCCATGTCACACTAATCAACATCAGCACCACTGGCTAAAGTGTCTGCCATGTCACACAAATCAACATCAGCCTCACTGGCTAAAGTGTCTACCACGTCAAACAAATCAACTAAAGCACCACTAGCTAATGTGTTAGCCATGTCAAACAAATCAACTAAAGCACCACTAGCTAATGTGTTAGCCATGTCAAACAAATCAACTAAAGCACCACTAGCTAAAATGTTAGCCATGTCAAACAAATCAACTAAAGCACCACTAGCTAATGTGTTAGCCATGTCAAACAAATCAACTAAAGCACCACTAGCTAACATGTTAGCCATGTCAAACAAAACAACTAAAGCACCACTAGCTAATGTGTTAGCCATGTCAAAAAGTTCAAGATCAGTGCTACTAGCTAAATAGCTGGTGATGTCAAACAAATCAACTAAAGCACCACTAGCTAACATGTTAGCCATGTCAAACAAATCAACTAAAACACCACTAGCTAGTGTGTTAGCCATGTCAAAAAGACCAAGATCAGTACTACTAGCTAAGTAGCTGGTGATGTGAAACAAATCAACTAAAGCACCACTAGCTAACATGTTAGCCATGTCAAACAAGTCAACTAAAGCACCACTAGCTAATGTGTTAGCCACGTCAAACAAAACAACTAAAGCACCACTAGCTAACATGTTAGCCATGTAAAACGAATCAACTAAAGCACCACTAGCTAATGTGTTGTTAATGTGTCAAAAAGATCATGATCAGTACTACTAGCTAAGTAGCTGGTGATGTCAAACAAATCAACTAAAGCACTACTAGCTAACATGTTAGCCATGTCAAACAAGTCAACTAAAGCACCACTAGCTAATGTGTTAGCCACGTCAAACAAATCAACTAAAGCACCACTAGCTAACATGTTAGCCATGTAAAACGAATCAACTAAAGCACCACTAGCTAATGTGTTAGCCATGTCAAAAAGATCAAGATCAGTACTACTGGCTAAGTAGCTGGTGATGTCAAACAAATCAACTAAAGCACCACTAGCTAAGGTGTCAGCGATGTCAAACATAACAACATTACCACTAGTTCAAATGTTAACAATATCAAACAAATCAATATCGACTTATCTAAGGTATCAGCTATGTCAAACAAATCAACACAAGCGGCACTAAGTAAAGTATTGGACATTTCAAACAAATCAACATCACCAATAATTAAGGTGTTATGCATTTCAAAACAATCAATATCACTGCTAGTTAAGATATTAACTATGTCAAACAAATCCACATTAGCAGCACTAATTAAGGTATTAGCCATTGCAAACAAATCAACACTAATTAATGTATTAGAATTTCAAATAAATCAACACTAAGTAATGTATTAGAATTGCAAACAAATCAACACTAAGTAATGTATTATCCATTTTAAACAAATCAACGCTAAGTAATGTATTAGAAGTTCAAACAAATCAGCACCAAGTAATATATTAGCCATTTCAAACAGTTTAACACTAAGTAATGTATTAGCCATTTCAAACAAATCAACATTAAGTAATGTATTATACATTGCAAACAAATCAACACTAAGTAATGTATTAGCCATTTCAAACAAATCAGCACTAAGTAATATATCAGACATTTCAAACAAATCAGCTCTGAGTAATGTATTAGCCATTTCAAACAAATCATTACTAAGTAATTTATTGAAATTTCAAACAAATCAACACCAAGTAATGTATTAGCCATTTCAAACAAATCAATACTAAGTAATGTATTAGCCATTTCAAACAAATCAACACTAAGGAATATATTAGAAATTCAAACAAATCAACACTAAGTAAGGTATTAACCATTTCAAACAAATCAACACCAAGTATTGTATTAGACATTTCAAACAAATCAACACTAAATAATGTATTAGAATTTCAAACAAATCAACACTAAGTAATGTATTAGACATTTCAAACAAATCAACACTAAGTAAGGTACTAGCCATTTCAAACAAATCAACACTAAGTAAGGTATTAGCCATTTCAAACCAATCAACACTAAGTAATGTATTAGACATTTCAAACAAATCAACACTAAGTAATGTATTAGAATTTCAAACAAATCAACACTAAGTAATGTATTAGACATGTCAAACAAATCGACACTAAGTAAAATATTAGCCATTTCAAACAAATCAACAGTAAGTAATATGTTAGACATTTCAAACAAACCAACACTAAGTAATGTATTAGACATTTCAAACAAATGAACATCACCAATAACTAAAGTGTTAACCATATTGAACATATCAACACCTCCACTAGCTAGGGTGATTGCTATGTCACACTAATCAACATCCGCACCACTGACTAAAGTGTCTGCCATTTCACACAAATCAACATCAGCTCTACTGGCTAAAGTGTCAGCCATGTCACAAAATAAACATCAGCACCACTGGCTAAATATCTGCCATGTCACGCAAATCAACATCAGCACTAGTGGCTAAAGTGTCTGCCATATCATACTAATCAACATCAGCACTAGTGGCTAAAGTGTCTGCCATGTCATACTAATCAACATCAGCACTACTGACTAAAGTATCTGCCATATCATACTAATCAACATCAGCACTACTGGGTAAGGTGTCTGCCATGTCACACAATTCAACATCAGCTCTACTGGATAAAGTGTCTGCCATGTCACACAAATCAACATCAGAACCACTGGCTAAAGTGTCTGCCATTTCACAGAAATCAACATCAGCACTAGTGGCTAAAGTGTCTGCCATGTCACACAAATCAACATCAGCACCACTGGCTAAAGTGTCTACCATGTCACACAAATCAACATCAGTACTAGTGGCTAAAGTGTCTGCCATGTCACACAAATCAACATCAGCACCACTGGCTAAACTGTCTGCCATATCATACTAATCAACATCAGCACTAGTGGCTAAAGTGTCTGCCATGTCATACTAATCAACATCAGCACTACTGACTAAAGAATCTGCCATATCATACTAATCAACATCAGTACCACTGGCTAAATGTCTGGCATGTCACACTAATCAACATCAGCACCACTGGCTAAATGTCTGCCATGTCATACTAATCAACATCAGCACTAGTGGCTAAAGTGTCTGCCATATCATACTAATCAACATCAGCACCACTGGCTAAAGTGTCTGCCATGTCATACTAATCAACATCAGCACTACTGACTAAAGTATCTGCCATATCATACTAATCAACATCAGCACCACTGGCTAAAGTGTCTGCCATGTCACACTAATCAACATCAGCACCACTGGCTAAAGTGTCTGCCATGTCACACAAATCAACATCAGCCTCACTGGCTAAAGTGTCTACCACGTCAAACAAATCAACTAAAGCACCACTAGCTAATGTGTTAGCCATGTCAAACAAATCAACTAAAGCACCACTAGCTAATGTGTTAGCCATGTCAAACAAATCAACTAAAGCACCACTAGCTAAAATGTTAGCCATGTCAAACAAATCAACTAAAGCACCACTAGCTAATGTGTTAGCCATGTCAAACAAATCAACTAAAGCACCACTAGCTAACATGTTAGCCATGTCAAACAAAACAACTAAAGCACCACTAGCTAATGTGTTAGCCATGTCAAAAAGTTCAAGATCAGTGCTACTAGCTAAATAGCTGGTGATGTCAAACAAATCAACTAAAGCACCACTAGCTAACATGTTAGCCATGTCAAACAAATCAACTAAAACACCACTAGCTAGTGTGTTAGCCATGTCAAAAAGACCAAGATCAGTACTACTAGCTAAGTAGCTGGTGATGTGAAACAAATCAACTAAAGCACCACTAGCTAACATGTTAGCCATGTCAAACAAGTCAACTAAAGCACCACTAGCTAATGTGTTAGCCACGTCAAACAAAACAACTAAAGCACCACTAGCTAACATGTTAGCCATGTAAAACGAATCAACTAAAGCACCACTAGCTAATGTGTTGTTAATGTGTCAAAAAGATCATGATCAGTACTACTAGCTAAGTAGCTGGTGATGTCAAACAAATCAACTAAAGCACTACTAGCTAACATGTTAGCCATGTCAAACAAGTCAACTAAAGCACCACTAGCTAATGTGTTAGCCACGTCAAACAAATCAACTAAAGCACCACTAGCTAACATGTTAGCCATGTAAAACGAATCAACTAAAGCACCACTAGCTAATGTGTTAGCCATGTCAAAAAGATCAAGATCAGTACTACTGGCTAAGTAGCTGGTGATGTCAAACAAATCAACTAAAGCACCACTAGCTAAGGTGTCAGCGATGTCAAACATAACAACATTACCACTAGTTCAAATGTTAACAATATCAAACAAATCAATATCGACTTATCTAAGGTATCAGCTATGTCAAACAAATCAACACAAGCGGCACTAAGTAAAGTATTGGACATTTCAAACAAATCAACATCACCAATAATTAAGGTGTTATGCATTTCAAAACAATCAATATCACTGCTAGTTAAGATATTAACTATGTCAAACAAATCCACATTAGCAGCACTAATTAAGGTATTAGCCATTGCAAACAAATCAACACTAATTAATGTATTAGAATTTCAAATAAATCAACACTAAGTAATGTATTAGAATTGCAAACAAATCAACACTAAGTAATGTATTATCCATTTTAAACAAATCAACGCTAAGTAATGTATTAGAAGTTCAAACAAATCAGCACCAAGTAATATATTAGCCATTTCAAACAGTTTAACACTAAGTAATGTATTAGCCATTTCAAACAAATCAACATTAAGTAATGTATTATACATTGCAAACAAATCAACACTAAGTAATGTATTAGCCATTTCAAACAAATCAGCACTAAGTAATATATCAGACATTTCAAACAAATCAGCTCTGAGTAATGTATTAGCCATTTCAAACAAATCATTACTAAGTAATTTATTGAAATTTCAAACAAATCAACACCAAGTAATGTATTAGCCATTTCAAACAAATCAATACTAAGTAATGTATTAGCCATTTCAAACAAATCAACACTAAGGAATATATTAGAAATTCAAACAAATCAACACTAAGTAAGGTATTAACCATTTCAAACAAATCAACACCAAGTATTGTATTAGACATTTCAAACAAATCAACACTAAATAATGTATTAGAATTTCAAACAAATCAACACTAAGTAATGTATTAGACATTTCAAACAAATCAACACTAAGTAAGGTACTAGCCATTTCAAACAAATCAACACTAAGTAAGGTATTAGCCATTTCAAACCAATCAACACTAAGTAATGTATTAGACATTTCAAACAAATCAACACTAAGTAATGTATTAGAATTTCAAACAAATCAACACTAAGTAATGTATTAGACATGTCAAACAAATCGACACTAAGTAAAATATTAGCCATTTCAAACAAATCAACAGTAAGTAATATGTTAGACATTTCAAACAAAACAACACTAAGTAATGTATTAGACATTTCAAACAAATGAACATCACCAATAACTAAAGTGTTAACCATATTGAACATATCAACACCTCCACTAGCTAGGGTGATTGCTATGTCACACTAATCAACATCCGCACCACTGACTAAAGTGTCTGCCATTTCACACAAATCAACATCAGCTCTACTGGCTAAAGTGTCAGCCATGTCACAAAATAAACATCAGCACCACTGGCTAAATATCTGCCATGTCACGCAAATCAACATCAGCACTAGTGGCTAAAGTGTCTGCCATATCATACTTATCAACATCAGCACTAGTGGCTAAAGTGTCTGCCATGTCATACTAATCAACATCAGCACTACTGACTAAAGTATCTGCCATATCATACTAATCAACATCAGCACCACTGGCTAAATGTCTGGCATGTCACACTAATCAACATCAGCACCACTGGCTAAATGTCTGCCATGTCATACTAATCAACATCAGAACTAGTGGCTAAAGTGTCTGCCATATCATACTAATCAACATCAGCACCACTGGCTAAAGTGTCTGCCATGTCATACTAATCAACATCAGCACTACTGACTAAAGTATCTGCCATATCATACTAATCAACTACAGCACCACTGGCTAAATGTCTGCCATGTCATACTAATCAGCATCAGCACTAGTGGCTAAAGTGTCTTCCATGTCACACAAATCAACTTCAGCACTAGTGGCTAAAGTGTCTTCCATGTCACACAAATCAACATCAGCACCACTGACTAAAGTGTCTGCCATGTCACACAAATGAGCATCAGCACTAGTGGCTAAAGTGTCTGCCATGTCACCCAAATCAACATCAGCACCACTGGCTAAAGTGTCTGCCATGTCACACAAATCAACATCAGCACCACTGGCTAAATGTCTGCTATGTCACACAAATCAACATCAGCACTAGTGGCTAAAGTGTCTGCCATGTCACACAAATCAACATCAGAACCACTGGCTAGAGTGTCTGCCATGTCACACAAATCAACATCAGCACTAGTGGCTAAAGTGTCTGCCATGTCACACAAATCAACATCAGCACCACTGGCTAAAGTGTCTGCCATGTCACAGAAATCAACATCAGTACTAGTGGCTAAAGTGTCTGCCATGTCACACAAATCAACATCAGTACTAGTGGCTAAAGTGTTTGCCATGTCACACAAATCAACATCAGCACCACTGGCTAAAGTGTCTGCCATGTCACACAAATCAACATCAGCACTAGTGGCTAAAGTGTCTGCCATATCATACTAATAAACATCAGCACCACTGGCTAAAGTGTCTGCCATGTCACACTAATTAACATCAGCACTACTGGCTAAAGTGTCTGCCATATCATACTAATCAACATATGCACCACTGGCTAAATGTCTGGCATGTCACACAAATCAACATCAGCACTAGTGGCTAAAGTGTCTGCCATGTCACACAATCCAACATCAGCTCTACTGGATAAAGTGTCTGCCATGTCACACAAATCAACATCAGCACTACTAGCTAAAGTGTCTGCCATGACACACAAATCATCATCAGCTCTACTGGCTAAAGTGTCTGCCATGTCACACAAACCAACATCAGCCCCACTGGCTAAAGTGTCTGCCATTTCACACTAATCAACATCAGCACCACTGGCTAAAGTGTCTGCCATGTCACACAAATCAACATCAGCCTCACTGGCTAAAGTGTCTACCACGTCAAACAAATAAACTAAAGCACCACTGGCTAATGTGTTAGTCATGTCAAACAAATCAACTAAAGCACCACTAGCTAATGTGTTAGCCATGTCAAACAATTCAACTAAAGCACCACTAGCTAACATGTTAGCCATGTCAAACAAATCAACTAAAGCACTACTAGCTAATGTGTTAGCCATGTCAAGCAAATCAACTAAAGCACCACTATCTAACATGTTAGCTATGTCAAACAAATCAACTAAAGCACCACTAGCTAATGTGTTAGCCATGTTAAAAACGATCAAGATCAGTGCTACTAGCTAAGTAGCTGGTGATGTGAAACAAATCAACTAAAGCACCACTAGCTAATGTGTTAGCCATGTCAAAAAGATCAAGATCAGTACTACTGGCTAAGTAGCTGGTGATGTCAAACAAATCAACTAAATCACCACTAGCTAACATGTTAGCCATGTCAAACAAAACAATTAAAGCACCACTAGCTAAGGTGTCAGCGATGTCAAACAAAACAACATTACCACTAGTTAAAATGTTAACAATATCAAACAAATCAATATCGACTTATCTAAGGTATCAGCTATGTCAAACAAATCAACACAAGCAGCACTAAGTAAAGTATTGGACATTTCAAACAAATCAACGTCACCACTAACTAAGGTGTTATGCATTTCAAAACAATCAATATCACCGCTAGTTAACATATTAACTATGTCAAACATATCCACATTAGCAGCACTAATTAAGGTATTAGCCATTTCAAACAAATCAACACTAATTAATGTATTAGAATTTCAAATAAATCAACACAAAATAATGTATTAGAATTGCAAACAAATCAACACTAAGTAATGTATTAGCCATTTTAAACAAATCAACGCAAAGTAATGTATTAGAAGTTCAAACAAATCACCACCAAGTAATGTATTAGCCATTTCAAACAGTTTAACACTAAGTAATGTATTAGCCATTTCAAACAAATCAACATTAAGTAATGTATTATACATTGCAAACAAATCAACACTAAGTAATGTATTAGCCATTTCAAACAAATCAGCACTAAGTAATATATCAGACATTTCAAACAAATCAGCCTTAAGTAATGTATTAGCCATTTCAAACAAATGATTACTAAGTAATTTATTGGAATTTCAAACAAATCAACACCAAGTAATGTATTAGCCCTTATAAACAAATCGACACTAAGTAATGTATTAGCCATTTCAAACAAATCAACACCAAGGAATCTTTAGAATTTCAAACAAATCAACACTAAGTAAGGTATTAGCCATTTCAAACAAATCAACACTAAGTATTGCATACATTTCAAACAAATCAACACTAAATAATGTATTAGAACTTCAAACAAATCAACACTAAGTAATGTATCAGACATTTCAAATAAATCAACACTAAGTAAGGTATTAGCCATTTAAACAAATCAACACTAAGTAAGGTATTAGCCATTTCAAACCAATCAACACTAAGTAATGTATTAGACATTTCAAACAAATCAACACTAAGTAATGTATTAGACATGTCAAACAAATCAACACTAAGTAAGGTATTAGCCATTTCAAACAAATCAACAGTAAGTAATATGTTAGTTATTTCAAACAAACCAACACTAAGTAATGTATTAGACATTTCAAACAAATCAACATCACCAATAACTAAAGTGTTAACCATATTGAACATATCAACACCTCCACTAGCTAGGGTGATTGCTATGTCACACTAATCAACATCCGCACCACTGGCTAAAGTGTCTGCCATTTCACACAAATCAACATCAGCTCTACTGGCTAAAGTGTCTGCCATGTCACAAAAATAACAATCAGCACCACTGGCTAAATATCTACAAATCAACATCAGCACTAGTGGCTAAAGTGTCTGCCATATCATACTAATCAACATCAGCGCCACTGGCTAAAGTGTCTGCCATGTCATACTAAACAACATCAGCACTACTGACTAAAGTATCTGCCATATCATACTAATCAACATCAGCACCACTGGCTAAATGTCTGGCATGTCACACTAATCAACATCAGCGCCACTGGCTAAATGTCTGCCATGTCATACTAATCAACATCAGCACTAGTGGCTAAAGTGTCTTCCATGTCACACAAATCAACATCAGCACCACTGACTAAAGTGTCTGCCATGTCACACAAATCAACATCAGCACTAGTGGCTAAAGTGTCTGCCATGTCACCAAAATCAACATCAGCACCACTAGCTAAAGTGTCTGGCATGTCACACAAATCAACATCAGCACCACTGGCTAAATGTCTGCTATGTCACACAAATCAACATCAGCACTAGTGGCTAAAGTGTCTGCCATGTCACACAAATCAACATCAGAACCACTGGCTAGAGTGTCTGCCATGTCACACAAATCAACATCAGCGCCACTGGCTAAAGTGTCTGCCATTTCACACTAATCAACATCAGCACCACTGGCTAAAGTGTCTGCCATGTCATACTAATCAACATCAGCACTACTGACTAAAGTATCTGCCATATCATACTAATCAACATCAGCACCACTGGCTAAATGTCTGGCATGTCACACAAATCAACATCAGAACCACTGGCTAGAGTGTCTGCCATGTCACACAAATCAACATCAGCGCCACTGGCTAAAGTGTCTGCCATATCATACTAATCAACATCAGCACTAGTGGCTAAAGTGTCTGCCATGTCATACTAATCAACATCAGCACCACTGACTAAAGTGTCTGCCATGTCACACAAATCAACATCAGCACTAGTGGCTAAAGTGTCTGGCATGTCACACTAATCAACATCAGCACCACTGGCTAAATGTCTGCCATGTCATACTAATCAACATCAGAACTAGTGGCTAAAGTGTCTGCCATATCATACTAATCAACATCAGCACCACTGGCTAAAGTGTCTGCCATGTCATACTAATCAACATCAGCACTACTGACTAAAGTATCTGCCATATCATACTAATCAACTACAGCACCACTGGCTAAATGTCTGCCATGTCATACTAATCAGCATCAGCACTAGTGGCTAAAGTGTCTTCCATGTCACACAAATCAACTTCAGCACTAGTGGCTAAAGTGTCTTCCATGTCACACAAATCAACATCAGCACCACTGACTAAAGTGTCTGCCATGTCACACAAATGAGCATCAGCACTAGTGGCTAAAGTGTCTGCCATGTCACCCAAATCAACATCAGCACCACTGGCTAAAGTGTCTGCCATGTCACACAAATCAACATCAGCACCACTGGCTAAATGTCTGCTATGTCACACAAATCAACATCAGCACTAGTGGCTAAAGTGTCTGCCATGTCACACAAATCAACATCAGAACCACTGGCTAGAGTGTCTGCCATGTCACACAAATCAACATCAGCACTAGTGGCTAAAGTGTCTGCCATGTCACACAAATCAACATCAGCACCACTGGCTAAAGTGTCTGCCATGTCACAGAAATCAACATCAGTACTAGTGGCTAAAGTGTCTGCCATGTCACACAAATCAACATCAGTACTAGTGGCTAAAGTGTTTGCCATGTCACACAAATCAACATCAGCACCACTGGCTAAAGTGTCTGCCATGTCACACAAATCAACATCAGCACTAGTGGCTAAAGTGTCTGCCATATCATACTAATAAACATCAGCACCACTGGCTAAAGTGTCTGCCATGTCACACTAATTAACATCGGCACTACTGGCTAAAGTGTCTGCCATATCATACTAATCAACATATGCACCACTGGCTAAATGTCTGGCATGTCACACAAATCAACATCAGCACTAGTGGCTAAAGTGTCTGCCATGTCACACAATCCAACATCAGCTCTACTGGATAAAGTGTCTGCCATGTCACACAAATCAACATCAGCACTACTAGCTAAAGTGTCTGCCATGACACACAAATCATCATCAGCTCTACTGGCTAAAGTGTCTGCCATGTCACACAAACCAACATCAGCCCCACTGGCTAAAGTGTCTGCCATTTCACACTAATCAACATCAGCACCACTGGCTAAAGTGTCTGCCATGTCACACAAATCAACATCAGCCTCACTGGCTAAAGTGTCTACCACGTCAAACAAATAAACTAAAGCACCACTGGCTAATGTGTTAGTCATGTCAAACAAATCAACTAAAGCACCACTAGCTAATGTGTTAGCCATGTCAAACAATTCAACTAAAGCACCACTAGCTAACATGTTAGCCATGTCAAACAAATCAACTAAAGCACTACTAGCTAATGTGTTAGCCATGTCAAGCAAATCAACTAAAGCACCACTATCTAACATGTTAGCTATGTCAAACAAATCAACTAAAGCACCACTAGCTAATGTGTTAGCCATGTTAAAAACGATCAAGATCAGTGCTACTAGCTAAGTAGCTGGTGATGTGAAACAAATCAACTAAAGCACCACTAGCTAATGTGTTAGCCATGTCAAAAAGATCAAGATCAGTACTACTGGCTAAGTAGCTGGTGATGTCAAACAAATCAACTAAATCACCACTAGCTAACATGTTAGCCATGTCAAACAAAACAATTAAAGCACCACTAGCTAAGGTGTCAGCGATGTCAAACAAAACAACATTACCACTAGTTAAAATGTTAACAATATCAAACAAATCAATATCGACTTATCTAAGGTATCAGCTATGTCAAACAAATCAACACAAGCAGCACTAAGTAAAGTATTGGACATTTCAAACAAATCAACGTCACCACTAACTAAGGTGTTATGCATTTCAAAACAATCAATATCACCGCTAGTTAACATATTAACTATGTCAAACATATCCACATTAGCAGCACTAATTAAGGTATTAGCCATTTCAAACAAATCAACACTAATTAATGTATTAGAATTTCAAATAAATCAACACAAAATAATGTATTAGAATTGCAAACAAATCAACACTAAGTAATGTATTAGCCATTTTAAACAAATCAACGCAAAGTAATGTATTAGAAGTTCAAACAAATCACCACCAAGTAATGTATTAGCCATTTCAAACAGTTTAACACTAAGTAATGTATTAGCCATTTCAAACAAATCAACATTAAGTAATGTATTATACATTGCAAACAAATCAACACTAAGTAATGTATTAGCCATTTCAAACAAATCAGCACTAAGTAATATATCAGACATTTCAAACAAATCAGCCTTAAGTAATGTATTAGCCATTTCAAACAAATGATTACTAAGTAATTTATTGGAATTTCAAACAAATCAACACCAAGTAATGTATTAGCCCTTATAAACAAATCGACACTAAGTAATGTATTAGCCATTTCAAACAAATCAACACCAAGGAATCTTTAGAATTTCAAACAAATCAACACTAAGTAAGGTATTAGCCATTTCAAACAAATCAACACTAAGTATTGTATACATTTCAAACAAATCAACACTAAATAATGTATTAGAACTTCAAACAAATCAACACTAAGTAATGTATCAGACATTTCAAATAAATCAACACTAAGTAAGGTATTAGCCATTTAAACAAATCAACACTAAGTAAGGTATTAGCCATTTCAAACCAATCAACACTAAGTAATGTATTAGACATTTCAAACAAATCAACACTAAGTAATGTATTAGACATGTCAAACAAATCAACACTAAGTAAGGTATTAGCCATTTCAAACAAATCAACAGTAAGTAATATGTTAGTTATTTCAAACAAACCAACACTAAGTAATGTATTAGACATTTCAAACAAATCAACATCACCAATAACTAAAGTGTTAACCATATTGAACATATCAACACCTCCACTAGCTAGGGTGATTGCTATGTCACACTAATCAACATCCGCACCACTGGCTAAAGTGTCTGCCATTTCACACAAATCAACATCAGCTCTACTGGCTAAAGTGTCTGCCATGTCACAAAAATAACAATCAGCACCACTGGCTAAATATCTACAAATCAACATCAGCACTAGTGGCTAAAGTGTCTGCCATATCATACTAATCAACATCAGCGCCACTGGCTAAAGTGTCTGCCATGTCATACTAAACAACATCAGCACTACTGACTAAAGTATCTGCCATATCATACTAATCAACATCAGCACCACTGGCTAAATGTCTGGCATGTCACACTAATCAACATCAGCGCCACTGGCTAAATGTCTGCCATGTCATACTAATCAACATCAGCACTAGTGGCTAAAGTGTCTTCCATGTCACACAAATCAACATCAGCACCACTGACTAAAGTGTCTGCCATGTCACACAAATCAACATCAGCACTAGTGGCTAAAGTGTCTGCCATGTCACCAAAATCAACATCAGCACCACTAGCTAAAGTGTCTGGCATGTCACACAAATCAACATCAGCACCACTGGCTAAATGTCTGCTATGTCACACAAATCAACATCAGCACTAGTGGCTAAAGTGTCTGCCATGTCACACAAATCAACATCAGAACCACTGGCTAGAGTGTCTGCCATGTCACACAAATCAACATCAGCGCCACTGGCTAAAGTGTCTGCCATTTCACACTAATCAACATCAGCACCACTGGCTAAAGTGTCTGCCATGTCATACTAATCAACATCAGCACTACTGACTAAAGTATCTGCCATATCATACTAATCAACATCAGCACCACTGGCTAAATGTCTGGCATGTCACACAAATCAACATCAGAACCACTGGCTAGAGTGTCTGCCATGTCACACAAATCAACATCAGCGCCACTGGCTAAAGTGTCTGCCATATCATACTAATCAACATCAGCACTAGTGGCTAAAGTGTCTGCCATGTCATACTAATCAACATCAGCACTACTGACTAAAGTATCTGCCATATCATACTAATCAACATCAGCACCACTGGCTAAATGTCTGGCATGTCACACTAATCAACATCAGCACCACTGGCTAAATGTCTGCCATGTCATACTAATCAACATCAGAACTAGTGGCTAAAGTGTCTGCCATATCATACTAATCAACATCAGCACCACTGGCTAAAGTGTCTGCCATGTCATACTAATCAACATCAGCACTACTGACTAAAGTATCTGCCATATCATACTAATCAACTACAGCACCACTGGCTAAATGTCTGCCATGTCATACTAATCAGCATCAGCACTAGTGGCTAAAGTGTCTTCCATGTCACACAAATCAACTTCAGCACTAGTGGCTAAAGTGTCTTCCATGTCACACAAATCAACATCAGCACCACTGACTAAAGTGTCTGCCATGTCACACAAATGAGCATCAGCACTAGTGGCTAAAGTGTCTGCCATGTCACCCAAATCAACATCAGCACCACTGGCTAAAGTGTCTGCCATGTCACACAAATCAACATCAGCACCACTGGCTAAATGTCTGCTATGTCACACAAATCAACATCAGCACTAGTGGCTAAAGTGTCTGCCATGTCACACAAATCAACATCAGAACCACTGGCTAGAGTGTCTGCCATGTCACACAAATCAACATCAGCACTAGTGGCTAAAGTGTCTGCCATGTCACACAAATCAACATCAGCACCACTGGCTAAAGTGTCTGCCATGTCACAGAAATCAACATCAGTACTAGTGGCTAAAGTGTCTGCCATGTCACACAAATCAACATCAGTACTAGTGGCTAAAGTGTTTGCCATGTCACACAAATCAACATCAGCACCACTGGCTAAAGTGTCTGCCATGTCACACAAATCAACATCAGCACTAGTGGCTAAAGTGTCTGCCATATCATACTAATAAACATCAGCACCACTGGCTAAAGTGTCTGCCATGTCACACTAATTAACATCAGCACTACTGGCTAAAGTGTCTGCCATATCATACTAATCAACATATGCACCACTGGCTAAATGTCTGGCATGTCACACAAATCAACATCAGCACTAGTGGCTAAAGTGTCTGCCATGTCACACAATCCAACATCAGCTCTACTGGATAAAGTGTCTGCCATGTCACACAAATCAACATCAGCACTACTAGCTAAAGTGTCTGCCATGACACACAAATCATCATCAGCTCTACTGGCTAAAGTGTCTGCCATGTCACACAAACCAACATCAGCCCCACTGGCTAAAGTGTCTGCCATTTCACACTAATCAACATCAGCACCACTGGCTAAAGTGTCTGCCATGTCACACAAATCAACATCAGCCTCACTGGCTAAAGTGTCTACCACGTCAAACAAATAAACTAAAGCACCACTGGCTAATGTGTTAGTCATGTCAAACAAATCAACTAAAGCACCACTAGCTAATGTGTTAGCCATGTCAAACAATTCAACTAAAGCACCACTAGCTAACATGTTAGCCATGTCAAACAAATCAACTAAAGCACTACTAGCTAATGTGTTAGCCATGTCAAGCAAATCAACTAAAGCACCACTATCTAACATGTTAGCTATGTCAAACAAATCAACTAAAGCACCACTAGCTAATGTGTTAGCCATGTTAAAAACGATCAAGATCAGTGCTACTAGCTAAGTAGCTGGTGATGTGAAACAAATCAACTAAAGCACCACTAGCTAATGTGTTAGCCATGTCAAAAAGATCAAGATCAGTACTACTGGCTAAGTAGCTGGTGATGTCAAACAAATCAACTAAATCACCACTAGCTAACATGTTAGCCATGTCAAACAAAACAATTAAAGCACCACTAGCTAAGGTGTCAGCGATGTCAAACAAAACAACATTACCACTAGTTAAAATGTTAACAATATCAAACAAATCAATATCGACTTATCTAAGGTATCAGCTATGTCAAACAAATCAACACAAGCAGCACTAAGTAAAGTATTGGACATTTCAAACAAATCAACGTCACCACTAACTAAGGTGTTATGCATTTCAAAACAATCAATATCACCGCTAGTTAACATATTAACTATGTCAAACATATCCACATTAGCAGCACTAATTAAGGTATTAGCCATTTCAAACAAATCAACACTAATTAATGTATTAGAATTTCAAATAAATCAACACAAAATAATGTATTAGAATTGCAAACAAATCAACACTAAGTAATGTATTAGCCATTTTAAACAAATCAACGCAAAGTAATGTATTAGAAGTTCAAACAAATCACCACCAAGTAATGTATTAGCCATTTCAAACAGTTTAACACTAAGTAATGTATTAGCCATTTCAAACAAATCAACATTAAGTAATGTATTATACATTGCAAACAAATCAACACTAAGTAATGTATTAGCCATTTCAAACAAATCAGCACTAAGTAATATATCAGACATTTCAAACAAATCAGCCTTAAGTAATGTATTAGCCATTTCAAACAAATGATTACTAAGTAATTTATTGGAATTTCAAACAAATCAACACCAAGTAATGTATTAGCCCTTATAAACAAATCGACACTAAGTAATGTATTAGCCATTTCAAACAAATCAACACCAAGGAATCTTTAGAATTTCAAACAAATCAACACTAAGTAAGGTATTAGCCATTTCAAACAAATCAACACTAAGTATTGCATACATTTCAAACAAATCAACACTAAATAATGTATTAGAACTTCAAACAAATCAACACTAAGTAATGTATCAGACATTTCAAATAAATCAACACTAAGTAAGGTATTAGCCATTTAAACAAATCAACACTAAGTAAGGTATTAGCCATTTCAAACCAATCAACACTAAGTAATGTATTAGACATTTCAAACAAATCAACACTAAGTAATGTATTAGACATGTCAAACAAATCAACACTAAGTAAGGTATTAGCCATTTCAAACAAATCAACAGTAAGTAATATGTTAGTTATTTCAAACAAACCAACACTAAGTAATGTATTAGACATTTCAAACAAATCAACATCACCAATAACTAAAGTGTTAACCATATTGAACATATCAACACCTCCACTAGCTAGGGTGATTGCTATGTCACACTAATCAACATCCGCACCACTGGCTAAAGTGTCTGCCATTTCACACAAATCAACATCAGCTCTACTGGCTAAAGTGTCTGCCATGTCACAAAAATAACAATCAGCACCACTGGCTAAATATCTACAAATCAACATCAGCACTAGTGGCTAAAGTGTCTGCCATATCATACTAATCAACATCAGCGCCACTGGCTAAAGTGTCTGCCATGTCATACTAAACAACATCAGCACTACTGACTAAAGTATCTGCCATATCATACTAATCAACATCAGCACCACTGGCTAAATGTCTGGCATGTCACACTAATCAACATCAGCGCCACTGGCTAAATGTCTGCCATGTCATACTAATCAACATCAGCACTAGTGGCTAAAGTGTCTTCCATGTCACACAAATCAACATCAGCACCACTGACTAAAGTGTCTGCCATGTCACACAAATCAACATCAGCACTAGTGGCTAAAGTGTCTGCCATGTCACCAAAATCAACATCAGCACCACTAGCTAAAGTGTCTGGCATGTCACACAAATCAACATCAGCACCACTGGCTAAATGTCTGCTATGTCACACAAATCAACATCAGCACTAGTGGCTAAAGTGTCTGCCATGTCACACAAATCAACATCAGAACCACTGGCTAGAGTGTCTGCCATGTCACACAAATCAACATCAGCGCCACTGGCTAAAGTGTCTGCCATTTCACACTAATCAACATCAGCACCACTGGCTAAAGTGTCTGCCATGTCATACTAATCAACATCAGCACTACTGACTAAAGTATCTGCCATATCATACTAATCAACATCAGCACCACTGGCTAAATGTCTGGCATGTCACACAAATCAACATCAGAACCACTGGCTAGAGTGTCTGCCATGTCACACAAATCAACATCAGCGCCACTGGCTAAAGTGTCTGCCATATCATACTAATCAACATCAGCACTAGTGGCTAAAGTGTCTGCCATGTCATACTAATCAACATCAGCACCACTGACTAAAGTGTCTGCCATGTCACACAAATCAACATCAGCACTAGTGGCTAAAGTGTCTGGCATGTCACACTAATCAACATCAGCACCACTGGCTAAATGTCTGCCATGTCATACTAATCAACATCAGAACTAGTGGCTAAAGTGTCTGCCATATCATACTAATCAACATCAGCACCACTGGCTAAAGTGTCTGCCATGTCATACTAATCAACATCAGCACTACTGACTAAAGTATCTGCCATATCATACTAATCAACTACAGCACCACTGGCTAAATGTCTGCCATGTCATACTAATCAGCATCAGCACTAGTGGCTAAAGTGTCTTCCATGTCACACAAATCAACTTCAGCACTAGTGGCTAAAGTGTCTTCCATGTCACACAAATCAACATCAGCACCACTGACTAAAGTGTCTGCCATGTCACACAAATGAGCATCAGCACTAGTGGCTAAAGTGTCTGCCATGTCACCCAAATCAACATCAGCACCACTGGCTAAAGTGTCTGCCATGTCACACAAATCAACATCAGCACCACTGGCTAAATGTCTGCTATGTCACACAAATCAACATCAGCACTAGTGGCTAAAGTGTCTGCCATGTCACACAAATCAACATCAGAACCACTGGCTAGAGTGTCTGCCATGTCACACAAATCAACATCAGCACTAGTGGCTAAAGTGTCTGCCATGTCACACAAATCAACATCAGCACCACTGGCTAAAGTGTCTGCCATGTCACAGAAATCAACATCAGTACTAGTGGCTAAAGTGTCTGCCATGTCACACAAATCAACATCAGTACTAGTGGCTAAAGTGTTTGCCATGTCACACAAATCAACATCAGCACCACTGGCTAAAGTGTCTGCCATGTCACACAAATCAACATCAGCACTAGTGGCTAAAGTGTCTGCCATATCATACTAATAAACATCAGCACCACTGGCTAAAGTGTCTGCCATGTCACACTAATTAACATCGGCACTACTGGCTAAAGTGTCTGCCATATCATACTAATCAACATATGCACCACTGGCTAAATGTCTGGCATGTCACACAAATCAACATCAGCACTAGTGGCTAAAGTGTCTGCCATGTCACACAATCCAACATCAGCTCTACTGGATAAAGTGTCTGCCATGTCACACAAATCAACATCAGCACTACTAGCTAAAGTGTCTGCCATGACACACAAATCATCATCAGCTCTACTGGCTAAAGTGTCTGCCATGTCACACAAACCAACATCAGCCCCACTGGCTAAAGTGTCTGCCATTTCACACTAATCAACATCAGCACCACTGGCTAAAGTGTCTGCCATGTCACACAAATCAACATCAGCCTCACTGGCTAAAGTGTCTACCACGTCAAACAAATAAACTAAAGCACCACTGGCTAATGTGTTAGTCATGTCAAACAAATCAACTAAAGCACCACTAGCTAATGTGTTAGCCATGTCAAACAATTCAACTAAAGCACCACTAGCTAACATGTTAGCCATGTCAAACAAATCAACTAAAGCACTACTAGCTAATGTGTTAGCCATGTCAAGCAAATCAACTAAAGCACCACTATCTAACATGTTAGCTATGTCAAACAAATCAACTAAAGCACCACTAGCTAATGTGTTAGCCATGTTAAAAACGATCAAGATCAGTGCTACTAGCTAAGTAGCTGGTGATGTGAAACAAATCAACTAAAGCACCACTAGCTAATGTGTTAGCCATGTCAAAAAGATCAAGATCAGTACTACTGGCTAAGTAGCTGGTGATGTCAAACAAATCAACTAAATCACCACTAGCTAACATGTTAGCCATGTCAAACAAAACAATTAAAGCACCACTAGCTAAGGTGTCAGCGATGTCAAACAAAACAACATTACCACTAGTTAAAATGTTAACAATATCAAACAAATCAATATCGACTTATCTAAGGTATCAGCTATGTCAAACAAATCAACACAAGCAGCACTAAGTAAAGTATTGGACATTTCAAACAAATCAACGTCACCACTAACTAAGGTGTTATGCATTTCAAAACAATCAATATCACCGCTAGTTAACATATTAACTATGTCAAACATATCCACATTAGCAGCACTAATTAAGGTATTAGCCATTTCAAACAAATCAACACTAATTAATGTATTAGAATTTCAAATAAATCAACACAAAATAATGTATTAGAATTGCAAACAAATCAACACTAAGTAATGTATTAGCCATTTTAAACAAATCAACGCAAAGTAATGTATTAGAAGTTCAAACAAATCACCACCAAGTAATGTATTAGCCATTTCAAACAGTTTAACACTAAGTAATGTATTAGCCATTTCAAACAAATCAACATTAAGTAATGTATTATACATTGCAAACAAATCAACACTAAGTAATGTATTAGCCATTTCAAACAAATCAGCACTAAGTAATATATCAGACATTTCAAACAAATCAGCCTTAAGTAATGTATTAGCCATTTCAAACAAATGATTACTAAGTAATTTATTGGAATTTCAAACAAATCAACACCAAGTAATGTATTAGCCCTTATAAACAAATCGACACTAAGTAATGTATTAGCCATTTCAAACAAATCAACACCAAGGAATCTTTAGAATTTCAAACAAATCAACACTAAGTAAGGTATTAGCCATT
Organism: Hymenopus coronatus; assembly: GCA_030762935.1. NCBI lineage: Eukaryota > Metazoa > Arthropoda > Insecta > Mantodea > Hymenopodidae > Hymenopus > Hymenopus coronatus. The sequence goes on from CM060899.1 coordinate 8,530,616, forward strand.
TCAAACAAATCAACACTAAGTATTGTATACATTTCAAACAAATCAACACTAAATAATGTATTAGAACTTCAAACAAATCAACACTAAGTAATGTATCAGACATTTCAAATAAATCAACACTAAGTAAGGTATTAGCCATTTAAACAAATCAACACTAAGTAAGGTATTAGCCATTTCAAACCAATCAACACTAAGTAATGTATTAGACATTTCAAACAAATCAACACTAAGTAATGTATTAGACATGTCAAACAAATCAACACTAAGTAAGGTATTAGCCATTTCAAACAAATCAACAGTAAGTAATATGTTAGTTATTTCAAACAAACCAACACTAAGTAATGTATTAGACATTTCAAACAAATCAACATCACCAATAACTAAAGTGTTAACCATATTGAACATATCAACACCTCCACTAGCTAGGGTGATTGCTATGTCACACTAATCAACATCCGCACCACTGGCTAAAGTGTCTGCCATTTCACACAAATCAACATCAGCTCTACTGGCTAAAGTGTCTGCCATGTCACAAAAATAACAATCAGCACCACTGGCTAAATATCTACAAATCAACATCAGCACTAGTGGCTAAAGTGTCTGCCATATCATACTAATCAACATCAGCGCCACTGGCTAAAGTGTCTGCCATGTCATACTAAACAACATCAGCACTACTGACTAAAGTATCTGCCATATCATACTAATCAACATCAGCACCACTGGCTAAATGTCTGGCATGTCACACTAATCAACATCAGCGCCACTGGCTAAATGTCTGCCATGTCATACTAATCAACATCAGCACTAGTGGCTAAAGTGTCTTCCATGTCACACAAATCAACATCAGCACCACTGACTAAAGTGTCTGCCATGTCACACAAATCAACATCAGCACTAGTGGCTAAAGTGTCTGCCATGTCACCAAAATCAACATCAGCACCACTAGCTAAAGTGTCTGGCATGTCACACAAATCAACATCAGCACCACTGGCTAAATGTCTGCTATGTCACACAAATCAACATCAGCACTAGTGGCTAAAGTGTCTGCCATGTCACACAAATCAACATCAGAACCACTGGCTAGAGTGTCTGCCATGTCACACAAATCAACATCAGCGCCACTGGCTAAAGTGTCTGCCATTTCACACTAATCAACATCAGCACCACTGGCTAAAGTGTCTGCCATGTCATACTAATCAACATCAGCACTACTGACTAAAGTATCTGCCATATCATACTAATCAACATCAGCACCACTGGCTAAATGTCTGGCATGTCACACAAATCAACATCAGAACCACTGGCTAGAGTGTCTGCCATGTCACACAAATCAACATCAGCGCCACTGGCTAAAGTGTCTGCCATATCATACTAATCAACATCAGCACTAGTGGCTAAAGTGTCTGCCATGTCATACTAATCAACATCAGCACTACTGACTAAAGTATCTGCCATATCATACTAATCAACATCAGCACCACTGGCTAAATGTCTGGCATGTCACACTAATCAACATCAGCACCACTGGCTAAATGTCTGCCATGTCATACTAATCAACATCAGAACTAGTGGCTAAAGTGTCTGCCATATCATACTAATCAACATCAGCACCACTGGCTAAAGTGTCTGCCATGTCATACTAATCAACATCAGCACTACTGACTAAAGTATCTGCCATATCATACTAATCAACTACAGCACCACTGGCTAAATGTCTGCCATGTCATACTAATCAGCATCAGCACTAGTGGCTAAAGTGTCTTCCATGTCACACAAATCAACTTCAGCACTAGTGGCTAAAGTGTCTTCCATGTCACACAAATCAACATCAGCACCACTGACTAAAGTGTCTGCCATGTCACACAAATGAGCATCAGCACTAGTGGCTAAAGTGTCTGCCATGTCACCCAAATCAACATCAGCACCACTGGCTAAAGTGTCTGCCATGTCACACAAATCAACATCAGCACCACTGGCTAAATGTCTGCTATGTCACACAAATCAACATCAGCACTAGTGGCTAAAGTGTCTGCCATGTCACACAAATCAACATCAGAACCACTGGCTAGAGTGTCTGCCATGTCACACAAATCAACATCAGCACTAGTGGCTAAAGTGTCTGCCATGTCACACAAATCAACATCAGCACCACTGGCTAAAGTGTCTGCCATGTCACAGAAATCAACATCAGTACTAGTGGCTAAAGTGTCTGCCATGTCACACAAATCAACATCAGTACTAGTGGCTAAAGTGTTTGCCATGTCACACAAATCAACATCAGCACCACTGGCTAAAGTGTCTGCCATGTCACACAAATCAACATCAGCACTAGTGGCTAAAGTGTCTGCCATATCATACTAATAAACATCAGCACCACTGGCTAAAGTGTCTGCCATGTCACACTAATTAACATCAGCACTACTGGCTAAAGTGTCTGCCATATCATACTAATCAACATATGCACCACTGGCTAAATGTCTGGCATGTCACACAAATCAACATCAGCACTAGTGGCTAAAGTGTCTGCCATGTCACACAATCCAACATCAGCTCTACTGGATAAAGTGTCTGCCATGTCACACAAATCAACATCAGCACTACTAGCTAAAGTGTCTGCCATGACACACAAATCATCATCAGCTCTACTGGCTAAAGTGTCTGCCATGTCACACAAACCAACATCAGCCCCACTGGCTAAAGTGTCTGCCATTTCACACTAATCAACATCAGCACCACTGGCTAAAGTGTCTGCCATGTCACACAAATCAACATCAGCCTCACTGGCTAAAGTGTCTACCACGTCAAACAAATAAACTAAAGCACCACTGGCTAATGTGTTAGTCATGTCAAACAAATCAACTAAAGCACCACTAGCTAATGTGTTAGCCATGTCAAACAATTCAACTAAAGCACCACTAGCTAACATGTTAGCCATGTCAAACAAATCAACTAAAGCACTACTAGCTAATGTGTTAGCCATGTCAAGCAAATCAACTAAAGCACCACTATCTAACATGTTAGCTATGTCAAACAAATCAACTAAAGCACCACTAGCTAATGTGTTAGCCATGTTAAAAACGATCAAGATCAGTGCTACTAGCTAAGTAGCTGGTGATGTGAAACAAATCAACTAAAGCACCACTAGCTAATGTGTTAGCCATGTCAAAAAGATCAAGATCAGTACTACTGGCTAAGTAGCTGGTGATGTCAAACAAATCAACTAAATCACCACTAGCTAACATGTTAGCCATGTCAAACAAAACAATTAAAGCACCACTAGCTAAGGTGTCAGCGATGTCAAACAAAACAACATTACCACTAGTTAAAATGTTAACAATATCAAACAAATCAATATCGACTTATCTAAGGTATCAGCTATGTCAAACAAATCAACACAAGCAGCACTAAGTAAAGTATTGGACATTTCAAACAAATCAACGTCACCACTAACTAAGGTGTTATGCATTTCAAAACAATCAATATCACCGCTAGTTAACATATTAACTATGTCAAACATATCCACATTAGCAGCACTAATTAAGGTATTAGCCATTTCAAACAAATCAACACTAATTAATGTATTAGAATTTCAAATAAATCAACACAAAATAATGTATTAGAATTGCAAACAAATCAACACTAAGTAATGTATTAGCCATTTTAAACAAATCAACGCAAAGTAATGTATTAGAAGTTCAAACAAATCACCACCAAGTAATGTATTAGCCATTTCAAACAGTTTAACACTAAGTAATGTATTAGCCATTTCAAACAAATCAACATTAAGTAATGTATTATACATTGCAAACAAATCAACACTAAGTAATGTATTAGCCATTTCAAACAAATCAGCACTAAGTAATATATCAGACATTTCAAACAAATCAGCCTTAAGTAATGTATTAGCCATTTCAAACAAATGATTACTAAGTAATTTATTGGAATTTCAAACAAATCAACACCAAGTAATGTATTAGCCCTTATAAACAAATCGACACTAAGTAATGTATTAGCCATTTCAAACAAATCAACACCAAGGAATCTTTAGAATTTCAAACAAATCAACACTAAGTAAGGTATTAGCCATTTCAAACAAATCAACACTAAGTATTGTATACATTTCAAACAAATCAACACTAAATAATGTATTAGAACTTCAAACAAATCAACACTAAGTAATGTATTAGAATTTCAAATAAATCAGCACTAAGTAATGTATTAGAATTGCAAACAAATCAACACTAAGTAATGTATTAGCCATTTTAAACAAATCAACGCTAAGTAATGTATTAGAAGTTCAAACAAATCACCACCAAGTAATGTATTAGCCATTTCAAACAGTTTAACACTAAGTAATGTATTAGCCTTGTCAAACAAATCAACATGAAGTAATGTATTATACATTGCAAACAAATCAACACTAAGTAATGTATTAGCCATTTGAAACAAATCAGCACTAAGTAATATATCAGACATTTCAAACAAATCAGCTCTAAGTAATGTATTAGCCATTTCAAACAAATCATTACAAAGCAATTTATTGAAATTTCAAACAAATCAACACCAAGTAATGTATTAGCCATTTCAAACAAATCAACACTAAGTAATGTATTAGCCATTTCAAACAAATCAACACTAAGGAATATATTACAATTTCAAACAAATCAAACCTAAGTAAGGTATTAACCATTTCAAACAAATCAACACCAAGTATTGTATTAGACATTTCAAACAAATCAACACTAAATAATGTATTAGAATTTCAAACAAATCAACACTAAGTAATGTATCAGACATTTCAAACAAATCAACACTAAGTAAGGTATTAGCCATTTCAAACAAATCAACACTAAGTAAGGTATTAGCCATTTCAAACCAATCAACACTAAGTAATGTATTAGACATTTCAAACAAATCAACACTAAGTAATGTATTAGAATTTCAAACAAATCAACACTAAGTAATGTATTAGACATGTCAAACAAATCAACACTAAGTAAGGTATTAGCCATTTCAAACAAATCAACAGTAAGTAATATGTTAGTTATTTCAAACAAACCAACACTAAGTAATGTAGTAGACATTTCAAACAAATCAACATCACCAATAACTAAAGTGTTAACCATATTGAACATATCAACACCTCCACTAGCTAGGGTGATTGCTATGTCACACTAATCAACATCCGCACCACTGACTAAAGTGTCTGCCATTTCACACAAATCAACATCACCTCTACTGGCTAAAGTGTCTGCCATGTCACAAAAATAAACATCAGCACCACTGGCTAAATATCTGCCATGTCACACAAATCAACACTAGTGGCTAAAGTGTCTGCCATATCATACTAATCAACATCAGCACCACTGGCTAAAGTGTCTGTCATGTCATACTAAACAACATCAGCACTACCGACTAAAGTATCTGCCATATCATACTAATCATCAGCACCACTGGCTAAATGTCTGGCATGTCACACTAATCAACATCAGCACCACTGGTTAAATGTCTGCCATGTTATACTAATCAACATCAGCACTAGTGGCTAAAGTGTCTTCCATGTCACACAAATCAACATCAGCACCACTGACTAAAGTGTCTGCCATGTCACACAAATCAACATCAGCACTAATGGCTAAAGTGTCTGCCATGTCACCCAAATCAACATCAGCACCACTGGCTAAAGTGTCTGGCATGTCACACAAATCAACATCAGCACCACTGGCTAAATGTCTGCTATGTCACACAAATCAACATCAGCACTAGTGGCTAAAGTGTCTGCCATGTCACACAAATCAACATCAGAACCACTGGCTAGAGTGTCTGCCATGTCACACAAATCAACATCAGCACCACTGGCTAAAGTGTCTGCCATGTCACACAAATCAACATCAGTACTAGTGGCTAAAGTGTCTGCCATGTCACACAAATCAACATCAGTACTAGTGGCTATGGTGTGTGCCATGTCACACAAATCAACATCAGCACCACTGGCTAAAGTGTCTGCCATGTCACACTAATCATCATCAGCACTACTGGCTAAAGTGTCTGCCATGTCACACAAATCAACATCAGTACTAGTGGCTAATGTGTCTGCCATATCATATTAATCAACATCAGCTCTACTGGCTAAAGTGTCTGCCATGTCACAAAAATAAACATCAGCACCACTGGCTAAATATCTGCCATGTCAAGCAAATCAACATCAGCACTAGTGGCTAAAGTGTCTGCCATATCATACTAATCAACATCAGCACTAGTGGCTAAAGTGTCTGCCATGTCATACTAATCAACATCAGCACTACTGACTAAAGTATCTGCCATATCATACTAATCAACATCAGCACCACTGGCTAAATGTCTGGCATGTCACACTAATCAACATCAGCACCACTGACTAAATGTCTGCCATGTCATACTAATCAACATCAGCACTAGTGGCTAAAGTGTCTGCCATATCATACTAATCAACATCAGCACCACTGGCTAAAGTGTCTGCCATGTCATACTAATCAACATCAGCACTACTGACTAAAGTATCTGCCATATAATACTAATCAACATCAGCACCACTGGCTAAATGTCTGCCATGTCATACTAATCAACATCAGCACTAGTGGCTAAAGTGTCTACCATGTCACACAAATCAACATCAGCACCACTGACTAAAGTGTCTGCCATGTCACACAAATGAACATCAGCACTAGTGGCTAAAGTGTCTGCCATGTCACCCAAATCAACATCAGCACCACTGGCTAAATTGTCTGCCATGTCACACAAATCAACATCAGCACCACTGGCTGAATGTCTGCTATGTCACACAAATCAACATCAGCACTAGTGGCTAAAGTGTCTGCCATGTCACACAAATCAACATCAGAACCACTGGCTAGAGTGTCGGCCATGTCACACAAATCAACATCAGCACTAGTGGCTAAAGTGTCTGCCAAGTCACACAAATCAACATCAGCACACTGGCTAAAGTGTCTGCCATGTCACACAAATCAACATCAGTACTAGTGGCTAAAGTGTCTGCCATGTCACACAAATCAGCATCAGTACTAGTGGCTAAAGTGTCTGCCATGTCACACAAATCAACATCAGCACCACTGGCTAAAGTGTCTGCCATGTCACACAAATCAACATCAGCACTAGTGGCTAAAGTGTCTGCCATATCATACTAATAAACATCAGCACCACTGGCTAAAGTGTCTGCCATGTCACACTAATTAACATCAGCACTACTGGCTAAAGTGTCTGCCATATCATACTAATCAACATCAGCACTACTGGTTAAGGTGTCTGCCATGTCACACAATTCAACATCAGCTCTACTGGATAAAGTGTCTGCCATGTCACACAAATCAACATCAGCACTACTGGCTAAAGTGTCTGGCATGTCACACAAATCAACATCAGCACCACTGGCTAAATGTCTGCTATGTCACACAAATCAACATCAGCACTAGTGGCTAAAGTGTCTGCCATGTCACACAAATCAACATCAGAACCACTGGCTAGAGTGTCTGCCATGTCACACAAATCAACATCAGCACCACTGGCTAAAGTGTCTGCCATGTCACACAAATCAACATCAGTACTAGTGGCTAAAGTGTCTGCCATGTCACACAAATCAACATCAGTACTAGTGGCTAAAGTGTGTGCCATGTCACACAAATCAACATCAGCACCACTGGCTAAAGTGTCTGCCATGTCACACTAATCATCATCAGCACTACTGGCTAAAGAGTCTGCCATGTCACACAAATCAACATCAGTACTAGTGGCTAATGTGTCTGCCATATCATACTAATCAACATCAGCACCACTGGCTAAAGTGTCTGCCATGTCACACAAATAAACATCAGCACTACTGGCTAAAGTGTCTGCCACATCATACTAATCAACATCAGCACTACTGGGTAAGGTGTTTGCCATGTCACACATTTTAACATCAGCTCTACTGGCTAAAGTGTCTGCCATTTCACACAAATCAACATCAGCACTACTGGCTTAAGTGTCTGCCATGTCACACAAATCAACATCAGCTCTACGGGCTAAAGTGTCTGCCATGTCACACAAATCAACATCAGCTCTACTGGCTAAAGTGTCTGCCATGTCACACAAATCAACATCAGCACTACTGGCTAAAGTGTCTGCCATGTCACACAAATCAACATCAGCACCACTGGCTAAAGTGTCTGCCATGTCACACTAATCAACATCAGCACCACTGGCTAAAGTGTCTGCCATCTCACACTAATCAACATCAGCACCACTGGCTAAAGTGTCTGCCATGTCACACAAATCAACATCAGCCTCACTGGCTAAAGTGTCTGCCACGTCAAACAAATCAACTAAAGCACCACTAGCTAATGTGTTAGCCATGTCAAACAAATCAACTAAAGCACCACTAGCTAATGTGTTAGCCATGCCAAACAAATCAACTAAAGCACCACTAGCTAACATGTTAGCCATGTCAAACAAATCAACTAAAGCACCACTAGCTAATGTGTTAGCCATGTCAAACAAATCAACCAAAGCACCACTAGCTAACATGTTAGCCATGTCAAACAAATCAACTAAAGCACCACTAGCTAATGTGTTAGCCATGTCAAAAAGATCAAGATCAGTGCTACTAGCTAAGTAGCTGGTGATGTGAAACAAATCAACTAAAGCACCACTAGCTAATGTGTTAGCCAGGTCAAAAAGATCAAGATCAGTACTACTGGCTAAGTAGCTGGTGATGTCAAACAAATCAACTAAATCACCACTAGCTAACATGTTAGCCATGTCAAACAAAACAATTAGGGCACCACTAGCTAAGGTGTCAGCGATGTCAAACAAAACAACATTACCACTAGTTAAAATGTTAACAATATCAAACAAATCAATATCGACTTATATAAGGTATCAGCTATGTCAAACAAATCAACACAAGCAGCACTAAGTAAAGTATTGGACATTTCAAACAAATCAACATCACCACTAACTAAGGTGTTATGCATTTCAAAACAATCAATATCACCGCTAGTTAAGATATTAACTATGTCAAACAAATCCACATTAGCAGCACTAATTAAGGTATTAGCCATTTCAAACAAATCAACACTAAGTAATGTATTAGAATTTCAAATAAATCAACACAAAATAATGTAATAGAATTGTAAACAAATCAACACTAAGTAATGTATTAGCCATTTTAAACAAATCAACGCTAAGTAAAGTATTAGAAGTTCAAACAAATCACCACCAAGTAATGTATTAGCCATTTCAAACAGTTTAACACTAAGTAATGTATTAGCCATTTCAAACAAATCAACATTAAGTAATGTACTATACATTGCAAACAAATCAACACTAAGTAATGTATTAGCCATTTCAAACAAATCAGCACTAAGTAATATATAAGACATTTCAAACAAATCAGCCTTAAGTAATGTATTAGCCATTTCAAACAAATCATTACTAAGTAATTTATTGAAATTTCAAACAAATCAACACCAAGTAATGTATTAGCCCTTTCAAACAAATCGACACTAAGTAATGTATTAGCCATTTCAAACAAATCAACACCAAGTAATCTTTAGAATTTCAAACAAATCAACACTAAGTAAGGTATTAGCCATTTCAAACAAATCAACACTAAGTATTGTATACATTTCAAACAAATCAACACTAAATAATGTATTAGAACTTCAAAAAAATCAACACTAAGTAATGTATTAGAATTTCAAATAAATCAGCACTAAGTAATGTATTAGAATTACAAACAAATCAACACTAAGTAATGTATTAGCCATTTTAAACAAATCAACGCTAAGTAATGTATTAGAAGTTCATACAAATCACCACCAAGTAATGTATTAGCCATTTCAAACAGTTTAACACTAAGTAATGTATTAGCCATTTCAAACAAATCAACATGAAGTAATGTATTAAACATTGCAAACAAATCAACACTAAGTAATGTATTAGCCATTTGAAACAAATCAGCACTAAGTAATATATCACACATTTCAAAAAATCAGCTCTAAGTAATGTATTAGCCATTTCAAACAAATCATTCCTAAGTAATTTATTGACATTTCAAACAAATCAACACCAAGTAATGTATTAGCCATTTCAAACAAATCAACACTAAGTAATGTATTAGCCATTTCAAACAAATCAACACTAGGAATGTATTACAATTTCAAACAAATCAACACTAAGTAAGGTATTAACCATTTCAAACAAATCAACACCAAGTATTGTATTAGACATTTCAAACAAATCAACACTAAATAATGTATTAGAATTTCAAACAAATCAACACTAAGTAATGTATCAGACATTTCAAATAAATCAACACTAAGTAAGGTATTAGCCATTTAAACAAATCAACACTAAGTAAGGTATTAGCCATTTCAAACCAATCAACACTAAGTAATCTATTAGACTTTTCAAACAAATCAACACTAAGTAATGTATTAGACATGTCAAACGAATCAACACTAAGTAAGGTATTAGCCATTTCAAACAAATCAACAGTAAGTAATATGTTAGTTATTACAAACAAACCAACACTAAGTAATGTATTAGACATTTCAAACAAATCAACATCACCAATAACTAAAGTGTTAACCATATTGAACATATCAACACCTCCACTAGCTAGGGTGATTGCTATGTCACACTAATCAACATTCGCACCACTGGCTAAAGTGTCTGCCATTTCACACAAATCAACATCAGCTCTATTGGCTAAAGTGTCTGCCATGTCACAAAAATAAACATCAGCACCACTGGCTAAATATCTGCCATGGCACACAAATCAACATCAGCACTAGTGGCTAAAGTGTCTGCCATATCATACTAATCAACATCAGCGCCACTGGCTAAAGTGTCTGCCATGTCATACTAAACAACATCAGCACTACTGACTAAAGTATCTGCCATATCATACTAATCAACATCAGCACCACTGGCTAAATGTCTGGCATGTCACACTAATCAACATCAGCACCACTGGCTAAATGTCTGCCATGTCATACTAATCAACATCAGCACCACTGACTAAAGTGTCTGCCATGTCACACAAATCAACATCAGCACTAGTGGCTAAAGTGTCTGCCATGTCACCCAAATCAACATCAGCACCACTGGCTAAAGTGTCTGGCATGTCACACAAATCAACATCAGCACCACTGGCTAAAAGTCTACTATGTCACACAAATCAACATCAGCACTAGTGGCTAAAGTGTCTGCCATGTCACACAAATCAACATCAGAACCACTGGCTAGAGTGTCTGCAATGTCACACAAATCAACATCAGCACCACTGGCTAAAGTGTCTGCCATTTCACACAAATCAACATCAGCACCACAGGCTAAAGTGTCTGCCATGTCACACTAATCAACATCAGCACCACTGGCTAAAGTGTCTGCCATGTCACACAAATCAACATCAGCCTCACTGGCTAAAGTGTCTGCCACGTCAAACAAATCAACTAAAGCACCACTAGCTAATGTGTTAGCCATGTCAAACAAATCAACTAAAGCACCACTAGCTAACATGTTAGCCATGTCAAACAAAACAATTAGGGCACCACTAGCTAAGGTGTCAGCGATGTCAAACAAAACAACATTACCACTAGTTAAAATGTTAACAATATCAAACAAATCAATATCGACTTATATAAGGTATCAGCTATGTCAAACAAATCAACACAAGCAGCACTAAGTAAAGTATTGGACATTTCAAACAAATCAACATCACCACTAACTAAGGTGTTATGCATTTCAAAACAATCAATATCACCGCTAGTTAAGATATTAACTATGTCAAACAAATCCACATTAGCAGCACTAATTAAGGTATTAGCCATTTCAAACAAATCAACACTAAGTAATGTATTAGAATTTCAAATAAATCAACACAAAATAATGTATTAGAATTGTAAACAAATCAACACTAAGTAATGTATTAGCCATTTTAAACAAATCAACGCTAAGTAATGTATTAGAAGTTCAAACAAATCACCACCAAGTAATGTATTAGCCATTTCAAACAGTTTAACACTAAGTAATGTATTAGCCATTTCAAACAAATCAACATTAAGTAATGTATTATACATTGCAAACAAATCAACACTAAGTAATGTATTAGCCATTTCAAACAAATCAGCACTAAGTAATATATCAGACATTTCAAACAAATCAGCCTTAAGTAATGTATTAGCCATTTCAAACAAATCATTACTAAGTAATTTATTGAAATTTCAAACAAATCAACACCAAGTAATGTATTAGCCCTTTCAAACAAATCGACACTAAGTAATGTATTAGCCATTTCAAACAAATCAACACCTAGTAATCTTTAGAATTTCAAACAAATCAACACTAAGTAAGGTATTAGCCATTTCAAACAAATCAACACTATGTATTGTATACATTTCAAACAAATCAACACTAAATAATGTATTAGAACTTCAAACAAATCAACACTAAGTAATGTATTAGAATTTCAAATAAATCAGCACTAAGTAATGTATTAGAATTGCAAACAAATCAACACTAAGTAATGTATTAGCCATTTTAAACAAATCAACGCTAAGTGATGTATTAGAAGTTCAAACAAATCACCACCAAGTAATGTATTAGCCATTTCAAACAGTTTAACACTAAGTAATGTATTAGCCATTTCAAACAAATCAACATGAAGTAATGTATTATACATTGCAAACAAATCAACACTAAGTAATGTATTAGCCATTTGAAACAAATCAGCACTAAGTAATATATCAGACATTTCAAACAAATCAGCTCTAAGTAATGTATTAACCATTTCAAACAAATCATTACTAAGTAATTTATTGAAATTTCAAACAAATCAACACCAAGTAATGTATTAGCCATTTCAAACAAATCAACACTAAGTAATGTATTAGCCATTTCAAACAAATCAACACTAGGAATGTATTACAATTTCAAACAAATCAACACTAAGTAAGGTATTAACCATTTCAAACAAATCAACACCAAGTATTGTATTAGACATTTCAAACAAATCAACACTAAATAATGTATTAGAATTTCAAACAAATCAACACTAAGTAATGTATCAGACATTTCAAATAAATCAACACTAAGTAAGGTATTAGGCATTTAAACAAATCAACACTAAGTAAGGTATTAGCCATTTCAAACCAATCAACACTAAGTAATGTATTAGACATTTCAAACAAATCAACACTAAGTAATGTATTAGACATGTCAAACAAATCAACACTAAGTAAGGTATTAGCCATTTCAAACAAATCAACAGTAAGTAATATGTTAGTTATTTCAAACAAACCAACACTAAGTAATGTATTAGACATTTCAAACAAATCAACATCACCAATAACTAAAGTGTTAACCATATTGAACATATCAACACCTCCATTAGCTAGGGTGATTGCTATGTCACACTAATCAACATCCGCACCACTGGCTAAAGTGTCTGCCATTTCACACAAATCAACATCAGCTCTACTGGCTAAAGTGTCTGCCATGTCACAAAAATAACAATCAGCACCACTGGCTAAATATCTACAAATCAACATCAGCACTAGTGGCTAAAGTGTCTGCCATATCATACTAATCAAAATCAGCGCCACTGGCTAAAGTGTCTGCCATGTCATACTAAACAACATCAGCACTACTGACTAAAGTATCTGCCATATCATACTAATCAACATCAGCACCACTGGCTAAATGTCTGGCATGTCACACTAATCAACATCAGCACCACTGGCTAAATGTCTGACATGTCATACTAATCAACATCAGCACTAGTGGCTAAAGTGTCTTCCATGTCACACAAATCAACATCAGCACCACTGACTAAAGTGTCTGCCATGTCACACAAATCAACATCAGCACTAGTGGCTAAAGTGTCTGCCATGTCACCAAAATCAACATCAGCACCACTAGCTAAAGTGTCTGGCATGTCACACAAATCAACATCAGCACCACTGGCTAAATGTCTGCTATGTCACACAAATCAACATCAGCACTAGTGGCTAAAATGTCTGCCATGTCACACAAATCAACATCAGAACCACTGGCTAGAGTGTCTGCCATGTCACACAAATCAACATCAGCGCCACTGGCTAAAGTGTCTGCCATTTCACACAAATCAACATCAGCACCACAGGCTAAAGTGTCTGCCATGTCACACTAATCAACATCAGCACCACTGGCTAAAGTGTCTGCCATGTCACACAAATCAACATCAGCCTCACTGGCTAAAGTGTCTGCCACGTCAAACAAATCAACTAAAGCACCACTAGCTAACATGTTAGCCAAGTCAAACAAATCAACTAAAGCACCACTAGCTAATGTGTTAGCCATGTCAAACAAATCAACCAAAGAACCACTAGCTAACATGTTAGCCATGTCAAACAAATCAACTAAAGCACCACTAGCTAATGTGTTAGCCATGTCAAAAAGATCAAGATCAGTGCTACTAGCTAAGTAGCTGGTGATGTGAAACAAATCAACTAAAGCACCACTAGCTAATGTGTTAGCCATGTCAAAAAGATCAAGATCAGTACTACTGGATAAGTAGCTGGTGATGTCAAACAAATCAACTAAATCACCACTAGCTAACATGTTAGCCATGTCAAACAAAACAACTAAAGCACCACTAGCTAAGGTGTCAGCGATGTCAAACAAAACAACATTACCACTAGTTAAAATGTTAACAATAATAAACAAATCAATATCGACTTATCTAAGGTATCAGCTATGTCAAACAAATCAACACAAGCAGCACTAAGTAAAGTATTGGACATTTCAAACAAATCAACATCACCACTAACTAAGGTGTTATGCATTTCAAAACAATCAATATCACCGCTAGTTAAGATATTAACTATGTCAAACAAATCCACATTAGCAACACTAATTAAGGTATTAGCCATTTCAAACAAATCAACACTAAGTAATGTATTAGAATTTCAAATAAATCAACACTAAGTAATGTATTCGAATTTCAAACAAATCAACACTAAGTAATGTATTAGCCATTTTAAACAAATCAACGCTAAGTAATGTATTAGAAGTTCAAACAAATCACCACCAAGTAATGTATTAGCCATTTCAAACAGTTTAACACTAAGTAATGTATTATCCATTTCAAACAAATCAACATTAAGTAATGTATTATACATTGCAAACAAATCAACACTAAGTAATGTATTAGACATGTAAAACAAATCAACACTAAGTAAGCTATTAGCCATTTCAAACAAATCAACAGTAAGTAATATGTTAGTCATTTCAAACAAACCAACACTAAGTAAAATATTAGACATTTCAAACAAATCAACATCACCAATAACTAAAGTGTTAACCATATTGAACATATCAACACCTCCACTAGCTAGGGTGATTGCTATGTCACACTAATCAACATCCGCACCACTGGCTAAAGTGTCTGCCATTTCACACAAATCAACATCAGCTCTACTGGCTAAAGTGTCTGCCACGTCACAAAAATAAACATCAGCACCACTGGCTAAATATTTTCAATGTCACACAAATCAACATCAGCACTAGTGGCTAAAGTGTCTGCCATATCATACTAATCAACATCAGCACCACTGGCTAAAGTGTCTGCCATGTCATACTAATCAACATCAGCACTACTGACTAAAGTATCTGCACTATCATACTAATCAACATCAGCACCACTGGCTAAATGTCTGGCATGTCACACAAATCAACATCAGTACTAGTGGCTAAAGTGTCTGCCATATCATACTAATCAACATCAGCGCCACTGGCTAAAGTGTCTGCCATGTCATACTAATCAACATCAGCACTACTGACTAAAGTATCTACCATATCATACTAATCAACATCAGCACCACTGGCTAAATGTCTGGCATGTCACACTAATCAACATCAGCACCACTGGCTAAAGTGTCTTCCATGTCACACAAATCAACATCAGCACCACTGACTAAAGTGTCTGCCATGTCACACAAATCAACATCAGCACTAGTGGCTAAAGTGTCTGCCATGTCACCCAAACCAACATCAGCACCACTGGCTAAAGTGTCTGGCATGTCACACAAATCAACACCAGCACCACTGGCTAAATGTCAGCTATGTCACACAAATCAACATCAGCACTAGTGGCTAAAGTGTCTGCCATGTCACACAAATCAACATCAGAACCACTGGCTAGAGTGTCTGCCATGTCACACAAATCAACATCAGCACCACTGGCTAAAGTGTCTGCCATTTCACACTAATCAACATCAGCACCACAGGCTAAAGTGTCTGCCATGTCACACTAATCAACATCAGCACCACTGGCTAAAGTGTCTGCCATGTCACACAAATCAACATCAGCCTCACTGGCTAAAGTGTCTGCCATGTCAAACAAATCAACTAAAGCACCACTAGCTAATGTGTTAACCATGTCAAACAAATCAACTAAAGCACCACTAGCTAATGTGTTAGCCATGTCAAACAAATCAACTAAAGCACCACTAGCTAACATGTTAGCCATGTCAAACAAAACAATTAGGGCACCACTAGCTAAGGTGTCAGCGATGTCAAACAAAACAACATTACCACTAGTTAAAATGTTAACAATATCAAACAAATCAATATCGACTTATATAAGGTATCAGCTATGTCAAACAAATCAACACAAGCAGCACTAAGTAAAGTATTGGACATTTCAAACAAATCAACATCACCACTAACTAAGGTGTTATGCATTTCAAAACAATCAATATCACCGCTAGTTAAGATATTAACTATGTCAAACAAATCCACATTAGCAGCACTAATTAAGGTATTAGCCATTTCAAACAAATCAACACTAAGTAATGTATTAGAATTTCAAATAAATCAACACAAAATAATGTATTAGAATTGTAAACA
Organism: Hymenopus coronatus; assembly: GCA_030762935.1. NCBI lineage: Eukaryota > Metazoa > Arthropoda > Insecta > Mantodea > Hymenopodidae > Hymenopus > Hymenopus coronatus. The sequence goes on from CM060899.1 coordinate 8,547,548, forward strand.
AATCAACACTAAGTAATGTATTAGCCATTTTAAACAAATCAACGCTAAGTAATGTATTAGAAGTTCAAACAAATCACCACCAAGTAATGTATTAGCCATTTCAAACAGTTTAACACTAAGTAATGTATTAGCCATTTCAAACAAATCAACATTAAGTAATGTATTATACATTGCAAACAAATCAACACTAAGTAATGTATTAGCCATTTCAAACAAATCAGCACTAAGTAATATATCAGACATTTCAAACAAATCAGCCTTAAGTAATGTATTAGCCATTTCAAACAAATCATTACTAAGTAATTTATTGAAATTTCAAACAAATCAACACCAAGTAATGTATTAGCCCTTTCAAACAAATCGACACTAAGTAATGTATTAGCAATTTCAAACAAATCAACACCAAGTAATCTTTAGAATTTCAAACAAATCAACACTAAGTAAGGTATTAGCCATTTCAAACAAATCAACACTATGTATTGTATACATTTCAAACAAATCAACACTAAATAATGTATTAGAACTTCAAACAAATCAACACTAAGTAATGTATTAGAATTTCAAATAAATCAGCACTAAGTAATGTATTAGAATTGCAAACAAATCAACACTAAGTAATGTATTAGCCATTTTAAACAAATCAACGCTAAGTGATGTATTAGAAGTTCAAACAAATCACCACCAAGTAATGTATTAGCCATTTCAAACAGTTTAACACTAAGTAATGTATTAGCCATTTCAAACAAATCAACATGAAGTAATGTATTATACATTGCAAACAAATCAACACTAAGTAATGTATTAGCCATTTGAAACAAATCAGCACTAAGTAATATATCAGACATTTCAAACAAATCAGCTCTAAGTAATGTATTAACCATTTCAAACAAATCATTACTAAGTAATTTATTGAAATTTCAAACAAATCAACACCAAGTAATGTATTAGCCATTTCAAACAAATCAACACTAAGTAATGTATTAGCCATTTCAAACAAATCAACACTAGGAATGTATTACAATTTCAAACAAATCAACACTAAGTAAGGTATTAACCATTTCAAACAAATCAACACCAAGTATTGTGTTAGACATTTCAAACAAATCAACACTAAATAATGTATTAGAATTTCAAACAAATCAACACTAAGTAATGTATCAGACATTTCAAATAAATCAACACTAAGTAAGGTATTAGCCATTTAAACAAATCAACACTAAGTAAGGTATTAGCCATTTCAAACCAATCAACACTAAGTAATGTATTAGACATTTCAAACAAATCAACACTAAGTAATGTATTAGACATGTCAAACAAATCAACACTAAGTAAGGTATTAGCCATTTCAAACAAATCAACAGTAAGTAATATGTTAGTTATTTCAAACAAACCAACACTAAGTAATGTATTAGACATTTCAAACAAATCAACATCACCAATAACTAAAGTGTTAACCATATTGAACATATCAACACCTCCACTAGCTAGGGTGATTGCTATGTCACACTAATCAACATCCGCACCACTGGCTAAAGTGTCTGCCATTTCACACAAATCAACATCAGCTCTACTGGCTAAAGTGTCTGCCATGTCACAAAAATAACAATCAGCACCACTGGCTAAATATCTACAAATCAACATCAGCACTAGTGGCTAAAGTGTCTGCCATATCATACTAATCAACATCAGCGCCACTGGCTAAAGTGTCTGCCATGTCATACTAAACAACATCAGCACTACTGACTAAAGTATCTGCCATATCATACTAATCAACATCAGCACCACTGGCTAAATGTCTGGCATGTCACACTAATCAACATCAGCGCCACTGGCTAAATGTCTGCCATGTCATACTAATCAACATCAGCACTAGTGGCTAAAGTGTCTTCCATGTCACACAAATCAACATCAGCACCACTGACTAAAGTGTCTGCCATGTCACACAAATCAACATCAGCACTAGTGGCTAAAGTGTCTGCCATGTCACCAAAATCAACATCAGCACCACTAGCTAAAGTGTCTGGCATGTAACACAAATCAACATCAGCACCACTGGCTAAATGTCTGCTATGTCACACAAATCAACATCAGCACTAGTGGCTAAAGTGTCTGCCATGTCACACAAATCAACATCAGAACCACTGGCTAGAGTGTCTGCCATGTCACACAAATCAACATCAGCGCCACTGGCTAAAGTGTCTGCCATTTCACACTAATCAACATCAGCACCACTGGCTAAAGTGTCTGCCATGTCATACTAATCAACATCAGCACTACTGACTAAAGTATCTGCCATATCATACTAATCAACATCAGCACCACTGGCTAAATGTCTGGCATGTCACACAAATCAACATCAGAACCACTGGCTAGAGTGTCTGCCATGTCACACAAATCAACATCAGCGCCACTGGCTAAAGTGTCTGCCATATCATACTAATCAACATCAGCACTAGTGGCTAAAGTGTCTGCCATGTCATACTAATCAACATCAGCACTACTGACTAAAGTATCTGCCATATCATACTAATCAACATCAGCACCACTGGCTAAATGTCTGGCATGTCACACTAATCAACATCAGCACCACTGGCTAAATGTCTGCCATGTCATACTAATCAACATCAGAACTAGTGGCTAAAGTGTCTGCCATATCATACTAATCAACATCAGCACCACTGGCTAAAGTGTCTGCCATGTCATACTAATCAACATCAGCACTACTGACTAAAGTATCTGCCATATCATACTAATCAACTACAGCACCACTGGCTAAATGTCTGCCATGTCATACTAATCAGCATCAGCACTAGTGGCTAAAGTGTCTTCCATGTCACACAAATCAACTTCAGCACTAGTGGCTAAAGTGTCTTCCATGTCACACAAATCAACATCAGCACCACTGACTAAAGTGTCTGCCATGTCACACAAATGAGCATCAGCACTAGTGGCTAAAGTGTCTGCCATGTCACCCAAATCAACATCAGCACCACTGGCTAAAGTGTCTGCCATGTCACACAAATCAACATCAGCACCACTGGCTAAATGTCTGCTATGTCACACAAATCAACATCAGCACTAGTGGCTAAAGTGTCTGCCATGTCACACAAATCAACATCAGAACCACTGGCTAGAGTGTCTGCCATGTCACACAAATCAACATCAGCACTAGTGGCTAAAGTGTCTGCCATGTCACACAAATCCACATCAGCACCACTGGCTAAAGTGTCTGCCATGTCACAGAAATCAACATCAGTACTAGTGGCTAAAGTGTCTGCCATGTCACACAAATCAACATCAGTACTAGTGGCTAAAGTGTTTGCCATGTCACACAAATCAACATCAGCACCACTGGCTAAAGTGTCTGCCATGTCACACAAATCAACATCAGCACTAGTGGCTAAAGTGTCTGCCATATCATACTAATAAACATCAGCACCACTGGCTAAAGTGTCTGCCATGTCACACTAATTAACATCAGCACTACTGGCTAAAGTGTCTGCCATATCATACTAATCAACATATGCACCACTGGCTAAATGTCTGGCATGTCACACAAATCAACATCAGCACTAGTGGCTAAAGTGTCTGCCATGTCACACAATCCAACATCAGCTCTACTGGATAAAGTGTCTGCCATGTCACACAAATCAACATCAGCACTACTAGCTAAAGTGTCTGCCATGACACACAAATCATCATCAGCTCTACTGGCTAAAGTGTCTGCCATGTCACACAAACCAACATCAGCCCCACTGGCTAAAGTGTCTGCCATTTCACACTAATCAACATCAGCACCACTGGCTAAAGTGTCTGCCATGTCACACAAATCAACATCAGCCTCACTGGCTAAAGTGTCTACCACGTCAAACAAATAAACTAAAGCACCACTGGCTAATGTGTTAGTCATGTCAAACAAATCAACTAAAGCACCACTAGCTAATGTGTTAGCCATGTCAAACAATTCAACTAAAGCACCACTAGCTAACATGTTAGCCATGTCAAACAAATCAACTAAAGCACTACTAGCTAATGTGTTAGCCATGTCAAGCAAATCAACTAAAGCACCACTATCTAACATGTTAGCTATGTCAAACAAATCAACTAAAGCACCACTAGCTAATGTGTTAGCCATGTTAAAAACGATCAAGATCAGTGCTACTAGCTAAGTAGCTGGTGATGTGAAACAAATCAACTAAAGCACCACTAGCTAATGTGTTAGCCATGTCAAAAAGATCAAGATCAGTACTACTGGCTAAGTAGCTGGTGATGTCAAACAAATCAACTAAATCACCACTAGCTAACATGTTAGCCATGTCAAACAAAACAATTAAAGCACCACTAGCTAAGGTGTCAGCGATGTCAAACAAAACAACATTACCACTAGTTAAAATGTTAACAATATCAAACAAATCAATATCGACTTATCTAAGGTATCAGCTATGTCAAACAAATCAACACAAGCAGCACTAAGTAAAGTATTGGACATTTCAAACAAATCAACGTCACCACTAACTAAGGTGTTATGCATTTCAAAACAATCAATATCACCGCTAGTTAACATATTAACTATGTCAAACATATCCACATTAGCAGCACTAATTAAGGTATTAGCCATTTCAAACAAATCAACACTAATTAATGTATTAGAATTTCAAATAAATCAACACAAAATAATGTATTAGAATTGCAAACAAATCAACACTAAGTAATGTATTAGCCATTTTAAACAAATCAACGCAAAGTAATGTATTAGAAGTTCAAACAAATCACCACCAAGTAATGTATTAGCCATTTCAAACAGTTTAACACTAAGTAATGTATTAGCCATTTCAAACAAATCAACATTAAGTAATGTATTATACATTGCAAACAAATCAACACTAAGTAATGTATTAGCCATTTCAAACAAATCAGCACTAAGTAATATATCAGACATTTCAAACAAATCAGCCTTAAGTAATGTATTAGCCATTTCAAACAAATGATTACTAAGTAATTTATTGGAATTTCAAACAAATCAACACCAAGTAATGTATTAGCCCTTATAAACAAATCGACACTAAGTAATGTATTAGCCATTTCAAACAAATCAACACCAAGGAATCTTTAGAATTTCAAACAAATCAACACTAAGTAAGGTATTAGCCATTTCAAACAAATCAACACTAAGTATTGTATACATTTCAAACAACTCAACACTAAATAATGTATTAGAACTTCAAACAAATCAACACTAAGTAATGTATTAGAATTTCAAATAAATCAGCACTAAGTAATGTATTAGAATTGCAAACAAATCAACACTAAGTAATGTATTAGCCATTTTAAACAAATCAACGCTAAGTAATGTATTAGAAGTTCAAACAAATCACCACCAAGTAATGTATTAGCCATTTCAAACAGTTTAACACTAAGTAATGTATTAGCCTTGTCAAACAAATCAACATGAAGTAATGTATTATACATTGCAAACAAATCAACACTAAGTAATGTATTAGCCATTTGAAACAAATCAGCACTAAGTAATATATCAGACATTTCAAACAAATCAGCTCTAAGTAATGTATTAGCCATTTCAAACAAATCATTACAAAGCAATTTATTGAAATTTCAAACAAATCAACACCAAGTAATGTATTAGCCATTTCAAACAAATCAACACTAAGTAATGTATTAGCCATTTCAAACAAATCAACACTAAGGAATATATTACAATTTCAAACAAATCAAACCTAAGTAAGGTATTAACCATTTCAAACAAATCAACACCAAGTATTGTATTAGACATTTCAAACAAATCAACACTAAATAATGTATTAGAATTTCAAACAAATCAACACTAAGTAATGTATCAGACATTTCAAACAAATCAACACTAAGTAAGGTATTAGCCATTTCAAACAAATCAACACTAAGTAAGGTATTAGCCATTTCAAACCAATCAACATTAAGTAATGTATTAGACATTTCAAACAAATCAACACTAAGTAATGTATTAGAATTTCAAACAAATCAACACTAAGTAATGTATTAGACATGTCAAACAAATCAACACTAAGTAAGGTATTAGCCATTTCAAACAAATCAACAGTAAGTAATATGTTAGTTATTTCAAACAAACCAACACTAAGTAATGTAGTAGACATTTCAAACAAATCAACATCACCAATAACTAAAGTGTTAACCATATTGAACATATCAACACCTCCACTAGCTAGGGTGATTGCTATGTCACACTAATCAACATCCGCACCACTGACTAAAGTGTCTGCCATTTCACACAAATCAACATCACCTCTACTGGCTAAAGTGTCTGCCATGTCACAAAAATAAACATCAGCACCACTGGCTAAATATCTGCCATGTCACACAAATCAACACTAGTGGCTAAAGTGTCTGCCATATCATACTAATCAACATCAGCACCACTGGCTAAAGTGTCTGTCATGTCATACTAAACAACATCAGCACTACCGACTAAAGTATCTGCCATATCATACTAATCATCAGCACCACTGGCTAAATGTCTGGCATGTCACACTAATCAACATCAGCACCACTGGTTAAATGTCTGCCATGTTATACTAATCAACATCAGCACTAGTGGCTAAAGTGTCTTCCATGTCACACAAATCAACATCAGCACCACTGACTAAAGTGTCTGCCATGTCACACAAATCAACATCAGCACTAATGGCTAAAGTGTCTGCCATGTCACCCAAATCAACATCAGCACCACTGGCTAAAGTGTCTGGCATGTCACACAAATCAACATCAGCACCACTGGCTAAATGTCTGCTATGTCACACAAATCAACATCAGCACTAGTGGCTAAAGTGTCTGCCATGTCACACAAATCAACATCAGAACCACTGGCTAGAGTGTCTGCCATGTCACACAAATCAACATCAGCACCACTGGCTAAAGTGTCTGCCATGTCACACAAATCAACATCAGTACTAGTGGCTAAAGTGTCTGCCATGTCACACAAATCAACATCAGTACTAGTGGCTACAGTGTGTGCCATGTCACACAAATCAACATCAGCACCACTGGCTAAAGTGTCTGCCATGTCACACTAATCATCATCAGCACTACTGGCTAAAGTGTCTGCCATGTCACACAAATCAACATCAGTACTAGTGGCTAATGTGTCTGCCATATCATATTAATCAACATCAGCTCTACTGGCTAAAGTGTCTGCCATGTCACAAAAATAAACATCAGCACCACTGGCTAAATATCTGCCATGTCAAGCAAATCAACATCAGCACTAGTGGCTAAAGTGTCTGCCATATCATACTAATCAACATCAGCACTAGTGGCTAAAGTGTCTGCCATGTCATACTAATCAACATCAGCTCTACTGACTAAAGTATCTGCCATATCATACTAATCAACATCAGCACCACTGGCTAAATGTCTGGCATGTCACACTAATCAACATCAGCACCACTGACTAAATGTCTGCCATGTCATACTAATCAACATCAGCACTAGTGGCTAAAGTGTCTGCCATATCATACTAATCAACATCAGCACCACTGGCTAAAGTGTCTGCCATGTCATACTAATCAACATCAGCACTACTGACTAAAGTATCTGCCATATAATACTAATCAACATCAGCACCACTGGCTAAATGTCTGCCATGTCATACTAATCAACATCAGCACTAGTGGCTAAAGTGTCTACCATGTCACACAAATCAACATCAGCACCACTGACTAAAGTGTCTGCCATGTCACACAAATGAACATCAGCACTAGTGGCTAAAGTGTCTGCCATGTCACCCAAATCAACATCAGCACCACTGGCTAAATTGTCTGCCATGTCACACAAATCAACATCAGCACCACTGGCTGAATGTCTGCTATGTCACACAAATCAACATCAGCACTAGTGGCTAAAGTGTCTGCCATGTCACACAAATCAACATCAGAACCACTGGCTAGAGTGTCGGCCATGTCACACAAATCAACATCAGCACCACTGGCTAAAGTGTCTGCCATGTCACACAAATCAACATCAGTACTAGTGGCTAAAGTGTCTGCCATGTCACACAAATCAACATCAGTACTAGTGGCTAAAGTGTGTGCCATGTCACACAAATCAACATCAGCACCACTGGCTAAAGTGTCTGCCATGTCACACTAATCATCATCAGCACTACTGGCTAAAGTGTCTGCCATGTCACACAAATCAACATCAGTACTAGTGGCTAATGTGTCTGCCATATCATACTAATCAACATCAGCACCACTGGCTAAAGTGTCTGCCATGTCACACAAATAAACATCAGCACTACTGGCTAAAGTGTCTGCCACATCATACTAATCAACATCAGCACTACTGGGTAAGGTGTTTGCCATGTCACACATTTTAACATCAGCTCTACTGGCTAAAGTGTCTGCCATTTCACACAAATCAACATCAGCACTACTGGCTTAAGTGTCTGCCATGTCACACAAATCAACATCAGCTCTACGGGCTAAAGTGTCTGCCATGTCACACAAATCAACATCAGCTCTACTGGCTAAAGTGTCTGCCATGTCACACAAATCAACATCAGCACTACTGGCTAAAGTGTCTGCCATGTCACACAAATCAACATCAGCACCACTGGCTAAAGTGTCTGCCATGTCACCCAAATCAACATCAGCACCACTGGCTAAAGTGTCTGCCATGTCACACTAATCAACATCAGCACCACTGGCTAAAGTGTCTGCCATGTCACACAAATCAACATCAGCCTCACTGGCTAAAGTGTCTGCCACGTCAAACAAATCAACTAAAGCACCACTAGCTAATGTGTTAGCCATGTCAAACAAATCAACTAAAGCACCACTAGCTAATGTGTTAGCCATGCCAAACAAATCAACTAAAGCACCACTAGCTAACATGTTAGCCATGTCAAACAAATCAACTAAAGCACCACTAGCTAATGTGTTAGCCATGTCAAACAAATCAACCAAAGCACCACTAGCTAACATGTTAGCCATGTCAAACAAATCAACTAAAGCACCACTAGCTAATGTGTTAGCCATGTCAAAAAGATCAAGATCAGTGCTACTAGCTAAGTAGCTGGTGATGTGAAACAAATCAACTAAAGCACCACTAGCTAATGTGTTAGCCAGGTCAAAAAGATCAAGATCAGTACTACTGGCTAAGTAGCTGGTGATGTCAAACAAATCAACTAAATCACCACTAGCTAACATGTTAGCCATGTCAAACAAAACAATTAGGGCACCACTAGCTAAGGTGTCAGCGATGTCAAACAAAACAACATTACCACTAGTTAAAATGTTAACAATATCAAACAAATCAATATCGACTTATATAAGGTATCAGCTATGTCAAACAAATCAACACAAGCAGCACTAAGTAAAGTATTGGACATTTCAAACAAATCAACATCACCACTAACTAAGGTGTTATGCATTTCAAAACAATCAATATCACCGCTAGTTAAGATATTAACTATGTCAAACAAATCCACATTAGCAGCACTAATTAAGGTATTAGCCATTTCAAACAAATCAACACTAAGTAATGTATTAGAATTTCAAATAAATCAACACAAAATAATGTATTAGAATTGTAAACAAATCAACACTAAGTAATGTATTAGCCATTTTAAACAAATCAACGCTAAGTAAAGTATTAGAAGTTCAAACAAATCACCACCAAGTAATGTATTAGCCATTTCAAACAGTTTAACACTAAGTAATGTATTAGCCATTTCAAACAAATCAACATTAAGTAATTTATTGAAATTTCAAACAAATCAACACCAAGTAATGTATTAGCCCTTTCAAACAAATCGACACTAAGTAATGTATTAGCAATTTCAAACAAATCAACACCAAGTAATCTTTAGAATTTCAAACAAATCAACACTAAGTAAGGTATTAGCCATTTCAAACAAATCAACACTATGTATTGTATACATTTCAAACAAATCAACACTAAATAATGTATTAGAACTTCAAACAAATCAACACTAAGTAATGTATTAGAATTTCAAATAAATCAGCACTAAGTAATGTATTAGAATTGCAAACAAATCAACACTAAGTAATGTATTAGCCATTTTAAACAAATCAACGCTAAGTGATGTATTAGAAGTTCAAACAAATCACCACCAAGTAATGTATTAGCCATTTCAAACAGTTTAACACTAAGTAATGTATTAGCCATTTCAAACAAATCAACATGAAGTAATGTATTATACATTGCAAACAAATCAACACTAAGTAATGTATTAGCCATTTGAAACAAATCAGCACTAAGTAATATATCAGACATTTCAAACAAATCAGCTCTAAGTAATGTATTAACCATTTCAAACAAATCATTACTAAGTAATTTATTGAAATTTCAAACAAATCAACACCAAGTAATGTATTAGCCATTTCAAACAAATCAACACTAAGTAATGTATTAGCCATTTCAAACAAATCAACACTAGGAATGTATTACAATTTCAAACAAATCAACACTAAGTAAGGTATTAACCATTTCAAACAAATCAACACCAAGTATTGTGTTAGACATTTCAAACAAATCAACACTAAATAATGTATTAGAATTTCAAACAAATCAACACTAAGTAATGTATCAGACATTTCAAATAAATCAACACTAAGTAAGGTATTAGCCATTTAAACAAATCAACACTAAGTAAGGTATTAGCCATTTCAAACCAATCAACACTAAGTAATGTATTAGACATTTCAAACAAATCAACACTAAGTAATGTATTAGACATGTCAAACAAATCAACACTAAGTAAGGTATTAGCCATTTCAAACAAATCAACAGTAAGTAATATGTTAGTTATTTCAAACAAACCAACACTAAGTAATGTATTAGACATTTCAAACAAATCAACATCACCAATAACTAAAGTGTTAACCATATTGAACATATCAACACCTCCACTAGCTAGGGTGATTGCTATGTCACACTAATCAACATCCGCACCACTGGCTAAAGTGTCTGCCATTTCACACAAATCAACATCAGCTCTACTGGCTAAAGTGTCTGCCATGTCACAAAAATAACAATCAGCACCACTGGCTAAATATCTACAAATCAACATCAGCACTAGTGGCTAAAGTGTCTGCCATATCATACTAATCAACATCAGCGCCACTGGCTAAAGTGTCTGCCATGTCATACTAAACAACATCAGCACTACTGACTAAAGTATCTGCCATATCATACTAATCAACATCAGCACCACTGGCTAAATGTCTGGCATGTCACACTAATCAACATCAGCGCCACTGGCTAAATGTCTGCCATGTCATACTAATCAACATCAGCACTAGTGGCTAAAGTGTCTTCCATGTCACACAAATCAACATCAGCACCACTGACTAAAGTGTCTGCCATGTCACACAAATCAACATCAGCACTAGTGGCTAAAGTGTCTGCCATGTCACCAAAATCAACATCAGCACCACTAGCTAAAGTGTCTGGCATGTAACACAAATCAACATCAGCACCACTGGCTAAATGTCTGCTATGTCACACAAATCAACATCAGCACTAGTGGCTAAAGTGTCTGCCATGTCACACAAATCAACATCAGAACCACTGGCTAGAGTGTCTGCCATGTCACACAAATCAACATCAGCGCCACTGGCTAAAGTGTCTGCCATTTCACACTAATCAACATCAGCACCACTGGCTAAAGTGTCTGCCATGTCATACTAATCAACATCAGCACTACTGACTAAAGTATCTGCCATATCATACTAATCAACATCAGCACCACTGGCTAAATGTCTGGCATGTCACACAAATCAACATCAGAACCACTGGCTAGAGTGTCTGCCATGTCACACAAATCAACATCAGCGCCACTGGCTAAAGTGTCTGCCATATCATACTAATCAACATCAGCACTAGTGGCTAAAGTGTCTGCCATGTCATACTAATCAACATCAGCACTACTGACTAAAGTATCTGCCATATCATACTAATCAACATCAGCACCACTGGCTAAATGTCTGGCATGTCACACTAATCAACATCAGCACCACTGGCTAAATGTCTGCCATGTCATACTAATCAACATCAGAACTAGTGGCTAAAGTGTCTGCCATATCATACTAATCAACATCAGCACCACTGGCTAAAGTGTCTGCCATGTCATACTAATCAACATCAGCACTACTGACTAAAGTATCTGCCATATCATACTAATCAACTACAGCACCACTGGCTAAATGTCTGCCATGTCATACTAATCAGCATCAGCACTAGTGGCTAAAGTGTCTTCCATGTCACACAAATCAACTTCAGCACTAGTGGCTAAAGTGTCTTCCATGTCACACAAATCAACATCAGCACCACTGACTAAAGTGTCTGCCATGTCACACAAATGAGCATCAGCACTAGTGGCTAAAGTGTCTGCCATGTCACCCAAATCAACATCAGCACCACTGGCTAAAGTGTCTGCCATGTCACACAAATCAACATCAGCACCACTGGCTAAATGTCTGCTATGTCACACAAATCAACATCAGCACTAGTGGCTAAAGTGTCTGCCATGTCACACAAATCAACATCAGAACCACTGGCTAGAGTGTCTGCCATGTCACACAAATCAACATCAGCACTAGTGGCTAAAGTGTCTGCCATGTCACACAAATCCACATCAGCACCACTGGCTAAAGTGTCTGCCATGTCACAGAAATCAACATCAGTACTAGTGGCTAAAGTGTCTGCCATGTCACACAAATCAACATCAGTACTAGTGGCTAAAGTGTTTGCCATGTCACACAAATCAACATCAGCACCACTGGCTAAAGTGTCTGCCATGTCACACAAATCAACATCAGCACTAGTGGCTAAAGTGTCTGCCATATCATACTAATAAACATCAGCACCACTGGCTAAAGTGTCTGCCATGTCACACTAATTAACATCAGCACTACTGGCTAAAGTGTCTGCCATATCATACTAATCAACATATGCACCACTGGCTAAATGTCTGGCATGTCACACAAATCAACATCAGCACTAGTGGCTAAAGTGTCTGCCATGTCACACAATCCAACATCAGCTCTACTGGATAAAGTGTCTGCCATGTCACACAAATCAACATCAGCACTACTAGCTAAAGTGTCTGCCATGACACACAAATCATCATCAGCTCTACTGGCTAAAGTGTCTGCCATGTCACACAAACCAACATCAGCCCCACTGGCTAAAGTGTCTGCCATTTCACACTAATCAACATCAGCACCACTGGCTAAAGTGTCTGCCATGTCACACAAATCAACATCAGCCTCACTGGCTAAAGTGTCTACCACGTCAAACAAATAAACTAAAGCACCACTGGCTAATGTGTTAGTCATGTCAAACAAATCAACTAAAGCACCACTAGCTAATGTGTTAGCCATGTCAAACAATTCAACTAAAGCACCACTAGCTAACATGTTAGCCATGTCAAACAAATCAACTAAAGCACTACTAGCTAATGTGTTAGCCATGTCAAGCAAATCAACTAAAGCACCACTATCTAACATGTTAGCTATGTCAAACAAATCAACTAAAGCACCACTAGCTAATGTGTTAGCCATGTTAAAAACGATCAAGATCAGTGCTACTAGCTAAGTAGCTGGTGATGTGAAACAAATCAACTAAAGCACCACTAGCTAATGTGTTAGCCATGTCAAAAAGATCAAGATCAGTACTACTGGCTAAGTAGCTGGTGATGTCAAACAAATCAACTAAATCACCACTAGCTAACATGTTAGCCATGTCAAACAAAACAATTAAAGCACCACTAGCTAAGGTGTCAGCGATGTCAAACAAAACAACATTACCACTAGTTAAAATGTTAACAATATCAAACAAATCAATATCGACTTATCTAAGGTATCAGCTATGTCAAACAAATCAACACAAGCAGCACTAAGTAAAGTATTGGACATTTCAAACAAATCAACGTCACCACTAACTAAGGTGTTATGCATTTCAAAACAATCAATATCACCGCTAGTTAACATATTAACTATGTCAAACATATCCACATTAGCAGCACTAATTAAGGTATTAGCCATTTCAAACAAATCAACACTAATTAATGTATTAGAATTTCAAATAAATCAACACAAAATAATGTATTAGAATTGCAAACAAATCAACACTAAGTAATGTATTAGCCATTTTAAACAAATCAACGCAAAGTAATGTATTAGAAGTTCAAACAAATCACCACCAAGTAATGTATTAGCCATTTCAAACAGTTTAACACTAAGTAATGTATTAGCCATTTCAAACAAATCAACATTAAGTAATGTATTATACATTGCAAACAAATCAACACTAAGTAATGTATTAGCCATTTCAAACAAATCAGCACTAAGTAATATATCAGACATTTCAAACAAATCAGCCTTAAGTAATGTATTAGCCATTTCAAACAAATGATTACTAAGTAATTTATTGGAATTTCAAACAAATCAACACCAAGTAATGTATTAGCCCTTATAAACAAATCGACACTAAGTAATGTATTAGCCATTTCAAACAAATCAACACCAAGGAATCTTTAGAATTTCAAACAAATCAACACTAAGTAAGGTATTAGCCATTTCAAACAAATCAACACTAAGTATTGTATACATTTCAAACAACTCAACACTAAATAATGTATTAGAACTTCAAACAAATCAACACTAAGTAATGTATTAGAATTTCAAATAAATCAGCACTAAGTAATGTATTAGAATTGCAAACAAATCAACACTAAGTAATGTATTAGCCATTTTAAACAAATCAACGCTAAGTAATGTATTAGAAGTTCAAACAAATCACCACCAAGTAATGTATTAGCCATTTCAAACAGTTTAACACTAAGTAATGTATTAGCCTTGTCAAACAAATCAACATGAAGTAATGTATTATACATTGCAAACAAATCAACACTAAGTAATGTATTAGCCATTTGAAACAAATCAGCACTAAGTAATATATCAGACATTTCAAACAAATCAGCTCTAAGTAATGTATTAGCCATTTCAAACAAATCATTACAAAGCAATTTATTGAAATTTCAAACAAATCAACACCAAGTAATGTATTAGCCATTTCAAACAAATCAACACTAAGTAATGTATTAGCCATTTCAAACAAATCAACACTAAGGAATATATTACAATTTCAAACAAATCAAACCTAAGTAAGGTATTAACCATTTCAAACAAATCAACACCAAGTATTGTATTAGACATTTCAAACAAATCAACACTAAATAATGTATTAGAATTTCAAACAAATCAACACTAAGTAATGTATCAGACATTTCAAACAAATCAACACTAAGTAAGGTATTAGCCATTTCAAACAAATCAACACTAAGTAAGGTATTAGCCATTTCAAACCAATCAACATTAAGTAATGTATTAGACATTTCAAACAAATCAACACTAAGTAATGTATTAGAATTTCAAACAAATCAACACTAAGTAATGTATTAGACATGTCAAACAAATCAACACTAAGTAAGGTATTAGCCATTTCAAACAAATCAACAGTAAGTAATATGTTAGTTATTTCAAACAAACCAACACTAAGTAATGTAGTAGACATTTCAAACAAATCAACATCACCAATAACTAAAGTGTTAACCATATTGAACATATCAACACCTCCACTAGCTAGGGTGATTGCTATGTCACACTAATCAACATCCGCACCACTGACTAAAGTGTCTGCCATTTCACACAAATCAACATCACCTCTACTGGCTAAAGTGTCTGCCATGTCACAAAAATAAACATCAGCACCACTGGCTAAATATCTGCCATGTCACACAAATCAACACTAGTGGCTAAAGTGTCTGCCATATCATACTAATCAACATCAGCACCACTGGCTAAAGTGTCTGTCATGTCATACTAAACAACATCAGCACTACCGACTAAAGTATCTGCCATATCATACTAATCATCAGCACCACTGGCTAAATGTCTGGCATGTCACACTAATCAACATCAGCACCACTGGTTAAATGTCTGCCATGTTATACTAATCAACATCAGCACTAGTGGCTAAAGTGTCTTCCATGTCACACAAATCAACATCAGCACCACTGACTAAAGTGTCTGCCATGTCACACAAATCAACATCAGCACTAATGGCTAAAGTGTCTGCCATGTCACCCAAATCAACATCAGCACCACTGGCTAAAGTGTCTGGCATGTCACACAAATCAACATCAGCACCACTGGCTAAATGTCTGCTATGTCACACAAATCAACATCAGCACTAGTGGCTAAAGTGTCTGCCATGTCACACAAATCAACATCAGAACCACTGGCTAGAGTGTCTGCCATGTCACACAAATCAACATCAGCACCACTGGCTAAAGTGTCTGCCATGTCACACAAATCAACATCAGTACTAGTGGCTAAAGTGTCTGCCATGTCACACAAATCAACATCAGTACTAGTGGCTACAGTGTGTGCCATGTCACACAAATCAACATCAGCACCACTGGCTAAAGTGTCTGCCATGTCACACTAATCATCATCAGCACTACTGGCTAAAGTGTCTGCCATGTCACACAAATCAACATCAGTACTAGTGGCTAATGTGTCTGCCATATCATATTAATCAACATCAGCTCTACTGGCTAAAGTGTCTGCCATGTCACAAAAATAAACATCAGCACCACTGGCTAAATATCTGCCATGTCAAGCAAATCAACATCAGCACTAGTGGCTAAAGTGTCTGCCATATCATACTAATCAACATCAGCACTAGTGGCTAAAGTGTCTGCCATGTCATACTAATCAACATCAGCTCTACTGACTAAAGTATCTGCCATATCATACTAATCAACATCAGCACCACTGGCTAAATGTCTGGCATGTCACACTAATCAACATCAGCACCACTGACTAAATGTCTGCCATGTCATACTAATCAACATCAGCACTAGTGGCTAAAGTGTCTGCCATATCATACTAATCAACATCAGCACCACTGGCTAAAGTGTCTGCCATGTCATACTAATCAACATCAGCACTACTGACTAAAGTATCTGCCATATAATACTAATCAACATCAGCACCACTGGCTAAATGTCTGCCATGTCATACTAATCAACATCAGCACTAGTGGCTAAAGTGTCTACCATGTCACACAAATCAACATCAGCACCACTGACTAAAGTGTCTGCCATGTCACACAAATGAACATCAGCACTAGTGGCTAAAGTGTCTGCCATGTCACCCAAATCAACATCAGCACCACTGGCTAAATTGTCTGCCATGTCACACAAATCAACATCAGCACCACTGGCTGAATGTCTGCTATGTCACACAAATCAACATCAGCACTAGTGGCTAAAGTGTCTGCCATGTCACACAAATCAACATCAGAACCACTGGCTAGAGTGTCGGCCATGTCACACAAATCAACATCAGCACCACTGGCTAAAGTGTCTGCCATGTCACACAAATCAACATCAGTACTAGTGGCTAAAGTGTCTGCCATGTCACACAAATCAACATCAGTACTAGTGGCTAAAGTGTGTGCCATGTCACACAAATCAACATCAGCACCACTGGCTAAAGTGTCTGCCATGTCACACTAATCATCATCAGCACTACTGGCTAAAGTGTCTGCCATGTCACACAAATCAACATCAGTACTAGTGGCTAATGTGTCTGCCATATCATACTAATCAACATCAGCACCACTGGCTAAAGTGTCTGCCATGTCACACAAATAAACATCAGCACTACTGGCTAAAGTGTCTGCCACATCATACTAATCAACATCAGCACTACTGGGTAAGGTGTTTGCCATGTCACACATTTTAACATCAGCTCTACTGGCTAAAGTGTCTGCCATTTCACACAAATCAACATCAGCACTACTGGCTTAAGTGTCTGCCATGTCACACAAATCAACATCAGCTCTACGGGCTAAAGTGTCTGCCATGTCACACAAATCAACATCAGCTCTACTGGCTAAAGTGTCTGCCATGTCACACAAATCAACATCAGCACTACTGGCTAAAGTGTCTGCCATGTCACACAAATCAACATCAGCACCACTGGCTAAAGTGTCTGCCATGTCACCCAAATCAACATCAGCACCACTGGCTAAAGTGTCTGCCATGTCACACTAATCAACATCAGCACCACTGGCTAAAGTGTCTGCCATGTCACACAAATCAACATCAGCCTCACTGGCTAAAGTGTCTGCCACGTCAAACAAATCAACTAAAGCACCACTAGCTAATGTGTTAGCCATGTCAAACAAATCAACTAAAGCACCACTAGCTAATGTGTTAGCCATGCCAAACAAATCAACTAAAGCACCACTAGCTAACATGTTAGCCATGTCAAACAAATCAACTAAAGCACCACTAGCTAATGTGTTAGCCATGTCAAACAAATCAACCAAAGCACCACTAGCTAACATGTTAGCCATGTCAAACAAATCAACTAAAGCACCACTAGCTAATGTGTTAGCCATGTCAAAAAGATCAAGATCAGTGCTACTAGCTAAGTAGCTGGTGATGTGAAACAAATCAACTAAAGCACCACTAGCTAATGTGTTAGCCAGGTCAAAAAGATCAAGATCAGTACTACTGGCTAAGTAGCTGGTGATGTCAAACAAATCAACTAAATCACCACTAGCTAACATGTTAGCCATGTCAAACAAAACAATTAGGGCACCACTAGCTAAGGTGTCAGCGATGTCAAACAAAACAACATTACCACTAGTTAAAATGTTAACAATATCAAACAAATCAATATCGACTTATATAAGGTATCAGCTATGTCAAACAAATCAACACAAGCAGCACTAAGTAAAGTATTGGACATTTCAAACAAATCAACATCACCACTAACTAAGGTGTTATGCATTTCAAAACAATCAATATCACCGCTAGTTAAGATATTAACTATGTCAAACAAATCCACATTAGCAGCACTAATTAAGGTATTAGCCATTTCAAACAAATCAACACTAAGTAATGTATTAGAATTTCAAATAAATCAACACAAAATAATGTATTAGAATTGTAAACAAATCAACACTAAGTAATGTATTAGCCATTTTAAACAAATCAACGCTAAGTAAAGTATTAGAAGTTCAAACAAATCACCACCAAGTAATGTATTAGCCATTTCAAACAGTTTAACACTAAGTAATGTATTAGCCATTTCAAACAAATCAACATTAAGTAATGTACTATACATTGCAAACAAATCAACACTAAGTAATGTATTAGCCATTTCAAACAAATCAGCACTAAGTAATATATAAGACATTTCAAACAAATCAGCCTTAAGTAATGTATTAGCCATTTCAAACAAATCATTACTAAGTAATTTATTGAAATTTCAAACAAATCAACACCAAGTAATGTATTAGCCCTTTCAAACAAATCGACACTAAGTAATGTATTAGCCATTTCAAACAAATCAACACCAAGTAATCTTTAGAATTTCAAACAAATCAACACTAAGTAAGGTATTAGCCATTTCAAACAAATCAACACTAAGTATTGTATACATTTCAAACAAATCAACACTAAATAATGTATTAGAACTTCAAAAAAATCAACACTAAGTAATGTATTAGAATTTCAAATAAATCAGCACTAAGTAATGTATTAGAATTACAAACAAATCAACACTAAGTAATGTATTAGCCATTTTAAACAAATCAACGCTAAGTAATGTATTAGAAGTTCATACAAATCACCACCAAGTAATGTATTAGCCATTTCAAACAGTTTAACACTAAGTAATGTATTAGCCATTTCAAACAAATCAACATGAAGTAATGTATTAAACATTGCAAACAAATCAACACTAAGTAATGTATTAGCCATTTGAAACAAATCAGCACTAAGTAATATATCACACATTTCAAAAAATCAGCTCTAAGTAATGTATTAGCCATTTCAAACAAATCATTCCTAAGTAATTTATTGACATTTCAAACAAATCAACACCAAGTAATGTATTAGCCATTTCAAACAAATCAACACTAAGTAATGTATTAGCCATTTCAAACAAATCAACACTAGGAATGTATTACAATTTCAAACAAATCAACACTAAGTAAGGTATTAACCATTTCAAACAAATCAACACCAAGTATTGTATTAGACATTTCAAACAAATCAACACTAAATAATGTATTAGAATTTCAAACAAATCAACACTAAGTAATGTATCAGACATTTCAAATAAATCAACACTAAGTAAGGTATTAGCCATTTAAACAAATCAACACTAAGTAAGGTATTAGCCATTTCAAACCAATCAACACTAAGTAATGTATTAGACTTTTCAAACAAATCAACACTAAGTAATGTATTAGACATGTCAAACGAATCAACACTAAGTAAGGTATTAGCCATTTCAAACAAATCAACAGTAAGTAATATGTTAGTTATTACAAACAAACCAACACTAAGTAATGTATTAGACATTTCAAACAAATCAACATCACCAATAACTAAAGTGTTAACCATATTGAACATATCAACACCTCCACTAGCTAGGGTGATTGCTATGTCACACTAATCAACATTCGCACCACTGGCTAAAGTGTCTGCCATTTCACACAAATCAACATCAGCTCTATTGGCTAAAGTGTCTGCCATGTCACAAAAATAAACATCAGCACCACTGGCTAAATATCTGCCATGGCACACAAATCAACATCAGCACTAGTGGCTAAAGTGTCTGCCATATCATACTAATCAACATCAGCGCCACTGGCTAAAGTGTCTGCCATGTCATACTAAACAACATCAGCACTACTGACTAAAGTATCTGCCATATCATACTAATCAACATCAGCACCACTGGCTAAATGTCTGGCATGTCACACTAATCAACATCAGCACCACTGGCTAAATGTCTGCCATGTCATACTAATCAACATCAGCACCACTGACTAAAGTGTCTGCCATGTCACACAAATCAACATCAGCACTAGTGGCTAAAGTGTCTGCCATGTCACCCAAATCAACATCAGCACCACTGGCTAAAGTGTCTGGCATGTCACACAAATCAACATCAGCACCACTGGCTAAAAGTCTACTATGTCACACAAATCAACATCAGCACTAGTGGCTAAAGTGTCTGCCATGTCACACAAATCAACATCAGAACCACTGGCTAGAGTGTCTGCAATGTCACACAATTCAACATCAGCACCACTGGCTAAAGTGTCTGCCATTTCACACAAATCAACATCAGCACCACAGGCTAAAGTGTCTGCCATGTCACACTAATCAACATCAGCACCACTGGCTAAAGTGTCTGCCATGTCACACAAATCAACATCAGCCTCACTGGCTAAAGTGTCTGCCACGTCAAACAAATCAACTAAAGCACCACTAGCTAATGTGTTAGCCATGTCAAACAAATCAACTAAAGCACCACTAGCTAACATGTTAGCCATGTCAAACAAAACAATTAGGGCACCACTAGCTAAGGTGTCAGCGATGTCAAACAAAACAACATTACCACTAGTTAAAATGTTAACAATATCAAACAAATCAATATCGACTTATATAAGGTATCAGCTATGTCAAACAAATCAACACAAGCAGCACTAAGTAAAGTATTGGACATTTCAAACAAATCAACATCACCACTAACTAAGGTGTTATGCATTTCAAAACAATCAATATCACCGCTAGTTAAGATATTAACTATGTCAAACAAATCCACATTAGCAGCACTAATTAAGGTATTAGCCATTTCAAACAAATCAACACTAAGTAATGTATTAGAATTTCAAATAAATCAACACAAAATAATGTATTAGAATTGTAAACAAATCAACACTAAGTAATGTATTAGCCATTTTAAACAAATCAACGCTAAGTAATGTATTAGAAGTTCAAACAAATCACCACCAAGTAATGTATTAGCCATTTCAAACAGTTTAACACTAAGTAATGTATTAGCCATTTCAAACAAATCAACATTAAGTAATGTATTATACATTGCAAACAAATCAACACTAAGTAATGTATTAGCCATTTCAAACAAATCAGCACTAAGTAATATATCAGACATTTCAAACAAATCAGCCTTAAGTAATGTATTAGCCATTTCAAACAAATCATTACTAAGTAATTTATTGAAATTTCAAACAAATCAACACCAAGTAATGTATTAGCCCTTTCAAACAAATCGACACTAAGTAATGTATTAGCCATTTCAAACAAATCAACACCTAGTAATCTTTAGAATTTCAAACAAATCAACACTAAGTAAGGTATTAGCCATTTCAAACAAATCAACACTATGTATTGTATACATTTCAAACAAATCAACACTAAATAATGTATTAGAACTTCAAACAAATCAACACTAAGTAATGTATTAGAATTTCAAATAAATCAGCACTAAGTAATGTATTAGAATTGCAAACAAATCAACACTAAGTAATGTATTAGCCATTTTAAACAAATCAACGCTAAGTGATGTATTAGAAGTTCAAACAAATCACCACCAAGTAATGTATTAGCCATTTCAAACAGTTTAACACTAAGTAATGTATTAGCCATTTCAAACAAATCAACATGAAGTAATGTATTATACATTGCAAACAAATCAACACTAAGTAATGTATTAGCCATTTGAAACAAATCAGCACTAAGTAATATATCAGACATTTCAAACAAATCAGCTCTAAGTAATGTATTAACCATTTCAAACAAATCATTACTAAGTAATTTATTGAAATTTCAAACAAATCAACACCAAGTAATGTATTAGCCATTTCAAACAAATCAACACTAAGTAATGTATTAGCCATTTCAAACAAATCAACACTAGGAATGTATTACAATTTCAAACAAATCAACACTAAGTAAGGTATTAACCATTTCAAACAAATCAACACCAAGTATTGTATTAGACATTTCAAACAAATCAACACTAAATAATGTATTAGAATTTCAAACAAATCAACACTAAGTAATGTATCAGACATTTCAAATAAATCAACACTAAGTAAGGTATTAGGCATTTAAACAAATCAACACTAAGTAAGGTATTAGCCATTTCAAACCAATCAACACTAAGTAATGTATTAGACATTTCAAACAAATCAACACTAAGTAATGTATTAGACATGTCAAACAAATCAACACTAAGTAAGGTATTAGCCATTTCAAACAAATCAACAGTAAGTAATATGTTAGTTATTTCAAACAAACCAACACTAAGTAATGTATTAGACATTTCAAACAAATCAACATCACCAATAACTAAAGTGTTAACCATATTGAACATATCAACACCTCCATTAGCTAGGGTGATTGCTATGTCACACTAATCAACATCCGCACCACTGGCTAAAGTGTCTGCCATTTCACACAAATCAACATCAGCTCTACTGGCTAAAGTGTCTGCCATGTCACAAAAATAACAATCAGCACCACTGGCTAAATATCTACAAATCAACATCAGCACTAGTGGCTAAAGTGTCTGCCATATCATACTAATCAACATCAGCGCCACTGGCTAAAGTGTCTGCCATGTCATACTAAACAACATCAGCACTACTGACTAAAGTATCTGCCATATCATACTAATCAACATCAGCACCACTGGCTAAATGTCTGGCATGTCACACTAATCAACATCAGCACCACTGGCTAAATGTCTGACATGTCATACTAATCAACATCAGCACTAGTGGCTAAAGTGTCTTCCATGTCACACAAATCAACATCAGCACCACTGACTAAAGTGTCTGCCATGTCACACAAATCAACATCAGCACTAGTGGCTAAAGTGTCTGCCATGTCACCAAAATCAACATCAGCACCACTAGCTAAAGTGTCTGGCATGTCACACAAATCAACATCAGCACCACTGGCTAAATGTCTGCTATGTCACACAAATCAACATCAGCACTAGTGGCTAAAGTGTCTGCCATGTCACACAAATCAACATCAGAACCACTGGCTAGAGTGTCTGCCATGTCACACAAATCAACATCAGCGCCACTGGCTAAAGTGTCTGCCATTTCACACAAATCAACATCAGCACCACAGGCTAAAGTGTCTGCCATGTCACACTAATCAACATCAGCACCACTGGCTAAAGTGTCTGCCATGTCACACAAATCAACATCAGCCTCACTGGCTAAAGTGTCTGCCACGTCAAACAAATCAACTAAAGCACCACTAGCTAACATGTTAGCCAAGTCAAACAAATCAACTAAAGCACCACTAGCTAATGTGTTAGCCATGTCAAACAAATCAACCAAAGAACCACTAGCTAACATGTTAGCCATGTCAAACAAATCAACTAAAGCACCACTAGCTAATGTGTTAGCCATGTCAAAAAGATCAAGATCAGTGCTACTAGCTAAGTAGCTGGTGATGTGAAACAAATCAACTAAAGCACCACTAGCTAATGTGTTAGCCATGTCAAAAAGATCAAGATCAGTACTACTGGATAAGTAGCTGGTGATGTCAAACAAATCAACTAAATCACCACTAGCTAACATGTTAGCCATGTCAAACAAAACAACTAAAGCACCACTAGCTAAGGTGTCAGCGATGTCAAACAAAACAACATTACCACTAGTTAAAATGTTAACAATAATAAACAAATCAATATCGACTTATCTAAGGTATCAGCTATGTCAAACAAATCAACACAAGCAGCACTAAGTAAAGTATTGGACATTTCAAACAAATCAACATCACCACTAACTAAGGTGTTATGCATTTCAAAACAATCAATATCACCGCTAGTTAAGATATTAACTATGTCAAACAAATCCACATTAGCAACACTAATTAAGGTATTAGCCATTTCAAACAAATCAACACTAAGTAATGTATTAGAATTTTATAATAAATCAACACTAAGTAATGTATTCGAATTTCAAACAAATCAACACTAAGTAATGTATTAGCCATTTTAAACAAATCAACGCTAAGTAATGTATTAGAAGTTCAAACAAATCACCACCAAGTAATGTATTAGCCATTTCAAACAGTTTAACACTAAGTAATGTATTATCCATTTCAAACAAATCAACATTAAGTAATGTATTATACATTGCAAACAAATCAACACTAAGTAATGTATTAGACATGTAAAACAAATCAACACTAAGTAAGCTATTAGCCATTTCAAACAAATCAACAGTAAGTAATATGTTAGTCATTTCAAACAAACCAACACTAAGTAAAATATTAGACATTTCAAACAAATCAACATCACCAATAACTAAAGTGTTAACCATATTGAACATATCAACACCTCCACTAGCTAGGGTGATTGCTATGTCACACTAATCAACATCCGCACCACTGGCTAAAGTGTCTGCCATTTCACACAAATCAACATCAGCTCTACTGGCTAAAGTGTCTGCCACGTCACAAAAATAAACATCAGCACCACTGGCTAAATATTTTCAATGTCACACAAATCAACATCAGCACTAGTGGCTAAAGTGTCTGCCATATCATACTAATCAACATCAGCACCACTGGCTAAAGTGTCTGCCATGTCATACTAATCAACATCAGCACTACTGACTAAAGTATCTGCACTATCATACTAATCAACATCAGCACCACTGGCTAAATGTCTGGCATGTCACACAAATCAACATCAGCACTAGTGGCTAAAGTGTCTGCCATATCATACTAATCAACATCAGCGCCACTGGCTAAAGTGTCTGCCATGTCATACTAAACAACATCAGCACTACTGACTAAAGTATCTGCCATATCATACTAATCAACATCAGCACCACTGGCTAAATGTCTGGCATGTCACACTAATCAACATCAGCACCACTGGCTAAAGTGTCTTCCATGTCACACAAATCAACATCAGCACCACTGACTAAAGTGTCTGCCATGTCACACAAATCAACATCAGCACTAGTGGCTAAAGTGTCTGCCATGTCACCCAAACCAACATCAGCACCACTGGCTAAAGTGTCTGGCATGTCACACAAATCAACACCAGCACCACTGGCTAAATGTCAGCTATGTCACACAAATCAACATCAGCACTAGTGGCTAAAGTGTCTGCCATGTCACACAAATCAACATCAGAACCACTGGCTAGAGTGTCTGCCATGTCACACAAATCAACATCAGCACCACTGGCTAAAGTGTCTGCCATTTCACACTAATCAACATCAGCACCACAGGCTAAAGTGTCTGCCATGTCACACTAATCAACATCAGCACCACTGGCTAAAGTGTCTGCCATGTCACACAAATCAACATCAGCCTCACTGGCTAAAGTGTCTGCCATGTCAAACAAATCAACTAAAGCACCACTAGCTAATGTGTTAACCATGTCAAACAAATCAACTAAAGCACCACTAGCTAATGTGTTAGCCATGTCAAACAAATCACCTAAAGCACCACTAGCTAACATGTTAGCCATGTCAAACAAAACAATTAGGGCACCACTAGCTAAGGTGTCAGCGATGTCAAACAAAACAACATTACCACTAGTTAAAATGTTAACAATATCAAACAAATCAATATCGACTTATATAAGGTATCAGCTATGTCAAACAAATCAACACAAGCAGCACTAAGTAAAGTATTGGACATTTCAAACAAATCAACATCACCACTAACTAAGGTGTTATGCATTTCAAAACAATCAATATCACCGCTAGTTAAGATATTAACTATGTCAAACAAATCCACATTAGCAGCACTAATTAAGGTATTAGCCATTTCAAACAAATCAACACTAAGTAATGTATTAGAATTTCAAATAAATCAACACAAAATAATGTATTAGAATTGTAAACAAATCAACACTAAGTAATGTATTAGCCGTTTTAAACAAATCAACGCTAAGTAATGTATTAGAAGTTCAAACAAATCACCACCAAGTAATGTATTAGCCATTTCAAACAGTTTAACACTAAGTAATGTATTAGCCATTTCAAACAAATCAACATTAAGTAATGTATTATACATTGCAAACAAATCAACACTAAGTAATGTATTAGCCATTTCAAACAAATCAGCACTAAGTAATATATCAGACATTTCAAACAAATCAGCCTTAAGTAATGTATTAGCCATTTCAAACAAATCATTACTAAGTAATTTATTGAAATTTCAAACAAATCAACACCAAGTAATGTATTAGCCCTTTCAAACAAATCGACACTAAGTAATGTATTAGCAATTTCAAACAAATCAACACCAAGTAATCTTTAGAATTTCAAACAAATCAACACTAAGTAAGGTATTAGCCATTTCAAACAAATCAACACTATGTATTGTATACATTTCAAACAAATCAACACTAAATAATGTATTAGAACTTCAAACAAATCAACACTAAGTAATGTATTAGAATTTCAAATAAATCAGCACTAAGTAATGTATTAGAATTGCAAACAAATCAACACTAAGTAATGTATTAGCCATTTTAAACAAATCAACGCTAAGTGATGTATTAGAAGTTCAAACAAATCACCACCAAGTAATGTATTAGCCATTTCAAACAGTTTAACACTAAGTAATGTATTAGCCATTTCAAACAAATCAACATGAAGTAATGTATTATACATTGCAAACAAATCAACACTAAGTAATGTATTAGCCATTTGAAACAAATCAGCACTAAGTAATATATCAGACATTTCAAACAAATCAGCTCTAAGTAATGTATTAACCATTTCAAACAAATCATTACTAAGTAATTTATTGAAATTTCAAACAAATCAACACCAAGTAATGTATTAGCCATTTCAAACAAATCAACACTAAGTAATGTATTAGCCATTTCAAACAAATCAACACTAGGAATGTATTACAATTTCAAACAAATCAACACTAAGTAAGGTATTAACCATTTCAAACAAATCAACACCAAGTATTGTATTAGACATTTCAAACAAATCAACACTAAATAATGTATTAGAATTTCAAACAAATCAACACTAAGTAATGTATCAGACATTTCAAATAAATCAACACTAAGTAAGGTATTAGCCATTTAAACAAATCAACACTAAGTAAGGTATTAGCCATTTCAAACCAATCAACACTAAGTAATGTATTAGACATTTCAAACAAATCAACACTAAGTAATGTATTAGACATGTCAAACAAATCAACACTAAGTAAGGTATTAGCCATTTCAAACAAATCAACAGTAAGTAATATGTTAGTTATTTCAAACAAACCAACACTAAGTAATGTATTAGACATTTCAAACAAATCAACATCACCAATAACTAAAGTGTTAACCATATTGAACATATCAACACCTCCACTAGCTAGGGTGATTGCTATGTCACACTAATCAACATCCGCACCACTGGCTAAAGTGTCTGCCATTTCACACAAATCAACATCAGCTCTACTGGCTAAAGTGTCTGCCATGTCACAAAAATAACAATCAGCACCACTGGCTAAATATCTACAAATCAACATCAGCACTAGTGGCTAAAGTGTCTGCCATATCATACTAATCAACATCAGCGCCACTGGCTAAAGTGTCTGCCATGTCATACTAAACAACATCAGCACTACTGACTAAAGTATCTGCCATATCATACTAATCAACATCAGCACCACTGGCTAAATGTCTGGCATGTCACACTAATCAACATCAGCGCCACTGGCTAAATGTCTGCCATGTCATACTAATCAACATCAGCACTAGTGGCTAAAGTGTCTTCCATGTCACACAAATCAACATCAGCACCACTGACTAAAGTGTCTGCCATGTCACACAAATCAACATCAGCACTAGTGGCTAAAGTGTCTGCCATGTCACCAAAATCAACATCAGCACCACTAGCTAAAGTGTCTGGCATGTCACACAAATCAACATCAGCACCACTGGCTAAATGTCTGCTATGTCACACAAATCAACATCAGCACTAGTGGCTAAAGTGTCTGCCATGTCACACAAATCAACATCAGAACCACTGGCTAGAGTGTCTGCCATGTCACACAAATCAACATCAGCGCCACTGGCTAAAGTGTCTGCCATTTCACACTAATCAACATCAGCACCACTGGCTAAAGTGTCTGCCATGTAACACAAATCAACATCAGCCTCACTGGCTAAAGTGTCTGCCACGTCAAACAAATCAACTAAAGCACCACTAGCTAACATGTTAGCCAAGTCAAACAAATCAACTAAAGCACCACTAGCTAATGTGTTAGCCATGTCAAACAAATCAACCAAAGAACCACTAGCTAACATGTTAGCCATGTCAAACAAATCAACTAAAGCACCACTAGCTAATGTGTTAGCCATGTCAAAAAGATCAAGATCAGTGCTACTAGCTAAGTAGCTGGTGATGTGAAACAAATCAACTAAAGCACCACTAGCTAATGTGTTAGCCATGTCAAAAAGATCAAGATCAGTACTACTGGATAAGTAGCTGGTGATGTCAAACAAATCAACTAAATCACCACTAGCTAACATGTTAGCCATGTCAAACAAAACAACTAAAGCACCACTAGCTAAGGTGTCAGCGATGTCAAACAAAACAACATTACCACTAGTTAAAATGTTAACAATAATAAACAAATCAATATCGACTTATCTAAGTTATCAGCTATGTCAAACAAATCAACACAAGCAGCACTAAGTAAAGTATTGGACATTTCAAACAAATCAACATCACCACTAACTAAGGTGTTATGCATTTCAAAACAATCAATATCACCGCTAGTTAAGATATTAACTATGTCAAACAAATCCACATTAGCAACACTAATTAAGGTATTAGCCATTTCAAACAAATCAACACTAAGTAATGTATTAGAATTTCAAATAAATCAACACTAAGTAATGTATTCGAATTTCAAACAAATCAACACTAAGTAATGTATTAGCCATTTTAAACAAATCAACGCTAAGTAATGTATTAGAAGTTCAAACAAATCACCACCAAGTAATGTATTAGCCATTTCAAACAGTTTAACACTAAGTAATGTATTATCCATTTCAAACAAATCAACATTAAGTAATGTATTATACATTGCAAACAAATCAACACTAAGTAATGTATTAGACATGTAAAACAAATCAACACTAAGTAAGCTATTAGCCATTTCAAACAAATCAACAGTAAGTAATATGTTAGTCATTTCAAACAAACCAACACTAAGTAAACTATTAGACATTTCAAACAAATCAACATCACCAATAACTAAAGTGTTAACCATATTGAACATATCAACACCTCCACTAGCTAGGGTGATTGCTATGTCACACTAATCAACATCCGCACCACTGGATAAAGTGTCTGCCATTTCACACAAATCAACATCAGCTCTACTGGCTAAAGTGTCTGCCACGTCACAAAAATAAACATCAGCACCACTGGCTAAATATTTTCAATGTCACACAAATCAACATCAGCACTAGTGGCTAAAGTGTCTGCCATATCATACTAATCAACATCAGCACCACTGGCTAAAGTGTCTGCCATGTCATACTAATCAACATCAGCACTACTGACTAAAGTATCTGCACTATCATACTAATCAACATCAGCACCACTGGCTAAATGTCTGGCATGTCACACAAATCAACATCAGCACTAGTGGCTAAAGTGTCTGCCATATCATACTAATCAACATCAGCGCCACTGGCTAAAGTGTCTGCCATGTCATACTAAACAACATCAGCACTACTGACTAAAGTATCTGCCATATCATACTAATCAACATCAGCACCACTGGCTAAATGTCTGGCATGTCACACTAATCAACATCAGCACCACTGGCTAAAGTGTCTTCCATGTCACACAAATCAACATCAGCACCACTGACTAAAGTGTCTGCCATGTCACACAAATCAACATCAGCACTAGTGGCTAAAGTGTCTGCCATGTCACCCAAACCAACATCAGCACCACTGGCTAAAGTGTCTGGCATGTCACACAAATCAACACCAGCACCACTGGCTAAATGTCAGCTATGTCACACAAATCAACATCAGCACTAGTGGCTAAAGTGTCTGCCATGTCACACAAATCAACATCAGAACCACTGGCTAGAGTGTCTGCCATGTCACACAAATCAACATCAGCACCACTGGCTAAAGTGTCTGCCATTTCACACTAATCAACATCAGCACCACAGGCTAAAGTGTCTGCCATGTCACACTAATCAACATCAGCACCACTGGCTAAAGTGTCTGCCATGTCACACAAATCAACATCAGCCTCACTGGCTAAAGTGTCTGCCACGTCAAACAAATCAACTAAAGCACCACTAGCTAATGTGTTAACCATGTCAAACAAATCAACTAAAGCACCACTAGCTAATGTGTTAGCCATGTCAAACAAATCAACTAAAGCACCACTAGCTAACATGTTAGCCATGTCAAACAAAACAATTAGGGCACCACTAGCTAAGGTGTCAGCGATGTCAAACAAAACAACATTACCACTAGTTAAAATGTTAACAATATCAAACAAATCAATATCGACTTATATAAGGTATCAGCTATGTCAAACAAATCAACACAAGCAGCACTAAGTAAAGTATTGGACATTTCAAACAAATCAACATCACCACTAACTAAGGTGTTATGCATTTCAAAACAATCAATATCACCGCTAGTTAAGATATTAACTATGTCAAACAAATCCACATTAGCAGCACTAATTAAGGTATTAGCCATTTCAAACAAATCAACACTAAGTAATGTATTAGAATTTCAAATAAATCAACACAAAATAATGTATTAGAATTGTAAACAAATCAACACTAAGTAATGTATTAGCCATTTTAAACAAATCAACGCTAAGTAATGTATTAGAAGTTCAAACAAATCACCACCAAGTAATGTATTAGCCATTTCAAACAGTTTAACACTAAGTAATGTATTAGCCATTTCAAACAAATCAACATTAAGTAATGTATTATACATTGCAAACAAATCAACACTAAGTAATGTATTAGCCATTTCAAACAAATCAGCACTAAGTAATATATCAGACATTTCAAACAAATCAGCCTTAAGTAATGTATTAGCCATTTCAAACAAATCATTACTAAGTAATTTATTGAAATTTCAAACAAATCAACACCAAGTAATGTATTAGCCCTTTCAAACAAATCGACACTAAGTAATGTATTAGCAATTTCAAACAAATCAACACCAAGTAATCTTTAGAATTTCAAACAAATCAACACTAAGTAAGGTATTAGCCATTTCAAACAAATCAACACTATGTATTGTATACATTTCAAACAAATCAACACTAAATAATGTATTAGAACTTCAAACAAATCAACACTAAGTAATGTATTAGAATTTCAAATAAATCAGCACTAAGTAATGTATTAGAATTGCAAACAAATCAACACTAAGTAATGTATTAGCCATTTTAAACAAATCAACGCTAAGTGATGTATTAGAAGTTCAAACAAATCACCACCAAGTAATGTATTAGCCATTTCAAACAGTTTAACACTAAGTAATGTATTAGCCATTTCAAACAAATCAACATGAAGTAATGTATTATACATTGCAAACAAATCAACACTAAGTAATGTATTAGCCATTTGAAACAAATCAGCACTAAGTAATATATCAGACATTTCAAACAAATCAGCTCTAAGTAATGTATTAACCATTTCAAACAAATCATTACTAAGTAATTTATTGAAATTTCAAACAAATCAACACCAAGTAATGTATTAGCCATTTCAAACAAATCAACACTAAGTAATGTATTAGCCATTTCAAACAAATCAACACTAGGAATGTATTACAATTTCAAACAAATCAACACTAAGTAAGGTATTAACCATTTCAAACAAATCAACACCAAGTATTGTATTAGACATTTCAAACAAATCAACACTAAATAATGTATTAGAATTTCAAACAAATCAACACTAAGTAATGTATCAGACATTTCAAATAAATCAACACTAAGTAAGGTATTAGCCATTTAAACAAATCAACACTAAGTAAGGTATTAGCCATTTCAAACCAATCAACACTAAGTAATGTATTAGACATTTCAAACAAATCAACACTAAGTAATGTATTAGACATGTCAAACAAATCAACACTAAGTAAGGTATTAGCCATTTCAAACAAATCAACAGTAAGTAATATGTTAGTTATTTCAAACAAACCAACACTAAGTAATGTATTAGACATTTCAAACAAATCAACATCACCAATAACTAAAGTGTTAACCATATTGAACATATCAACACCTCCACTAGCTAGGGTGATTGCTATGTCACACTAATCAACATCCGCACCACTGGCTAAAGTGTCTGCCATTTCACACAAATCAACATCAGCTCTACTGGCTAAAGTGTCTGCCATGTCACAAAAATAACAATCAGCACCACTGGCTAAATATCTACAAATCAACATCAGCACTAGTGGCTAAAGTGTCTGCCATATCATACTAATCAACATCAGCGCCACTGGCTAAAGTGTCTGCCATGTCATACTAAACAACATCAGCACTACTGACTAAAGTATCTGCCATATCATACTAATCAACATCAGCACCACTGGCTAAATGTCTGGCATGTCACACTAATCAACATCAGCGCCACTGGCTAAATGTCTGCCATGTCATACTAATCAACATCAGCACTAGTGGCTAAAGTGTCTTCCATGTCACACAAATCAACATCAGCACCACTGACTAAAGTGTCTGCCATGTCACACAAATCAACATCAGCACTAGTGGCTAAAGTGTCTGCCATGTCACCAAAATCAACATCAGCACCACTAGCTAAAGTGTCTGGCATGTCACACAAATCAACATCAGCACCACTGGCTAAATGTCTGCTATGTCACACAAATCAACATCAGCACTAGTGGCTAAAGTGTCTGCCATGTCACACAAATCAACATCAGAACCACTGGCTAGAGTGTCTGCCATGTCACACAAATCAACATCAGCGCCACTGGCTAAAGTGTCTGCCATTTCACACTAATCAACATCAGCACCACTGGCTAAAGTGTCTGCCATGTAACACAAATCAACATCAGCCTCACTGGCTAAAGTGTCTGCCACGTCAAACAAATCAACTAAAGCACCACTAGCTAACATGTTAGCCAAGTCAAACAAATCAACTAAAGCACCACTAGCTAATGTGTTAGCCATGTCAAACAAATCAACCAAAGAACCACTAGCTAACATGTTAGCCATGTCAAACAAATCAACTAAAGCACCACTAGCTAATGTGTTAGCCATGTCAAAAAGATCAAGATCAGTGCTACTAGCTAAGTAGCTCGTGATGTAAAACAAATCAACTAAAGCACCACTAGCTAATGTGTTAGCCATGTCAAAAAGATCAAGATCAGTACTACTGGATAAGTAGCTGGTGATGTCAAACAAATCAACTAAATCACCACTAGCTAACATGTTAGCCATGTCAAACAAAACAACTAAAGCACCACTAGCTAAGGTGTCAGCGATGTCAAACAAAACAACATTACCACTAGTTAAAATGTTAACAATAATAAACAAATCAATATCGACTTATCTAAGGTATCAGCTATGTCAAACAAATCAACACAAGCAGCACTAAGTAAAGTATTGGACATTTCAAACAAATCAACATCACCACTAACTAAGGTGTTATGCATTTCAAAACAATCAATATCACCGCTAGTTAAGATATTAACTAT
Source organism: Hymenopus coronatus (assembly GCA_030762935.1). NCBI lineage: Eukaryota > Metazoa > Arthropoda > Insecta > Mantodea > Hymenopodidae > Hymenopus > Hymenopus coronatus. Next base: position 8,582,230 of record CM060899.1, read on the forward strand.
GTCAAACAAATCCACATTAGCAATACTAATTAAGGTATTAGCCATTTCAAACAAATCAACACTAAGTAATGTATTAGAATTTCAAATAAATCAACACTAAGTAATGTATTCGAATTTCAAACAAATCAACACTAAGTAATGTATTAGCCATTTTAAACAAATCAACGCTAAGTAATGTATTAGAAGTTCAAACAAATCACCACCAAGTAATGTATTAGCCATTTCAAACAGTTTAACACTAAGTAATGTATTATCCATTTCAAACAAATCAACATTAAGTAATGTATTATACATTGCAAACAAATCAACACTAAGTAATGTATTAGACATGTAAAACAAATCAACACTAAGTAAGCTATTAGCCATTTCAAACAAATCAACAGTAAGTAATATGTTAGTCATTTCAAACAAACCAACACTAAGTAAACTATTAGACATTTCAAACAAATCAACATCACCAATAACTAAAGTGTTAACCATATTGAACATATCAACACCTCCACTAGCTAGGGTGATTGCTATGTCACACTAATCAACATCCGCACCACTGGCTAAAGTGTCTGCCATTTCACACAAATCAACATCAGCTCTACTGGCTAAAGTGTCTGCCACGTCACAAAAATAAACATCAGCACCACTGGCTAAATATTTTCAATGTCACTCAAATCAACATCAGCACTAGTGGCTAAAGTGTCTGCCATATCATACTAATCAACATCAGCACCACTGGCTAAAGTGTCTGCCATGTCATACTAATCAACATCAGCACTACTGACTAAAGTATCTGCCATATCATACTAATCAACATCAGCACCACTGGCTAAATGTCTGGCATGTCACACAAATCAACATCAGCACTAGTGGCTAAAGTGTCTGCCATATCATACTAATCAACATCAGCGCCACTGGCTAAAGTGTCTGCCATGTCATACTAAACAACATCAGCACTACTGACTAAAGTATCTGCCATATCATACTAATCAACATCAGCACCACTGGCTAAATGTCTGGCATGTCATACTAATCAACATCAGCACTAGTGGCTAAAGTGTCTTCCATGTCACACAAATCAACATCAGCACCACTGACTAAAGTGTCTGCCATGTCACACAAATCAACATCAGCACTAGTGGCTAAAGTGTCTGCCATGTCACCCAAATCAACATCAGCACCACTGGCTAAAGTGTCTGGCATGTCACACAAATCAACATCAGCACCACTGGCTAAATGTCTGCTATGTCACACAAATCAACATCAGCACTAGTGGCTAAAGTGTCTGCCATGTCACACAAATCAACATCAGAACCACTGGCTAGAGTGTCTGCCATGTCACACAAATCAACATCAGCACCACAGGCTAAAGTGTCTGCCATGTCACACAAATCAACATCAGCACCACTGGCTAAATGTCTGCTATGTCACACAAATCAACATCAGCACTAGTGGCTAAAGTGTCTGCCATTTCACACAAATCAACATCAGCACCACAGGCTAAAGTGTCTGCCATGTCACACTAATCAACATCAGCACCACTGGCTAAAGTGTCTGCCATGTCACACAAATCAACATCAGCCTCACTGGCTAAAGTGTCTGCCACGTCAAACAAATCAACTAAAGCACCACTAGCTAATGTGTTAGCCATGTCAAACAAATCAACTAAAGCACCACTAGCTAATGTGTTAGCCATGTCAAACAAATCAACTAAAGCACCACTAGCTAACATGGTAGCCAAGTCAAACAAATCAACTAAAGCACCACTAGCTAATGTGTTAGCCATGTCAAACAAATCAACCAAAGCACCACTAGCTAACATGTTAGCCATGTCAAACAAATCAACTAAAGCACCACTAGCTAATGTGTTAGCCATGTCAAAAAGATCAAGATCAGTGCTACTAGCTAAGTAGCTGGTGATGTGAAACAAATCAAAGCACCACTAGCTAATGTGTTAGCCATGTCAAAAAGATCAAGATCAGTACTACTGGCTAAGTAGCTGGTGATGTCAAACAAATCAACTAAATCACCACTAGCTAACATGTTAGCCATGTCAAACAAAACAACTAAAGCACCACTAGCTAAGGTGTCAGCGATGTCAAACAAAACAACATTACTACTAGTTAAAATGTTAACAATAATAAACAAATCAATATCGACTTATATAAGGTATCAGCTATGTCAAACAAATCAACACAAGCAGCACTAAGTAAAGTATTGGACATTTCAAACAAATCAACATCACCACTAACTAAGGTGTTATGCATTTCAAAACAATCAATATCACCGCTAGTTAAGATATTAACTATGTCAAACAAATCCACATTAGCAGCACTAATTAAGGTATTAGCCATTTCAAACAAATCAACACTAAGTAATGTATTAGAATTTCAAATAAATCAACACTAAGTAATGTATTCGAATTTCAAACAAATCAACACTAAGTAATGTATTAGCCATTTTAAACAAATCAAGGCTAAGTAATGTATTAGAAGTTCAAACAAATCACCACCAAGTAATGTATTAGCCATTTCAAACAGTTTAACACTAAGTAATGTATTATCCATTTCAAACAAATCAACATTAAGTAATGTATTATACATTGCAAACAAATCAACACTAAGTAATGTATTAGACATGTAAAACAAATCAACACTAAGTAAGCTATTAGCCATTTCAAAGAAATCAACAGTAAGTAATATGTTAGTCATTTCAAACAAACCAACACTAAGTAAACTATTAGACATTTCAAACAAATCAACATCACCAATAACTAAAGTGTTAACCATATTGAACATATCAACACCTCTACTAGCTAGGGTGATTGCTATGTCACACTAATCAACATCCGCACCACTGGCTAAAGTGTCTGCCATTTCACACAAATCAACATCAGCTCTACTGGCTAAAGTGTCTGCCACGTCACAAAAATAAACATCAGCACCACTGGCTAAATATTTTCAATGTCACACAAATCAACATCAGCACTAGTGGCTAAAGTGTCTGCCATATCATACTAATCAACATCAGCACCACTGGCTAAAGTGTCTGCCATGTCATACTAATCAACATCAGCACTACTGACTAAAGTATCTGCCATATCATACTAATCAACATCAGCACCTTTGGCTAAATGTCTGGCATGTCACACTAATCAACATCAGCACTACTGGCTAAAGTGTCTGCCATGTCACACAAATCAACATCAGCTCTACTGGCTAAAGTGTCAGCCATGTCACACAAATCAACATCAGCACCACTGGCTAAAGTGTCTGCCATGTCACACAAATCAACATCAGCACCACTGGCTAAAGTGTCTGCCATGTCACACTAATCAACATCAGCACCACAGGCTAAAGTGTCTGCCATGTCACACTAATCAACATCAGCACCACTGGCTAAAGTGTCTGCCATGTCACACAAATCAACATCAGCCTCACTGGCTAAAGTGTCTGCCACGTCAAAAAAATCAACTAAAGCACCACTAGCTAATGTGTTAGCCATGTCAAACAAATCAACTAAAGCACCACTACCTAATGTGTTAGCCATGTCAAACAAATCAACTAAAGCACCACTAGCTAACATGTTAGCCATGTCAAACAATTCAACTAAAGCACCACTAGCTAATGTGTTAGCCATGTCAAACAAATCAACTAAAGCACCACTAGCTAACATGTTAGCCATGTCAAACAAATCAACTAAAGCACCACTAGCTAATGTGTTAGCCATGTCTAAAAGATCAAGATCAGTGCTACTAGCTAAGTAGCTGGTGATGTGAAACAAATCAACTAAAGCACCACTAGCTAATATGTTAGCCATGTCAAAAAGATCAAGATCAGTACTACTGGCTAAGTAGCTGGTGATGTCAAACAAATCAACTAAATCACCACTAGCTAACATGTTAGCCATGTCAAACAAAACAACTAAAGCACCACTAGCTAAGGTGTCAGCGATGTCAAACAAAACAACATTACCACTAGTTAAAATGTTAACAATATCAAACAAATCAATATCGACTTTTCTAAGGTATCAGCTATGTCAAACAAATCAACACAAGCAGCACTAAGTAAAGTATTAAACATTTCAAACAAATCAACATCACCACTAACTAAGGTGTTATGCATTTCAAAACAATCAATATCACCGCTAGTTAAGATATTAACTATGTCAAACAAATCCACATTAGCAGCACTAATTAAGGTAATAGCTATTTCAAACAAATCAACACTAAGTAGTGTATTAGAATTTCAAATAAATCAACACTAAGTAATGTATTAGAATTGCAAACAAATCAACACTAAGTAATGTATTAGACATTTTAAACAAATCAACGCTAAGTAATGTATTAGAAGATCAAACAAATCACCACCAAGTAATGTATTAGCCATTTCAAACAGTTTAACACTAAGTAATGTATTAGCCATTTCAAACAAATCAACATTAAGTAATGTATTATAAATTGCAAACAAATCAACACTAAGTAATGTATTAGACATGTCAAACAAATCAACACTAAGTAAGGTATTAGCCATTTCAAACAAATCAACAGTAAGTAATATATTAGACATTTCAAACAAACCAACACTAAGTAATGTATTAGACATTTCAAACAAATCAACATCACCAATAACTATAGTGTTAACCATATTGAACATATCAACACCTCCACTAGCTAGGGTGATTGCTATGTCACACTAATCAACATCCGCACCACTGGCTAAAGTGTCTGCCATTTCACACAAATCAACATCAGCTCTACTGGCTAAAGTGTCTGCCATGTCACAAAATAAAGCATCAGCACCACTGGCTAAATATCTGCCATGTCACACAAATCAACATCAGCACTAGTGGCTAAAGTGTCTGCCATATCATACTAATCAACATCAGCACCACTGGCTAAAGTGTCTGCCATGTCATACTAATCAACATCAGCACTACTGACTAAAGTATCTGCCATATCATACTAATCAATATCAGCACCACTGGCTAAATGTCTGGCATGTCACACTAATCAACATCAGCACCACTGGCTAAATGTCTGCCATGTCATACTAATCAACATCAGCACTAGTGGCTAAAGTGTCTTCCATGTCACACAAATCAACATCAGCACCACTGACTAAAGTGTCTGCCATGTCACACAAATCAACATCAGCACTAGTGGCTAAAGTGTCTGCCATGTCACCCAAATCAACATCAGCACTACTGGCTAAAGTGTCTGCCATGTCACACAAATAAACATCAGCACCACAGGCTAAATGTCTGCTATGTCACACAAATCAACAACAGCACTAGTGGCTAAAGTGTCTGCCATGTCACACAAATCAACATTAGAACCACGGGCTAGAGTGTCTGCCATGTCACACAAATCAACATCAGCACTAGTGGCTAAAGTGTCTGCCATGTCACACAAATCAACATCAGCACCACTGGCTAAAGTGTCTGCCATGTCACACAAATCAACATCAGCACTAGTGGCTAAAGTGTCTGCCATATCATACTAATCAACATCAGCACCACTGACTAAAGTGTCTGCCATGTCACACAAATAAACATCAGCACTACTGGCTAAAGTGTCTGCCATATCATACTAATCAACATCAGCACTACTGGGTAAGGTGTCTGCCATGTCACACATTTCAACATCAGCTCTACTGGCTAAAGTGTCTGCCATTTCACACAAATCAACATCAGCACTACTGGCTAAAGTGTCTGCCATGTCACACAAATCAACATCAGCTCTACGGGCTAAAGTGTCTGCCATGTCACACAAATCAACATCAGCACCACTGGCTAAAGTGTCTGCCATTTCACACAAATCAACATCAGCACCACAGGCTAAAGTGTCTGCCATGTCACACTAATCAACATCAGCACCACTGGCTAAAGTGTCTGCCATGTCACACAAATCAACATCAGCCTCACTGGCTAAAGTGTCTGCCACGTCAAACAAATCAACTAAAGCACCACTAGCTAATGTGTTAGCCATGTCAAACAAATCAACTAAAGCACCACTAGCTAATGTGTTAGCCATGCCAAACAAATCAACTAAAGCACCACTAGCTAACATGTTAGCCATGTCAAACAAATCAACTAAAGCACCACTAGCTAATGTGTTAGCCATGTCAAACAAATCAACTAAAGCACCACTAGCTAACATGTTAGCCATGTCAAACAAATCAACTAAAGCACCACTAGCTAATGTGTTAGCCATGTCAAAAAGATCAAGATCAGTTCTACTAGCTAAGTAGCTGGTGTATGTGAAACAAATCAACTAAAGCACTACTAGCTAATGTGTTAGCCATGTCAAAAAGATCAAGATCACTACTACTGGCTAAGGAGCTGATGATGTCAAACAAATCAACTAAATCACCACTAGCTAACATGTTAGCCATGTCAAACAAATCAACTAAACCACCACTAGCTAAGGTGTCAGCGTTGTCAAACAAAACAACATTACCACTAGTTAAAATGTTAACAATATCAAACAAATCAATATCGACTTATCTAATGTATCAGCTATGTCAAACAAATCAACACAAGCAGCACTAAGCAAAGTATTGGACATTTCAAACAAATCAACATCACCACTAACTAAGGTGTTATGCATTTCAAAACAATCAATATCACCGCTAGTTAAGATATCAACTATGTCAAACAAATCCACATTAGCAGCACTCATTAAGGTATTAGCCATTTCAAACAAATCAACACTAAGTAATGTATTAGAATTTCAAATAAATCAACACTAAATAATGTATTAGAATTGCAAACAACTCAACACTAAGTAATGTATTAGCCATTTTAAACAAATCAACGCTAAGTAATGTATTAGAAGTTCAAACAAATCACCACCAAGTAATGTATTAGCCATTTCGAACAGTTTAACACTAAGAAATGTATTAGCCATTTCAAACAAATCAACATTAAGTAATGTATTATACATTGCAAACAAATCAACACTAAGTAATGCATTAGCCATTTCAAACAAATCAGCACTAAGTAATATATCAGACATTTCAAACAAATCAGCTCTAAGTAATGTATTAGCCATTTCAAACAAATCATTACTAGGTAATTTATTGGAATTTCAAACAAATCAACACCAAGTAATGTATTAGGCATTTCAAACAAATCAACACTAAGTAATGTATTAGCCATTTCAAACAAATCAACACTAAGTATTGTATACATGTCAAACAAATCAACACTAAATAATGTATTAGAATTTCAAACAAATCAACACTAAGTAATGGATTAGACATTTAAAACAAATCAACACTAAGTAAGGTATTAGCCATTTCAAACAAATCAACACTAAGTAAGGTATTAGCCATTTCAAACCAATCAACACTAAGTAATGTATTAGACATTTCAAACAAATCAACACTAAGTAATGTATTAGAATTTCAAACAAATCAACACTAAGTAATGTATTAGACATGTCAAACAAATCAACACCAAGTAATGTATTAGACATTTCAAACGAATCAACATCACCAATAACTAAAGTGTTAACCATATTGAACATATCAACACCTCCACTAGCTAGGGTGAATGCTATGTCACACTAATCAACATCCGCACCTCTTGCTAAAGTGTCTGCCATGTCACACAAATCAACATCAGCTCTACTAGCTAAAGTGTCTGCCATGTCACAAAAATAAACATCAGCACCACTGGCTAAATATCTGCCATGTCACACAAATCAACATCAGCACTAGTGGCTAAAGTGTCTGCCATGTCACACAAATCAACATTAGCACCACTGACTAAGTGTCTGCCATGTCACACAAATCAACATCAGCACTAGTGGCTAAAGTGTCTGCCATGTCACCCAAATCAACATCAGCACCACTGGCTAAATGTCTGCTATGTCACACAAATCAACATCAGCACTAGTGGCTAAAGTGTCTGCCATGTCACACAAATCAACATCAGAACCACTGGCTAAAGTGTCTGCCATGTCACACAAATCAACATCAGCACTAGTGGCTAAAGTGTCTGCCATGTCACACAAATCAACATCAGCACCACTGTCTAAAGTGTCAGCTGTGTCACACAAATCAACATCAGCACTAGTGGCTAAAGTGTCTGCCATGTCACACAAATCAACATCAGCACCACTGGCTAAAGTGTCTGCCATGTCACACAACTCAACATCAGCACTACTGGCTAAAGTATCTGCCATATCATACTAATCAACATCAGCACTACTGGCTGAAGTGTCTGCCATATCATACTAATCAACATCAGCACCACTGGCTAAAGTGTCTGCCATGTCATACTAATCAACTTCAGCACTACTGACTAAATTATCTGCCATACCATACTAATCAACATCAGCACCACTGGCTAAATGTCTGGCATGTCACACTAATCAACATCAGCACCACTGGCTAAATGTCTGCCATGTCATACTAATCAACATCAGCACTAGTGGCTAAAGTGTCATCCATGTCACACAAATCAACATCAGCACCACTGACTAAAGTGTCTGCCATGTCACACAAATCAACATCAGCACTAGTGGCTAAAGTGTCTGCCATGTCACCCAAATCAACATCAGCACCACAGGCTAAATGTCTGCTATGTCACACAAATCAACATCAGCACTAGTGCCTAAGTGTCTGCCATGTCACACAAATCAACATCAGAACCACTGGCTAAAGTGTCTGCCATGTCACACAAATCAACATCAGCACTAGTGGCTAAAGTGTCTGCCATGTCACACAAGTCAACATCAGCACCACTGGCTAAAGTGTCAGCCATGTCACACAAATCAACATCAGCACTAGTGGCTAAAGTGTCTGCCATGTCACACAAATCAACATCAGCACCACTGGCTAAAGTGTCTGCCATGTCACACAAATCAACATCAGCACTACTGGCTAAAGTATCTGCCATATTATACTAATCAACATCAGCACTACTGGCTAAAGTGTCTGCCATATCATACTAATCAACATCAGCACCACTGGCTAAAGTGTCTGCCATGTCATACTAATCAACATCAGCACTACTGACTAAAGTATCTGCCATATCATACTAATCAACATCAGCACCACTGACTAAATGTCTGGCATGTCACACTAATCAACATCAGCACCACTGGCTAAATGTCTGTCATGTCATACTAATCAACATCAGCACTAGTGGCTAAAGTGTCATCCATGTCACACAAAGCAACATCAGCACCACTGACTAAAGTGTCTGCCATGTCACACAAATCAACATAAGCACCACTGGCTAAGGTGTCTGCCATGTCACACAAATCAACATAAGCACCACTGGCTAAAGTGTCTGCCATGTCACACAAATCAACATAAGCACCACTGGCTAAAGTGTCTGCCATGTCACACAAATCAACATAAGCACCACTGACTAAAGTGTCTGCCATGTCACACAAATCAACATAAGCACCACTGGCTAAGGTGTCTGCCATGTCACACAAATCAACATAAGCACCACTGGCTAAAGTGTCTGCCATGTCACACAAATCAACATCAGCACTACTGGCTAAGGTGTCTGCCATGTCACACAAATCAACATAAGCACCACTGGCTAAAGTGTCTGCCATGTCACACAAATCAACATCAGCACTAGTGGCTAAAGTGTCTGCCATGTCACACAAATCAACATCAGAACCACTGGCTAAAGTGTCTGCCATGTCAAACAAATCAACATCAGCACTAGTGGCTAAAGTGTCTGCCATGTCACACAAATCAACATCAGCACCACTGCCTAAAGTGTCTGCCATGTCACACATAACAACATCAGTATTAGTGGCTAAAGTGTCTGCCATGTCACACAAATCAACATCAGCACCACTGGCTAAAGTGTCTGCCATGTCACACAAATCAACATCAGCACCACTGGCTAAACTGTCTGCCATGTCACACAAATCAACATCAGCTCTACTGGCTAAAGTGTCTGCCATGTCACACAAATCAACATCAGCACCACTGCCTAAAGTGTCTGCCATGTCACACATAACAACATCAGTATTAGTGGCTAAAGTGTCTGCCATGTCACACAAATCAACATCAGCACCACTGGCTAAAATGTCTGCCATGTCACACAAATCAACATCAGACCACTGGCTAAAGTGTCTGCCATGTCACACTAATCAACTTCAGCACTACTGGCTAAAGTGTCTGCCATGTCACACAAAGCAACATCAGCACTTGCGGCTAAAGTGTCTGCCATATCATACTAATCAACATCAGCACTACTGGCTAAAGTGTCTGCCATATCATACTAATCAACATCAGCACTACTGGGTAAAGTGTCTGCCATGTCACACAATTCAACATCAGCTCTACTGGCTAAAGTGTCTGCCATGTCACACAAATCAACATCAGCACCACTGGCTAAAGTGTCTGCCATTTCACACAAATCAACATCAGCACCACAGGCTAAAGTGTCTGCCATGTCACACTAATCAACATCAGCACCACTGGCTAAAGTGTCTGCCATGTCACACAAATCAACATCAGCCTCACTGGCTAAAGTGTCTGCCACGTCAAACAAATCAACTAAAGCACCACTAGCTAATGTGTTAGCCATGTCAAACAAATCAACTAAAGCACCACTAGCTAATGTGTTAGCCATGCCAAACAAATCAACTAAAGCACCACTAGCTAACATGTTAGCCATGTCAAACAAATCAACTAAAGCACCACTAGCTAATGTGTTAGCCATGTCAAACAAATCAACTAAAGCACCACTAGCTAACATGTTAGCCATGTCAAACAAATCAACTAAAGCACCACTAGCTAATGTGTTAGCCATGTCAAAAAGATCAAGATCAGTTCTACTAGCTAAGTAGCTGGTGTATGTGAAACAAATCAACTAAAGCACTACTAGCTAATGTGTTAGCCATGTCAAAAAGATCAAGATCACTACTACTGGCTAAGGAGCTGATGATGTCAAACAAATCAACTAAATCACCACTAGCTAACATGTTAGCCATGTCAAACAAATCAACTAAAGCACCACTAGCTAAGGTGTCAGCGTTGTCAAACAAAACAACATTACCACTAGTTAAAATGTTAACAATATCAAACAAATCAATATCGACTTATCTAATGTATCAGCTATGTCAAACAAATCAACACAAGCAGCACTAAGCAAAGTATTGGACATTTCAAACAAATCAACATCACCACTAACTAAGGTGTTATGCATTTCAAAACAATCAATATCACCGCTAGTTAAGATATCAACTATGTCAAACAAATCCACATTAGCAGCACTCATTAAGGTATTAGCCATTTCAAACAAATCAACACTAAGTAATGTATTAGAATTTCAAATAAATCAACACTAAATAATGTATTAGAATTGCAAACAACTCAACACTAAGTAATGTATTAGCCATTTTAAACAAATCAACGCTAAGTAATGTATTAGAAGTTCAAACAAATCACCACCAAGTAATGTATTAGCCATTTCGAACAGTTTAACACTAAGAAATGTATTAGCCATTTCAAACAAATCAACATTAAGTAATGTATTATACATTGCAAACAAATCAACACTAAGTAATGCATTAGCCATTTCAAACAAATCAGCACTAAGTAATATATCAGACATTTCAAACAAATCAGCTCTAAGTAATGTATTAGCCATTTCAAACAAATCATTACTAGGTAATTTATTGGAATTTCAAACAAATCAACACCAAGTAATGTATTAGGCATTTCAAACAAATCAACACTAAGTAATGTATTAGCCATTTCAAACAAATCAACACTAAGTATTGTATACATGTCAAACAAATCAACACTAAATAATGTATTAGAATTTCAAACAAATCAACACTAAGTAATGGATTAGACATTTAAAACAAATCAACACTAAGTAAGGTATTAGCCATTTCAAACAAATCAACACTAAGTAAGGTATTAGCCATTTCAAACCAATCAACACTAAGTAATGTATTAGACATTTCAAACAAATCAACACTAAGTAATGTATTAGAATTTCAAACAAATCAACACTAAGTAATGTATTAGACATGTCAAACAAATCAACACCAAGTAATGTATTAGACATTTCAAACGAATCAACATCACCAATAACTAAAGTGTTAACCATATTGAACATATCAACACCTCCACTAGCTAGGGTGAATGCTATGTCACACTAATCAACATCCGCACCTCTTGCTAAAGTGTCTGCCATGTCACACAAATCAACATCAGCTCTACTAGCTAAAGTGTCTGCCATGTCACAAAAATAAACATCAGCACCACTGGCTAAATATCTGCCATGTCACACAAATCAACATCAGCACTAGTGGCTAAAGTGTCTGCCATGTCACACAAATCAACATTAGCACCACTGACTAAGTGTCTGCCATGTCACACAAATCAACATCAGCACTAGTGGCTAAAGTGTCTGCCATGTCACCCAAATCAACATCAGCACCACTGGCTAAATGTCTGCTATGTCACACAAATCAACATCAGCACTAGTGGCTAAAGTGTCTGCCATGTCACACAAATCAACATCAGAACCACTGGCTAAAGTGTCTGCCATGTCACACAAATCAACATCAGCACTAGTGGCTAAAGTGTCTGCCATGTCACACAAATCAACATCAGCACCACTGTCTAAAGTGTCAGCTGTGTCACACAAATCAACATCAGCACTAGTGGCTAAAGTGTCTGCCATGTCACACAAATCAACATCAGCACCACTGGCTAAAGTGTCTGCCATGTCACACAACTCAACATCAGCACTACTGGCTAAAGTATCTGCCATATCATACTAATCAACATCAGCACTACTGGCTGAAGTGTCTGCCATATCATACTAATCAACATCAGCACCACTGGCTAAAGTGTCTGCCATGTCATACTAATCAACTTCAGCACTACTGACTAAATTATCTGCCATACCATACTAATCAACATCAGCACCACTGGCTAAATGTCTGGCATGTCACACTAATCAACATCAGCACCACTGGCTAAATGTCTGCCATGTCATACTAATCAACATCAGCACTAGTGGCTAAAGTGTCATCCATGTCACACAAATCAACATCAGCACCACTGACTAAAGTGTCTGCCATGTCACACAAATCAACATCAGCACTAGTGGCTAAAGTGTCTGCCATGTCACCCAAATCAACATCAGCACCACAGGCTAAATGTCTGCTATGTCACACAAATCAACATCAGCACTAGTGCCTAAGTGTCTGCCATGTCACACAAATCAACATCAGAACCACTGGCTAAAGTGTCTGCCATGTCACACAAATCAACATCAGCACTAGTGGCTAAAGTGTCTGCCATGTCACACAAGTCAACATCAGCACCACTGGCTAAAGTGTCAGCCATGTCACACAAATCAACATCAGCACTAGTGGCTAAAGTGTCTGCCATGTCACACAAATCAACATCAGCACCACTGGCTAAAGTGTCTGCCATGTCACACAAATCAACATCAGCACTACTGGCTAAAGTATCTGCCATATTATACTAATCAACATCAGCACTACTGGCTAAAGTGTCTGCCATATCATACTAATCAACATCAGCACCACTGGCTAAAGTGTGCCATGTCATACTAATCAACATCAGCACTACTGACTAAAGTATCTGCCATATCATACTAATCAACATCAGCACCACTGACTAAATGTCTGGCATGTCACACTAATCAACATCAGCACCACTGGCTAAATGTCTGTCATGTCATACTAATCAACATCAGCACTAGTGGCTAAAGTGTCATCCATGTCACACAAAGCAACATCAGCACCACTGACTAAAGTGTCTGCCATGTCACACAAATCAACATAAGCACTAGTGGCTAAAGTGTCTGCCATGTCACACAAATCAACATCAGCACCACTGTCTAAGGTGTCTGCCATGTCACACAAATCAACATCAGCACTAGTGGCTAAAGTGTCTGCCATGTCACACAAATCAACATCAGAACCACTGGCTAAAGTGTCTGCCATGTCAAACAAATCAACATCAGCACTAGTGGCTAAAGTGTCTGCCATGTCACACAAATCAACATCAGCACCACTGCCTAAAGTGTCTGCCATGTCACACATAACAACATCAGTATTAGTGGCTAAAGTGTCTGCCATGTCACACAAATCAACATCAGCACCACTGGCTAAAGTGTCTGCCATGTCACACAAATCAACATCAGCACCACTGGCTAAACTGTCTGCCATGTCACACAAATCAACATCAGCTCTACTGGCTAAAGTGTCTGCCATGTCACACAAATCAACATCAGCACCACTGCCTAAAGTGTCTGCCATGTCACACATAACAACATCAGTATTAGTGGCTAAAGTGTCTGCCATGTCACACAAATCAACATCAGCACCACTGGCTAAAATGTCTGCCATGTCACACAAATCAACATCAGACCACTGGCTAAAGTGTCTGCCATGTCACACTAACAACTTCAGCACTACTGGCTAAAGTGTCTGCCATGTCACACAAATCAACATCAGCACTTGCGGCTAAAGTGTCTGCCATATCATACTAATCAACATCTGCACTACTGGCTAAAGTGTCTGCCATATCATTCTAATCAACATCAGCACTACTGGGTAAAGTGTCTGCCATGTCACACAATTCAACATCAGCTCTACTGGCTAAAGTGTCTGCCATGTCACACAAATCAACATCAGCTCTACTGGCTAAAGTGTCTGCCATGTCACACAAATCAACATCAGCTCTACTGGCTAAAGTGTCTGCCATGTCACACAAATCAACATCAGCTCTACTGGCTAAAGTGTCTGCCATGTCACACAAATCAACATCAGCACTACTGGCTAAAGTGTCTGCCATGTCACACAAATCAACATCAGCACTACTGGCTAAAGTGTCTGCCATGTCACACAAATCAACTTCAGCTCTACGGGTTAAAGTGTCTGCCATGTCACACAAATCAACATCAGCTCTACTGGCTAAAGTGTCAGCCATGTCACACAAATCAACATCAGCACCACTGGCTAAAGTGTCTGCCATGTCACACAAATCAACATCAGCACCACTGGCTAAAGTGTCTGCCATGTCACACTAATCAACATCAGCACCACTGGCTAAAGTGTCTGCCATGTCACACAAATCAACATGAGCCTCACTGGCTAAAGTGTCTGCCATGTCACACAAATCAACATCAGCCTCACTGGCTAAAGTGTCTGCCACGTCAAAAAAATCAACTAAAGCACCACTAGCTAAATTGTTAGCCATGTCAAACAAATGAACTAAAGCACCACTAGCTAACATGTTAGTCAGGTCAAACAAATCAACTAAAGCACCACTAGCTAATGTGTTAGCCATGTCAAAAAGATCAAGATCAGTGCTACTAGCTAAGTAGCTGGTGATGTCAAACAAATCAACTAAAGCACCACTAGCTAACATGTTAGCCATGTCAAACAAATCAACTAAAGCACCACTAGCTAATGTGTTAGCCATGTCAAAAAGATTAAGATATGTACTACTAGCTAAGTAGCTGGTGATGTCAAACAAATCAACTAAAGCACCACTAGCTAACATGTTAGCCATGTCAAACAAGTCAACTAAAGCACCACTAGCTAATGTGTTAGCCACGTCAAACAAATCAACTAAAGCACCACTAGCTAACATGTTAGCCATGTAAAACGAATCAACTAAAGCACCACTAGCTAATGTGTTAGCCATGTCAAAAAGATCATGATCAGTACTACTAGCTAAGTAGCTGGTGATGTCAAACAAATCAACTAAAGCACCACTAGCTAACATGTTAGCCATGTCAAACAAATCAACTAAAGCACCACTAGCTAATGTGTTAGCCATGTCAAACAAATCATGATCAGTACTACTAGCTAAGTAGCTGGTAAAGTCAAACAAATCAACTAAAGCACCACTAGCTAACATGTTAGCCATGTCAAGCAAGTCAACTAAAGCACCACTAGCTAATGTGTTAGCCACGTCAAACAAATCAACTAAAGCACCACTAGCTAACATGTTAGCCATGTAAAACGAATCAACTAAAGCACCACTAGCTAATGTGTTAGCCATGTCAAAAAGATCAAGATCAGTACTACTGGCTAAGTAGCTGGTGATGTCAAACAAATCAACTAAAGCACCACTAGCTAACATGTTAGCCATGTCAAACAAATCAACTAAAGCACCACTATCTAAGGTGTTAGCCATATCAAACAAATCAACAACAGCATGACTAGCTTAGATTTTAAGCAAGTCAAATAAATCATTATCACCTCTAAATAAGGTGTTAGCCATGTCAAACAAATCAAAATCAGACCACTAGTAAAGGTATTAATCATATGAAACATTTACACAACTCCTCCAGTTGTTAAAGTGTTAGTTGTTAAGGTGTTAGCCATGTCAATCAAATCTAAACCAGACCACTAGCAAAGGTATTAGTCATATAAATCATTTACACAACTGCTCCAGTTGTTAAGGTGTTAGTTGTTAAGGTGTCAAACAAATCAACAACAGTACCAGTAACTAAGGTGTTAGCCTTATCAAACAATTCAACAATGGCACCACTAACTAAAGTGTAAGACATGTCAGATGAATAAATAACTTCACCACTGGCGAAGGTGTTAGCCCTGTGAAGCAAACATCATAACTCTCTAACATGTTTGGCATTTCAAAAACATGAACATCGACACCTGCAACTAAGGAGTTAACCCTCTCAAACAAATCAACAAGAGTACCACTAGTTAAGGCTTTAGTCATGTAAAAAAAATCAAGAATTAGACCACTCCCTAAAGGTTAGCAATTACAACAAATGAACAACACCATGACTGGCTTTGGTGTTACCTCGGTCAAACAAATCAACAGCATCACTGGCTAAGGTGATCAAGAATCCCCCCCAGGGGCCTACTATGGAAGGTATGGGTTTGGCGCACCCGGGGGTTGCTGAGCCACCCCCTGACTCCCTCGTGTGGGCAACCTCCGAATGGTGAGTGAGTCAGTCTATCAAAATGCCCACCCATGTGTAGCCCTTGCGTGGAGACCCATGTCAGTGGAAAGGAATATCCTGGTTGGTTGAGGGTTACACCTGGGCTTCTCATGTTCAGTAACTGGGGAGGGTGCGCCGCCTAATACACTGATTTGGTTTCTGGTTTGCCTAAAGGGAGGCTAGGGAGTAACCCACCCCAAGTCAATCGACCAGGACTAGGTATTATACAGATTTCAAGGGTGAGTGGGATGGCGTGCCTTCTATAACTGCTGTGTAGCCCTGTCACCCCATTAGGGTGACCCCTTTTTGGACTCTGATATGTGGGGGGAGCATTGGGAGATAAATTTATACCATCAGTAATGGCAAAAAACAAAACATACCTAATTTTGTGTTGGGAACAGATGCAGTTGAGACCAGTGGTCCTCGCTATTTAGTTAAAATATCAAACAAAGGAAGGAAAGTTTTGTTGGTTAGCTCTTTCGCCATCCCAAAAAATTAAGATAGAATTGCTGGTCTGGTTCACTCTTGCATTCGAGCATGCAACAGTTCACTCCTCCTGGTAGAAGCAGTTTCAGCATTCCAGGGAACCAAAGTATTACAATCCCATATATTAGGCAGTTACCCAGTTAAGGTGGAACAATATAAGATCTTGAACTCCTTGTGCAGTGTTTTCACCAACCGTGCTTTGGATGGATTGTCCAAAGAGGAGACTCAAGAGAATTTGGTGGACCAAGAAGTTACATCTGTGTACAGGGTCCAACGGAAAATGAATGGTGAATTTGTGCCTACCCGTACCCTGACCCTTACCATTGATCGGGTAGATCTCCCACAAAGGATTAAGCTAGGGTATGAAGCCATCAAGGTTAGGCCGTAAATTTCGAAACCCTCAGATGCTATAAATGTGAGCGCTTTGGCCACACAAGTGAATTCTCTTCTTGTCAATTTAAATGTGTCATCTGTGGATACGCCAAGCATGACGGCACTTATACTTCTAGTCCATCGTGTGTTAATTGCGGCGGCGAACATCCATCTAGTTCCCGCGACTGTCCCTGTTTCGCAGAGGAGAGAGCGTTCCAGGAGTTTTGGGTGAAAGAGAAGGTCTTGGAAGCCCGGAAGCTCATGCGTATCCACCAACCTTCTGTCCCGTGCCCCGGTACCTACAGCTCAGTAGTGACTAAGCCTGTATCGAGGAAGGAAATCGCAACTCAGACCAGTGATATTAATGGGGCCACCATTTCTGAAAAGCTTTTCACAGCCAGGCCACAACCAAAGTCTTCCAACTGTATATCTGCTTTGGCAACATCGTCCAAAACCACCAATGTAAAAAGTATTCTAGAAAAAGTTTCACCAAAAACTTCGACCACTGGCACCAAGACCACCTCATCCGCCGCAAGTTCAGCACTAGCAAAATCATTTAAGCCCAGCTATGTCAAGACCGACTTCCTAAAAGACACTGTAAATTCTCCTCCCAAACTATCTAAGAGAAGGAACAGTCATAGTCAACCTATATGTAGATCCTCTTTTGATGACTCTTCTGAGGAGAGTATAGATCGGCGCCGACCATCTACGCCGATCAGTACCTCTAATGGATCGAGAACCAATTTTCTATTGGCAAGGGGTCCTCCCCAGAGGAGGAGAGGAGCAGGGGGAATCTGCCCCCATTGGCAGACGGATAGTGAAGAAACGGCAGGGTTGTGCTCCTGAGAATGTCCCCAGCCCAAAACCTAAAAAGAACCAATTGAAATGACTAGCACAGCCCAATCTGCAGAAACGCCTTTCAATAAAACCTTATCCCATTATATAGCCAATGGCTATCCTACAGTGGGACATACGCAGAATTAGACCACGTCGACCAGAGCTTGAACTGCTGATCCACCACAATCAACCTTTGGTCGTGTGCTTACAAGAGACACAGCTCCGTCCACACGACTACATCACCTTCAGGCACAACTCTGCTGTACGGTGTGATATATCACCGGAGGAGGGTGTTGCTGCACATGGTGGCACTACAATGATCATCAGAGATGATATTTATGCAGAACCCGTGCCCTAACAGTCTTATTCATTCAGCCGCTGTCAGGATTACACTGCCATATCCATGTTCACAATTTGTAGCATCTATCTCCTTCCATCTGCTGACCTCTCGAACACTGATTTAGAAGACCTAGTTTCTCAGTTACCAACACCTTTTCTGTTGCTCATTGACGAGAATGTCCACCACACACTTTAGGGCTCACCTCGGGCTTGTGCAAGAAGTCATCTAATTTCCGATTTCTTAGACAGCCACCACCCCTCACTCTCTCCTGAACACCAGAAAGCCTGCCTTTTTCTAACGCCTTTAATAGTTTTTTGCGCATCGACATAGCCGTCTATTCTCCACAGTTGGCAGTTTCCTTACAATGGAATGTCATCTCTGATTTATGCTCTAGTGACCACTATCCAGTCGTTGTAAGTCTCTTAGCACACAATTTATGTTCTACATTTTTACCTCGATGGCACCTAGCTCAGGCCAACTGGAACCTTTATACCCGTTTGGTAGCTTTTCACTGCAGTGAGCACAATCCAGTGGATTTCTTAGCTGAACATCTCTCAGCCACCATTGTTTCTACTGTTGAGCAGTCTATTCCGCGCTCGACTGGCCATCCTCGTCATTTTCCTGTCCCTTGGTGGACAGGTGAATGCCGCACTGCCATTCGTGTTCGCAAACATGCTCCCCAGGTTTGCCAGCATCGCCCTACAGTGGACAACCTATTACAATATAAAAAACTGCATGCAAAATCTAGACAAGTTATAAAGGATAGCAAGAAGGCATCAAGAAGTAACTTTGTAGCATCTTTTAATCAACACACATCTTCCTCTGTTATATGGGATAAGTTCAAGCATGTAGCTGGCAAAGCGACCCATATGCCCATCACCGGTCTAAAAAAACCCGCAGAAACTATAGTTGATACGTTTGGCAGTGTTTTCGTAAACTTGTCTGGCTCAGACAAATATTCGCCTGAGTTTCTTCCATTTAAGGCTCAGGTGGAATCTCAAGGATTAGCCTTACGTTCTGAAAACCTTGAACACTACAATTACCTTTTCACCATGGTGGAGCTAGAAAATGCACTTTCATCTTCGCGAAACTCTGCGTCCGGTTAATAATGCATCCACACCCAAATGTTAAAATGTCTCTCTCCTGAAGATAAGGTTTTCCTACTCGAGGTCTATAATCGTGACTGGGTTAATGTCACTTTTCCAACTCAGTACCTATTTTGAAACCTGGAGAGTACCATCAACTTTCTTCCAGTTACCGTCCAATTTCCCTTACCAGATGCGTATGCAAGGTGATGGAACGTATGATCAATGTTGGTGGTTGGAATCCCTCAATCTTTTGACCAACATCCAATGTGGTTTTTGACGCCGCTGTTCCGCAATTTACCGCCTTGCCTCGCTCTCAACTCATATTTTTGACAGTTTCTTCAGAAAAGCCAAACGGTTGGGATATTTTTTGACCTGAAAAAGACGTCTGATACCTGTTGGCAAGCGGGGATATTATGTGCTTTCCATAATTGGAACATACGAGGACGCCTTCCGATTTTCCTTCAGGAATTTATGCGGGATCGCGATTTTCGAGTAAGGGGTCAACTCAGTTTTTTCTAACCTTTTTAGTCAAGTAAACATAGGGCTTGGTACTAAATGTCATGCTATTTTCTATAGCAATTAATTCCATATCGCAATGTGTTCCCCCAGGTGTCTCTTCCTGCTTATTCGTAGACAACTTTGCCCTCTTCTGTACTTCTCCGCATACACCATTTTTGGAATGCCATCTCCAGCGGTGTTTGAACAACCTCTATGATTGGAGCTTGAAAAACGGCTTCCATTTCTCCCCTGAGAAGACATTCTGTGCCAATTTCTGGGGCCACAGGTGGCGAATGGCCCTTACTCTTCAACTCGGACCAAATTTACTTCCCTTTGCAGATAAGGTGAGATTCCTGGGGTTGGAATTCGATCGTAAACTATGCTGGTCACCGCATATAATACAGTTTAAGGCGCGGTGTGACCGTTCTCTTAATATTCTACGGATACTAAGCGGCATAGTTTGGGGAGTAGACCGGACAGAAATGTTGCGTCTTTATGGTGCACCGATCCAATCCAAGTTAGACAATGGATGTATTGTTTATTCTTCGGTACCACCATCTGTGCTGAGAAAGTTAGCTACAGTCCACAATCAGGGCAGCCGTGTGACTGTTGGAGGCTTTCCAACCAGCCCAGCTGTGAGCCTCCACGCCAAATCGGCGGAACCGCCCCATCGCTTTCGTCGTGACGTCCTGCTAGCGAATTATGATAGTGGACTTAAGTACATGCTTACGCAACCGACGTTTCCCCTTTTTCATTCTACTGAACTAGATGACCGTTTTCGCCACCTATCACTCAGTCCAAAGACTGCAGGCTTTCGTTTCAGAGAGCTTCTTCAGAACTACAATATAGCAATACCTAGCATGCTTCCCAAGGGAGAGAGGGTGCATCCAGCTTGATTACGTACTGCCTTTCACGTTGACCTTGGGATGTTGGCGTTTGGGAAGTCTATGATGCTTTCGTGTAATATCCGCACTTGTTTTTTAGAATTGTTATCCCCTTACAGTGACCGAATTTGTATATACACCGATGGCAGTAAATGTACCGATGGTTGGATGTGCCTTTGTAACTGGAGCCAAACAACATACTGTCGGTTTGCCATTCATTTATACTTCAGAACTGTATGCTATTTATCGAGCCATTCAGTACATTTGCTGTCGAAAATTGGGTGACTGCCTTATTCTGAGTGATTCGCTTAGCACATTTGTCAGCTGTACAGCTTCCAACCTTTAGTGCAGCACATTCGGATGACCTCCACATTTTACACGTTTCTGACATAAATGTGGTTCTCGCATGGCTAACTGGACACGTTGGGCTGTCAGGCAACGAATTAGTGGATGAGGCAGCAAAATCAGCAGTCACGGAGCCCAGTGACACCATTACTTGCTCAACAGCCGAAGATTTTAGGCTTGTTTTGTGGAGAGCAGCGTTTTCACGCTTATATTCAGAGTGGTCTGCTCTCTGCAACAACAAGCTAAGGACAGTAAAGTCTCTTCCGGTACACTGGTCAACTTCTTCATGCACTTCTCATCACGAAGAAGTGGTTTTGGCTCGTCTCCGTATCAGTCATTGTTATTTTACACACAGCTACCTGTTCAAAAGGGATTCTGCTCCTATCTGTCCTCAATGTGGACAAGCACTGACGGTCCACCATGTACTGGTAGAGTATGCCGGTTACGAGCCACTCTATGATTGCCGGCCAGTACTAAAGAGACTTTTTTGGACGATACCGGAGCGGTAGATCGGGTTTTTAGCTTTTTATCTTCATTGCCTTTTAAGCTCATAATTTAGTTTTATTTTAATTTTCATAGTTTTGACACGTCCCTGGAAGCCCAGTACTAAAGCGTTTGTATTAGCCTACTTGCTTCTCATAGATTTTAGCCCCTCTGTTGTTTCTGACATAGAGAGTTTTATTTATTTATCGTTTTATTTGTCATTTTAGTCACAGTCATTTTAGTCAAGGATTTAGCCATGTCAAGCAAATCAAAAAAAAAAAAAAAAAAAACTCCACTGGCTAAAGTGTTAGCTATATCAAACAAATAAACAACAGCACCACTGGTTAAGGTGTTAGCCATGTCAAACAATAAACAACAGCACCACTGGCTAAAGTGTTAGCTATGTTAAACAGATCAGCAACAGCGCCACTGGCTAAGGTGTTAGCCATGTTAAACAAATAAACAACAGCACCACTGGCTAAAGTGTTAGCTCTATCAAACTAATCAACAACAGCACCACTGGCTAAGGTATTAATCATGTCAAACAAAGCATTAGGATCACTAGCAGCTGGCAATGGGTCGATTTCCCGGTATGACACAGGAAGGGGTGTGTTGATTGATTGAAGTTACTTACTTGATCCAGTATATATTTTTGCTATGCTTATAAAGTTCCCAGATTTGTTGCACATCTTCTAGTATTGCATTGCATAATCCTGCTTATGGCATCACTGAAAAACTGTGAGAGCACATCAGCAAACACAAATGGCATCCTGACATTCAGCTGTCCACCAAGGGAATCAGAAGAACGGACTGCTAAGTAACAGAAGCAATGGTTGCTAAAAGGTGTTAAACTAAAAAAATTAGAACAAACATGTTGTAGTTAAAAATAAAGAAAGGTTCCAGTTGATTTATTCCAAGCACCATCTAGGTAAACATTGTGAACATACATCTTCTTGTAAGACATTAATAAGAATTGGGAATTAGTCACTAGAATGCAAATCAGAGATGATTTTCCATTGCAAACAAACTGTCAATGTTGAAGAACAAACAGTTATATTCAGGTGAGAATTACTGCTGAACGCATCAGATGGAAGTTTAGGATCTTCATTGTTCAGCAAAGATAGATATGCATTGTCAAAGAAATCAGCAATTAGACAAGCTCTCACACTAGCACAAGGTGAGTCTCAGAGTGACTGTTCAGCAGAGATAGGTTAGTATTGTCAAAGAAATCAGCAATTAGTTGATGTCTCATACTATCCCGAGGTGAACTCCAGGGAGAGTGTACAGCAGAGATGGGTTAGTATTGCCAAAAAAAATCAGCAATTAGATGACGTCTAATACTAGCCCAGGGTGAGCCCCAGGGAGAATGTTCACAGAGATAGGTTGGTATTGTCAAGGAAATCCGCAATCAGATGACCTCTCACACTAGACTGAGGTGAGTCTAGGAGTGAGTGTTTCAGCAAAGATAGGTTAGTGTTATCAAAGCAATCAGAAATTAGATGATCTCTCACACTAACCCGGGTTGCATCTCAGAGTGAGTGTTCAGCAGAGATAGGATAACATTGTCAAAGAAATCAGAAATTAGATGACCTCTCACACCAGCAAGATGAGAGCCCCACAGTGAAAGTTTAGCAGAGATAGGTTCTTAGTGTCAAACAAATCAGCAATTAGATGACCTCTCACACTAGCTCGAGGTGAGCCCCAAAGTAAGTGTTCCGCAGAGTTAGTATTGTCAAGGAAATCAACATTTAGATGACCTCACACACTATCAGAGATAGGTTAGTATTTTCAAAGAAATCAGCAACTAGATGACCTGACACACTAGCCCAAGGTGAGTCTCAGAATGAGTGTTCAGCAAAGATAGGTTACTATTGTCAAAGAAATCAGTAATTAAATGACCTCTCACACTAGTCCCAGGTGAGTCCCAAGCAGAGTGTTCAGTAGAGATAGCTTAGCATTGTCAAAGAAATCAGCAATTAGATGATTTCTCACACTAGCCAGAAGATACTCTGGAGTGAGTGGTGGGCATTCCTATCACAAACCAATAGAAATGGTGCAGATAGTTAAGAAACTAGCTCTTCTAAATCAATGTTTGAGAGATCAACAGAAATGGTGCTGGTAGTTGAGAAACTAGGTATTCTAAATCAATGTGAGAGATCAACAGAAATGATGCTGGTAGCTGAGAAACTGGGTCTTCTAAATCAATTAGAAATATCAAAGAAATGATGCTGGTAGTTGGGAAACTAGGTCTTCTAAATCAATCTTCTAAATGCTGCTGGAGCTGAGATACTAGGTCCTCTAAATGAATATGTGAAAGATCAACAGAAATGTAGCTGGTAGCTGAGATACTATTCCTCTAAATCAATATGTGGGAAATCAACAGAAATGATGCCCTTAGCTGAGAAACTATGTCATGTAAATCAATGTGACAGATGAACGGAAATGATGCCCTTAGCTGAGAAACTAGGTCCTCTAAATCAATATGTGGGAAATCAACAGAAATGATGCTGGTAGCTGGGAAACTAGGTCTTCTAAATCAATCTTCTAAATGGTGCTGGAGCTGAGATACTAGGTCTTCTAAATCAATATGTGAAAGATCAACAGAAATGATGCTGGTAGCTGAGAAACTAGGTCATCTAAATCAATATGTGGGAAATCAACAGAAATGATACCGTTAGCTGAGAAACTATGTCATCTAAATCAATGTGATAGATGAACGGAAATGATGCCCTTAGCTGAGAAACTAGGTCCTCTAAATCAATATGTGGGAAATCAACAGAAATGATGCTGGTAGCTGGGAAACTAGGTCTTCTAAATCAATCTTCTAAATGGTGCTGGAGCTGAGATACTAGGTCTTCTAAATCAATATGTGAAAGATCAACAGAAATGATGCTGGTAGCTGAGAAACTAGGTCATCTAAATCAATATGTGGGAAATCAACAGAAATGATACCGTTAACTGAGAAACTAGGTCATCTAAATCAATATGTGGGAAATCAACAGAAATTAGGCCGTTAGCTGAGAAACTAGGGCATCTAAATCAATATGTGATAGATGAACGGAAATGATGCTGTTAGCTGAGAAACTAGGTCCTCTAAATCAATTACAAGTATCAACAGATCTGCTGCAGGTAGCTGGGATGAAAGGTCTTCTAAATCAACGTCAGAGACAAATAAAAGTGATGCTAGTATCTGGGAAACTAGGACTTCTAAATCAATTAGAAATATCAACAGAAATGATACTGGTAGCTCGGAATCTAGGTTTTCTAAATCATTTTGTAAGAGACCAATAGCAGTGATGATGGTAGCTGAGAAACTAGTTCATCTAAATCAATTAGATATATCATCAGAAATAAAGTTGCTAGCTCAGAAATTAGGTCTGCTAAATCAATTAGAATTATCAACAGAAATAATGCTAGTAGCTGAGAAACTAGGTGCTCTAAATCAATTAAAAATATCAGAAATGATGCTGAGATACTAGGTACCTGAGATACTAGGTCTTCTAAATTAATGTGAGAGATCAACAGAAATGATGCTGGTAGTTAAGAAACTAGAGCTTCTAAATAAATGTGAGAGATGAACAGAAATGATGCTAGTAGTTGAGAAAGAAGGGCGTCTGAATCAATATCTGAGAACTCAACGGAATTGATGCTGGTAGATGAGAAACTAGGTCCTCTAAATCGATATGTGAGAAATCAACAGAATCTATAACAGTAGCTGAAAAAGTAGGTCCTGTAAATCAATTAGAAATAACAGAAATTATGGTGGTAGTTGAGAAACAGGTTCCTTTAAATCTTTTATAATTAATATCAATAGAAATGATAATGGTAGAAACTACATCCTCCAAATCAATTAGAAATATCAGAAATTATGCTGGTAGCTGAAAAACTAGCTCTCCCAAATCAACCTATGAGATCAACAGAAATGATGCTAGTAGCTGACAAACTAGCTCCGATATATCTATTAGAAATATCAACAGAAATGATTCTGGTAGTTGAGAAAATAGGTCTTCTGATTCAATTTGAGAGATCAACAGAAAAATGCTGGTAACTGAGAAACTAGGACTTCTAAATCGAGTGACAGATCAACAGAAATGATGCTGGTAGCTGAGAAACTAGGTCTTCTAAATCAATGTGAGAGATCAACAGAAACGATATTCTTAGTTGAAAACCTTTGTCTTCTAAATCAATGTGAGACTTCAACAGAAATGATGCTCCTAGTTGAGAAATTGGGTCTTCTAAATCAATGTGAGAGATCAATAGAAATGATGCTGATAGCTGAGAAACTAGGTCCTCTAAATCAATGTGAGGGTCAACAGAAATGATGCTGATAGCTGAGAAACTAGGTATTTTATATTAATGTGAGAGATTAATAGAAATGATGCTGGTAGTTGACAAACTTAGTCTTCTGTAACATAGTTAGAGATCACCATAATGATGCTTAAAGCTGAGAAACTAGGTCCTGTACATGTATTAAAAATATCAACAGAAATGATGCTGGTAGTTGAGAATCTAGGGGATCTGAATTAATGTGAGATGTAAACAGGAACAATGCTGATAGCTGAGAAACTAGGTACAGTACATCTCTTAGAAATATCAACAGCAATGATGCTGGTAGCTGAGAAACAAGGTCTTCTACATTAATGTGAGAGATCAACAGAAATGGTGCTGATAGGTGAGAAACTAGGATCTGTACATCTATTAGAAATATCAAGAGAAATTATGCTGGTAGTTGAGAAACTAGTTCTTCTCCTTTTGTGTGAGAGATCAATAGAACTGGTGGTGATAGCTGACAAACTAGGGCTTCTGAATCATAGTTAGAAATCAATATAATGATGCTAGTAGGTGAGAAACTAGCTTCTCTATGTCAATATGTGACAGATGACCATAATGACACTGGTAGCTGAGAAACTGGGTCCTCCAAATTAATATGTGAGAGATCAACAGAAGTTATGGTGGTAGTTGAGAAACTAGGTTCCCTTAATCATTTATAAATAATCAACAGAAATAATGCTGGTAGCTGAGAAACTAGACTCCCTTAATCATTTATAAATAATCAACAGAAATAATGCTGGTGGTTGAGAAACTAGGTCCTGTACATCTATTAGAAATATTAACAGAATGATGCTGGTAGTTGAGAAACTAGGTCTTCTGAAACAATTTCAGAGACCAGCAGAAAAGATTTTGGCAGCTGAGAAACAAGATTCTGTATATCTATTAGAAATGTACACAGAAATGATGCTGCTAGTTGAGAAGTTAGGTCTTCTGAATCAATTTGAGGGATCAACAGAAAACATGCTGATAGCTGAGAAACTGGGTCTTCTATGTCAGTGTAAGAGATCAACAGAAATGATGGCGGTAGCTGAGAAATTACGTCCTCTAAAACAACTACACATATCAACAGAAATAATGCTGGTGAGGCTGATAATTGAGAAACTAGATCGTCTGAATTAATTTGAGAGATGAACAGAAAAGATGCCGGTAGCTGACAAACTGGATCATGTATATCTATTAGAAATTATGCTGGTAGTTCAGAAACTAGGTCTTCTGAATTAATTTGAGAGATCAACAGAAAAGATGCTGGTAGCTGAGAAACTGGGTCCTGTATATCTATTAGAAATATCAACAGAATGATGCTGGTAGTTGAGAAACTAGGTCTTCTAAATCAATTAGAAATATCAAAGAAATGATGCTGGTAGTTGGGAAACTAGGTCTTCTACATCAATCTTCTAAATGGTGCTGGAGCTGAGATACTAGGTCCTCTAAATGAATATGTGAAAGATCAACAGAAATGTTGCTGGTAGCTGAGAAACTAGGTCATCTAAATCAATATGTGGGAAATCAACAGAAACGATGCCCTTAGCTGAGAAACTAGGTCATCTAAATCAATGTGATAGATCAAGTGAAATGGTGCTGGTAGCTGAAAAACTAGGTATTCTAAATCAATGTGACAGATCAACAGAAATGATGCTGGTAGCTGAGAAACTAGGTATTCTAAATCAATGTGTGAGAGATCAACAGAAATGATGCTGTTAGCTGAGAAACTAGGTATTCTAAATCAATGTGAGAGATCAACAGAAATGGTGCTGGTAGCTGAGAAACTACGTCTTCTGAATCAATGTGTCAGAGATCAACAGAAATGATGCTGATAGCTGGGAAACTAGGTCTTTTGAATCAATGTGTCAGAGATCA
The DNA here is from genome assembly GCA_030762935.1 of Hymenopus coronatus. Lineage (NCBI taxonomy): Eukaryota > Metazoa > Arthropoda > Insecta > Mantodea > Hymenopodidae > Hymenopus > Hymenopus coronatus. Next base: position 8,610,699 of record CM060899.1, read on the forward strand.
ACAGAAATGATTCTTGTAGCTTGGAAACTAGGTCTTATGAATCAATGTGTCAGAGATCAACAGAAATGATGCTGGGGTCTGAGAAACTTGGTGTTCTAAATCAATGTGTTAGAGATCAACAGAAATGATGCTGGTATCTGAGAAACTAGCTCTTCTAAAGCAATGTTAGATCCCATCAATTGGAATCAAAAATATATTACTGTGGTGAAACTTTTTACATGGCAGCTTAATCCTTACGACTGTGTGTAAGCCAGACCGTAAGGACAGCATAAAAATCATCTCTGACAAGCATCATAGTGGCCCTGTATGCAGTTACACTCTCCTTTGGTGATAAATCACACCATAGAACACCTGAATATAATATTCACATGTATACGAAACGATTTTTCTTCTAAACGGGTGACAAAAGGATGTTTCTGTTTGGGCAACCATCTAAGCTGTTGATTATGTAGTCATACTCTGTAAACTTTCTACTGTAGGATGGCCATGGTCAATTGTTTTGGATAAGTCTAAACTGAAAGCTCTTTCTGCATATTTAGCAGTGCTGTCGGTTTAATTTGTTTCTTTTTATCTGTTGGACTAGTTCTTTCTTCTGGAGCACAATCCTACTGCTTACAAACTGTCCATGTGGCAATAAGGGCAGAATCTTCCTCGGCCTTCTCTTCTATAGAGCAGGAGAGCTTTCAAATAGAGAATTTCTGTCTGAGAAACTCAAATCAATAATTATAGGTGCCGATTGGCTTACCGTTCTCCTCAGAAGATTCCTTTGAAGAGCATCTGAGAGGACAGTGGCATGGAAGGGGGCATTTAATCTTTTTCCGGAAGTCAGTCTGAACATTACAGCCTTGAAATATTTGTGTTTGTGCAGAATACTCGTGATTATGTCTGTTTAATGCCCAAGGTCAATGGGTTGAGGGACTCCTTTACAGGATTACTCTAGACGTTGGCAGTTGTGGAAGATGGTACTACAGGTTTAGATATATGTGTCAAACGCTTTGGCAATCATCTGGCTATGAGAATATTTTCATAGATTGAGGCCCTATTTTTATTTCTGTTATGGTTTGGCAATTCCAGACTCAGTACTATTTTAGCTGCAACAGAGCCATAGGTACTGGATTTCAGGACAGATGTCTGCTAGATACCCAAGAGTGTCTGTGTTTCCGAGAAGGATACCTGCTTCATCCATATCTCTTGGATAACTCTGAAAAACGGGGTCATTCTCAGGAACTGGATCAATGTCTGCCATCGCAGTTAACACACGATGGAGTTGATGTACAAACTCTCTGCTCTGAAAAGCAGGGGTATTATCAGGAACTGGATCGATGTCCATCATCACAGTTAACATAAGCTGGAGTTGACGAACAAGCTCTCTGCTCTGAATAAAAGGGACATTCTCAGGAACTGGATCAAGGTCCACCACTGCAGTTAACACAAAATGGAGTTGATGTACTTATACATATCAAGTACAAGGTTGGAACATTTTGTGTGGAGAGCCAACTAAGTTTGCATTCCCTTCTATAAGCTATATATATATATATTGTTTATATGTTAAAACATTAATATGTATATACAGTGAAGTAACTAGTCAACTAAGAGTATAAACACAGTATTGCACTTCACTATTGAAATACACTAACTACTTACGGCATGTTTCAGCAGCTGTTACCACCATTTTCGGTTGAGATTCACTGATGAACTCGTGATAGCGGCTTGTAGAGGTCTCTCTTCTGGATATACTTATTTTGAGGTGAGTCCAATTGTTTGTGTTATGTCAAGATTTATGACTTTGTTTTTGTTTTTTAGAATCATAGATTTTCCCCAAACTGTTAATCCAATTGGATTCTACACTAATTTTAATAATTTGGGTTCACTATGAAAATTACGGTTTGACTCCAAAAATTATGTGGTACAACTGCCTTCTCTGTCTATTTAAGCTTTAAATATCTCATGTGTTCCTTAAAACATTGTCCTATGTTTCTATTTGTTTTCCCTATATATATCTTTTAAACTTCTTTGCTGCTGATTTCATATCTCTGATTGCCTCAATGGGGAGATTTTATCTTTAGTGTTTGTATAGAGGAGCCCCCGTTACAGGCAGGTAAGGTACGTAAGACCCATATGTTAGGCAGCTACCCAGTAAATGTTATTATTCACAGGAAATTGAACACCTCACGTGGTGTGGTGACCGTCCACGCCCTGTACAATTTGAGTGCAGAATTCAGGAAATTCTGGCAGAGCAAAGCGTCACATTTGTTTATGGTGAATGGCGAATTCATGCCTACCCGTACCCTGTTCCTTACTTTTGATCGGATAGATCTCCCTCAAAAGATTAAGGGGCGGTACGAGACCATCGAGGTCAGGTCCTATATCCCAAACCCACTAAGTGGCTATAAGTGCCTGCGCTTTGAGCATACGAGCGACTTATGCTCTGGTCGGTCTATATATGTAAACTGTGGTGACGTTATGCACGATGGAACATGTACATCAACTCCATCTTGTGTTAGTTGCTGCAATGAACATTCGTCAAGTTCCCGCGATTGTCTCCGTTATGCAGAAGAGAACCAGAAAATCCGGGTGAAAGAGAAGGTATCCTTTTTGGAAGCCCAGAAGCTCATGCGCATGCGCCAACCTTCTGTCCCGCGGTCCGGTACGTATAGATCAGTGGTCGCTAAACCGGTACCCCGACGGGAAATCGCTTCTCAAACTTGCGATATTAATGGGGCCACCATTGCTGAGGAGGATTCTGCCCTCACCACAAGAGCGGTAGGACCGTGCTCCTGATTATAGCATAGTCCGACGGCCAAAATGAACAAATTAAACAGGCCAGCGTGGCCCAATATGCAGAAACGCCTTTCTACATAGAACTTATCCCATAATACACATAATGTCTATCCTACAGTGGAACATACGTGGAAAAAGACCACATCGACCACAGTTTGAATCGTCGCTCCACCAGACTCAGCCTTTGGTCGTATGTTTATAAGAGACCAAGCTCCGACCTCAAGAAATTATAATCAGGCAGTACTCCTATGTACAGTGTGATTTATCATCGGCGGAGGGTGTTCCTGCACATGGGGCATGTGGTACTTATCAGAGATGATATCTTCACAGAATATGTGCCCATACAATCCGACATACAATCCGTCGCTGTGAGAATTAAGGTACCATCGATTACAATTTGCAATATATATCTTCTTCCATCTGCTGACTTCTCGCGCACTGATTTATAACACCTCGTTTCCCGCTACCAACACCCTTTCTAGTGGTAGTGTACGTGAATGTCCAGCTTCCATTTTGAGGCACCTCTCGGGCCTGTGCACGAGATCAACTAATTGCAGACTTCTTGGACATTAACAATCTCGCTCTGCTGAACACCGGAGAGCCAACCTTTCTTTCTGAGGCCTTTTATGGTTTTTCACATCTTGACATGGCGATTTGTTCCCCACAGCTAGCAGTCTCGTTATCTTGGAATATCATTTCTGATTGACACTCTAGTTACCACTGTCCATGTCTTATTAGTCTCTGGGCACTTGCTGTATGTTCCACTCGTTACCTAGATGGTGCTTAGAGCACGCCAACTGGGAACTGTATTCCCGCTTGGCTGAATTTAACTCCGATAAGCACGACTTTGTTGACTATTTAGTAGAACATCTCACAGAGAAAATTCTTTTTGCTGATTAAGCAATGCATTCCGCGTTCGACTGCCCAAACCCGTCGATTTCCGACACCTTGATGAACTGATGACTGCCGGAATGCTATTCGTGCTCGCAAACGTGATGTCAGGGTCTTCCAACGTCGCCCTACTCTAAAATAATCTAATACAATATAAAAAGCTGCATATCAAATCTAGACAAATTATTAAGGATAGCAAAAAGACATCCTGGAGTAACTTTGTAAAAAATTTTAACCGATGTACACTTATGGGATAATTTGTGCGTTTGGCCGGAAAATCGACCCAAGTGCCCATCGCTGGTCTTAAAACAGCAGGAGGCACTGTAGTTGATCCTTTTGGCTAACGCTCTTGCAGGATTTTCGCTCAAGTGTCTAGCTCAGATAACTATTCCCCTGAGTTCCTGTCTGTCAAGGCTCAGGCGGAATCTCAAGCGTTCCCCTTATATTCTGGTATTTTTGAAGACTACAATTGCATTTTCACCATGGTGGAGCTAGATTATGCACTTTCATCTTCGCGAAACTCTGCACCCGGTCCACATGGCATCCAAGTCGAAATATTGAATCACCTTTCTCCTGAGGGTAAGACTTTCCTACTCCAGGTCTATACCCCCCAGGGGCCTACTGCGGTAGGTACGGGTTAAGCACACCCGGGGTCCCGAGCCAACATTTGACTCCTTCTGTGGGAACCTCTCAGCGGTGAGGGAGTCAGTGGGTTAAAATGCCCATCCACGTGTAGGCCGTGCGTGCAGACCCGTGTCGGTGGAAAGGAATCCCCTGGTTGGTTGAGGGTTGCGTGTCCGAGCCTGGGCTTCTGTTTTTAGTAACTGGGGAGAGTGCGCAGCCTAATACACCGCTTTGGTTTCTGCTTCGCCTAAACGGGAGGCTAGGGACTAACCCACCCCTAGTTAATCGGCCCGGTCTAGGTATTATACCGAACTCCAGGGTGAGTGGGACGGCGAGCCTGCTATATCCCCTGTGTAGCCCTGTGTGGGGTGACCCCTTGTTCGGCTCCGTGGTGTGTGGGGAGCACTGGGGGATGAAATCCAATACCATCTTTATGGCAAACCAAAAACCTAAAAATAAATTAGTGGAAAAGAAGTAGTCGAGTGTAGTGATCCTCGCTACTTAGTAATAACAAAGACAGAGAAAGGTCATCTGCTAGCACTGCTACTTTTCAACGGAGTCCAGATAAGGTGTCTCCCAGACCTTCAACCAAGACCAGCCCATCCGTTGCGTATTCTGCTCCAGTTAAAACATTCAAGACCAGTTATGTTAGGACCGACTTCCTGAAAGAGAATGTCCAGTCACATCCCAGAACCACTAAGGGAAGAACTAGTCCACGTCAATCTCCACGTCGATCCTCTTCGGAGGAATCTTCAGGGGGGAGTACTGATCAGCGACGACCGTCTGTGAGGATCAGCACATCTAATCGGTTCAAGGTTCTCGAACCGAAATTGTCTATTGGAAACAGATCTTCCTCTCCCATGGAGGGAATGGACCAGGAGGATTCTGCCCCCACTGCCAAACGGACAGTGCGGAAGCGGCAGGATCGTGTGTTTGAAGACAATGTCAGTCCTACACCTAAAAAGAACAAATTGAACCGTCCAGCACTGCCGAATATGCAGAAACGTCCTTCGATTTAAATTTTAATCCATACTATCCACCATGACTGTCCTATAGTGGAACATACGTGGTGGTCGATCACAGCTTGAGCTGCTGCTGCACCATCTTCAGCCTCTGGTTGTTTGCTTACAAGAAACTAAGCTCCAACCACATGACAACGTTACCTTCAGGCACTAGTCTGCTGTACGGTGTGATTTATTTCCGGCAGAGAGGGTGCCTGCACATGGGGGCGCTATCGCGCTCGTCAGAGCTGATCTTTAATCTGAATCCGTGTCATTACAGTCTGATATCCAGTCGGTCGCTGTACGCATCACGTTGCCGTCTACCGAATTCACCATTTGTAGTATATATCTTCCGCCCTCCTTTGACCTCTCGCGCACTGATTTAAACGACTTAGTTTCTCAGCTACCCGCACTATTTCTACTAGTCGGTGACGTGAATGCCCACCACCCATAGTGAGGGTCCCTTGGGGCTTGTGCGAGAGGTCATCTATCACCTATGTCTCTTGAACACCGGAGAGCCTACGTTTCTCTCTGATGCCTTTCACAGTTTCTCCCACCTAGACGTAGCTGTTTGTTCTCCGCAGTTGGCAGTGTCCTCGCACTGGAATCTCGTCTCTGACTTGCATTCTAGTGACCACTTTCCCATTCTTATTAGTCTCTTATCACCGGTTTTACGTTCCCCACATTTGCCTCGATGGCGCCTAGATAAAGCAAACGGGAACCTTTTTTTCCCACTTGACTGTTTTTAACTACAACGAGCACGACTCCATGGGTTTCCTAGTTGAACACCTCGAAGCAACCATTTTCCCTGCTGCAGAGCGGTCTATCCCGCGGTCGACTGGTCAACCTCGTCGATTTCCTGTTCCCTGGTGGACAGATGAATGTCGGGATGCCATTAGTGCCCGCAGACGTACTCTTCGGGCTCTCCAACGCCGCCCTACGCTGGCTAACTTATTACATTCATTATAAGAAGATGCGCGCTAAATCCAGGCAAGTTATTAAGGACAGTAAAAGGCAATCATGGAGTGAGTTTGTAAACTCCTTTAATAGGCATACACCTTCCTCAGTTGTATGGGATAAGTTAAGGCGTGTGGCCGGGAAATCGACACATCTGCCATTCGCCGGTCTCAAAACATCTGCTGGAACTGTTGATACATTTGCCATGGCGAACGCTTTAGGCAATGCTTTCGCTCAAGTCTCCAGCTTAGAACATTATTGCCCAGTGTTTCTTACCGATAAGGCTCAGGTGGAATCACAAAGATTCTCTTTTAGTTCAGGTAACAATGAGGATTACAATCGCGTCTTCACCATGGCTGAGTTAGACCATGCACTTTCATCTTCGCGACACATTACGCCAGAGCCAGATGGCATCCACGCCCAAATGCTGCAACATCTCTCTGCTACGGGCAAGGCTTTCCTCCTCGAGGTCTACAATCGTGACTGGGTTGATTTCACTTTTCTCGAAAAGTGGCGGGAAGCCACCATTATACCTATACTTAAACCTG